>OX463223.1:63026487-63651487 GCA_949820135.1 Sylvilagus floridanus | reverse complement strand
AAATTTAACAAGATACTCACAAATGCAAAAACGATCCAAAAAGAAATATTGGGGTTGAAGAATCCAACCAGTGAAATAAAACATGTAATTGAGAGCCAGAATAAATTAAGCAGAAAAAGGAATCAAAGAATTTGAAATGACTCAGTCAGAGCAGAAAGAACAAAATGAATTGAAAGGAGTGAAGACAGAATACAGAATTTAGTTGAGACACCATTATGCAAATAAACTCCGTTATGGGAGTTCAAGAAGAGTCAGAGAAAGGAATAGAAGGCGTTTTAAATAAAATCATTGCTGAAAACGTCCCAGGTTTTTGGAGAAATACGGTAACACAGACCCATGAATTCTGAAGTTCTCAAATAAATTCAACTGAAAAATATTCTCTCCAAGACATTATACTCAAACTGTCAAGAGCCAAGGAAGGAATTTTAAAAGCGGCAAGAGAAAAGGGTCGAGTTATATATAAGGGAACCTTCATCAGGCTTTTAGTGAATATTTTTAACAGAAAACTTGAAGGCCTGGAGAGAATGGATTGATAAATTCAAAGTGCTGAAAGAAAAAAAGAAAACTTTCCTTCCTAGAATACCATGCAGCAAAGCTGTCCTCCATAAATGAAAGAAACACAGTCTTCCACAGAAAAATAAAAAGCTGGGAGAGGACGCAGAGAAAGATCACAGCTGAGTAAGGTCATGTAGATATCAATGTGAGCAGCTATTCATGCACCAAGTAATTTTGACAAGAGCTATGGAAGCCAGGTGAGAATGCAAAGTGCCTGCTTGCAGTAAGGCGCCTTAAAGAAAGCAGAAAGGAATTGCCTGTGTCGCCCTTCCCCCAATTCCAAGGATCAGAAGGTGGGGAAAGACACGCCACCTCGCTTCTCACTTGGGAGAGAGAATAAATCAAGTCCAGATATTATACTTGAAATCTAGTACCAGGCTTGCCATGACGAAAATCAGTGCCTAACAACACTCCATGGTCCTTGACACTTAGGCCTGTTTGGCTGAGATTTTGGAGCCTTCATTAGGCAGCCAGCCCCCCAACATCCAACAGATAGCGGAGCAAGATTCCGGGACTTGGGAAATAGTGCAGCAAACATAACTTACGAGCTTACAATGGAGCTCAGAACCAGGCTTCTGTTGTGTGACCTAGCACTTGATAAAACCCAAAGGTCACAGCCCTCAGGGCACTGCTGGCAGACAGAATCTCAAAAATTTCCTCAGTGTCATAGAGCTTCACCCCAGTAGGAAGGAATCCCTTCAGCAAGAGCCACTGCTGCCGTTACATCAGCCTGGCAGGCACCCATGCTACTGCACAGAGGTTGGCAACTTTGAGACCCAGTTACAACTCAGCAATAGTGACAGTGTGAGTCTCCAAGGGGCTGCCTTAATCATTCCACCTCCAAATCTTGGACAGATAGTAAGGACCCACAAGACTGTGCCTTGGGACTGTATGTTGACCTGGTAAAATCAACATTGGGCAGATCACAGCAGTGTCTTTCCCTAAACTGGTCGCTGTTGATGTTTAATAGGCTTGTCTCAGCATCAGACAGAGAGCTACATCCTGATAGGATGGACTCATTTTGGGATGTATTACCACCTGCCTCACATTAGCCTGGCATACACCTCCAAGATTGTACAGGGCTTAGTGAATATGAGACCCAGGTGTGACTCAGCTTAGTGCCAGCCTAAGACCAAAGGACTACCTTTAGCAACCTTCCTCCATCTTTGGGCAGGAAGACCATAATCACAGGACTGTTTCTTGGAACTTAATAATGATGTATTTTCTTTTTTTTTTATAAAGAATATTTATTTTTTTATTTTTTTATTTTTTTATATTTTTTGACAGGCAGAGTGGACAGTAGGAGAGAGAGAGAGAGAGAGAGAGAGAGAGAGAGAGAGAGAGAGAAAGGTCTTCCTTTTCCATTGATTCACTCCCCAAATGGCCACTATGGCTGGCACGCTGTGCTGATCCAAAGCCAGGAGCCAGGTGCTTCTCCTGGTCTCCCATGGGTGCAGGGCCCAAGCACTTGGGCCATCCTCCACTGCACTCCTGGGCCACAGCAGAGAGCTGGCCTGGAAGAGGGGCAACCGGGACAGAATCTGGTGCCCCGACCGGGACTAGAACCCGGTGTGCCGGCGCCACAAGGCGGAGGATTAGCCTGTTGAGCCACAGCGCCGGCTAACAATGATGTATTTTCATGATCACTGTTCCCAGGTCAGTACTTGTATGTAGTTTCTGGACCTGTTCAGTGACAAATAGAGCTCTTAATCCCATTTGATTGGGTTTATAATCCAGTCAGCTTCACTTATGGATAGCTGCAGCAGCCGCAGGCTGTAAGTCCATCCCAGCACCAGACAGACCATCGTAGTTCGAACTGTTGTGCCACTCATAATGTGATAGTCTAAGTAGGTCATGGACTCTGGATGTGATTTAGCACTGTAGCATCTTGACCTCCCTCAGCCCTGGGAGAAATACTTCCTAGACACTTCCTGGTTATTTCTGAGTGGAAGGACAACTGGGGGATTTGGGGAAAATCTGAGTGCAGTGCATCACTGAGGCAGTGACATCACACTGGAAGCAGACTAGATCTTGTGGCAAAGTTCAAGTTAGGGCATAATTTAGTGATGAAGTGGCTGAAATGTTCATGGACTCAAAGAAAACAAGCAAATGTTTTAGAATCTATAGAAGGAGAGGACAGGTATTTGTCACAGTGATTGAGCCACAGCTCTGATTATCACAACTCATGTTGGAGTGCCTGGTCTGAGCCCGGTCTCTACTTCTGATATTCCAGCTTCCTGAGAATACACACTCTGGGAGACAGCAGTTGATGACTCGATTATTGAATTTTTGCTACTCAAATGAGAGCTCTGGATAGAGTTTCTGGTTCCTGCCTTCAACCTAGTCCAGCACTGTCATGAGTATTTGGGATTTGAACTAGCAAATGGGAGACTCTGTGGACTGTGTGTGTGTTTGTGTGTGTGTGTGTGACTGGCTGGTTATCTCTCAGCTTTTTAAATAAACAAATCTTTTTTTTTTTAAAGAGAGTGACTGAATGGATTAAAAAAATGAGAGACTCAATTGTTTTCCATTTACAAGGAATTGACTTCACTTCTAAGAACACATAAAGAATGAAAATGAATAATATATTCCATGCAAATGGAACACAAAAGAAAACAGGAGTAGCCAGACTTACTGAGATAAAATAGTTTTTAGGAGCAAACATTTAGCCTTAGTAGTTAAGCTGTCAGTTGGAATGTCCATGTCCCATAACAGAGTGCCTGGGTATGATTCCTGGCTCCTATCCCAGATTCCTGCTTTCTGCTAACACAGACCCTTGGAGGCAGCAGTTGATAACTCAAGTAATAGAATCCCTTTTGCTCACATGGGAGATCTGGATTGAGTTCCTGACTCCCGGCTCAAGCCATACAGTCTTAACATTTTGGGCTCTTGTGGAGTAATCCAGCAGATGGGAACTCTCCTTACTGTCTGTACACCTGTCTCTTTGTCTTTTTCTGTCTCTCATGTTAAAAAATGTATTTTAAATAAATGAATGAAAGTCTGACACATGCCACAACATGAGTGAAGTTTGCAAATGTTATGCCAAATGAATTGAAACAGACACAAAGGAAAAATAGTATATTATTCCTCTTAAATGAGGCACCTAAAATAGTTAAATTCATAGATATAGAATAGTGGGTAACAGGTGTTATGGGGAGGGAATTGGGAAGATATTGCTTAGTAGACCTAAAAATTGAGTTTAGAATGTTATAAAAGTTCTGGAGTTGCACAATAATGTATATGTACTTAATGTCACTGAATTGTACATTTGAAAAGGATTAGGAGTGGCAAATTTGATGTTATGTGTATTTTACTGCACTGAAATGGAGAAGAATATATCCCATTTTGACTTCATTTATTAGTAATAAAGTTTGATAAGATTTAGGGACTCTATAAGAACAGATTCTATCAAATTTCAGCAGCAATAAATTTCCTTGGATATTTTCCAGTTGTTGGCAAATTTGTATACTGTTCTACTGAAAATATGACTGCTAACTTTATCTCTGCCTTGAATTATATCTATATATTTCAATGTCTCCCTCTGCCTTTCTTTGTTTGCGTGAAAAGAAATATGCCTCCTTTTACCCAGGGCTAAAACCTTCATATATTTTGATTTTATCCACCATCATCTCCTTTGTATCCCTTCTCCACTACTTGGTCTCGCTCTCTATTCATCCACTGCACAGGCATTTATGAGAATCTGTAGTATGCCAGACATTGTACTAGATGTTAGATTCAAAACAATGAGGAAATGGATACAGTCACTGAACTCTCTTATTCTTTTACAAACATCCTTGGATCCCTCCATTCTCTTCTGTTGCCAACAGGATAAAATCCCAACTCCTTAGCTTGCCAACAAAACTTTTCACAATCTGACTCTAATCTTTTTTTTAACATCACTTCACCTTTAATTTTTTTTTTAATCTTACTTATTTGGAAAGAAAGGGAGAGGGATGGGGAGGGGAGAGAAAGAGAGAGCGAGCGATGTTTAACTCGTTCACTTCACCAAGTGCCAATAGCACCCAGGGTTTTGCCAGGCAGAATCCAGAAGCTGAGAACTCAAGCCAGTTCTCCCATATGGGACACAGCTACATGAACCATTACTTTCTTTCTTCCAGAGTGTGCATGAGCAGGAAGCTGGAATCAGGGGCAGAGCTAAGACTCAAACCCAGGCTCTGCAATATGGAATCCAGATGCTCCAGGGGTTGTCTTATCTGCTATGCCAAATGCCTTTCTCCATTGTGCTTTTGAATCCTCAATTTATGCTAATTTATCTCTCACTATCCTTACTCTAACTGCACTCAACTTCTTACTATTGCTTGACATTAAAAAGTCTTAGGAAATAATATTAAAGATTTTGATAGATTTTATGAGTATCTTAGAAGGAGAGCCATTTACAGTTTTAGCCAGGTGGCCGCATGGCCCAGCTACCTGAGCCAGGCTCAACCCCCATCCTAATGGGATTCACTGCTCCTGCCTCCCTGCCCGCCCTCAGGCAAAGTTTTAAAAGGGCCTGTTCCTGAACATATGCTCTCTTGGTCCTTCTCTCCTGCCCTCTCTTGGCTCTTGGCCCTTCTCTCCTGCTCTCTGCTCTCCTCTCTTCTCTGCTCTATCTTCTCTCCTCTGGCTCTCTCTCCCTTATACTTTCACTTTTACCTTCGCCGCCCCTTCACTCCAGTCTGTAGGGTGTTCCCCAATAAACCCTTTCCCTTAAAAAAAAAAAAGAAGGAGAGCCATTTGGGCACCCTGTGTTGGTCAAGTATATACTTTGTATACTTCTTTGTTTCTTTTTTTTTAATAACGTTTTTATTTAAAGAATATAAATTTCCAAAATACAACTTATAGATTACAATGGCTTTCGCCCCCATAACTTCCCCCCCACCCACAACCCTCCCCTTTCCCACTCCCTCTCCCCTTGCTTCACATCAAGATTCATTTTCAATTCTCTTTATATACAGAAGATCAGTTTACTATATATTAAGTAAAGATTTCAACAGTTTGCCCTCACATAGCAACACAAAGTGAAAAATACTGTTGGAGTACTAGTTATAGTATTAATTCACAATGTATAGCACTTTAAGGACAGAGATCCTACATGATATATTTTTTTTAAAAAATTGATTAATTTTCTAGGTAATTTCAAATTTAACACCAAGATTTTTTTTTCATTTTTAATTATCTATATACAGAAGATTGATTCAGCATATACTAAGTATAGATTTCATCAGTTTGCAGTCACACAGAAACACAAAGTGTAAAGTACTGTTTCAGTGCTAGTTATAGCATTACTTCACATTGGACAACACATTAAGGACAGATCCCACATGAGACGTAAGTACACAGTGACTCCTGAAGTTGATTTAACAATTTGACACTCTTGTTTATGGCATCAGTAATCTCCCTAGGCTCTAGTCATGAGTTGCCAAGGCTATGGAAGCCTTTAGGGTTCGCTGACTTCAATCTTATTCTGACAGGGTCATAGTCAAAGTGGAGGTTCTCTCCTCCCTTCAGAGAAAGGTACCTCCTTCTTTGATGGCCCCATTCGTTCCACTGGAATCTCACTCACAGAGATCTTTCATTTAGGTCTTCTTTTTTTTCCAGAGTGTCTTGGCTTTCCATGCCTAGAATATTCTCATGGGCTCTTGAGCCAGATCTGAATGCCTTAAGGGCTGATTCTGAGGCCAGAGTGCTATTTAGGACATCTGCCATTCTATGAGTCTGCTGTGTATCTTGCTTCCCATGTTGGATCATTCTCTCCCTTTTTGATTCTATCAGTTAGTATTAGCAGACACTAGTCTTGTTTGTGTCATCCCTTTGACTCTTAGACCTACCAGTGTGATCAATTGTGAAGTGAAATTGATCACTTGGACTAGTGAGATGGCCTTGGTACATGCCACCTTGATGGGATTGTATTGGAATTCCCTGGCACAATTCTAACTCCATCATTTGGGGCACGTCTGATTGAGCATGTCCCGAATTGTACATCTCCTCCCTCTCTTATTCCCACTCTTAAATTTCACAGGGATCACTTTTCAGTTAAAATTTAAACACCTAAGAATAATTGTTTGTTAATTAAAGAGTTCAACCAATAGTACTAGAATAAAAAAAATACTAAAATGGATAAAGTATTACATTGTACAACAACAGTCAGCACAAGAGCTGATCAAGTTACTGTTTCTCATAGTGTCCATTTCACTTCAATAGGTTTCACCTTTGGTGCTCAATTAGTTGTCACCAATCTGGGAGAACATATGATATTTGTCCCGTTGGGACTGGCTTAATTCACTCAGAATGATGTTTTCCAGATTCCTCCATCTTGTTGCAAATGACCGGATTTCACTGTTTTTGACTGCTGTATAGTATTCTATAGAGTACATGTCCCATAATTTCTTTATCCAAATGTATGCTTTGAATTCCCTGTGATCTTTTGCTGTGAGGTTCCCTTCGTTTATCTTCTTCCATGTTGATGGCCGTGTTTCTGTGTTTCTGTGTGTAACACATCTTTAAGTATCTTTTGCAGGGCTGGACGAGTGGCAACAAATTCTTTCAATTTTTGTTTGTTATGAAAGGTCTTTATTTTACCTTCATTCACAAATGAGAGCTTGGCAGGATATAATATTCTGGGCTGGCAGTTTTTCTCTCTAAGTACCTGGGCTATGTCTCGCCATTCCCTTCTAGCTTGTAGGGTTTCTGATGAGAAGTCTGCCGTGAGTCTAATTGGAGATTCTCTGAGTGTAATTTGACGTTTCTCTCTTGCGCATTTTAGGATCTTTTCTTTCTGTTTCACTGTGGTGAGTTTAATTACAACGTGTCGTGGTGAGGACCTCTTTTGGTCATGTTACTAGGGGTTCTATGAGCTTCCTGTACTAGGATGTCTCTCTCCTTCTCCAAAACTGGGAAATTTTCTGCTAGTATCTCACTAAAAAGGCATTCTAATCCTTTCTCCCTCTCCATGCCTTCAGGAACTCCTAGAACTCGAATGTTGGGTTTTTTCATAGTATCCTGTAGATTCCCAACAATATTTTTTAGATTTCTAATTTCCTCTTCTTGTCTTTGGTTTGACTGTATAGTTTCCTGTGCTCTGTCTTCTAAGTCCGATATTCTCTCTTCTGCCTCACCCATTCTGTTTGTAAGGCTCTCTAATGTGTTTTTCATTTGATCTATTGAATTCTTCACTTCATTATGATTTCTCGTCACTATCACAGTTTCATGTTCTACTAGTTGTTTCATTTCAGCTTGATTCCTCCTTAATATTTCATTTTCACGAGAGAGATTTTCTACCTTGTCCATTAAGGATTTCTGTAGTTCAAGAATTTGTTTTTGAGTACTTCTTAGTGTTCTTATCAATTTTTTGAGATCTGCTTCTTGCATCTCTTCTATCTCATCATCTTCGTAATCTTGAATTGGGGTGTCTTTTACATTTGGGGATGCCATAGTGTCTTCCTTGTTCTTATTACCTCGGTTTTTGCGTTTGTTGTTTGGCATATTGGTTTCTTCACTGTGGTGTTTTTTTCTTGTTATGCTATGACTCTAGATTAAGTGGACTGTCTGCTTTTGATGGAGCCTTAGAGGCTTGAGATGGGTGTGGCCTGAGAGCTCTGTTTGGCTCCTCAGGGTTGAGGGTGTGTCAAAGGAGACACTCCCAGGTTAGGGATGGTAAATCTCTCTCTGTTACTTTTTTTTTTTTTGGTTCAAAAGGGAAGTAATTCCACACAGCTGAATGGAATTGGGGGTGGTTAGCAGGCGAATGATATACCCACAGGAGCCAGAGATTGGAAGCTCTTTCCCAAGGACCAGAGAAGGAATCTTTGCGGCCCTTTGTGTGGGCTGAGATTCTCCTTTAGTCTCCCACTGGGCTGCCAGACTACTGAACTGTAGTGTCTCTGGAGAGTACTCACGTGAATTCGTGATTTCCGTGAGTTCTCTCCCCCACCATCTCTTTTTTCACAGTCTCAGTTCATTAGCACCACACATTCATTAGGTTCTAATCTCCTGTTATTTCAGCCCTCCCACCCAGAGTCAGGTTTTTCTGCTAGGCTCGGGGCCGGTGCAGACCCGAGGTCACCCTGCTTATGACGTATTCCAAAATGGCGCCTGCTCTTTGTCTTGCTCACCTTTGAGAGGTGAGTGGAGAGAGAGAAGCTTGTGTCCGTGTGGGTCACTTTTTTTTTATTCCCTCTCTCTCTCTCTCTTCTAGTTAGCCTGGTGAACTTTTCCCCGCAGGGTTCAAGCCTTGTTCGCTCTAGGCTCCCTTTTCCGCTTCCCTCCTGGTATCTCGGGCTATTGAGGTTCTGCTCACCTCGCATTCCAGTGCTGGTGTGTTGAATCTGCTGCTGGTGTCCCAAACTGCGGGCTCCCACGCTCTCCACGCAGGTCCACTGTGAATCTCCAGTTCCGGAAGGGTTTTCTGTGCTGTATCTTCCCCTACTCTTCCTTGAACCTGCAGTATCTCCACTTTTATTAAACTGTCTCTCCCCAGACTATCGGTGTGCTCCCTTCCTATTCAGCCATCTTGCCGCTCTCTTTCTTCCTTGTTTCATTAGGAGTTATAATACAAGTCCAAAATATTACAAAATGGTATTTTGCAAGTGCATACATTTGGTGAATTTGTGTATGTATGTGTGTGATTCTTTTTTTAAATATTTATTTATTTACTTGAAAGGCAGAAATACAGAGAGAGAAGGAGTGGGAGATCTCTCCATCACTGGCTCACTCTGCAGATGACTGCAATGACCAGAGCTGGGACAGTACAAAGCCAGGAGCCCTTTGCTGCTTTCCCAAGTGCATTATCAGGGAGCTGGATTGGAAATGGAGAAGCCAGGACTTGAACTGGCACCCATATGGGTTATTGGCACTGCATGCAGCTGCTTAACCTTCTGCACAACAGCGCTGGCCACAATGTGTGATTTCCATAATAGTAAATTTAATATTTGTGGGGAACATGTGTAAGAAAACATTGTGTTTCCAGAAACCCAGGAGATGCAGATACATTTACATTGTACCGATGACCAGGAAATATATGTATATATATATATATATATATATATATATGGAGAGATGGATGCAACAGAGGAAAACTTAAAAGAGTCTGAGATCAGATGATGATAATCAGTGGCAGAAAAATATTTATTTAAGTCAAGGGACTGTAGTGGTTGAAATATTTGATGTCTAATACATGGATACAATTATTGCTCACTCTCTATTTTGAGGTCAAATAGTTTTCCTGAATAAACGCAAGAAATCTGAAGATCATTATATATATTTCCTTTTTTCATACATTGTATCAATCAAAATTTTTTTCAGATAAACAGTTATATCATTTGAATTGCTTTTTTAATTTTGTTTTTGTAAGGTGAAAGAAGAAGATGAGGAGTTAATTTTATTTCTATTAAGATTTTTGTACATATGAGTGGTTGATAGATGTGGATAGGAAACAGTTGGAAAACAGGCATGCATATGAGGGAAAGTATTTGAGGAAGAAATATGGACTTGGGAACCTTAGGTATATGTGTTAATCAAACATATGAGAATATCGTAAGATTGCCCAGAGTGAGTGCATGAAGTGAAAGACTATGGCCTAGGACAGAAAAATATGGTACTATTTCTTGGATTACTTGTATGATGTGTGAACTTCTCCATTCAAATCCTGCCACTAAGTTAGTGATATTAAAAAAGTAAAGAAAGGGGCCGGCGCTATGGTGTAACAGGTAAAGCCACGGCCTGCGGTACTGGCATCCTATATGGGTGCTGGTTCGAGTCCTGGCTGCTCCACTGCCGATCCAGCTCTCTGCTATGGCCTCAGAAAGCAGTAGAAGATAGCCCAAGTGTTTGAGTCCCTGCACCCACGTGGGAGACCCAGAAGAAGCTCCTTGTTCCTGGCTTTGGATTGGTCCAGCTCCAGCCATTGTGGCCATTTTGGGAGTGAACCAGCAGATGCAAGACTTTCTCTCTTTATCATTCTCTCTGCCTTCGCCTTTCTGTAATTCAGCCTTTCAAATAAATAAATAAATAAATCTTTTTGTAAAGAGTCAAGAAAGATATTTTATCAATAAAAACAACTTAACCGAATAAAAAAGTAACTTAGCAAGTCAAAAGTTGACACTGTGTTGTTTGAGTATGACAGATGCTGTGGCTGATATTTATAGTTACCAATGAGCTGTTATAGGTCATGGTCAGTGACAATACAATTGACATTATTATAGTTCAATTGAAACATTGATGAAAATAATCTCCTTCAATTCTATTTTTACCTTGTACTGATTATTTATTTGGCATCCTAAGTATTTTAATATGGAAATTGTGATTGCCTTCTCAAAGATTTAGAAGCCTAAGATTATTGTTTCTTCGTTACAAAATGAAAAGGACATTCTGGAGGACTTAGTATTTTTCAACTATTGAGAGTATCCTCTTCTTTTGGTTTGCTGCTTAGTAAATTCAGATTACTGATCTGCAAAGCTAATTTTTAATGTTTTTGCCAATTTCATTCATATGTAGACATTTATACATACGAATACATACTATTTTTTTAAAATCATAGAGTGAGGGATTCATGACAATTTATTTACTTTTTTAAAGACCTATTTATTTATTTGAAAATCAATGTTACAGAGAGAGGAGAGACACAGAGAGTGATCTTCCTTTAGCTATCCAAAAGCCAGGAGCCAGGAGCTTCTTCCAGGTCTCCCACGTGGGTGCAGGGGCCCAAGGACTTGGGTCATCTTCCACTGCTTTCCCAGGCCATAGCAGAGAGCTGGATCAGAAGTGGAGCAGCCAGGAATTGAACTGGTGCCCATATGGGATGCTCGCACTGCAGCCAAAGGCTTTACCCACTATGCCACAGCACTGGCCTTGACAATTTAGTAAAGCAATATTTATAACTATGCACCAAATGATATGCTATCCGCACAGTTTTTATACTCTGTATATTAACGTCTACAAATACAAAAAGTGATATTTGTCTTCCTGAGTCTGCTTATTGCACTTAGTGTAATGATCTCCACTTCCATCCATTTTGTTGCAAATGCCACGATTTCACTCTTTTTTATAGCTGAGTAATAGTACATCATGTATGCATACTACATTTTCTTTATCTAATCATCAGTTGATGGACATCTATATTGGTTTCATATCTTTTCTATTGTGAACTGAGCTGCTGTAGACATGGGAGGGCAGGTATCTCTTTCAAGTGGTGATTTAATTTCCTTTGAACATACTCCAAGTAGTGGGGTAGCTGGATCGTATTGTAGAACTATTCTTAGTTTTCTGAGGAATTTCAGTTTTATTCTTCATAGAAGTTATACTAATTTGAATTCCTACTAACAGAGTACTAGGGTATGTTCTTTCATACAATCTCACCAGCATTTGTTTTTCTTCTTTTTTTTAATTTTTGGATGATAGTCATTCTAACTGGAGTAAGGTGATATCTTACTGTAGTTTGTATTTGCCTGGTGGCTACTGATCCAGAGTATTTTTTCTATGTCTGTTGGTCATTTGAATTTCTTCTTTTGGATAATGTGTAGGCTATAGTTTGAAAATAATTTTCAAATGAAGGAGAGAGATAGGACATTATTAGAATATTTAGAAGGAAGCGTCAATGAGACAGAAAAGGAAACTTAAAATGTATGTGAGAAAGGGGGTTAATTGATGTAGCAAGATCTCAAAAAGCCTTCCTATTCGAATTGTGCTCTGAGGACTAACAGCATTCTCATCTCATTCAACAATTCGATAGAAATAAAGCATTTCAAACCCATGTTCTACCTTTGGAATAAGAATTTTCATTTGGCAATATCCCAGATGATTCATGTCCATATAAGAGATATGAATCTAAAAGAAGATACAATTGGAATCTGAGTCACTGGTGGAATATATAACTTTCATAAAAGAAGCAAAATTCACTTCAGACATAGAAAAAGAAAATGTTGGAACATGATGACTCAAAGAATTTCTGCAAATATTCTACCAGTGTTTCAGATTAGGAAAGTTGGGAGACTCATTTCTGGTGGTCTCGGTATTCTCAGCAATGTAATATGAGAAGAGGAAAAGATACATACAAAAGCACTGAGAAGAGGAAGTGAGCTGTATGACTATTGTGGGGAATGAAGTGGAGCGTACATAACTTAGCAGGGTGTTTGTGTCATTCAGTCAGCACTCTGCTGGGATAGTGTACTAGGAATTTCGTGGTAGAGCCAATCTTCATGTTCATGTGAATTTCTTTTCAGTACGAAGCAATTGATGATGAAAGTCATAAAAACCATCTGACTGAGTTTATTCAATTTTGGAAATTGGCAATATAAATAAACACTTTAGACAGTCAGGGGAGGAAGGTTAATTATGGCACTTTTGAGTGAGTGATTGCATGAGTGAATGCATATTTCAATTTGAAGATCCTTATATTCAGGGAAGGTAGAAAAGGATATGAGTCCAAAAGAGGACTAGTAAACTGCTATGATTTGAATGTCTCATCCAAAATTTATTTTTAAATATGATTGCCATTGCAGTAGTATTAGCGGATGGACTTTTAGTAAATGATAATATTATGTGGGCTCTGTCTTTGTGGGTAGGGTTAATTTTGTTATGCAAGAGTAAATTCAGTGCTCTTTGCCCTTCCACAACATGGTGATACACGAAGACCCTCACTAGATCCCAACATTTTATCTTTGACTTTATCACTTTCAGAACTGTGCAAAAATAAGTTTCTATCCTTATATATTGCCCATTCTTAAGTATTTTGTTACAGCAATAAAAAACAGGTTGGAACAAAGACTGCATGAGTATACAGGGTTGAAGGGACCAGAGGTTTAAATGATGAGAGGCAGTGGCTTTGGTTCCAGAGGATATAGATGGGGATCAGTATTTCATCAATGAATGAAATTTTGATGTTTAAAATTTAGGATCCGGCCGGCACCATGGCCCACTTTGTTAATCCTCCACCTGCGGTGCCAGCATCCCATATGGGCACTGGGTTCTAGTCCCTGTTGCTCCTCTTCCAGTCCAGTTCTCTGCTGTGGCCTGGGAGAGTAGTGGAGGACCAGGAAGAAGCATCTGGCTCCTGGCTTTGGATTGGTGCAACTCCAGCCACAGTAGCCACTTGGGGAGTGAACCAACAGAAGGAAGGCCTTTCTCTCTGTCTCTCTCTCTCTCTCACTGTCCATAACTCTACCTGTAAAATAAATAAATAAATAAAATTTAGGATGCTGGGAGACTTCAAGTTTCAAAATATATCTCTGTTGATGATTAGTTTGAATGGAGGTTAAGTGAAGATGGTGAGAATAGAAGAGATCAAGACCTGGGAGCCTACCATTTGGAATGGGTCATTTGTTGTTAACCATTGCATTAAATTTATTGCCAATGTCTTGTTAACTTCAGCTTTGTATTATCGCTAAAATTTTTCTCATTTTTCTATATCACAGTCACTGTTTCATTTATGCCAATGCCAATTGTTGGTTGGACTTCTGCAACAACTTCTTAACTTGATTTTCATTTCCAGCTTTCCTCTTCATAAATCCATTCTTGAAACCACAGGCTGAGTGATACAGCTAATCCAATCATAGACATACCTTCCAGTGTCTTTTCAGTAATTTCCAGAATAAAATCTGTACTTGTCACACTGGCATACACAAAAATTCACAATCTACCACTTCAGAATCATACTAAGAATTTTCTTTTACACTGAAAACTCCAATAACTTGAATTACTTTATATTACACACACACACACACACACACACACATTTGTTCCTGCCCCTCTTCATACTTCTTCACGTTACCATAATGCTTTACCCTCCTAAAACACTTCTTTAATACTTCTTTCAAGATACTTAGCTTGTCTTCTGAGAAGTCTAACATGAAATACTCCCTTACTGTGTTGGAGGCTCGTCGTCTATTCTTTTCTCTAGTATAGCATTTACTGTGTCAAATCAAAAATATTTTTCTCTCCCAGTAGATTTTGAGCTTCTTGGACATACAAACTTGTCATTTTTTATGCCTCCAATGAATGTTCAACAGCTGGAAAATTTATAATACAAGTGCTGAAGTCCCTATAAAATGCAGAAAATTGTTCTGGACATTAATAGTTAAGATTCACAAGAGTATTATAGAGTTGATATAAGCAGTTAGAGTGATGCACATAAATCATATTGAGTGATCTTAAAATCATTCATGGACAGCAATGGTGCTTCACATTCCCAAGACGTTAGATCATCTTAGGGGGGCATAGATTCTATTTCAATTAGTCTTGGTTAAGAATTACACAGTAAAATCTCTGAATTATAATATTGTTGGGACTTCCATCAAAATAGCACTGATTGGATGACTCACATACAGAAACATATTTTCTAAAAGATACGGAAGATAGAAGTCCAAATCAGTGTGTCCATAGCTTTGTTTATTTTCTTGGTTAGCAAATACCAACCATCTTGCTTTGTCCTCACATGGTCATGTTTCTGTGAGTGTGCCTCCTGGTATATCATAATGTGCTCAAATTTCCCCTTTGTATGAAGACTTCAATCAAATCAGCTTAGGTAAGACCTGGAACCAACCCAAATGTCCATCAACAGTAGACTGGATAAAGAAATTATGGGACATGCACTCTATAGAATACTATACAGCAGTCAAAAACAATGAAATCTGCTCATTTGCAACAAGATGGAGGAATCTGGAAAACATCATGCTGAGTAAATTAAGCCAGTCCCAAAGGGACAAATATCATATGTTCTCCCTGATTGGTGACAACTAACTGGGCACCAAAGGGGAAACCTGTTGAAGTGAAATGGACACTATGAGAAACAGTGACTGGATCAGCTCTTGTGCTGACTGTTGATGTACAATGTAATACTTTATCCATTTTAGTATTTTTTTATTCTAGTACTAGTGGTTGAACTCTGTGATTAACACACAATTATTCTTAGGTGATTAAATTTTCACTGAAAAGTGATCCCTGTGAAATATAAGAGTGGGAATAAGAGAGGGAGGAGATGTACAATTTGGGACATGCTCAATCAGACGTGCCCCAAATGATGGAGTTAGAGTCATGCCAGGGGATTCCAATACAATCCCATCAAGGTGGCATGTACCAAGGCCATCTCACTAGTCCAAGTGATCAATTTCACTTCACAATTGATCACACTGATAGGTCTAAGAGTCAAAGGGATCACACAAAGAAGACTAGTGTCTGCTAATACTAACTGATAGAATCAAAAAGAGAGAGAATGATCCAACATGGGAAGCAAGATACACAGCAGACTCATAGAATGGCAGATGTCCTAAATAGCACTCTGGCCTCAGAATCAGCCCTTAAGGCATTCGGATCTGGCTCAAGAGCACATGAGAATATTTTAGGCATGGAAAGCCAAGACACTCTGGAAAAAAAAGAAGATTTAAATGAAAGATCTCTGCAAATGAAATCCCAGTGGAAAAAACGGGGCCATCAAAGAAGGAGGTACCTTTCTCCGAAGGGAGGAGAGAACTTCCACTTTGACTATGACCGTGTTGGAATAAGATTGAAGTCGGCGAACCCTAAAGTTTTCTATAGTTTTGGCATCTCATGACTAGAGCCTAGGGAGATTACTGATGCCATAAACAAGAGTGTCAAATTGTTAAATCAACATCTGGAGTCACTGTGTACTTACGTCTCATGAGGGATCTGTCCTTAATGTGTTGTCCAATGTGAAGTAATGCTATAACTAGTACTGAAACAGTATTTTTACACTTGGTGTTTCTGTGTGGGTGCAAACTGATGAAATCTTTACATAGTATATACTGAATCGATCTCCTGTATATAAAGATAATTGAAAATGATTAAAAAAAACTTGGTGTTAAATTGGAAATTGCATAGAAAATTAATCAATTTAAAAAAATATTATGTAGGATCTCTGTCCTTAGTGTGCTGTACATTGTGAATTAATACTATAACTAGTACTCCAACAGTATTTTTCACCTTGTGTTGCTATGTGGGCGCAAACTGTTGAAATCTTTACTTAATATATACTAAACTGATATTCTGTATATAAAGGGAATTTTAAATGAATCTTGATGTGAAGGCAAGGGGAGAGGGAGCGGGAAAGGGGAGGGTTGCAGGTGGGAGGGAAGTTATGGGGGGGGAAGCCATTGTAATCCATAAGCTGTACTTTGGAAATTTATATTCTTTAAATAAAAGCTTTAAAAAAATCAGCTTAGATCTTCCATAACATCACTTAGCTTAATTATCTCTGCAAAGGCCCAGTCACATCTCTAAATCCAGTCACATTTGAGGTACTGGGTTAGGGATTTAACCTATGGATTTTGATGGTACAAGATTCAGCCCATAAAAAGTATCCATTTAAGAAGTTAATTACTATTGTCCTCCTTTTTAAAAATAAATTTGAGATTTAATTAGCATGAAATAAGCTACACATGTCTAAGGTTTATAATTTGGTGAATTTTGAGGTAAAGATATATCTATGATTTATCTATATATCTACCTACCTATTAAATCATCTCAAACAAGACATTAAATATATCACTCTCTCTTAAGTTTACACTTGTCACTTTGAATTTTATCCCTTCAGTTCATTCCTAAGATCCCAGGCAAACACTAATATGTCTGCTATTGCTATAAAGTAGATTGTGTTTTGCAGAATTTTATTTAAATATGGTTAGGTTGTGAAGTGATCAAGTGGTAAAATAGGAGCGTTGTACCCTCATATACATGCAGAAATATGCATTTTGAACATTGTCCATGGACCAGAATGCATTTACAAATGTTTAGGTGTCCAGGAGGGAAGTTTTATCAGTAGTGCTGACTGTTTGGAAGGGGTTTGAGCAGGAAAGCCAGGCTAACCTGAATAAACTACTTGTAAATACCATCAGGAAGCTCTTCATGAGCTATTTTGAATACTAGGCCTGCATAGCCCACATCCAACTGGCACACGGGTAACCTACTCAGCATAACTCGTTATCCCCATTTGTCTGAGTGGCTTCTTATATACACGTTCTTGCATGTCCTTGGCACTGTAAATGTGAGCATTGGCAAATGACTTATGAGTACATGCGACAAGCCAGCTCAATTCTGTAGGACTGGGAAAAGGCATAAAAATGTGATCATTTGAAGTTATCACCCCATAGAAAACAAACAGAAGGCTCTCTGCACCTGGTCTGTTTTTACAGGATTGAGGGAAGGTATACAGCCTTAAGTAATCCCCTCAAGGGAGAATAAGAGGTGTGAATCAGGAGCATCCATAGAAGAGGTTCAAGAGTGCCACATATATTAGGTTAGCAGACTGGTGAAGGTTTTTAAGTCTCAAAGACAGTCATAAAAGACTAGACATAGTTCTGGCTGCTTCCTCAAATGAAAAGATGGTGACTTGAGGCTTCAAGGAACATGAAAAGTAAAACATAGCACCATAATAGGGACTTAATAATATTCCAGTAACTGACCTTAAAGAACTACAGCTTTACAAATTTTCAAAGAGAGAATTCAGAGTAGCCAGTTTTTTAAAATGTTTATTTGTGTATTTGAAAGTCAGAGTTGAGAAAGAGAGAAGAGAGAGAAAGAGAGAGAGTGCGCGCTCTTTCATCTGCTGGTTCACTCTACAAGTGGCTGAAATGGCCAGGGCCAAGCTAGGACAAAGTCAGGAGCTGGGAGCTTCTGCCACATCTTCCATGTGGGTGTCAGGGGCCCAAGAACTTTGCCATCATCTGCTACTTTTCCCAGGCCATTAGCTGGGAGCTGGAATGCAAGTGGAGAAGTCAAGACATGAACCAGTGCCCATATGGGATGCCCGCATCGCAGGCAGTGGCTTCACCCACTACATTACAATGCTGGCCCCTGAAGCAGCTGTTTAAAAGAAATTTATAAAACTACACAAAGAATATAGATGGACAACTCAAGAAAATCACAAATAAAAAAATGCACGAACAAAATGGGAAGTTTGAGAAAGAGGCAATGAGCATATATAAAACAAAACAGAAAGTCTGAAGCTGAATAATACAATAAGTGGGAGGAGAACTATATCTTATGGGGTGCTAATGGACAACTTTATCAAGAAAAGAAAAATATTTATGAGTTTATAGACATATAAAATTATACTGTCAGATGAGAATAAAGAGGAAAAGAATGAAAAGGACTGAAGAAAATCTAACATTCATGGGACAATATCAAGAGAGAATTTTCCTTTATGGTAATTCCAGAAATAAAAAAGGGAGGGAAAATTACATAAAATTTATTTTTTAAAAAATGCCTGATTTGTGACAACATGAATGAACCTAACCAACATTATACTGAAAGAAATTTGCAAGATAACAGAATGACAAATTCTGTATTATCCTAATATAAAAAGTAACATTCGTAGAAGCAAATAGAGGATGTCTGGTGCCTGGGGTAGAGGTAGGAAATTGGGAGATGTTAGTCAAAGGGTCAAAGTTTTCAGTTATAAAATAGAAAAGTTCTGAAAACATATGTATAGCACATTGATTGTAGTTAATAATAATTAGGGAAATTATGTTATCAAGATAGCAGAACAGAAGATACTAGTCTTTTCTTCCTTCACAGAAAGTTCTAATAGCAGCCATCCACAGATGAAAATACAATGTTGAAAACATGGAGGTATGCTATAGACATCAACGTGTACCACTGAAATAAAGAAAAAGTGCATTGGCCTTGAAAGCAGAACTATCTATTTCTGAAAACATTGATTTTCCTTGTCCCCTTAGTTAGCACAATGGCACATAGAGAGGGTTGCCCATAGCCAATGGTTTCTACAACAGGATAAGTGAAGAGGAGATAGGCACTGAGGTTACTTAGATTTTTGAGATGCTTCTCAGGAAGTGCACTATGATCTTACCTCACGGCACACAGTGGGTAACAGCATGGCTAGTTTCTTGAAAGCAGATAGAATCAAAGCAAAGAGACACTACTTATAGCAACCAACTGTGGAATTTGGTGGTAGTTCTGTGGTATGGACTGTAGACACATGCAATTAGAAGTACCTGTTACACAGTCTAAATAGAAATTCAGACCCATTTCTCTAAGAAGTATTGTGGTAAGTCCAATGTAGCTCCCGTCTCATATAGCCTACTTCCAACTCAAAAGACTTCTATAGCCTTGGCAACTCATGACAAGAGCCTAGGGTGATTACTGATGCCATAAACAAGAGTGTCAATTTGTTAAATCAACAACAGGAGTCACTGTGTCCTTACTCCTCATGTGGGATCTCTGTCCTTAATGTGTTGTACAGTGTGAATTAATGCTATAACTGGTACTCAAACAGTATTTTTCACTTTGTGTTTTGGTGTGGGTGCAAACTGTTGAAAGCTTTACTTAATATATGCTAAATTGATCTTCTGTATATAAAGATAATTGAAAATGAATCTTGATGTGAATAGAAGGGGAGAGGGAGCAGGAGATGGGAGGGTTGAGGGTGGGAAGGAAGTTACGGGGGAAAGCAATTGTAATCCATAAGCTGTACTTTGGAAATTTATGTTCATTAAATAAAAGTTAAAAATATAGCCTACTTCCATGAGTAGTATCAGGTACCTTCCCAAGGCCCTGCCCAGAAATGGACACCATAGAATGTTTCAGCAAAATGCATGTACTGAATTTGAACTGCCCTGGTGTTCAAACAGTCACTTGAGTTAACCTCAGTGTCCACCTTAAGATTCCACTCAGGAAGAGGAAACCTACCACAGCACTGCTCAGTAAAGCATGGAGGCTGAACTTTCCTTCCCGCAGTTTCAAACAGCAGCTCAATGAGATTAAAAGCTCACCTCAAGAATCTTCCCACGCAAGAGGCAAACCTCAGCCACATATTTTTATCATGCCTAGTAATTGGTCTCAAACATTATAAGTAACTCAACTTAGCCCTGGGCAACAACCTGCTACTCTGCCCAATTTCAGAACTCAAATAATGGTACCATTGGGCCATGTAGTGCAATCTGCATCTTACCCTATCTGTGGCAACTGCAGCACCTGGAGGCCAGTATTGTAGCATAGCAGATTAAACCTCTGCCTGGGACGCCAGCATCCATGAGTACTCTTTCGTGTTCCAGCTCCTGCACTTCTGAATCTAGCTCCTTGCTAATGCACCTGGGACAGCAGTAGAAGATGGCCCTGCCACCCATGTGGGAGACCCAGTTGAAACTCCTGGCTCCTGGTTTGGCCTAGTCCAGCCCTAGCCATTGTTGCCACTTGAGGGTGAACCACCAGATAGAATCTCTCTCTCTCTCTCTCTCTCTCTCTCTCTCTGTGTGTGTGTGTGTGTGTGTGTGTGTGTGTGCACATACACATCCTTTTCTCTCTGTAACTCTGTATTTTAAATAAAAACCAAATTAAAAAAAATCTCAGCACCCAGCCACAAGTTTGGCCTAATTGCAGAGCTCTGCCAATGGTCTAACTGGACAGTGGAGCCCAGCTGACATCTCCATCCAACCTGAGCAACAGCAGCAAGCCAGACAGGTAGAGAATGACAGAAACTCCGCCAGCCTTGGGCCCTTATCAGCTCATTCATTCAGAATCACCAAGCAGACTTAACAGTGAAGATATACCCTTGTCAAAGAATAACTGTAAAGGCTAGAAGAGGAGCCTGTCTCATCAATGTCTAGGAATCAAGAAGAAAAGGGAAATCATTATACCTCCAAAAGATCCAACAATGAACCCTAAAATATAGTAATCTGCAAAATAATTGATGAATAATTTAGAAAAGTCCTTTTAAAACAGTTTAGTGAGCTACAAAAGTATTCAGAAAGAAAACTAACTGAAATTTGGAAAAATGCACAAACAAAATAGAAATTTTGATGAAGAAATAGAAATAGTAAAAAGTAATCAAATAGGAATCCTAGGAATAAGGAACACAATAATTGCACTAATAAATTCAACAGAAATTGCATGCTTTAAACAGAAGAAAGATTCAGTGAGATTGAAGAAAGAATATTTGAAAGTATCCAGCTGGGAATCAAAAAGAATAGATAATGTAAAATAATCAAGAATGCCTAAGGCAAACACAGGACATATTCTAGAGATCCACCACTAAGAAAATAGAATTTTCTGAAGGAAGGGATAAAGGCAAGGACTATCAAATATAATCAAAGAATTAATAACAGAAACTTCTAAGAAAATAAGTCAACATTTCAGTAAAGAAAGTACATATATCTGCAATTATACTCAAGCAAAAGAAGAGGATTTATTGAGGATTTTTGCGTCTATGTTCACCAGGGATATTGGTCTGTAATTTTCTTTATTTTTTAACTTTTATTTAATATATATATATAAATTTCCAAAGTACACCTTATGGATTACAATGGCTTTTTCCCACCCATAACTTCCTTCCCACCCGCAACCCTACCATCTCCTGCTCCCTCTCTCATTCCATTCACATCAAGATTCATTATCAATTATCTTTATATACAGAAGATAAATTTAGTATATATTAAGTAAAGCTTTCAACAGTTTGCACCCACACCAAAACACAAGTATAAAATACTGTTTGAGTACCAGTTATAGCATTAATTCACACTGTACAACACATTAAGGACAGAGATCCCACATGAGAAGTAAGTACACAGTGACTCCTGTTGTTGATTTAACAAATTGACACTCTTGTTTATGGCATCAGTAATCTCCCTAGGCTCTAGTCATGAGTTGCCAAGGCTATGGAAGCATTTTGAGTTCACCAACTCCCATCTTATTTAGACAAGGTCATAGTCAAAGTGGAAATTCTCTCCTCCCTTCAGAGAAAGGTACCTCCTTGTTTGATGGCCCCGTTCTTTCCACTGGGATCTCACTCACAGAGATCTTTCATTTAGGTCCTCTTTTTTTTTCCAGAGTGTCTTGGCTTTCCATGCCTAAAATACTCTCATGGGCTCTTGAGCCAGATCCGAATGCCTTAAGGGCTGATTCTGAGGCCAGAGTGCTGTTTAGGACATCTGCCAATCTATGAGTCTGCTGTGTATCCCGTTTCCCATGTTGTATCACTCTCTCCCTTTTTTATTCTATCAGTATTTTCAGATACTAGTCTTGTTTATGTGATCCCTTTGACTCTTAGACCTGTCAGTGTGATCAATTGTGAACTGAAATTGATCACTTGGACTAGTGAGATGGCATTGGTAAATGCCACCTTGATGGGATTGAATTGAAATCCACTGGCATTTTTCTAACTCTACCATTCGTGGCAAGTCTGATTGAGCATGCCCCAAATTGTACATCTCATCCCTCTATTACTCCCACTCTTATATTTAACAGAGATCACTTTTCAGTTAAATTTAAACATCTGAGAATAATTGTGTGTTAATTACAGAGTTCAACCAATAGTATTAAGTAGGACAAAAAATACTAAAAGGGAAAAAGTATTAAGTTGCTCATCAACAGTCAGGACAAGGGCTGATCAAGTCACTGTTTCTCATAATGTCCATTTCACTTTAACAGGTTTCGTTTTTGGTGCTCGGTTAGTTGTCACCAATCAGGGAGAACATATGATATTTGTCCCTTTAGGACTGGCTTATTTCACTCAGCATGATGTTTTCAAGATTTCTCCATTTTGTTGCAAATGACCGGGTTTCATTGTTTTTGACTGCTGTATAGTATTCTGTAGAGTACATGTCCCATAATTTCTTTATCCAGTCTACTGTTGATGGGTATTTAGGTTGGTTCCAGGTCTTAGCTATTGTGAATTGAGCTGCAATAAACATTGACGTGCAGATGGCTCTTTTATTTGCCACTAACACTGGGTTTGTGTCGTTTTTCACCTTTATTTTTGCCAGCGTTTGTTGTTGGTAGATTTCTGTATGTGAGCCATTCTATCTGGGGTGAGGTGAAACCTCACTGTGGTTTTGATTTGCATTTTCCTGATTGCTAGTGATCCAGAACATTTTTCATGTGTCTGTTGGCCATTTGGATTTCCTCTTTTGGTGGGAATGCAAACTGGTAAGCCACTTTGGAAGTCAGTCTAGAGATTCCTCAGAAACCTAAATATAAACCTATCATACAACCCAGACATCCCACTCCTGGGAATTTACCCAAAGGAAATTAAATTGGCAAACAAAAAAGCCATCTGCACATTAATGTTTATTGCAGCTCAATTCACAATAGCTAAGACCTGGAATCAACCCAAATGCACATCAACAGTAGACTGGATAAAGAAATTATGGGATATGTACTCTATAGAATACTATACAGCAGTAAAAAAACAATGAAATCTTATTTAGAACAAAATAAAAAAATCTGGAACACATCATGCTGAGTGAAATAAGCCAGTCTCAGAGGGACAAATATCGTACTTTCTCTTTTGAAAAATTTCTGTTGAGGTCCTTGACGCATCTCTTAAGTTGGTTTCTTGTTTTGTTGTGGAGTTTCTTGATCTCTTTGTAGATTCTGGTTTTTAATCCTTTATATGTTGCATAATATGCAAGTATTTTTTCCAATTCTGTCTGTTGCCTCTTCACTTTCCTGACTGTTTCTTTTGCCGTACAGAAACTCCTGAATTTGATGCAATCCAAATTGTTAAATCTGGCTTTGACTGCCTGTGCTTCCAGGGTCTTTTCCAAGAAGTCTTTGCCTGTGCCTATATCTTACAGGGTTTCTCCAATATTCTCTAATAATTTGATCAACTTAATTAATTTAATTAATTTAATAAGTTGATTTGATCTAATTGAGAACCTTGATCAAATATAAGTTGGCTGTAGATGTTTGGATTCATTTTTGGTGTTTCTATTCTGTTCCATTGGTCTATCCATCTGTTTCTGTACCAGTACTATGCAGTTTTGATTACAATTGCCCTGTAGTATTTCCTGAAATCTGGTATTGTGATTCCTCCAGCTTTGTTTTTTGTTGTACAAGATTGCTTTAGCTATTCGAGATCTC
Organism: Sylvilagus floridanus; assembly: GCA_949820135.1. Lineage (NCBI taxonomy): Eukaryota > Metazoa > Chordata > Mammalia > Lagomorpha > Leporidae > Sylvilagus > Sylvilagus floridanus. Next base: position 63,627,106 of record OX463223.1, on the reverse strand, counting down.
CATTGCCTCCATATGAATTTCAGCATCATTTTTTCCAGATCTGAGAAGAATGTCTTTGGTATTTTGATGGGTATCACATTAAATGCATAAATTGCTTTTGGGAGAATGTACATTTTGACGATATGGATTCTTCCAATCCATGAGCATGGAAGATTTTTCCATTTTTTGGTATCCTCTTCATTTCTATCTTTAAGATTTTGCAATTCTCATCTTAGAGATCTTTAACATCCTTGCTTAAGTTTATTCCAAGGTATTTGATTGTTCTTGTGGCTATTGTGAATGGGATTGATCTTAGAAGTTCTTCCTTAGCCTTGGAATTGCCTGTGTATACAAAGGTTGTTGATTTTTGTGCATTGATTTTATATCCTGCTACATTGCCAAACTCTTCTATGAGTTCCAACAGTCTCTTACTAGAGTTATTTGGATCCCTTAAATAAAGAATCATATCATTTGCAAAGAGGGATAGTTTGATTTCTTCCTTCCCAATTTGTATCCCTTTACTTTCTTTCTCTTGCCTAATGACTCTGGCTGCAACTTCCAGAACTATATTGAATAGCAGTGGTGAGAGTGGGCATCCTGGTCTGGTATCAGATCTCAGTGGAAATGCTTCCAACTTTTCCCCAATCAATAGGTTACTGGCCATTGTTTTTTCATAATTTGTTTTGATTGTATAAAGAAATGTTCCTTCTATACCCAACTTTCTAATATTTTTCATCATGAAAGGATGTTGTATTTTATCCAATGCTTTATCTGCATCAATCAAGATCATCATATGGTTTTTCTTCTGCAGTTTGTTAATGTGGTGTATCACATTGATTGATTTGCAAACATTGAACCATCCTTGCTTACCAGGGATAAATCCCACTTGGTCTGGGTGGATGATCTTTCTGATGTGTTGTTACATTCTATTGGCCAGAATTTTATTGAGGATTTTTGCATCTGTGTTCATCAGGGATATTGGTCTGTAATTTTCTTTATTTTTTTAACTTTTATTTAGTAAATATAATTTTCCAAAGTACAGTTTATGGATTACAATGCCCCCCATAACTTCCCTCCCACCAGCAACCCTCCCATCTCTCACTCCCTCTCCCATTTCATTCACATCAAGATTCATTTTCAATTGTCTTTATATACAGAAGATCAATTTAGTATATATTAAGTAATGAATTCATCAGTTTTCACCCACACAGAACATAAAGTGTAAAATATTGTTTCAGTAGCAGTTAATGCATTAATTCACATTGAACAACACATTAAGGACAGAGATCCTACATGAGGAGTAAGTACACAGTGACTCCTGTTGTTGACTTAACAAATTGACACTCTTCTTTATGGTGTCAGTAATCTCCCTAGGCTCTCATCATGAGTTGCCAAGGCTTTGGATGACTTTTGAGTTTGCCGACTTCGATCATATTTAGACAAATTCATAGTTAAATGTAATTTTCTTCAATGCTGCATCTTTTTCTGGCTAAACATAAGGTGAACCTGGCTTCATAGAAAGAATTTTGGAGAATTCCCTCTCTTTAGATTGTTCTGAATACTTTGAGAAGAATTGGAATTAGTTCTTCTTTAAATGTCTGGTGGAATTCAGCAGTGAATCCATCTGGTCCTGGGCTTTTCTCTGGGGGGGGGGGGGCTTAATTACTGTTTCAATTTCTGACTCAATTATGGATCTGTTTAAGTTTTCTATGTCTTCCTGGTTCAGTTTACATAGGTTGCATGTGTCTAGGAATCTATCCATTTCTGATATATTTCCCTGTTTACTGGCATACACTCCTTGTAGTATTTTTCAGATGATTCTTTTATTTCTGTGGTGTCTGCTGTTATGTTTCCTTTTTCATCTCTGATTTTATTAATTTGGGACTTTTCTTTTTTTAGTTAGTTGGGCCAATGGGGTGTCAATTTTGTTTATTTTTTCAAAAAAATAGCTCCTCGTTTGGCGGATCTTTTGTAATGTTTTTTTGGATTCAATCCTGTTTATTTCTTCTGTGATTTTAATTATTTCTCTTCTCCTACTGGATTTGGGTCTGGTTTGCTGCAGTTTTTCTAGATTCTTGAGACGCATTGAAAGCTCATTTATTTGGTGCCTTTCCAGTTTCTTGATGTAGGCACCTATTGATATAAACTTTCCTCTTAACACTGCTTTTGCTGTATCCCATAAGTTTTGACATGTTGTGCTGTTATCCTCATTTACTTCCAGAAGGTTTTTGATTTCTCTTTTTGATTTCTTTTATGACCCAGTGTTCATTCAGGAGCATGTTGTTCAGTCTCCATGTTTTTGCATATGCTCTAGGGATTCCTGAGTTGCTAATTTCCAGCTTCATTCCACTGTGGTCTGAGAAACTGCATCGTATGATTCTAATTCTTTTGAATTTCCTGAGATTTGCTTTATGGCCTAGTATGTGGTCAATTCTAGAGTAGGTTCCATGTACTGCTGAGAAGAATGTAAATGCTTTCTATGTAGGATGAAAAGTTTTGTACATATCTGTTAGGACCATTTGGGCTATAGTGTCGTTTAAATCTACTGTCTCCTTGTTGATCTTCTGTCCTGTTGATCTGTCTATTTCTGAGAGTGGAATATTGAAGTCCCCCATTACTATTGTATTGGAGTCTAAGTCTCCCTTTAAGTCCCTGAACATATCTTTTAAATAAACCGGTGCCCTGTAATTAGGTGCATATACATTTATAATAGTTACATCTTCCTGTTGAATTGATCCCTTAATCATTATATAGTGCCCCTCTCGAGATAAATAATAATTATACTACCTAAAAAATGTAAAAGAAAAAACTGTGAAAGCAGCAAGAGATAAGAGAAAGGTTACTTGAAAGAGGGTCTCAATATGGTTATTGATAGATTTCTCAGCAGAAATCCTATAAGCCATGAGAGAGAGAAAATATATTCAAAGTGCTGAAAGAAGAAAAAAAATGAGAACCAAGAATACTTTACTCAGCACAACTGTCCTTCAGAAGTGAAGGAGAGTAAAAGATAAAAATGTGATGTGATGGAGCCAACATTAGATCTGCATTACAAGAACTACTAAATGGAATCCTTAAGCTGAGACAAGGATCATAAATTATTGAAGTGGACAAAATACATATCTCAGTGATATAAGACAGATTCATATTCGGTGTGCTTGGACTATGTTGGTAGTGTCTAACAAAATTTTAGCCTTAGCATGATGGCTAAGGCAAAACTGTTAATAAATATACCTACACTAAAATGTCAAGTGATATTAATTAGAAAATGATGTAAATTTTTACATCAAAATTATAAAAAGTACAGATAATGGAATAAAAGTATAGTTTTTATGTGATCAAAAATAAAATGTCCCCAGCATGAAACAGCCTGATGTAAGATGATTTATATATGTCTCATGGTAACCACAGTGCAAAAATCGATAATAGATAAATAAAAACAAAAAGAAAGAAAATAAATATAAAAGAGCTAAAACATTCCACTAAAGTAAATTATCAAACCACAGATGAAGACAGGAAGAGAGAAACAAAGTATAAAAAAAAAAGCTAGGATAGGAGGATCTAAGATGAATGAATAGTGGGAAGTTCCAATGACCTCATCCACAGAAAGATACCAGAAAAACAAGGAAGGACCATGATTCCACGGTCCTGAAGGAAATTTTCAGTGGAGAACGGAAATAACAAAAGAAAGACTCCAGAGAGCAGCAAGGAGAGAGGTCAGAGATATTGCCACCAGCCTCTCCTGCATCTACATGGCTGGCTACTGGTTGGGAAGTGTCACCTTACCAGGCCAAGGTGAGAGGAGGCTGCTATAGTCAGAGCTCCCTAAATGTTGGGGACAGATCTCATGGAGGGCTTTGGAGACCCATGGCTGAGTGGATCAGTGCTCTATATGGTGTACGTGCTTGGATGGGTGGGCTGTACAGGCACCTAAAGTTCACTCAAGGCTATGCATAAGCTGGTTTAACCTAACACAGAGAAGGGTTGGGGCTTTGAAATACCAGACAACTCCGAAAACCCTTTCCCCTACTGAATGTAGACAGAGGTGCTTCACCACACGAAATGTGGGTGCAACATTTTTAAGATTTATTTATTTGTTTACTTGAAAGGCAGAGTTACAGAGAGGCAGAGAGAGAGAGAGAGAGAGAGAGAGAGAGAGAGAGAGACAGACAGAGAGAGAGAGAGAGAGAGAGAGAGAGAGTTCTTCCTTCCACTGGTTCTTTCCCCAAATGACTGCAACAGACCAACAGATGGAGCTGCTCCTATCCGAAGCCAGGAGCCAGGAGCTTCTTCCTGGTCTCCCACATGGGTGCAGGGGCCCAAGGACTTGGGCCATCATCCACTGCTTTCACAGGCCAAAGCAGAGAGCTGAATCAGAAGAGGAGCAACTGGGACTCGAACCGTCACCCATAAGGGATGCTGGCACTGCAGGTGGCAGCTTTACCCACTAAGCCACAGCGCTGGCTGTGGGTGTAACTCTTGTCCTAACCACAAACAGTGGCCGGAGTTCTGTGGCCCCACCTAGTACACACTCCTGGAACACCAGAGCAAGCATTAGGCAACCCACTGAACCACGGAGACACCTTTCCAAAAATAAAGCCTTTAATTACAAATAGTGAGTAGTCAGAGGCATAAAAATCATCATGGAAACCCAAGAAACATGAATAAGAAAGACAATATGACTCTCCAAAAGGAACACAATTATACATTAATATTGAAGTGTGAAGAATGGGAGATTGATGGAATGCCTGAAAAGGAAATTTAAAAAGATGATTGTAAAATTGTGCAAAAATCTAGGTAAACAAATGAAATAAGGAAATCTAACATCCATGGATAGGAAATTCTGTGAAGGGAGATATTGGTGAAAAGCAAGCATAAATATTAGAAATGAATTATTAAATAGGGCCAGTGCCGTGGCTCAACAGGCTAATCCTCCGCCTTGCGGCGCTGGCACACCGAGTTCTAGTCCCAGTTGGGGCGCCGGATTCTGTCCTGGTTGCTCCTCTTCCAGGCCAGCTCTCTGCTTTGGCCTGGGAGTGCAGTGGAGGATGGCCCAAGGGCTTAGGCCATGCACCCCATGGGAGACCAGGGCAAGCACGTGGCTCCTGCTTCGGCTCAGCAAGGTGCGACTGCTGTTGTGGCCATTGGAGAGTGAACCAATGGCAAAGGAAGACCTTTCTCTCTGTCTCTCTCTCTCTCTCTCTCTCTCTCACTGTCCACTCTGCCTGTTAAAAAAAAAAATAAGTTCTTGGAGGGTCCAGCGCTGTGGCGCAGTGGGTTAACGCCCTGGCCTGAAGCGCTGGTATCCATATGGGCTCTGGTTCGAGACCCGGCTGCTCCACTTCCAATCCAGCTCTCTGCTATGGCCTGGGAAAGCAGTAGAAGATGACCCAAGTGCTTTGGCCCCTGCATCCATGTGGGAGACTCGGAAGAAGCTCCTGGCTCCTGGCTTCGGACCAGCACAGCTCCGGCTGTTGTGGCCATCTGCGGAGTGAAGCATCGGCTGGAAGACCTACCTCTCTCTCTCTCTCTCTGCCTCTTCTCTCTCAAATAAATAAATAAATTTAATATAAGTGGAAGCCGGCGCCGTGGCTCAATAGGCTAATTCTCTGCCTAGCGGCGCTGGCACACTGGGTTCTAGTCCCAGTCAGGGTGCCGGATTCTGTCCAGGTTGCCCTTCTTCCAGGCCAGCTCTCTGCTGTGGCCAGGGAGTGCAGTGGAGGATGGCCCAAGTGCTTGGGTCCTGCACCCCATGGGAGACCAGGATAAGCACCTGGCTCCTGGCTTCAGATCAGCGTGGTGCGCTGGCCACAGCGCGCTGGCCGCGGCGGCCATTGGAGGGTGAACCAATGGCAAAGGAAGACCTTTCTCTCTGTCTCTCTCTCTCTCTCACTGTCCACTCTGCCTGTCAGAAAAAATAAAAAAAATAAAAAAGAAATGAATTATTAAATAAGTCAAATAAAGAGATCCAAGATGGCTGAATAGGGTGTAGCCACACTAACTTCAGCTGCCCTGGAATGTGAAAAGAACAAAGGAAGGACCACATTTCCAGGTGACTGATGGAAATTTTCGACAAAGTGAAAAAACAACAAAGACTCAGTTGATCTAGAGAAGACAGAATGATGTAGCCAGCTGTGAGGCACAGCCAGCTGCCAGCTGTGAGCCACCATCTTTATCACATCAAGGTAGGAAGAAATTGCTGTGCAGCTTGCTGCTCGCAGTTTTAGCTGACAGGAAATTCTATAGTCACCCACTTACTTTTACTTCAGCCTGGGGAGCTGACTGGGGTTTGAGCAACTGTTGATCTTGGAACAGGGAAGCTGCCTTGCTTCCTTCCCCTCCCCTAGTCCTGCAGAGCAATGTACTCCACAGCAAAAAGTCTTCCAGCATGCCTCCGTTCCACTCCTACCAGCACCAGAGTCAGAATCAGGGCAACATGTGGATCAAAGGACAGATTCTCTGCATGATGCAGCTGTGGGAGCTCTGGGGCATTCTCCCCAAAGCTATGCTCACACTTTTTATGAGAATCAGGGTTCACCTCAGCTTCTGGAGGCTACCATCAGAAGCATCCCACAAAAAAATCTGCTCCCTCCCTGAGAGATGAGTAATGTCCCCACTGTATTCTGCAACAACCAGCACTATGCAAGCAGTTCCAAATTTCTCGCTGCCACTGGAATCTACCTGGTGGACCTAGGGAAGAATCCACCTACATTTCTGGACTCATACCTACAGAGCAAAATCTCCTGTATACCTTGTAGTCACTCTGTAGGACAAGAGCAGGGTTCAGTTTACATTCCTTAGTCCTACTGGTATTATAAGGCATAGTACCACTTGGACTCTCCTAGCAGGACCTGAGAAAGGGTCCATCCACATTATATAGTTCTGGAACCACAGCAATTGGTTCCAGAAGTCCCAGCATCACTCAGGCTTGTTAGTAGCATAAGGGGACAGACATCCTTGTCTGTCTTAGAACCAAGACAAAGGCCCTGGTGACCACAGCCACCAGGGAGACTGACACCAAACTCTGTGGATCAAAGATATAGACCCCAGGAAACCCACATTCATCTCAAAGTCATACTTCTGTCACTAAAAAGAGCAGCAGACAAGACCACTATGTCACTTATAAACACAACTGACATTAGCTAAGACAAAAGAAATTGCTCAGAGATTACACTTCTGGACACATCTAGAGCTAAAGCCAAAGAAACAAGCTAAGTGATACTCTTCATACCAGCTAAACCATAAATTCTGTTCCAATAAAATCTACCACAGCCACCAGGGAGACTGACACCAAACTCTGTGGATCAAAGATATAGACCCCAGGAAACCCACATTCATCTCAAAGTCATACTTCTGTCACTAAAAAGAGCAGCAGACAAGACCACTATGTCACTTATAAACACAACTGACATTAGCTAAGACAAAAGAAATTGCTCAGAGATTACACTTCTGGACACATCTAGAGCTAAAGCCAAAGAAACAAGCTAAGTGATACTCTTCATACCAGCTAAACCATAAATTCTGTTCCAATAAAATCTACTCCATAAATACACCAGATTGACAGACATAAATGCGGGGACACATGAGACCTGAAGAATCAAGGTAGCGTGATGCCTACAAAAGAGAACAACAATCCTATAGAATTAGATCCTGAACTGGAGGAAATCTATGAAATTATAGATATAAAAGTTAAAATATGATTGCAAGGAAATTCAATGAGGTGCAAGACAATGCAGACAGTAAAAAGGAATGAGGAAATCAATGAATGATGTGAAAGAAAATATTACTAAAGATATAGAACTCATTAAGAAGAATCAAACAAATTTTGGAGATGAAATCTTTATTCAGTGAAGTACAAAAATATAATTGAGAGCGTTGACTGCAGAATAGACCATGTGGAAGAAAGATTTTCTGATCTTGAGGATATGAATTTTGAAACAACCCAATAACACAAAAATAAAAAGAAAAGAATTAAAAAGAATGAAGAAAGTCTACACATAACATGGGATACCATTAAACGACCAAATATTTATATTATAGATATAATTGAAGGACAAGCAAAGGAAGAAGCCATTGAGAACTTGCTAAATAGATAATAGTTGAAAATTTCCCAGGTCTTGAAAGAGATATGGACATCCAGATAGAAGATTAAAGAACCCCAGACAGACTCAATGAAAAAAGATCTTCTCCAAGGCATATTGTAGTCAAATTGCTAAACGTTAAAGATGGGAGAAAAAAAGGTTCAAAGTTAAATATAAAGGAAAATCTGACTTCTCAGCAGAAACTGTACAGGCCAGAAAAGTGTGGGATAATACATTCAAGATCTTTTTTTTTAAAAAAAAGGTTTTATTTTATTTACTTGAAAGACAGAGTTATGGGGGCAGAGGGAGGGACAGAGAAAGAGGTCTTATACCTGCTGGTTCACTTCCAAAATGGATGCAAGAACCAGAATTGAGCCGGGCCAAAGCCGAGAGCCAGATATTTTTCTAGGTTTCCCATGTGGGTGCAGGGCTACAAGCACATTAGCAGAGAGCTGGATCAGAAATGGAGCAGCCAGGACTCAAACCAGTGCCCATATGGGATGACAGTGTTAAAGGTGGGGGCTTTACTCACTATGCTACAATGCTGGCCCCTATCCAACGTCCTTTTTCTATAAGGTTTTTATTTAATGAATGCAAATTTCATATGTACAGCTTTTAGGGATATAATGGTTCTTTCCCCCACTCCTGCCCTCACTCCTGCCCTCCCATCCCCAATACCATGTCACCTCCTACTCCCTCGCCCACTCCATTCTTCATTAAGATTCATTTCTAATTGACTTTATATACAGAAGACCAACTCTATACTAAGTAGAAATTTCAACTGTTTACACCCATACAGACACTCTTATTTTTTTATGTCAGTGACTACCTGAGGCTCTTGACATGAGCTGCCAAGGCTATGGAAGCCTTCTGAGTCCACAACCTCTGTCAGTATTTACATAGGGCCATATGCAACGTAGAAGTTCTCTCCTCCCTTCAGAGAAAGGTACCTCCTTTGATGGCCACTTCTTTCCACTGGGGGCTCCCTCACAGTAATACTTCATGCTGGACAGTTTTCGCCACTCTGTTTTGGCTTCCATGCCTGAAATGCTCTCTTGGTATTTTCAGTCAGATCAGAATGCCTTAGGGGCTGGTGCTGAGGTCAGAGTGCTGTTTAGGGCATCTATCATTCTATGAGCTTACTGTGTGAACTGCTTCCCATGTTAGAACTTTCTTTCCTTTGTAATTTTATCTATTATTACTAGACACTTGGTCTTATTTATGTGATCCCTTTGACTTTTAATCCTATCTATATAATCAATTCCACACTTAATATGATCACCTTATTATATGAGATGGGATTAGAACCACCCAGCTCTATAGAATCTGGAGTCCCATGGCAAGTTTTTAGCTTCACCCTTAGGGGTAAGTCTGTGAGAATATGTGCCTAACTGTACAGCTCTTCCCTCTCTCATTCCCACTCTTATTTTTAACTTGGATCTATTGTCAATTGACTTAATACACTTATGATTAATTCTATGTTAAGTAAAGAGTTCAACCAATGATATTAAGTAGGAAAAAGAATAAATAAAAAACAAATGAAATAATAAACTGTTCTTCGACAGTCAACACAAGGGCTGTTCAAGTAATTGCTTCTTGTAGTGTCATTTTCACTTCTACAGGTTACCTTTTAGGTGCTCTGTTAGTTATCATAGATCAGGGAGAACATATGGTATTTTTCCCTTTTGTACTGACTTATTTTACTAAGTATGATACTTTCCACATTTATCCATTTAGTTGCAAGTGACTGGATTTCATTTTTAACTGCTGTGTAGTATTCCATAGAGTATATACTCCATAGTTTCTTTAAAAAAATCTTCCAACCAAGAATATTATATCTAGTGAAGCTGTCCTTCAAAAGGAAGGAGAAATAAGATATTTTCCAGCAAACACTAAGAAAATTCACCAGCACCAGATCAGCCTTACAAGAAATTCCAAAGAGTATCCTGCATTAGAAGTAAACATGAAAACTCATAATACCACAAAATTCACTAACAGAGCAGGCAGAATCAGTATCCAATCAACAAAATGACATCTTAGTTCATATGCATCAATACTATTCTTGAATGTAAGTGGATTAAATTCTCCAACCAGACTTAGGTTGACTGAATGGATAAAAAACCATGACCCCATTATATGCTGTTTACAAAAAAACTCAGTTAACAAAGAGACACATAGACTGAAATTGAATGACTGGAAAAAGACATACCAGATAAATGGAAAGCAAAAAGGAAAAGAATAACTATCCTGGTACCAGAGAAAACAGATTTTAAATAAAAAGCTGTAAAAAGGGATAAAATAGGACATTATATTCTGATAAAAGATTTCAGTCAGTAAAAAGGCATTTTGGTCATTAATATGCATCCAACTCAAGACCACAAATATATATATGCAGCAAATATTTTTAGATGTAGAGGGAGAGACAGACTCCAAAACAATAATTGTGGGGACTTCAAAACCCAATTCTCATTAATGAATATATCATCCATATAGAAAATCAGTACAGAAAAATGGGAGTTAAAACTTACTATTGAGCAAATGAACCTAACAGACATCCTTAGGACATTTTACCCAACCCAACAACTATAGAATACACATTCTGAAGAAATTAAAAATGAAATAAAATTTTTTTTGAAATAAATGGAAATGAAAACACATATCAAAACTTATGAGGTACAGCAAACACAGTATTAAGAAGGAAGTTTAGGGTCTGGTGCTGTGGCAGTTCTGGCATCCTATATGGGTGCTGGTTCGAGTCCCAGCTGCTCCACTTCCAATCCAGCTCTCTGCTATGGCCTGGAAAAGCAGTAGAAGATGGCCCAAGTCCTTGGGCCCCTACACCCACATGGAAGACCTGGAACAAGCTCCTGGCACCTGGCTTCAGGTTGGCTCAGCTCTGGCCATTGTGGCCATTTAGGGAGTAAGCCAGCTAATGGAAGACCTCTCTCTCTCTCTCTCTCTCTCTGCCTCTCTGTAACTCTGCCTTCAAATAAAGTAAATAAATCTTTTAAAAGTGTGAAGTTTGTAGCATTAAGTGCTTATATTTAAAAAAGAAAAAATTTCTCAAATTAAAAATCTAATAATGCATCTTGAAGCCTTAGAAAAACAGGAACAAAAGAAACCCAAATTCAATAAGAGTTGATAAATAATAAGGATCAGAACAGAAATAAATGAAACTAAATCTAAAAAGAAAATATAAAAATCAACAACACAAAAAGTTGATTTTTGAGAAGATAAACAAAAGAGATGAACCTCTAGCCAGACCAAAAAAGACAAAAAAATAAAATTAGAGATTGAAAAAGGAAGCATTATACCCAAAACCACTGAAACACAAGGGATCATAAGAAACTACTATGAAGTATATGCTAAAAAACTGGAAAACCTCAAAGAAATGGACAAATTTCTGGATTTATATAACCTATAAATATTAAAACAAGAAGATATCAACAACCTAAACAGACCCATAACAAACAATGAGATTGAAGCAGTAATCAAGCATCTTCCATCAAGGAAAAGCCCAGAGCTTGATGGATTTACTATTGCGTTCTACAAAACATTCAATGAGGAATTAATTCCAATACTTTTCAAACTATTCCAAAATGTTGAAACTCTTTTTATGATCCAGAATCACTTTTAATACCAAATCAAAGACACAAATGAAGAGCAAATTTCATACTTATATCTTTAATGCAAAGATTCTCTACAATATACTATCAAATTGGGGCAGGCGCTGTGGCATAGTGGGCTAAGCTTCTGCCTGTGGCACTGGCATCCCATATGGGCACCAGTTCATGTTCCAGATGGTCCTCTTCCAATCCAGCTACCTGATATGGCCTGGGAAAGCAGTAGAAGATGGACCAAGTGCTTGGATTCCTGCACCTGCATAGGAGACCTGGAAGAAGCTCCTGGCTCCTTGCCTTGGATCAGCCCAGCCCCGGCCATTGCAGCCATTGCAGGAGTGAGCCAGTGGATGTAAGACCTCTCTCTCTCTCTCTCTCTGTTTCTCCCTCTATCAGTCTGTAACTCTATCTCTTGAATAAATGAATAAAATATTTTTTAAAATACTAGCAAATTGAATCTAAAACCACATCAAAAAGATAATACATCATGATCAAATGGGATTTTCCCCAGGAATGCAAGGGTGGTTTAACATTCACAAATGAATAAATTTCATAAGTTACATCAACAGAATGAAGAACAAAAACCATATGGTCATCTCAATAGATGCAGAGAAAGCATTTGATAAGATTCAACACTCCTTTATGATTAAAACTCTCCATAAACTAGGTATAGAAGGAACATTCCTCAAAATTATAAAGGCTATACCTTACAAAATGACAACCAAATCATACTGAATGGGGAAATGATGAATGTATTTCCCCTCATATCTGGAAGAAGACAAGGGTGTCTATTTTCACCACTTTTATTCAATTAGTACTGGAAGATTTAGCAAGAGCAATTAGGGAAAAAGAAAGAACATCAAAACTTGAAAAAATAGTAAGTCAAATTATCAATGTTTGTAGATGACATGATGCTTTACATGGAAAAACGTAAACACTCCAGCAAAACAGCTATTAGAATTGATAAATCAATTCAGTAAAGTTGCAGGTTACAAAATAAACATTAAAAAATCAATAGCTTTTTATAAGCTAGTGATGAAATCACTGAAAGGGAAATCAAGAAAGCAATTTCTTTCACAATAGCAAAAAAAAGTCAAATACATATGTATGAATTTAATCAAAGAAATGAAAGATCTTGACATTGAAAAATATCAAACACTGATGAACAAAATAACCAAGGGCACAACAGAATAAAAAGATATTTCTTGCTCAGAGATCGTAAGACTTGATATCATTAAAATGCCTGTATAAAGCAATCTACAGATTCAATAAAATCCCTATCAAAATACCAATGGCATTCATTACAGAATTAGAGAAAACAATCCTAAAATTCATATGGAGTCACAAAAGATCCAGAATAGCCAAAATGATCCTAAGCAAGAAAAATCAAGCTGGAGGCATCACAATACCGGACTTCCAAGCATACTACAAAGCTATAGTTATTAAAACATTTTGGTACCCACATAAAAACAGATACATAGATCAATGGAAGAGGATAGAGAGTCCAGAAATTAATTCATAGTATATACAGCCAACTAAAGTTTGACAAAAGTACTCAGACCATACAGTGTAATTAAGTATAATCTTTTTATTTATTTATTTATTTTTATTTTTTGACAGGCAGAGTGGATAGTGAGAGAGAGACAGAGAGAAAGGTCTTCCTTTGCCATTGGTTCACCCTCCAATGGCCTCCAAGTTCGGCGTGCTGCGCCCGGCGCACCACGCTGACCCGATGGAAGGAGCCAGGTGCTTATCCTGGTCTCCCATGGGGTGCAGGGCCCAAGCACTTGGGCCATCCTCCACTGCACTCCCTGGCCACAGCAGAGAGCTGGCCTGGAAGAGGGGCAACCGGGACAGAATCCGGTGCCCCGACCAGGACTAGAACCTGGTGTGCCGGCGCTGCAAGGCAGAGGATTAGCCTAGTGAGCCACGGCGCCGGCCAAGTATAATCTTTACAACAAATGTTGTTAGCAAAACTGGATATAACATGTAGAAAAATGAAATTAGATCTGTACGTCTTATCACATAAATAATCAACTCAATATGTATGAAAGATCTAAATTTAAGACCTGAGACTATGAAGTTTCCAAAAGGAAACATAAGGAAAACACTTTAAAACATTGGCATAGGGGGTGACTTCTTGGACAAGACTCCAAAAGCAGAGGCAACAAAAGCCAAACTAAACAATGGTATTATATCAAACTCAGAAACTTTTAGAACACTAAAGAATTGAAGGATATTTGCAAACTACCTATCCAACAAAGGACTAATATCCTGAATATATCAGCAACTTAAAATCTCAACAACAACAAAATAAACATTCTAGTTAAGAAATGGGCAAAGGACCACAAAAGACAGTTCTCAAAAGAAGAAATACAAATGGCCAACAAATATATGAAAAAAATACTGAACATTGTTAGCCATCAGGGAATTGTAAATCAAAACCACAGTGAGGTATCACTTTATCTCAGTTAAAATGACTCTCATACAGAAATCAACAAACAAAAATTAAAAAATAACAATGCTGGTGAGGATGTGGAGAAAATAGATACCCGAATACACTGTTGGTGAGAATGTAAATTAGTACAACCATTATGGAAGACAATATGAAAATTCCTCAGAAAAGTAAAATTAGATGTACCATTTGACCAAGCTTTTCTGCTGCTGGGAATATACAATTAGATAAGACATGGAATCCACCCAAATTTAGATCAACTGATGGCTGGGTAAAAAAAATATGATATATCTGATCAATTATGAACTGAAACTAATCACTTTGACTAGTGAGATGGCATTGGTACATGCCACCTTGATGGGATTGAATAGGAATCCCCTGGCACATTTCTAACTCTACCATTAGGGGTAAGTCTGAGTGAGCATGTTGCGAACTGTACATCTCCTCCCTCTCTTATTCCCACTCTTATATTTAACAAGGATCACTTTTCAGTTAAATTTAAACACCTAAGAATAATTGTGTGTAAATTAAAGAGTTCAACCAATAGTATTAAGTAGAACAAAAAAAATACTAAAAGGAATAAAGTAGCAAGTTGTTCCTTGACAGTCAGGACAAGGACTGATCAATTCATTGTTTCTCATAGTGTCCATTTCACTTTAACGGGTTTCCTTTTTGGTGCTCGGTTAGTTGTCACTGATCAGGGAGAACATATGATATTTGTCCATTTGGGACTGGCTTCTTTCACTCAGCATGATGTTTTCCAGATTCCTCCATTTTGTTGCAAATGACTGGATTTTGTTGAGGTTGATTTCTTCTGAGAGGATTCATTCTGAGAGGAGGAACATGGTGAGGGCAAGAGGCACGGGGTCACCACACAGACCCTTGGAGTCGGGTGAAAGCAGGCCTGAGGCAGCAGCCCACAGACTCGTTTATTTCAGTTGGTACAACAGCTTATATAGCCAAGACAGCCAATCTGGTCAAGGGGCGGTCTATGCCCTAACCAATCACAGCCTGTTGCCAAGTAGGCTCCGTTTGCCATGTGGTTTCCAAAACCATCCAATCACCGCCTGTTGCCAGGCAGGCTCTATTGCCAGGTGGGTTTCAAAGCCATTCCTGAGTAACTGATGCTTGCTTGCCAGCAGCCATCTTGGCATGGCCTTCTCATTCCACCACATTTCCCCCTTTTCATTTATTTTTGAGCAACGGGAGGCATGATTTTTGGCCATACCATTGTTGACCCCATTTCCATGTGGTCTCTACGCAGCTGTGCCTGTCTTAAGTTGTCCCCCAGGGGATCTTACCCGTTGTTGACTAACCAGTGCTCAAATCGAGAGACCACAGGATTGCTTGCTCAGATTGGTGTAGGAGTGAGGAATAATGGTTATCAGGAATGGCATGAATGCACACAGGCTGTGGGCCATTTGAGTGGTTGACCAGAGCTAGTGGGGTATAAAACAGTAATCGATGTGGCTATGGGCAATTTCTCAGGGTAGGATGATAGGGCAGGTGCGTCTGCTAACAAGGTGGATTCTCAGTCTTGTTCAGCTGGTTCTGGTTGACTGTCAGTTGCAGGCTTGATGTTTCTGGTTGGTACCCAAATGGGCTCTCCTACATTCTCTGGAAAGACACAAGCATATCCTCGATCCTTGATTAGCAGAAGCCTTTTTTACAGGCGTTGGAATCCAGGGCATGAATTTTGCATACACTTGGACATTAACGGCAAACATGTGGGTGGCATGGTGTGGTGGAATGAGGTGAAAAGGTCATATCAAGATGGCTGCTGAGGTAAAATTTCATGCCAAGATGATGGCTACTGAGGTGAAAAGGTCATGCCAAGATGGCAACTGACAACAGAAACTGCCTGGCAACAGGCCGTGATTGGATGGCTTCAGAAACTGCCTGGCAACAAGAGCCTGACTGGCAACAGGCTGTGATTGGTTGGGGCATAGACCACCCCTTGACCAGATTGGCTGGTCTTGGTTGTATGAGCTGTTGTACCACTTGAAAGAAACGAGTCTGCGGGCTGCTTGCCTCAGGCCTGCTTTCACCCGACTCCCAGGGTCTGTATGGTGACTCCGCAACCCTTGCCCCCACCATGCTCCTCCTCTCAGAAACGAATCCACTGCAACATTGTTAAGAAGTCAACTGCAATAGCATGGGATCTAGTGGCTGCCCTGAGGGCATGGGGTGCCTGAGGACTGCAACAAATGTGGGGATCCTTACAGGGTGTGGATGGGATGACCTTGCGTGAGTTATTGTCTCGAGGTCCTCTAAGTTCATCCCAGGGGTATGTGGGGGGCTGGCTGACATGGCATTGCTACATTGTTTGCTACATTGTTTGCTGCATTGTTTGCTACATTGTTTTTTTCACTATCGGAGTTCTCTCTCCCTAAATTATCAATTGTTGTCTGTGAGACAGGGACTTGGAGTGTCAGGATCTTATCACTCACAGATTCACTATGTTTGATAATCTGTGCGGGATTCTGAGAGGGGGGTATCTTTCCCATGTCTGAGTGCTTAAGAGCGGCATGTGAGAGCAACTCTAGCAAAAGGAAAGACACACACAGCACTGCTACCATAACAAAACAAATTCCTAGCACCTCAGGGGCTGATGGCATTATGTAGGAGTTCCCTATATTAGACAAACAGACAGTGGTATATCAGATTGTAAGTATGTCCTGTGCTCAGGGGGGACTGCCTTGATTCATTAGGTCAAGGTCGTATGCCCACATGGTGTCTCCAGAGCATCACCTCTCGAGTGAGGGAAGATGACTTGGTTCTGAATTCTGGGATGATCAGTCTCTTATGTGAATTCTCCGGGTGAACCGAAAGTAAAAGGAGAAGCCGAGAAGCGGCGTATGCTTCTGGGAAATGTGTGCCTAACCGGGGGTCACTTAGAACGAGGACAATGACAAGGAAAAGGGCGTAGGAGGGGCTTCTGTGCTCATCCTCACAGAACCAAACAGCAAACAAAACACCGAGGTGCCTTCTTGCCGAAATCCAGGGGGGACCTCACCGAGTCCAACACGCTGTCTCTCTCTCAGTCACGTTGGTGCGCCAGATGTTGAGGTTGATGTCTTCTGAGAGGATTCATTCTTAGAGGAGGAGCATGGTAGAGGCAAGAGGTGCAGAGTCACCACACAGACCCCGGAAGTCTGATGAAAGCAGGCCTGAGGCAGCAGCCCACAGACTCGTTTCTTTCAATTGGTACAACAGTTTATATAGCCAAGACAGCCAATCTGGTCAAGGGACGGTTTATGCCCCAACCAATCACAGCCTGTTGCCAGGCAGTTTCCAAAGCCATCCAATCACAGCCTGTTGCCAGGCAGACTCTGTTGCCAGGTGGGATTCAAAGCCATTCCTGAGTAACTGACTCTCACTTGCCAGTGGCCATCTTGGCGTGGCCTTCTCATTCTATCACAGGATTTCATTTTTTCCTTTTTTACTGCTGTATAGTATTCTATAGAGTACATATCCCATAATTTCTTTATCCAGTCTACTGTTGATGGGCATTTAGGCTGATTCCACGTCTTAGCTATTGTGAATTGAGCTGCAATAAACATTCATAATGATAGGATTAAGATTCAAAGGAATCACATAAACAAGACTAGTGTCTGCTAATACTAATTGATAGAATTAAAAAGGAGAGAACGATCCAACATGGGAAGTGGGATACACAGTAGACTCATAGAATGGCAGATGTCCTAAACAGCACTCTGGCCTCAGAATTAGCCCTTAAGACATTTGGATGCAGCTAAAAAGCCCATGAGAGTATTTCAGGCATGGGAAGCTAAGACACTGTGGCAAAAAAATATATAAATGAAAGATCTCTGTGAGTGAGATCCCAGTGGAAAGAATGGGCCATCAAAGAAGGAGGTACTTTTCTCTAAAGGGAGGAGAGAAGTTCCACTTTGATTCTGATCTTGTCTAAACAAGATCGGAGTTGGCGAACTCAAAAGGCTTCCATAGCCTTGGCAACTCATGACAAGAACCTCGGGTGGTTACTGATTTCATAAATAAGAGTGTCAATTGTTAAATCAACAATGGGAATCACTGTGCACCTGCTCCCCATGTGGGACCTCTGCCCTTAATGTGTTGTACTATGAAAATTAATGGTAAAACTACTACTCAAACAGTACTCTATACTTTGTGTTTTGGTGTGGGTGCAAACTGTTGAAATCTTTACTTGGTATATACTAAAATGATCTTCTGTATATAAAGATAATTGAAAATGAATCTTGATGCGAACGGGATGGAAGAGGGAGCAGCAGATGGGAGGGTTGCAGGTGGGAGGGAGGTTATGGGGGGGGGGAAGCCACTGTAATCCAAAAGTTGTACTTTAGAAATTTATATTTATTAAATAAAAGTTACAAAAAAAAGAAATGCTTATACCAAAAAAGAAAATATGATATATATGCACAATGGAATATTATTCAGCCAGAAATAATGAAATAGTGACATTTGCAATAAAATGAATGCAACTGGAGATTATTATGCTTAGTGAAATAAAGCGGACCCAAAAGGACAAATATAAACATTTTCTTTTACTTGTGAGTCAATATATAGAGTATGAAGAGGTTAGTATCTGTTATTATGTTATCCCTTTATGTTTGTTTCTAATAACAATTGTAGCTTATCTGTTGAATGTTAAATGTTACATATTTTATAACATTCTAAAATTTATTTTGAAAAATCTGATGAAATAAAAGATAAATCTTTGCTTTATTCAATATTTATTTTATTTATTAGAAAGGCAAAGTTACAGAGGAAGTTAGAGACAGAGAGAAGTCCTCCATCCAATGTGTCACTCCCCAGATAGCTGGAATGGCTGGAGTTGAGCTGATATGAAGCCAGGAGTCAGGAACTTCTGGGTCTCCCATGTGGGTGCAAGGGCCCAATCAGTTAGCCCATCCTCTGCTGCTTTTCCAAGTGCATTAGCAGGAAGCTGGATTGGAAGTGAAGCAGCTAGGACTTGATCTGGTGCCCATATGGGATGCTGGAGCTTCAGGCCAGGGCTTTAATCAACTGTGATCCCTTGTGAGAACACTTTGGCTTTATTTAAAAAAGAAGAAGGATAAGGAGAAGGGGAAGGAGAAGGAGAAGGGGAAGGGGAAGGAGAAAGAGGAGAAGGAGGATGAGGAGGAGCAAGAGAGGGAGAAAGAGATGGAGCAGAAGGAGGAGAAGAAGGAGAAGGAGAATGAAGAGGAGGAGAAGGAGCAGCAGGAGGAGAGGGAGGTGAAGGAGTAAAAGGAGAAAGAGAGGAGGAGAAGAAAGAGAAGGAGAAAAAGGAGGAAGAGAGGAGAAGATGAAGAAGAAGGAGGAGGAGAAAGAGGAGGAGGAGGAAGTTAAGAAGAAAGGAAGAGGAGGAGAAGGAAGGAAGGAAATAAGGAAGGAAGCAAGGAAGGAAGGAAGGAAGGAAGGAAGAAAGAAAGAAAGAAAGAAAGAAAGAAAGAAAGAAAGAAAGAAGGAAAGACAAATATCCGGAAAACCATCTTCAAACTGGCAGTACTAATTTCTTTGCTATCACTGATTACCTTGAAAATAAATGTATTCTCATTTTTAAAAATGACATAGAATATATAATGAATAAAGAATAAGACCCATCTATAATCTGCTTCAAATCAACTCACATTATCTTTAAAGATGTTTTTATCCTGTCTGAGCAGCTGAAGGGCTGTCTGTATCAAGTTTTCTGCAAATTTGAGAAGGCAGGAAGGAACCAGAGAACTGTATTGGTTTTCAGTGCTGGGCTGGTAAAACCCAACATTAAGCCGATCCTCATTATCTCTATCCTGAGGCCAGTGCCCTTAGATGTAATCTTTGGATCTGCTTTTGTGCCAAGGGGATTTCTGTGGACCCAGTTCACCAGTATTATGCCCCAGCCAGCATCATCATCACTGGCTAATAGGCATGACATCAGGCAGTGAAGCCATCTCAGCAACCTCCAAACCATAGCAGGGACCTATATGGAGAATGTACTGATATGAGTGAGCTGCAGGCTTTGGTTGTGATCTAGGAGTGTGTTGTTGCTGTTCCCAGGATGAGGAATCTGGTGATACGCTATCCCCAGGAAAAGTCTTGTAGAGATAGACTATCATCCTCTTTTAGATACTTCCCCAGATCATACTGAATAGCATACCAACTGAGAATTTGGAAAAAAAATCTGAGCGTGACAAGTATTTGGGGACAGAAACAGTGAAAACATACCAAGAGTAGATCTGTGTTAGCCTCAACTTAGGGCATAGTCTATCACGGGGATAGCAAAAGTGTCCACAGGCTCAGAGAAAATAGACTGCTTAGAATCTTGGGAAAGACAACCACAATGAAGCCAGGTTACTACAGGGACTCTTTTAATGAACAAATAATATCATACAATAACAACATCATCAACTTCCCAGGAAACATGGCTTGATCTAAAACCAAACTAATGTACCAGAAAGCAACTCTCTAGGAACTGAAAATTTCAAATGTTCAGATGAAAATTTCAACAGAGCTGTTTTAAGGAAATTCAGTAAACTTCAAGAGAAGACAAAGATGTGATTTAATAATCTAACAAAGAGAGTTGACAGAAATAATTAAGCAGAAAACTATTAACTAAATGCATACTAAATGGAATTTAAAAAGCAGTATCAAGCATCAATAACTGAACAGATGAAATAAATGAAAAAATTAGTGAGCTCCAAGAAAGGTTGTTTGAAAATATACAGTTAGAGAAGGAAAAGAAAAAAAAAATCAAGATTAATGAAAAAAGCTGTGAGAATTTTAGGACAGCAAAAAGAAAGCAAATATGCAAGGAATTGGGATTTGAGCGGAACTTAAGCATGCTAAAGGGATAGAAAACATATTCAAAGAGACAATAACAGAAGACATTCCAAGCCTATAGAAAGATACAGCTATCTAGATACAGGTAGTTGAAAGGTCATCAAGGCCGGTGCTGAGGCTCAATAGGCTAATCCTCCGCCTTGCTGCACTGGCACTCTGGGTTTTAGTCCCGGTTGGGGTGCCGGATTTTGTCCTGGTTGCCCCTCTTCCAGTCCAGCTCTCTGCTGTGGCCTGGGAGTGCAGAGGAGGATGGCCCAAGTCCTTGGACCCTGCACCCCATGGGAGACCAGGAGAAGCACCTGGCTCCTGGCCTTGGATCAGCACGGTGCGGCAGCCGCAGCGGCCATTGGAGGGTGAACCAATGGCAAAGGAAGACCTTTCTCTCTGTCTCTGTCTCTGTCTCTGTCTCTCTCTCTCTCTCTCTCTCTCTCACTGTCCACTCTGCCTGTCAAAAAAAAAAAAGGTCATCAATCAAATTCAATCAAAGCAACTGTACACCAAGACATATTACAGTCAAACTCTTCAAGGCTAAATATAAAGAGCATGTTCTTAAAGCTACAAGAGATAAGAAGTCAATAACACATAGAGGGGTCCAAACTCATCTAATGGCAGACTTATCAGCAGAAAGCTGATATAGACCTAAAGGGAAACGGTTGCGACTTTCATGGTGATGAGGGGAAATTATTGTGAACCAACACTAATCAGCAAAGGCATCCTTCAGAAGTTAGGGAAAGACAAAAACATTCCAGATAAAGAAAATCCGAGAGAATTTATCACCACCAGATCTCTTAGAAGGAATGTGAAAGGAAGTTCTTTAAACTAAAAGTAACTAATGATTATGAAGAAATATTAGAAGGAAGAAAACTTTCTGATAACTGTAACTATATGAATTCTGAATTTTCTAACACTGTAAACATAGTGCATAAACACCTCTTATCTTTAATCTGAGGACTAAAATACCTATTAAAATGATAATAACTGCATGAAAATGCTACAAAACAGACAACAGGTAAGATAGGACACCGATCCCAGCTAACTATGAGAGAGGGAAAAAGAAAGGGAGGATATGTACAATTTGGGACAAGTTCAATCAGACTTGCCCCAAATGATGAAGTTAGAAACATACCAGGGGATCCCAATACAATCCCATGTAGGTGGCATGTACCAATGCCATCTCACTGGTCCAAGTAATTAATTTCAGTTCACAATTGATCACACTGATAGGTCTAAGAGTCAAAGGGAACACACAAACAAGACTAGAGTCTGGTAATACAAACAGATAGAACCAAAAACGGAGAGAATGATCCAACATGGGAAGTGGAGGCACAGAAGACTCATAGAATGGCAGATGTCCTAAACAGCACTCTGGCCTCAGAATCAGCCCTTAAGGCATTTGGATCTGGCTCAAGAGCCCATGAGAGTATTTTAGGCATGGAAAGCCAAGACACTCTGGAAAGGAAAAAAAAAAAAAAAGAAGACCTAAATGAAAGATCTCTGTGAGTGAGATCCCAGTGGAAGGAACAGGGCCACCAAAGAAGGAGGTGCCATTCTCTGAAGGGAGGAGAGGACCTCCACTTTGACTATGACCCTGTCAGAATAAGATTGAAGTCAGCGAATCCTAAAGGCTTCCATAGCCTCAGCAACTCATAACTAGAGCCTAGGGAGATTACTGATGCCATAAACAAGAGTGTCAAATTGTTAAAGCAACATCAGGAGTCACTGTGTACTTATGTCCCATGTGGGGTCTGTCCTTAATATGTTGTCCAATGTGAAGTAATGCTATAACTAGTACTGAAACAGTATTTTTACACCTTGTGTTTCTGTGTGGGTGCAAACTGATGAAATCTTTACTTAGTATATACTGAATCGATCTTCTGTATATAAAGGTAATCGAAAATGAAAAAAAACCTCAGTGTTATATTGGAAATTGCATACAAAATTAATCAATTTCAAAAAAAATATATATCATGTAGGATTTCTGTCATTAATGTGCTGTACAATGTGATTCAATACTATAACGAGTACTCAAATAGTATATTTCACTTTGTGTTGCTATATGAGGGCAAATGGTCAAAATCTTTACTTAACACATACTAAACTGATCTCCTGTATACAAAGAGAATTGAAAATGAATCTGGATGCGAATGAAAGGGGAGAGGGAGCGGGTAAGGGGGGAGGGTTGCGGGGGGAGAGGGAAAGTATGGGGGGGAAGCCATTGTAATCCATAAGTTGTACCTTGGAAATTTATATTCTAAATAAAAGTTAAAAAAAATATATGGGGAGGAATAGATGCAACTGAAGAGTTCGTGATTGTTTTATCTCTTTTTACTTACTTGTTTCTTTTTCTATCATTGTAATAAGTAATAAATTTTTATCATTTCAATATAGCTTGTTAAATCCCAAAGATTTTGTAAGGCTCATGGTGACCACAAAGCATAAATCTGTAACAGATTACCAAATCTAATATGCAAGATATCAAAACAAACTACTAGAGACAATCACTTAACCACAAAAGAAGATTGTAAGAGGGGGAAAAAGAAAGAAAGGAACTATAATGATAACTGGAAAAGTACCAGTTATCTATCAATGAAGATAGAAGTTATCTAACAATGATTATCTCAAATGTAAATAGACTAAATTTTCCAATTAAAATAATTGGAATAACAAAATGAGTAAAATGTCCCAAGTATGTGCTGCTTACAAGAAACTCACTTCACCTATAAGAATACACATAGACTGAAAGTGAAGGGAAGATATTCCATGAAAACGGAACCCAAATGAAAGCAGGTATAGACGTATTTGTATTACATAAATTACATTTTAAATCAAAAGCATGCGTAAGGTCATTATACAATGTTAAGTGTTTAATCAAGGTAAAAGAAGTAACAATTGTTAGAATACATGCATACAGTATTAGACAATTCAAATGCATAAAGCAAAAATTGAGAAACTTAAGGGGAGGGTCAAATTCTAGTACAACAATAATATGGAACTTCCCACTTTCAGAAATGGACAGAACATCCAGACAAAATGTCAACAGAGATACAGCAGGGTTGAATCTTACCCTAGATAAATTGTACTTACCAGATATTTGTGTAACATTACATCCAGTAGCAAACAAATAAAGTTTCTTCTCAAGTGCACTTTGTGTTTTCTCCAGTATAGATTATATGTTAGGCTATAAAATAAATCTTAAGTTTAAGAGCATTGTAATCATATGAAGCATATTTTCTGACCACAATAATATGAAAATGGAAATTAAAAATGGGAGAAATCTTGACAAATTCACAAATATATGAAAATTAAATGGCATGCTATGAAAAAACTAAATACAGAAAAATGGAAACACAACATACCAACGCGTATGAGATGCAGCAAAAGTAATTCTAAGAGTGAGACTTTCAGCAAGGAGTACCTATATAAAAAGAAGAAAATTCGAATAAACAACTTAATGTTACTCCTAGGAAAGCAAGGAAAAGAACAAAATAAACCCCAGATTGGTAGAAAGACACAAAATACAAGGATCAGAACAGAAATAAAGAACATAGAGACTAGAAAAATTAGAAAAATGAAACTAGGTATCAGACTTTGATAGTATAACAGAGAAATCCTTAGCTAGAACTAGAAAAAATCATAAATGAAATCACAAATGAAAGAGACATGAAAGCTGATATAACAGAAATTCAAAGGACCATAAGAGATTATTAAAAACAATTATATGCCAATAAATTGGTAACCCAGAGGAAATAGATACATTCTAAAACACATGTAGCCTACAAATACTGGATTAAGAAGAAATAGAAAATTTGAGCAGATTAATAAAAAATTAGAGGTTGAATCAATAATAAATTGACTCATTGAAGAAAGCCCAAAATGTGATTGCTTCTTGGGTGAATTCAACCAAGTGCCAATCATTCTCAAGCTCTTCCAAAAGACTAAAAAGGAGAGAAAACTTCTAAACATTTCAGTGAGGTCAGTATTGTGGTACCAAAGGCAGACAGATACTACAAGAAAATAAAATAATAGACCAATATCCCTTGATAAAGTGTAGAAATTCCCAAAATACTAGTAAATCAAATTAAAGAGTACATTAAAAGGGTCACCCACCGTGACAAATTGGGAGTTATCCCAGGTATACAAGAATGGCTCAAAATGTACAAATCAGTTAATATGAAAAATCACATTAACAATGAAAGATGATTGATGCGATCACCTCAGTAGATTCAGAAAGAACATCTGACAAAATCCAACGTAATATAATGGCAAAAACTCTCTACAATTTAAGGAATAGAAAGACTATTACTCAAGAAAATAAAAAAAAATATATGAGAAGTCCACAATTACATATGTAATGGCAGAATTTTGAAAGTTTTTGTTCTTTAACATCAGGAAAAAGACAAAGATGCCCACCCCTACTACGTTTATTCAATATATTATTAGAGGTCCTTGTCAGATTCAAGGAAGTAGTAAAACTGTCACTATTTGCTGCTAACATGATCTTACATATAGAAAACCCTAACTATATTACCAATAAAGTGTTAGAATTTTTAAAAATTACAGTAAAGTCCTAGGATACAAAATAAACTTACAAAAGTAACTGGTATTCCTATGCATTCAAAATAAACTATCAGAAAAAGAAATGAAGACAACAACCTCATTTATAAGAGCTACCAAATATATCTATCCGTGTATGTATGTGTGTGTGTGTATGTGTGTGTGTAATGGTGTCTCATCATGGTTTTAACTTACATTTTCCTAATGTCTTAATTACTTGGAGCATTTTTTCATTATTTGGCCTCCTTAAATCTTTATGTTTATGTGTCTTATGTAAAAATAAACAGGGTTATCTTCCTGTTGTTGAGTTTTAGGTGTTCTTTGTAAATTCCAGGTAGAAGTATTTGATTGGATATATGCTTTGTAAGTTTTTCCTCTCAGTCTAGAGTTTGTGTTTTCATGATATTCACAGTATGATCTTGAATATCCAAAATTTTTAGTTTCATAAAGTTCAATATCCCATGTTTTATAGTTTATGCTTTTGTGGCATATTTGAAAAATTGTTGCCAAATTTAATGTTACTAAGATATAGCCTCATTTTTTTCTTGAAATTTTGTAATTTTAGTGTCTCTATTTAGTTTTTAAAAGATTTATTTATGTGAAAGGCAGAGTGACAGAGAGAGAGAGAGAGAGAGAGAGAGAGAGAGAGGATAAAGAGATCTTCCATACTCTATTCACTCCTCACTCAAATCCCCATAATGGCCAGGGCTGGTCCAGGCTGAAGCCAGGATCCTGGAACTAAATCCAGGTCTCCCACATGGGTGGCTGGGGCCCAGGTACTTGGATCTTCTTCCACTGTTTTCCTAGGTGCATTAGCAAAGAGTTGGATTTGAAGCAGAACAGCCAGGACTGGAACCTGGGCCCAGATATGGGATGGTAGCATCATATGCAGAGGCTTAACTTGTTGTGCCACAAAAGCAGGCCTTACTGTCTATGTGTAGCTATCTGATTCCTTTTCATATTTCATATGCTATTATATAAAGTTGTCTTATTTATTTTTATTTCATTTCATATTGAGATTGATTAATTCAACATCATTTTTTGAACTATGTCCTTTATTTTTTGAATCTCCTTTTCACAATATAAAAAATAATTTGACCACATATATGTGGGTCTATTAATTTACTCTCTAGTCAGCTTCACTGATCCATTAACATTTCTTACACCACTAAGACATTATTCCTGAGTACAGAGGATTTATAAGTCTTGATATTATGTAGATAAGTCATCAAATTTTGTACTTCTGTTTCAAAATTATTTAGATTATTTTAGTATTTCTATATACATTTTTATATCAACTTTTAAAAAGATTTATTTTTTGAAACATAGAGTGACACAGATGGGGGGAGGAAGAAAGACTGAGAGAAGAGAGAAAGAGAGAGAGAGAGCAAGAGGGAGAGCGAAAGACAGAGAACCATTCCTGGTTCACACCCCACATGGTTACAACAATCAGGTCTGGACCAGGCCAAAGAGAGAAGCCAGCAACTCCATCTTGGTCTCCACCATTGATGGAAGGGGCCCAGTTCCTAAGCCCATCTTCTTCTGCCTTACTTGGTGCATTAGCTGGGAGCTGGATCAGAAGCAGAGCAGCCAGGCCTCTAGCAGATGCAACATTATGAGAGGTCGGCATCTCAAGCAGTGCCTTAAACCACTAGGCCATGATGTTGAGCACTAAATCAACTTCCTGATTTCTATTTAAAAAGACTTCTGGAAGAAAGGAAGAAAGGAAGAAAGAAAGAAAGGAAGAAGGAGAGAGAGAGAAAGAAAGAAAAAAAGAAAGGAGTAAGAGAGGAAGGGAGGAAGGGAGGAAGAGAGGAAGGGAGAGCGGTACGGAAGAAAGTGTCATTGTATTTTTAGACTTGTATCTATGAACTACATTGAGTGTGTTCTCTTTGTATTAATATCACATTAACATACTTCATGAATTGTGTTGTGGTAATTATCACACATTTGCTATCACCCTGAGAATCCTTCCTTCCTTCCTTCCTTCCTTCCTTCCTTCCTTCCTTCCTTCCTTCCTTCCTCTCTCTCTCTCTCTCTCTCTCTCTCTCTCTCTTTCTTTCTTTCTTTCTTTCTTTCTTTCTTTCTTTCTTTCTTTCTTTCTTTCTGTCTTCCCCTCCACTCCCCTCCCCTGCCCCTCCCCTTCCCTGCTCTCCCCTCTCCCTCCCCTTTCCACTCCCCTGCCTCTACCTTTCCTCTCCCCTTCCCGCCACTCCCTTCCCCTCCCTTTCTCTCCCTCCCCTGCTCCTTTCTTCTGCTCCCCTCCCCTCCTCCTCCCATCTCAACCTCAACCCTCCCCTCCTCCTTCCCTCTTCTCCCTTCCCCTCCCTGCCCCTCCCCTTCTCTCCCCTCCCCTTCCCATTTATTTATTTTTTCAAAGATTTATTTATTTATTTCAAAGTCAGAGCTACACAGAGAGAAGGAGAGGCAGAGAGAGAAGAGAGAGAGAGAGAGAGAGAGGTCTTCCATCCAATCCGAAGCCAAGAGCCAGGAGCTTCTTCTGAGTCACCCACCAGGGTACAGGGGCCCAAGGACTTGGGCCATCTTCTACTGCTTTCCCAGGCCTTAGCAGAGAGATGGATCAGAAGTGGAGCAGCGGGGTCTTGAACCGGCGCCCATATGGGATGCTGGCACTGCAGGCAGCGGCTTTACCCGCTACACCACAGCACCAGCCCATCCCTTCCCATTTACACAGCAGCAACTGAGGCACATTTAGTTGCTGCTGGGCCTGGCAGCCTGAGTACAGAAAACTGACAAAAGCACCGGGGTGTGTGGGCCTGGAGTGTCTTGCAGTTTCTTTTGTCGCCTGGGTTTTCAACTGTGAATTCATGTGTTACTTTGTATAGGGACTGGAGTGATCCTTTCCAGGGCTGAGAAGGCCCTTGGGCATGGAACCAACCTAAGCGTTGGGCTTGGCACAGATATTGGACAGAGGACGTGGAGAGAAAATGAGATGTGTGAGGTGGGAGTGGGGCTAGAATGCTATGTTGCAGCATGTTGGGCACTGGCTGTTGCCTCAGAAGCTGTTACCAGGGGTTGGGATAACAAAAAGCCTGTGAGTTGCCAGAACCCAGGCAGACATGATCAGTCCTGGGAGAGACAAAAGGGTCCAAGGTGACTCCTACAGCTGGGCAGTAAGGGGGCTGCTCTGAGGTTCCCACTCAGGAGCACATAGTCAGATGCAGCAACTCCTGGAGGTTCACCTGAATTTGTCTAGTGCTATCTTTGTGAAGAGATTTGAAGATACAAAACGTGGTATCCAGGCTGACCAAGCAGCTTATAAAATTGTCAAAATCCACATTCCCTCCCCCATCTTAATAGTGTCGGATGATCATGTTGTAGAGATACTCATTCAGGTGGAATGCTGCCTCAAAAGGGAGTATCATCACGTTTTTGAAATTGTACCTACAAATTACACTGAATCTGTTAAAAACTAATTTAAAATAAAAATAAAAATAAAAAGGCCCCTGGTAGCTCACTGCTACAGATGGTCCCTGCTGGGTCAATGGTCACTGCTATGTCAGCATCAAAATGTATGTATGTGGCCTGCTACTCTTTGATGTTGTTCCACAGGTACTTGAACTCCTCAAAGCTCAGCTTACCTGTGCTGTCACTATCCATCACTGCTACCATGCTGCAACAGTGTCAATGCCAAAACCTATCAGTCTTCAGATCAGAGTGTCAGGTCACAACCTGCAGCTTAGTCCCGCTAAGCCACACTGTCAAAGATGAGCAGGGCGGCAGCGCCTTTTCCCTCCACAAAGACACCTGGGACAGGCTTTGGTGAACATGTCCGCATTTATTCACAGGCACGTACATTATAAGGGGCAGGTAAAAGGGGTGTAATCAATTCTGGGGAATGCTGACTAGAGGACAGAATGGACACTGGTGCCAATATGCCTCTCCAATCAGCTTGCAAGTCATGTAGCTCCCCAGGTGGGCTTAATGGGCCTGGGCCACATCCAGGAGTTGCTTACCTGATTGGCAGAAGGCAGGAGTGGGGAGAAATGTGCCTGGGCTCAGCTAACTGTTGAGATCGCTCACAACAATCTTGCTGAAAATATTCATGAGTTCTGTGGGGAAATGTAGTGGAATGATATGGCCATGCCAAGATGGCCACTGGCAAGCAAGCTTGCCAGGAATGCTCAGGAGTGGCTTTGTAAACCACCTGGGAAGCACCTGGAAATGGAGCCTGCCTGGCAACAGGCTGTGATTGCTTAGGCATAGACTGCCCCTTGACTGGCTGCCTCTGCCATATAAGCTGCTGTACCAACTGAAATAAAGGAGACTGTGGGTTGCTCACCTCTGGCCCGCTTTCACCCAACTCCCATTGTCTGTGCCATGACTCCGTGCCTCTTGGCCCCACTGTGCTCCTCCTTTCAGAATGAATCCACAGCAACACTGTGGCACTGACCTCCATATCATCTATGGCCTGCTGGGCAAACAGTCTCTGGAACTGTTTGGCCTCTTCATTCTCGTTGGCCTCAATGTTGGAATAATTGGTTCTAGGAGTGGGAGTTCAGGGTTGTACTGCACAACTGCCTGGGTGATGGCTCTAAAGGCTCCACCTGGGATGAGCATGGCTGTTCTTCTGCCACTTGCACCTCCCTTCCCCCTCTCCTACCACCGCTGTACTGGTTCCCCTGATCAGGCCTTGGAGAACACACTCCAGGCTGCCGCCCAAACCTGTGCCCAGGTCCCCACCTGCCAGCCACCACCACCACCCTTTGAGAACAAGTCAACCAGGAACAAGGCTGAGACTCAGACTCAGGACCTGCAGGACAACCAACGTTGTTCTGCAGCTTTCCTTAAAATTTCTTAAAGTTTATTCTTGTTTTCCTAATTTGTGAAGGGGAAAGCTCTAGTCATTGATACATTTATTGTTTTCTCTGCTTCATCCACATTACACAAATATGGATATGACTTATTTTATGTTTTTATTCTTTTCTGCTGACCAGAGAAATGTTCATAATGGTGTTCCTAGTTCACCAAGATGAAGGAATTCCAGGGTTAAGAGGTAGGCTTAGTAGGCCATATCAATAGGGGAGAAGAACGAATGAGTGGTGTCCCATGTTTCCATTTGGAGGTCTGTAGTGAGGTTAAGATGAGCTGTCTCTATGGCACTGCACAGGTGGAGAGAGTGTGGTTATTTGTCACTGACCCAGATTAAAGCTGCCCAGCTGGAGAAATATCTTAGCACCTGTCCTTTCATCCTTGTTTGCTTTGGTCAGCTAGTCAATTTCTTCTCTTTTTCTTTATTAGTGCCTATTCTGAGAAAGAATGGTTTTGAAAGCTGATGCCTACATCTAACACATTTGATTCAGTAGTTTATTTTCCCAAGTGGATTTTCAGTTTAACATACAATATCACTGTTACTTAAATAATGTAAACTTGATTTTCTTGCATTTTATATGACACATTTGATATTTCTTAGTTTTTATTTGGTTATGTTGAAATCCACATCTAGAATTATCTCTTGATCCTATAGAAAACATCTAAATATAAAATGAGAATAAGTGCCTTTGGGAGTCTTTTTCTGTGTACACATATTAGTATATACTCTAATGTATCTTTTTTAGTTATTACATTCCATGTTGTTTAACACTATGGAAAGAGAGGGCAAGAAAAATTCTTCATGGTAGCTGATGGCATTTGCTTCCCTTACTTTTGATCAAACACAAGCATCGAAAAGGCCACAAGCTTTCAATAATAATGATAATAATTAAATAACAATAAATTATGTAAACCATTTTGAATTTTAAACAGGCTTAATCTATGTTTAGAGGGACAGTATGGTTCTGAGGAAACATAATGGTTTAAAATTAGTAATGGGACAAACTCGAATAGTTACAAAGCAATTGCAAAGGGATTGGACAGCTGGGAATGTTCTTGTAACTTAAGAAAGCTACTCATATATTTCTCGTTGTTTATATCCTAACTGAACATGAGAGTGTTAAATATGGAAGGAAAGACACTTCCTGAGATATATCTGGCCTGACTACATCAGCAGGGAATAGGACAGCTCAGAGGAGAGTTATGCAAGCTCACCCCCTCTCGTGTATTGAGTATATTATTTGCACATTCACATTTAAAGTGTAATTAAGCTGTTAAGCAGAGAGATCATTTGTAATTCTAGTAGGTGTATCTATGATTGGGAAAGTGGTAGTGTATCACCAGAAGTACATTTCTTTTCAAACTCAGGAATTTTCAAAAACTCCTTCTACAACACTAACATAGAAACATAAGTTATTTTGGAACTATAATTTAGGAATCATGATGCAGAGGAGAATTGTATCATCTTACATGTGCATGTATACAGATCAGTCCTAAGAAATAGTAACAGAAACAGTACAAGCAATTGAAATACAATTTATTTTAAAAATATTTAGGAGAGAGAGAGAGAGAGAGAGAGAGAGAGAGAGAGTGAGAGAGCAAGCTCCTCTACACTGGCTCACTCCTGAAATTCTGGCAATAGCCAGGGTTGGGCTGAGCTGAGGCCAGGAACCCAATCCTAGTATGCTATGTCTGTGTCAGGAACCCAATTAACTTGAGCCATTACCATTGTCTCTAGATCTGCAATAGCAAGAAGCTGGAATCAGGAGCTAGTGCCAGGAATTGAAACTAGGCACACTGATGTGAAATGTGGATGTGTTAACTGGCATCTTAACAACTAGGCTAAATCCCTGCCTTGTTGTGTATTTGAATATATTTCACATTACATGAAATTATTTTATCATACACATATATTAGATAAAACTATACAGTATCCTGTACATAATAATATTTATATATGTGCACAAAGAAATTGTTAAATATACACAGACATGTGTGCCTAAACTGGGGCTACTTTCCTACTAATTGTCCTAGTAATTTTATTTGTGTTATTTTTTCTTTGTTTACTAAGATTTTAATATATTTTTACTGTACATATAGTATTTGTTGAATAAATATAAAACACTATGCCAGAGTTTTGAAACACAAAATTGAATAAGAGATGGCTTTTTCTTGACTAAGATCACTGTAAACACATGAAATTAACACAAATACATGATTACCCGACAGTGTTATGATACACACATAGGCATCTGTGGGGATTTATAGGAAGTAACCCATTTTTTCTTGGTGATTACTGAAGGCTGAGAATGGCATTGTGGTTTAGTAAAATAGATTAGCCTTCAGAGTCCCAGAAATCAATACTTGAATCCTAATTCTGACATTAGCTTTCAAACTTTGGTCAGATACTTTAAATTCTGAGCATTGTTTTCTCCTCAGCAAGGTGGAGGTGAAATAGCCTAGCACAGAATATTTTTGTTTGCAGAGTAGGGTAGGCAAACACTTAGCAGAATATGTGGCAATTAATGACAAAATATTTCCTTCTTTGCTTCCAGAAGTGAGAGCATATTAGTTATATATCGCTTTGTAACAAATTGTCTCCCAAATTTAGCAGATTACAACATGTATTTATGATCTCATAGTTCGTGTGGGTCAAGAATGCGGGTATGGTTTTAGAAGGTCCTCTACTTCATGCTTTCTCATGAGACTGCAACTGAGGAGCAAGTATAGACTGGGATCCCATCTAAAGTTTTGACTGGGGAAGGACCCACTGTCAATCTCACTTACATGGTTTTAATTGGGATTCGGTTCTTTTAAAGCTATTAAATTGAAGACATCAGTTTCTTGATGTCTGTTGGCTAGTGATCACCATCAGTGTCTTGCCATGTGGGCTTTTCCAAAATGACAATTTTATTAAACTCAGCAAAAAGAGTGTGTTAGCAAGAGGAATCACCATTTTATTTAATCTAACAACAGAACAGATACTTACTATAACCTATTGGTCAGAAGAAAGTTACTAGGTTCAGCCACATTCTGTGGAAGAATCTTACAGAATGTTTGTGGAAAAACATAATTAAAATGTTTATTTGATATAAAACACTTTGAACCCCACACATATTTTTCTTATAACACACATCTTTCATGAACCTTTGTAAAACTTCTTATATGTAATGGATGTGAATGCCATAAGAGGTAATCTTTAAGATTAAGGCTGCTTATACACAAATAACATTTTTACAAAAGCAATCAAACTATATTTATTTAATGTACAACAAAAGAGCTCAACCAGGGGCTTAATTTAAAAAAAAAAAAGCTGACAGCAATAACACCACAGGTCAAGATAGAGAGTCCAATACAGAAATCAAGTAAATGACAGATATTCTAAGGAAAAACTAAGAAGATGACACAAGGAGTGACTGTACAACCCGGGTGAGGTGTCCTGGCTGGAGTCCTGCTTTGAATAGGTCTCTTGCAGATACTTCTTAAAAGCTGTAATGGTTTTCCAGAGCTCAGCCGTAGCATGTGCTACAAAGGCGATCGATGTTGGGTTCTCCTAGCAGGTGCTGGGTGGATGCACAGCAGTATGGTCCTAATGTCTTACATGAAAGACCACTTGTCCTTCAATATATCCAAGTAGATGTTATCCTGAGTATCAATGTTGGGGTTGAAGCAGTTTATGAGGAACTTCACTATGGGTGCACTACAAAGGAGAGCTTATACCTCAGGTCTTCATATTGTGTGCTCCATGGATGGTCCTTACCTATTTGAAAAGGTTGTCTGATTCAGGGAGGGCAAAATCCTTTGACGCCAGACATTATGAAAGTCACAGCTCCTACTCACTGTAACCCTGACAGTACCTCTGCTGGGCTCAGCAGTGATGCTGGTGACTGAGGGCTCCCCATTTTGAGAGGCCATTTGGCAAGCGCTAGTGGAAAGACAAGAACTCAGAGAACACGACTGAAACTGCTGCATTTGAATTGTGACTAACAGCATTTAAAATTCCCATTTATTATGTATTTGTTTTATACCAGTCAATGTGTCAATTGATTCATAGGAATTATTTCAGTTTTTTTCTCATCAATTTAGAAGAAGGTATTAGAATGATTATTATATTCCCTTTGCAGATAAAGTACTTACTAGGACTTAAAGAAGTTAATGTCTTTCCCAGAATCATAGAAACAAGGTTTAAGGGAATGAATTGGGGTGTATCTTTCTTTGTAACCTGCAGTTTTCCATTCTCAAACCACATAGACACCCAAGTACTCTACATGTTCTAAAATGGTAACATTGGAATGGAGAACTTAATCCCCAGTAATACATTATCCAGATGAGTACATTAAACCTTCCCCTTAGTACAAAATACCTTAACTCAGTCAAATTGCAGGGATTTTAATAAGGAAATATTTTGTGGAATGATGTGCAACATATTCAAAGATTCTTTGCTATTGTAATCCCAGAATTATAATTTTCTTTTGAAAAGACAAAAATGAATTTGGATTCATACATTAATTTCAAAGCATTTGAGGCATCTGACCCTCAAAAAGAGTTTGAGAAAATTCTCCAAGGAGTAATTTAAATCACTTTGTTGTTCATAGTTTGTGAGTTGATGGAATGACAAATCAACTATTACAAGGGAATCTCAAAATGTTAGTGGGAGATTGAATTAAAAGTTTATTTTGTTGAAAATGTTTTTGAAATCCATACATATGAGGAGTCTTTAAACAATCCATGGAAACACATAAAAATATATTAATAAATTTCAATTTTTCCATCAAAATAAACATTTTAAATTCCATTTCTTTGACAAACTTTTGAAATGCTCTTGTATGAGCATCATTTTCAAATGTTGTCTGTCTACATAATATATTTTCCATTTGTGTGGTAATCTTTCATTCCTGCCATCTAAGATTTTGCCTGAAAAAAGAGATCTTGTCACTCATAGGCAGAACTGAAATTGTTGGCTGGCCAAAGATGTGGTTGAATGCCTGAAGGAATCTTTTGTGGGGGGTTTAGGGGACATCAATATTTATGTTGCTGCATCACTTTTCCAAATAGAAATCAAGAAGGAGTTTACCTGAAGTGCTAAAATCAATTCTGGAAAAACAGAATCCAATTATTCCTTCTGCCTATCATTTTGGACTTCAATAGTTGTGGTTGTGTCAGAATATGTCTGCTTACTGAAGTTTTAACAGTCACACTGAGCTATTCCATATATCTCATTGTTAATATATTTAATTGTTCAATTTGTGTTGATCCCATTTTCTTATGTAATTTCTTTTCACAAATCTGGGAGTGAGTAACTTGGCTACAAGATAACGGGATACATTAAACATCTATTCTGGTATACCTACAGCCTAAATGATTTCACTTAATTTCAATTACATTTTTAAATCTACTTTGTTATCATTATTTTTCTATTTGTTTAAATATAATATTCACCTTTACTAAGTGTATGTATTAAAAGTGTGGTATTTTGGAGCTGGCGCTGTAACATAGTAGGTTAAGCCTCTGCCTCCAGACTGGGCATCCCATATGGATGCCGGTTCATGTCCCAGCTTCTCCTCTTCTGATCCAGCTTGATGCTAATGGCCTGGTAAAGCAGTGGAAGATGGCTCAAGTGCTTGGGCCCTTGTGCCCATATTGGAGATCTGGAAGAAACTCCTAGCTCCTGGCATTGGATCACTCAGCACTGGCCCTTGTGGCCATTTGGAAAGTGAACCAGCAGATGGAAGATTCTCTCTTTCTCTCTCTCTCTTCTCTCTCTCTCTTTCCTTGTTCTCTCTGTCTGTAACTCTACCTCTCAAATAAATCAACTGAATGTTTAAAAAAGTCTGATGTTTATTACCTCATTTCTAATAAGTTAAAGAATTACATGAGGTATGATTTTGAAGAGGATCTCATGAAGAAAAGTGGAAATTAGGAGGGATTATTAGTTTCTTATTTCTGCAGTAACAAATTACCACAACTCAGGGGCCTACAATAATAAAAATTTAATATTCTACAGTTCTGGATGTCAGAAATCCTAAAATCAAGGTATTGGCAGAACTGCATTACTTCTGGAAAATCTAGAGGACAATGTTTCCTTATCTTTTCCAGCTTCCAGAGGCTGCTTCCATTTCTTAGCCTGTGACTTCTTTTTCATATGACTCCAAATTTCCATCCTCATATTTCCTACTGTTAATGCTAATCCTTCTACCACCCTCATATAAGGACTCTTGTCACTACATTGGGCATGCACAGATGTTTCCCTCAAGCCAAGATATTTAACTTAATCATGCTTGTAAATACCCTTTTTCCATGTAAGGTAACAGATCCACAGGTTTCAAAGATTGGGACTTAAACAACTTTATTTAGCCCACCACAGGGATTGTGGAATTTAAGTGGGGATATTCTAGTGATAAATTTTTAAAGATGTCCTAGAAATCTCGTACTGATTTATGACAATAATTAAATTGATCTATAAAACAGGTGGTTCTTTATGTTGTATCAAATATTATGTATATGTGATAATTCATATATACTAAATGCAGTGCTGGAAGTTCTTTTTTTTACTAGTATGTTTTGGGGAAAGAATTTATAGAATGGAGAAAATCAAATTTCTAAGAAGATGAAAATAGGTATAGTTTTATTTCCTCAAAATTATAGAATATGTTGAAATAAGAACCAGAATTGTTTTGTGCAATTCCTAAGGGACAAAAATAGTTTCTAATTAGTGGAGCCACAGAGAGGCAGACTTGTCCCTAGGGATATAGTTTCTAATAATAACAAAGGAAAATTGCTTTAGGAAGTAATGATCTCTCCATGATTAGAAGAGTCCAAGAAGATCCCCAATAAAGAATCAGAGATGCAAGCTTAATTCATAGATGAATACTTCCCAAGCCATGTGAAAGTTTTTGTTAGAGTTCAGTAAAATGAACCACGCTGACCCGATGGCAGGAGCCAGGTGCTTCTCCTGGTCTCCCATGGGGTGCAGGGCCCAAGGACTTGGGCCATCCTCCACTGCACTCCCTGGCCACAGCAGAGAGCTACCCTGGAAGAGGGGCAACTGGGACAGAATCCGGTGTCCCGACCGGGACTAGAACCTGGTGTGCCGGCGCCGCAAGGAGGAGGATTAGCCTGTTGAGCCACGGCACCGGCCGAAAAATTAATTAACTTTAAAATCTATGTTCTATTTAGATATATTCTTTCTAGTTT
Organism: Sylvilagus floridanus; assembly: GCA_949820135.1. Lineage (NCBI taxonomy): Eukaryota > Metazoa > Chordata > Mammalia > Lagomorpha > Leporidae > Sylvilagus > Sylvilagus floridanus. The sequence goes on along the minus strand of OX463223.1, from coordinate 63,589,571 downwards.
GGGGAATGAAATGATCTTTATTTTATGAAATGATGATAAAACAATAATAATGGTTGTGATTTTACTTGGTAACTAACATATTATAAACCATATACTTGTCCTCAAAATTTTAATTTTTTTGTCCTAGGCCTCCGTGAATTTGACAAATTTGTAATCAATGGCTAGATGAAATCCAATGTTTCTGAAAAATTCTGAAAGTTTCTGATTATAAGGCTCATTAAACTACCTTTTTTCACACAATATATAGCTGTTGTTTACTGAATAATTATGGGCAAAATATCCTTCTTGGAACTTTATATCTACCCTCTTCAAATCCTAATAATAAAATTGGTGCTTATTATTTCCACCATTTTACTCTTGATAAAATAAAGACAGTGGTATTACGTGTCTTGTAGACACACAACTAGTAAGAATTTAACTAATAATTAAAATGCATATTTGCCTTACACAATTATGTTCTTTCTTCTTGACATGTGTTCTCCCTAATGATGTTATTTAAAATGCAAAAACCTACTACAAGAATGTGCCATTCTAAACTGATATAACTGTACTTATCATGAAAAAACTTTTATCTTTGCAGTTACAGCTATAGATTTTGAAGAACAATTTTGCAGAAGAAATTCTTAGATACTAAAGTAGTTACCCTTATTTTGTCTCTAGGCAATCTGATATTGTCTGAAAATGTACTCTTGATCACATTTCCTGTTAGTGAACTTAATATTTTTCTGAGCTATATATCTATATCTATATTATTTATATCTATATTTATCTATCTATCTATCTAGTGGGAAGTGAGTGTTCATTAGCAGAACATATAAATCCCAGGTTCCTAGAAGCAAATGCTCAAATAACTCCAAAATAATGTTAGAACTAATAAATGAAGTTAGTAAAGTCACAGGGTTAAAAAAATCTATGTACAAAATCAGTAGAATTTTATACACAAATAAAAACCTAACAGCAAAAGAAATCAAGAAGCAGTCATATTTATGACAGCATCAAAAATAAAACATTTAATACATTTACTCAAATGAAATATATATACACTGAAATTATAAAACATGATGATAGAAATAAAAAATGATGAAGTAAAATGGAAATACATCCTTTGACTATGAATTGGGAGAATAAATATTGGAAAAGTATTCATACTATCCAGTGCAATCTCTATTCAAAAACCAATCAAAAGCATGTCTTTGTAAAAATTAAAAGAATAAGAAAAGAAGAGGACAGAGGGTTACAGAGGGTAGGAGTGTGGATAAGAGGGAAGATAAGGATGGAAAGTATCACTATGCTCCCAAATCTGTATAAATGAAGTACATGAAATCTGTTCACCTTACTTAAGTCAATACTAAAAAATAAATAAAAAAGTCAATGACATTCTTCAAAGAAATATAAAAAATAGAAGATAAGAATTTTTATGGAAACACAAAAGTCTTGGAATACCCAAAACAATCTGAGAAAGAAAATAAAGCTGAAGGTATCACACTTAATACATTGAAATTATTTTACAAATCTATAGTAGTCATAAGAGTATGGTAATGGGGTAAAAGCAGACACCTGGACCTATACATTGTAACAGAGAGCACAGAAATTGTTACAAATTTATTCAGACAATCTTTTTTTTAAATTATTTTATTTATTTTAAAGACACAGAGTGGAAGAGAGAGAGAAAGAGAGAAAGAGAGAAAGAGAGACAGAGAGAGAGAGAGACAGAGAGAGAGAGAGAGAGAATCTTCCATCTGCTGGTTCATTCTTCAAATGGCCACACTGGTCGATTCTGGGCTGGATCAAAGTCAGGATCCAGGAACTTCTTCTGGGTCTCCCACATGGATGCCCGGGGCTTAAGGACTGTGGGCCATTTTCCTATGCTTTCCCAGGTTATTAGCAAGGAGCTGGATTAAAAGTGGAGCATCTGGCACCTGAACCAGCACCCATATGGGATGCCATCATCATAGGCAGCAGCTTTACCAGCTAGAACACAGACAACCAGTTTTTGAAAAGTACCAAAAGGACAAAATTGGGCAGAGAGGCTTTTCAATAAATCATGCTGAGAAAACTACACATTCTCAAATGTGAAATAATGAAATTGGAACCCTATTTTATATCAAACACAAACACAAACTCAAAATAGATTAAAAAAAAACTAAGTGTAAGACTAGAAATGATAAAACTCTTAGAATAAATCATAGAGGAAAATCTTCTTGGCATTGGGCATAGGGATGAGTTTTGAATATCACACAAAAACTCAAGCTACGAAAGCAAAACTAAATAGAGGGTAGCACATAAAACTAACCAAATTTGTGCCCAGCAGTAGACACAACATGTAAGTTTAAGTGATAACCAACAGACTGAGAAAATATTTATAAACCATTATTTGATAAGAGGTTATCATCCAAAATTTATTTAGAGCTCATACAACTGAATAATAGAAATACAAATAATCCAATTAAAATTGGGAAAATATCTGAATACTAATTGCTCCATAGAAGACATAAAATGAGTCAATAGGTATATGGCTTTCTCATAACTGACTTCTTAAATATGTATGTATATAGGCATTAAGATAAAAAAGTTATGGGGCCATCACTGTGGCATAGCAGGTTAAAGCCCCAGCCTACAGTGCCAGCATCCCATATGGGTGCTGGTTCAAGTTCCAGCTGCTCCACTTCCAATCCAGCTTCCCACTGATGTGCCTGGAAAAGCAGCAGAAAGTGGCCCAATTACTTAGGACCGTGCATCCATATGGGAGACATGAATGAAGCTTCTGGATCCTGGCTTCAGTCTGGCTTCACTTGGCCATTGTGGCCATCTGGGGAGTGAACCAGCAGATGGAAGATCTCTCTATTTCTCCCTCTCTCTCAGGAACTCTGTCTTTCAAATAAATAAAATAAATCTTAAAAAAAGAAAATAGCAAGTGTTGCAAATAATGCAGAGAAATAGGATCCTTGTGCATTGTGGTGGGAATATAATGATGCAGCCTATGTGGAAAATAATTTAGTGACTCTTCAAAAATTTAAGTATCATCAAATGACACAACAATTCCATCTATAGGGATATATCCAAGCTCATTAAAGATACACATCAACAGAAAAACTTGTACATGAATATTCAAAACATTATTAATTTTAATAGCCAATAAGTAGAACAACCCAAATGTCCATAAGTGGATGAAATGGATAAATGAATTGTGACATATCCATACAACAGAATATTATTCACTCATAAAAAGGAATGAAGTGCTGATGTATATGACAACATAGGTGAAACTTGAAGTTACCATGCTAAGAAGTCAGACACAAGAGGTCTCATATTATAATATACTATTTATATAAAATATTAAGAATTGATAGATTTATTGAGTCAGAAAGTAAATTGGAGTTTTTCAGAAAGTCTTAAATGGCTCTTCCTTAAATATGTATGCATTTGTAATTTACATTCTTATCTGCTCTCATATTTCATAGATACTTGAAATTACTTATAATAATACACATATTATAGTGAATATTTAAAACTGAAATTAAAATACTGTAAAACATAAAGAAGAAAGGAAAGTTTTTGCCAATTGGTCAACAGATACGGTTCTGAGATTTTGGGCAAACTAAGACAAAAGGAGTTATCTCAGTTATAATCCATATAAGATAGCATACCAATTGTTAGGAGACAGAGTATTTTCTTGATTCCTCCTAGGAGAAATGCATGATCTTTATGTTAGGGGCTCAGAGTGTTATAATAGACAATGCATATAAGAGTGATTTTACTTAACTCACTGAATTTTTCAGGTAACTGTTTCTTGCATTGAACTTTGGTAAATACAGTGTTGGTAGAAGATATCAGGTAAGCATGTAAGTGGGTATTAAGTAGGAAAACATTTGAGTCAGGAAGTTTGGTTTATGGAGAAAATGTCAAGTTGTGTGAAGATGTATACATACCTGGGGTTCAGAGTAGGATTGCTGGTCAGTTTCTTTTGCTAAGCCCACTGGATTTGTGGTGTCCTGATCTCTTATTTATCTGTAGGGTGAGATGTATGTCAACAAAGAGTGGAGCTTTCAGAAAAACACTCTCCCTGCTTTTGGGATCTTTGAGTCAAAAGTTCCAAGTTTGTCATAAAGAAAGAAAATAAGAGAACCATTTTTTCCTCCCAGCAACCCTCTTTGTTGACATGGTTACAGAATGAAGGATGCTGAGAAATGAGACCTGCCTGTGAGAACAAAGTCACTTGGAATTTTACCTTGGAAGTAGGCGAGACAGTCGAATTCTTTTTTTAAAATTTTTAAAGATTTATTTTATTTATTTGAAAGCCAGAGTTACAGAGAGACAGAGAGAGACAGAGAGAGAGAGAGAGAGAGAGAGAGAGACAGAGAGAGAGAGATTCTTATATCTGTTGGTTCGCTCCCCAAATGGCTGCAATGGCCAGAGCTGGGCAGATCCAAAGCCAGGAGCCAGGAACTTCTTCTGGGTCTCCCACATGGGTGCAGGGGCCTAACGACTTGGACCATCTTCTACTGCTTTCCAAGGCACATTATCAGGGAGCAGGATTGTAAGTGGAACAGCCAGGACTCAAATTGGAGCACAAATTGGATGCTGGAGCTGCAAGCCAGGGCCCCTACTTTGACTTTTACCTTAAGTTAAAATAACTTAACATTGGAGGGTCCTTCCAGAGAAACCATTCCACTGACTTGCTTCTTCTGCAAATGTCACCATGCACTGATGTCCCCTTCTGGAGAGCGACTGGTCCTAAAAATTGACGTAGCTGGTCACTGAGGAAGACTTAGTCTACTGGAAACTAGGACTGGCCTATCATTCTCCTGAATAACTCACTTTGGTGAATTCTAGTAGAAGGCTGATGGTCTTTCCCAGTGGGCTGACGTAAATATCAAAGGTTTCCTCTGGGGCTAAAATGGGAGCTATATTGGGGTTATTCCTATGAGGGCCTCTGCAGAGCTGATAAAACAAGAAAAGTGATTTTCAAGGCTTCTTGAATTTTTTTATATAAAGCTTTTATTTTAAGAATATAAATTTCCAAAGTACAGCTTATGAATTAAAATGGCTCCCCCCCACACAACTTCCCTCCCTCCCGCTACCCTCCCCTTTCCCGCTCCCTCTCACCTTAAATAGATGATAAATGACCCTGAACTTTGTGTTGATATTTCTTATATTCCATTTAAATAACCCAAAGGAAAGTCATTTGTCAGTGAAGTCTGCTGAAATGTAGAATGCTAGAAAAACAGATATATAACCGGTTAAACGCAAATAGAGTATTTTAAAAATGCACCCTTAAGGGGCTGACTTTGTGGAGTAGTGGGTAAAGCTACTGCCTGCAGTGTCCACATCCCATATGGACGCCAGTTCAAGTCCCGGTTGCTCCACTTCTGATCCAGCTCTCTACTATGGCCTGGGAAAGCAGTAGAAGATGGCCCAAGACCTTAAGACTCTGCTCCCACATCGGAAGACCCAGAAGAAGCTCCTGGCTCCTGGCTCCTAGCATTGGATCAGCACAGCTCTGGCCGTTGTGGCAAACTGGGGAATGAACAAGTGGATGGAAGACCTCCTCTCTTTCTGCCTCTCTCTTTGCCTCTCTTTCTCTGGGTAACTCTGATTTTCAAATAAATAAATAAATCTTTAAAAAATACACCTTAAATCGTTTATGGTTTACTAGAAATAAAATCATACCAACTTACAAATTAGTCAATATTTAATCCAAGGTATATATAACTTCATCTTAAACCTACAGTATCTTTGTAAAATGAAAACACAACTCATCTCATAATTGACAATTAAGTATAAAGTACCTATAACAGTACCTGCTAGATGTTATATCTGAAATATTAATATTACTAAGACTGTAAAAGCTTAACAGGTTACTATAACCAGGTAAGATTCAAAATACTCTATAGTTAGGTAAACACATTCATAATTATTGAATGGATTTTCTTATTTAGGCTAGAGATTATTTGTGGGAAAACTTTCAAATAGCAATATTGAAATGAGGAGCTGAAGACTGAATTCCAGAAAACAATGAACAACTCTATTGTACTTCAGTTATTTGCAGTCTTCCCAATCAGCCCCAGGGAGCCAGACAAATCAATTCCTGTCCACCCAATGTTCTTTCTGGTGCTTTCTTCAGATGTGTACATGGGGAGCAATAAGGGAAGTCTTTGTTGCAAGATTTTCAGAGATTCATCAAGTTTCTGAGGACCCTCTCACCTATCTTGACCCTTTCAAGAGTGTTCTTAGATAAAGTTGTGATCAAACTTTGTCCTACTCTTCTAGTCTTCTTTCAATACACTCCCAACCCAACTGCCAACTCCCAGTTTTCTTCAGCGCAAAGATTCACTAATAACTTTGATAGTTGTTAATTAAGGACTTAAAGCATGACATCTCCAGCATATTTGCATGTCCACTGTGGACAATATAAGACCTTCTCTACACTGACACATAGGCACACACACAGAAGCACACCTCAAAGTTTTTAACATTTAATAGGATGACATAATAGTGAAATGTCATATATTAATGTGTATGGGTGTATTTTGGCATATGCGTCTTTAAACCTATGTCTTCTGGCATGAAGTTTTTTTTTTCATAAGCCAATACATTCATTTATTTTTATTGATTTATGGCATGAAGTTTTAAAAATGTACCTCACTTTTGACAGGAAGGAAATAATTTCCAACTCGAATGTTATCTGGAAGAATTTTCCCCCTGAATAACTGAGAAGTCATTTAATCTATGGTTACTTCAATGTTTCACCGTCAGATGTATCCTTCTCCCCTCTCCTTGCCCCTAAGGAGCAGCTGGGGTTCAAATTGCACACTTGTTGGCTCACTGGAATTTTGCTGTTAAAAAATTTCATGCCCCCGTGCATGGATTACATATGGGCTAGAGAAGAACATCTCCATAAGAATGCCATTCCCAAAGCAGCCAGCAACTGGGATCTGTTCCGACATTTGTCCCTTTTTGCTTGTTCTTCATTATGTTCTGCTTTTTGTCATTCACATACAACCTCCATAGTTGTCAAGGACGACTCAGCATTGATAATACAAATATTTCTGGGGCTGCTACAATGCAGCTATTCAATTATCTCTTTATGGAATTACAACTATAGTTATTTTTTACTTAAAAATAAAACATGATTATTAATACTTGAAAACATTTAAGTGAGTTCTGCCTTAATATTCCTCAAAGGGTGTGTGTTTGTTCGTTGGTGGGGGACAAGCACACTTATGCATGTGCACATGTTTTATATATGGCTCTAAATAGATTGGAAACTTAAGCTACTGCATAATTATGAACTGTTAAATGGATTGTATTGGTTTGTCAGAGCTGCTGTAACAAAATACCACAAACTGAGTGGTAACACAACAGATATTTGTTATCTTACTGTTCTGAGGCTGGAAGTCTGGATTCTAGTTGTCTGCAAGATTGGCTCCTTCTGAGGGCTGTGAGGAAAAAATCGACTACTGGCCTCTCTTCATGGCTTATAGATGATTGCCTTCATGTCCACAGGACATTCTACTTGTATGGAAGTCTGTTTCCAAATTTTCCTTTGCTATAAGGACTTGAGTCATATGGGGTTAGGCCCAACTCTAATGAACTCATTTTAATATCTTATTTCCAAAAAACACATATTCTGAGGTATTGGTGGCTATGACTTCAACATATGAATTTTAGGTAAGGGACACAATTAAATCAATAATATTGGCTGTGATCTTCCTTTTTTAAAGAAAATCCTTGTCATTCAATTATATTTTATATTTCAATTCCTTTTAAATAAAAAAATGAATCAGCCAAGTTGTGTTTTTATTTTAAATGCAGAACAAGAAACTTTATTAACTCCAATACCAGTGGAGGTATAACAAACAACAGGTTTAATTGGAGGAGGAGATAGTTGGAAATTTCAGATACTGAGTGGTATTTCTGGATAGATTAAATCCTCTAATGGTCGATAGTACAGGTGTTAATAAACACATTTTAGATATAAGGCTTTGCTTTCATTTGAAGATTTTCACTGATAATTCTTACAATAAGAAATTAAAATAGTCTTAAAATTGTCAAGTTGAATAAAAACCAAAACAAGTAAAACAAAATTTCCCTAGTATGAGAGCTTTTTCCTTTTAACTTTCAGATACATTTTAATGTCTACACTTTAAACTTTTTTAACAGTTACTTATTTATTTGAGAGATGGAGTTACAGATGATAGAAAGGTTCACTCCCCAGTTGGCCACAACAGCCTGAGCTGCGCCAATCCAAAGCCAGGATCCGGGAGCTTCTTCCAGGTCTCCCATGTGGGTGCAGGGGTCCAAGGACTTGGGCCATCTTCCACTGCTTTCCCAGGCCATAGCAGAGAGCTGGATCGGAAACAGAGCAGCTGGGACTTTAACAGGTGCCCATATGGCACGCTGGCGTCACAGGCGGAGGCTTAGTTTATTATACCACAGCACTGGTCCCTACACACTTTAAACTTTTTAAAGGTAATCCTAATTTTTAACTTTGAAAAATAGTCATTATAATTATTTTCTTGAATTATGGATGACGGCAGCTTTATAAGTAATCAAGATGGATGTGCAAACATAATTTCAGACACTCTTGGAAATACATCTTAAGATACAGCATGTGTGAGAGATACTTCATTTTCAGTTTGTTTATTCTTTTGAATAGTGAAGAATATTCAACTTATCTTACACTGAAAATTTAACCTTTGATTACCATGACTCAAATAGTTGATAATGTGTAATTTTCAAAGTTTTCCCTATAAGCTTTCAGTCCAGATAAAGATATCTTATGTACATTTTTTATTATATAATTATTATCAGCGGACTCTTAAATTGTCAGTTTGTCTTGCTTGTGGATTGGTTTTGCAAAAACCATCTTTACAGTGAAACAAATGTGAAAGACATTTTCCCCAATGCAAGCAAAATAATATGAATTAATAATAAAGTCCCAACGTATGTTTTTAATTTTTTAAACAATATATTTATTTTGAAAGAGTTACAGAGAGAGATGGGAGGAGGAGGAGGCAGAGGAGGGGAAAGAAAGAGAGAGAGAGGATTTTCCATCTGCTGATTCACTCCCTAGATGGCCGCAACAGCCAGCACTGAGCAGGGCTGAAGCCAGGATCCAGTAACTTCTTCTGGGACTCCCATATGGGTGGCAGGGGCCCAAACCTTGGGTCATCTTCTGCAGCTTCTCTTAGGCCATTAGTAGGCATCTGGATTGAATTTTGATGGCTTCAGAAATGAGAAAACAGCACTGACTGAGGAAGAAACTCTGAATGGCATTAACCTGCAAAATGCATTTCAAGAGTTTCTTCACATTTGCTAAACATGAATGACAAATTTGACTCTAAAGTTTGAAGCTGTCAAAAAGGGAAATGCCATCAGTTGTTTGACTCTTACCATCTAAACAAAATATGGAGATCAGTTGTTGAGAAGAGCTGTTGTTTCCTCATGAGACCACTTCAATGATACCTTGAACAGCACATCTACAGTAAATACAGCAACGTTTTTCTTATAAGGTATTTCTTATAATTAATCTTATTTAAGTTGATGTCAAAATGCCAAATGCCAAAGTACATTCCAAAAACTGATTACTGGGCAATATTGCATCAAAATAATTCTCTCAGCAGTCCAGATTCGTATTTTTCTAGTGGTCTGTATTAAGCCAACAAGAGTTTATAAAGCATGCAAGGGAAGATTCCTCCACAGAAACCACTCTATAAAGGTAAATTATTTTTATTTATAGAAGTTTGAAAATTGTAATTCAAAATTTGCAAATTTCATTTCCATTCTGAAAATGTTGACCAGCAGTAAGTTCCAGGTTATTCTCTGTAATGAGAATCTGATCAGTAGGTATAGTATGTGGCTGTTTATATGCAGGTACACATACTTGCATGATTGTTCACCATTTTCACATGGACCAGTACTGCTACCAAGAGCACCAATTGTACAGTCCAGAGAGAATCAGTGTAGCAACATGATTTAGCATCTGGACTTTTGAGCCAGTTACATCCAAATCCAAGCTATTTAGTGGCTTTGGAACTATGGAGAAATCATACATCTCTTTAAGTTTCCTTCCTCACTATTCATTTTCTTCTCTTAAAATAACCCATTTGAATATGCCTAGCAGGACATTTAGCATAATAGGTCAATCACTATGAATGACCAATAAAAATAATGATAATAATAATAATTATCGACTATAAAATGGTAGTGGTATAAATATTCTAAGTATACAAATACACAATTTGGACTCTGCCAATTTTCCTTCACTTCTTCCTTTCTTGAAGAAAACTTCAGGCTCCTACTTGGGCTTGTTCTCTGTCTTTCTAGGGGCTAATACCTCCCATCGTACTCACTGGAATTCTCTGTATCCTCTTTTTTTTTTTTTTTTTTTTGACAGGTAGAGTGGACAGTGAGAGAGAGACACAGAGAAAGTTCTTCCTTTTGCCGTTGGTTCATCCTCCAACGGCCGCCGTGGCCAGTGTGCTGGGGCCAGCGCACCGCGCTGATCCGAAGCCAGGAGCCAGGTGCTTCTCCTGGTCTCCCATGTGGTTGCAGGGCCCAAGCACTTGGGCCATCCTCCACTGCACTCCCGGGCCACAGCAGAGAGCTGGACAGGAAGAGAAGCAACCAGGACAGAATCCAGCACCCCAACCAGGACTAGAACCCGGTGTACCGGCGCCACAGGCCAAGGATTAGCATATTGAGCCACGGCGCTGGCCCTCTGTATCCTCTTTACTACAGCCAACTTCTGAAGTAGTGTTTGTACTTGATTTATAAGAATTTGAGGATGGAGTTAGAATCGTGCCAGAGGATTCTAATACAATCCCATCAAGGTGGCATTACCAAGTCCATCTCACTAGTCCAAGTGATCAATTTCAGTTCACAATTGATCACACTGATAGATCTAAGAGTCAAAGGGAACACATAAACAAGACTAGTGTCTGCTAATACTAACTGATAGAATAAAAAAAGAGAGAGAATGATCCATCATGGGAAGCGAGATACACAGCAGACTCATAGAATTGCAGATGTCCTAAACAGCACTCTGGCCTCAGATTCAGCCCTTAAGGCATTCAGATCTGGCTCAAGAGCACATGAGAATATTTTAGGCATGGAAAGCCAAGACACTCTGGACAAAACAGAAGACCTAAATGAAAGATCTCTGCAAGTGAGATCCCAGTGGAAAGAACGGGGCCATCAAAGAAGGAGGTACCTTTCTCTGAAGGGAGGAGAGAACTTCCACTTTGACTATGGCCCTGTCAGAATAAGATTGAAGTCAGCGAACCCTAAAGGTTTCCATCGTTTTGGCAACTTATGACTAGAGCCTAGGAAGATTACTGACGCCATAAACAAGAGTGTCAAATTGTTAAATCAACATCAGGAGTCACTGTGTACTTACGTCTCATGAGGGATCTGTCCTTAATGTGTTGTCCAATGTGAAGTAATGCTATAACTAGTACTGAAACAGTATTTTTACGCTTTGTTTTTCTGTGTGGGTGCAAACTGATGAAATCTTTACTTAGTATATACTGAATCGATCTTCTGTATATAAAGATAATTGAAAATGATTAAAAAAAACTTGGTGTTAAATTGGAAATTTCATAGATAATTAATCAATTTTTTTTTTAAAAATCATGTAGGATCTCTGTCCTTAATGTGCTGTACATTGTGAATTAATACTATAACTAGTACTCCAACAGTGTTTTTCATTTTGTGTTGCTATGTGGGTGCAAACTGTTGAAATCTTTATGTAATATGTACTAAACTGATCTTCTGTATATAAAGAGACTTGAAAATGAATCTTGATGTGAATGGAAGGGGAGAGGGAGAAGAAAAGGGGAGGGTTGCAGGTGGGAGGGAAGTTATGGGGGGGAATCCACTGTAATACATAAGCTGTACTTTGGAAATTTATATTCTTTAAATAAAAGCTTTATAAAAAATAAAAAAATAAAAAAGAAGAATTTGAGGAGACAAAGGTTACGAAATCAGCTTAATGGAGCTGAGTTTCACTTATATCAATGTTTATCTCACACCAACTAGACAGATTCCTGGAGGATGATATTTAATATGTATTTTGTATGAGGATGGGGGAATGGGATGCAGGGAAGAGTCCCATATTTTTTGATACATTGAGTTCCTTTAGCTTTCTTCCTGCTGATCTCAAAGTACAAAAACCTTTTCCTTTAAGGTTTTTTTTTTTACTACAAATAACATGAGAAATCCATGAGATAACAAATAACATTTATAATGGAGTGTACTTTTATTTTTTTTATAACGCTTTTATTTAAAGAATATAAATTTCCAAAATATAGCTTATAGATTACAATGGCCTCCCCCCCCATAACTTCCCCCCCCACCCGCAACCCTCCCCTTTCCCACTCCCTCTCCCCTTGCTTCACATCAAGATTCATTTTCAATTCTCTTTATATACAGAAGATCAGTTTACTATATATTAAGTAAAGATTTCAACAGTTTGCCCTCACATAGCAACACAAAGTGAAAAATACTGTTGGAGTACTAGTTATAGTATAAATTCACAATGTATAGCACATTAAGGACAGAGATCCTACATGATATATTTTTTAAAAAATTGATTAATTTTCTATGCAATTTCCAATTTAACACCAAGATTTTTTTTTCATTTTTTAATTATCTATATACAGAAGATTGATTCAGTATATACTAAGTAAAGATTTCATCAGTTTGAACCCACACAGAAACACAAAGTGTAAAATACTGTTTCAGTGCTAGTTATAGCATTACTTCACATTGGACAACACATTAAGGACAGATCCCACATGAGACGTAAGTACACAGTGACTCCTGAAGTTGATTTAACAATTTGACACTCTTGTTTATGGCCTCAGTAATCTCCCTAGGCTCTAGTCATGAGTTGCCAAGGCTATGGAAGCCTTTAGGGTTCGCCGACTTCAATCTTATTCTGACAGGGTCATAGTCAAAGTGGAGGTTCTCTCCTCCCTTCAGAGAAAGGTACCTCCTTCTTTGATGGCCCCATTCGTTCCACTGGGATCTCACTCCCAGAGATCTTTCATTTAGGTCTTCTTTTTTTTCCAGAGTGTCTTGGCTTTCCATGCCTAGAATATTCTCATGGGCTCTTGAGCCAGATCTGAATGCCTTAAGGGCTGATTCTGAGGCCAAAGTGCTATTTAGGACGTCTGCCATTCTATGAGTCTGCTGTGTATCTCGCTTCCCATGTTGGATCATTCTCTCCATTTTTGATTCTATCAGTTAGTATTAGCAGACACTAGTCTTGTTTGTGTGATCCCTTTGAGTCTTAGACCTATCAGTGTGATCAATTGTGAACTGAAATTGATCACTTGGACTAGTGAGATGGCCTTGTTACATGCCACCTGGATGGGATTGTATTGGAATTCCCTGGCACATTTCTAACTCCATCATTTGGGGCACGACTGATTGAGCATGTCCCATGGAGTGTACTTTTATTTTAAACTGATCTTTAACAAATCATCACAGACAGTATGTTGTAACCCCACAATTGTATAGGCCAGACAATTGTTGGGGGAGAGGGGCTTGACTAAGTCTTCTGAGCAAACTGAAATCAAGGTGTTGTTCAGGCTAAGTTCTCCTATGAGAAATTTGATGAGAAAATCTGCTTTCTTTTTTCATTTTTTATTTATATAAAGTGAATAAATTTCATGTGTTTCACTTATACAGTCTTAAGAGCATAATGATACTTCCTACTCTCCCCTCCCCTCCTTCCTCACTCCCACCCTCCATCATCTTCTATTCTTATTTTGGTTTTAATTTTTCAATGATATACTTTCAATTTACTTTATAATCACAAGCTTAACCCTCCACTAAATAAAGAATTCAACAAGTATCAAGTAGAAAAACCATTGCTCTTCAGAAATATAGACAAGACTAAAAGCAATAATCCAACCTCAAAATGTCAATTTTGCTTATATACATTGCATTTTTTTACTCTGTATATTAGTTACCACAAATCAGAGAAAACATATAATAATCAAATTCTTGGGACTGGCTTATTTCACTAAGCATAGTGGTCTCCAATTGCCTCCACTTTTTCATGAAAGACGGGATTTCTTTCATTTTATGGTTGAGTAATAGTCCATCGTGTGAATATACCGCAAGAGAAAATCCAATTTTAAGGTCATTTTTATTCTTGGCAGATTTCATTTACTTGTAGTTGAAGAACTAAGGTTCGTGTTTTCTTCCAGGCTCTTAGTTGCTGGGGGCCACCCACTTGCCATGACAGGTAGCCCACTCAGTCTTCAAGCCAGCAACAATGTAATGAATCCTTCCCATGCCTCAAATATATGACTTTTTTTTTGTCTCTGACATCTAAACCAAGAATTGAAGGGCTCAGGTGAATAAGTCGCATCCACACAGATTATGTCCCGATTGTGAAGTCACTTATGTTATATATCACAATCTAATCACGAGCAAGATTCATTATAGTCACCTGGATTATGTAGGGAATGTTCATCAGGGCCTTGCCAAGACACTCTGGAAAGGAAAAAAAAAGGAGAAGACCTAAATGAAAGATCTCTGTGAGTGAGATCCCAGTGGAGGGAACGGGGCCACCAAAGAAGGAGGTGCCTTTCTCCGAAGGGAGGAGAGGACCTCCACTTTGACTATGACCCTGTCAGAATTAGATCGAAGACAGCAAACCCTAAAGGCTTCCATAGCCTTGGCAACTCATAACTAGAGCCTAGGGAGATTACTGACGCCATAAACAAGAGTGTCAAATTGTTAAATCAACATCAGGAGTCACTGTGTACGTATGTCCCATGTGGGATCTGTCCTTAATGTGTTGTCCAATGTGAAGTAATGCTATAACTAGCACTGAAATGGAATTTTTACGCTTTGTGTTTCTGTGTGGGTCCAAACCGATGTAATCGTTACTTAATACATACTAAATCGATCTTCTGTATATAAAGATAATCGAAAAAGAAAAAAAAAACCTCATTGTTATATTAGATATTGCATAAAAAATTAATCAAATTCAAAAAATATCATGCAGGATCTCTGTCCTTAATTTGCTGTACAATGTGATTCAATGCTATAACGTGTACTCAAATAGTGTATTTCACTTCGTGGTGCTATATGAGGGCAAATGGTCAAAATCTTTACTTAACACATACTAAACTGATCTCCTGTATACAAAGAGAATTGAAAAAGGAATCTGGATGTGAATGAAAGGGGAGAGGGAGCGGGTAAGGGGGGAGGGTTGCGAGGGGAGACGGAAAGTGGGGGGGGGGGCCATTGTAATCCATAAGTTGTACCTTGGAAATTTATATTCTAAATAAAAGTTAAAAAAAAAGTTTTGCCTATCATAAAAAGTTAGTTGCTTTGTTACTCCTACTTCCACTCCTCTTCCACATTCTTCTTCTCCTAATGATAACTAATAACACATTTTGATGCTTACTATTGGTTTTAGATACGGTTGTAAGCATTGGCATGTACAAATTTATTGAAAATTCTCAATAAATTTATGAGCAGTGATGTATTGATAAATGTTTGACATCAGCTTTGTGGGGAAAATCCCTTCTGAATGATGTTTCATGATTTCTGTTCTACAGATATTGCACTATGGCCAACTTCAAGAGAACAGCATTATATCACATCATTGAGAGCCAGGAGAGGGTGTGTAGTAGCACACTATAGTATTTCCTCTATACAGATAAAATGCATGCCAATATCCTGAAGAATATAGATAATAGCAAGATATAGTAAAGTGATTAGGAATGTAGAAATTAAGCAAAACAATTTTCAGTGTGAAAATCCTCCCTTGTATTTGACAGGTTGGGATAAAAGACAGAGATAAAGTATTTGAAATTTTAATAGAAAACAATATTCTTCCCATTGGCATCTACAACTGTAAAATGCTACATCATTTCCCTTTCATTGAATGACTATTGAGTTCTGACTCCCTGAAGAATCCCATGCTCTAAAAGACATTAGGAATGTTGCTGATTGATATTATATCAGTAAGGATGGAATACCTCACTCCTGTCTGAAAAATCTAGGTCATTTGGACAGAGAAGCAGCTTTGATTTCCAATTTAGTTGCAGAGATTTAGAGGAGAGGTCTCTAAACAGTACATTTCATTCTATTTTAATGCAGTAGTTCTGAGGAAACAGGACTCTGAGTGTGCTTTGCATTCCATACAGGATGGTGGTCCTTTAAACACAGTACTACATTACTTTGAACCTATAAAGACATTGCTACATATAAACTTTATCCATACTCCATTCGTCTTTAAAATTCTATAATAATTCCATCTTCTCCCTGATTTAGCAAAATTTGGTGAATGTTTGTTTGGCAGTTCCTTTGATATGCTTCTACCTCTTTGCAATGAATTAGGGGAAACTCAATTTTTACAGACTGCAGGCTTGTCACTGGTGCCCTTAATCTGATTAAATTAAGGTAGAAGAGATGTTTTCAGTATTTATTCACATTTCCCTTAATATTTAATTGTAAGTTTAAATGAATTAATTTTGTATAAAGTCATGTCTAACATCCATTTCACAAAATACTTGAAAATTTAAAAACTATATTTTCTTAATATGTATAATCCAGCTCCAGCACACTATGAAGTAGATTCAGTATTTCCATGTTATAAATGAAGGAACTGAGCTCCAGGTTAATTAATGTGATCTTGGACCAGAGTGACATAGCTAGTAAGTGACAGAGCTGGGATTTCAATCCAGAACTTTTGGCTCCAGAGCCATCCTCTTGATCACCTACTTTAACAGGTTATGTGGAAGTTGAATGAGGATTTTGCCCTTGGTTCTTATTTGTGAGAGTGGGGCCTAGCCAACTTTGTGGTCTCCTTTTTCCAGGAGCAATCGGTCATAGACTGAGTAGTCTACAAACATAATTCCTATAGAATGTCAAATATTTTCACTGTGCCAAGTGGATGATCTGCCTCTGTGAAATTAAAATTAATACTTTCTAGGAATTTACTGCAACTTTAAACATCAATTTATACAAAACATATAATAATACGAAACCCAGAAAGAACTTTGTTTCTTAAAGGGCAATTTTTGAAGACCCACAGAATTCTCGGTGTTTTCTGTACATATCAGAGAAGCAGAAATTTTAGCCCCAGTTAAAGGTTAGAAAACAGGATCTTGTTCAGTATCAACCAATTGGCAAAATGAGGAAACCGGGATTCAAATTGAGATCCATTTAGCTCCAAAGCTCATGTTCCTCCTTTTAGTTAACATTTGGGACTATGTATCCTCCCTCTCAACAAAACATACTGACAGGAAAAAAATAAGCATAAAAATGATGTGAATCTTCCTCAAAATCTTAGAATTTTCTGCAATTGTAAACTATGCCTTCATACTTTCCCCGAAGAGTGAAGTGGGGAAGGAGTTAGCCCCATAGCTAAACTTGTGCACTGGCCCATTCTAGCTACACCCATTATTTTATCCACTCCCATGTTTGTAGCCCAAAATTTAGCCTTGAGTAAGGGAAGGTGAGAATTGAACTGGCTTTTGGTTGCAACGTGAATTTGAATGTGTATAAGTTATCCTCATCTCTCCGATACTTTTAGTTCCCTGAAGAGGAAGCAGTCAGCTTTTCAGCTGAACACTTACTTACTCAGTCTACAAAGTTCTGGCCCAAGCAGGGAATAACCAAATGCTGGTTTTTGAGTGCTGATTGCTTCCCCCAGGTGCAATTGCCCATATACTTTGTTTGAACAATCTGGAATGACTCTGGTCTGTTAGTTGCATTTGGCTTACCCTAGCCAGGTTTTAGAGTAGACCACTCTTTAAAAGAAATGATTGCTTTTTAAATTTAATATCAAAGCACTCATACCTCAACCATGATCATCACAGCCTGATGGAATTTTTAGCAAGGGTTGTCATCACTGCCTTCTCCTTCTTCTGAAAGGTTGGTTACTCAAAGAATCAAGTAATAACATGTTTCTGCCTGGAGACTTAAGTAATAACATACTTTAAACTTTGGTCTGAAAGCTTAGTAATGTTAATGATCTCATTCATTACTCAGCATCATGATGTGTTAGGGGGTGAGGTTAGTATAACCCAAAAGGTGCTGATTTGTGGTTTGTCACCATTGCATTTTAATAAGGAAGAAATATAAAAGTGAGCTTTTTCATTATTCTATCTGCTCAAAGACTCTCCACACACTCTTACTTTTCATGTGTATATCCTTTGAAAATCCCAAGACCTATTAATGAAATGACTTTTCTTTCTAATTTAGGTGTTGGCATCTTTAAAACCCATTTCTCTGTTAAGTCAGTAGCCAGTTACAGTGATCAATGATCTTAACTAAGCAAGAAAGCATAATTGAACAATTAAGGACTGACTGAGGAATTCAAAACTAAAATCTGTAGCCCTTCTTGATAGAAGCTGAGTTTGCTTTTTAATAATTGCCTTGCCTACCACGTATCTAAATTGACAATAATTGCTGTATACCTATTTTGTCAGAAATATTTTGATGATGTTAGTGCATAATTTTATAAACTGCACTGAGACTTTACATCGCTAAGAATCTTCTATGTGTGGAATATTTTAAAAATGGTCTGATGGAGGAAAATCAAGGCACAGATGGATTCTATTCGAAACACAAATATTTTATCATGAGCAGTCTCATAACTCATATGTGGTTGAAGCTTTGGTTGAGGTAATATGTCATGAGACCAAGACTAAGAGGCCCCCAATTCTCCTAGCTTCATGCTGTTCTACAGTTCCTGGGGCCAAGTTTTTAAAAAATCTGGGAGTCCTGGTCAGGTTTCTCAACTTTGTAATGAACCAAATGTGTTACTAAACTTTGGAAAGGAAACAACAACAAAAAAACCACTCCTGTAAATTAGGCACCTAAACCTACCTACATCTAAGTTAATGGTTGAAACACCCATAAATTTGCAATCCAAATTCAAATATAAATATTGATAAATGTCTACAGAAGAGTGAAGTATGAGTCAACATTATGGGGAAGGAATCCTGAATGGATTATTTGCAGCTGGCAATTCTAGGAGCAGGAGGTCATCAATAAGGTTTCTGGACCTCAGCATTAGAAACATCTTGGGTTGAATAATTCCTTGTTGTAAGGGCCTACCTTGTGCATTGCTGCATGTTTAGTAGTATCTTCCTGGCCTCGACCTACTAGTGGCTAGAATAACTCCAGTTGTAACAAGCTGGAGGAGGGGCAAAATTACACCAAGTTGAGAACTATTTATCCAAATGGTTTGGTTAAAGAACTCTGACTCTTCTACTACCCTGCCCTACTGTGTGAAATTCAGCCAAGAGAGATTCCTTTCCTCAGTAAAACATTGTTTCATGAGTAATCATGTTTGGAAATACAGACACGCTTAGGAGGATCAACAGATTAAGCTTAAAGTGATCATGTAACACTTAGTAATGCTCCACTTGTGATCATTATAATAGCTGACATATTCCCATATACACTATTATATATGGCTAACAGACTGAGCTGTTGAGTCAGACAAACTGAATTCAGTTTGAGGTTTACCAGTTTACCCAACTTACTAGAGATAAAATTGAATAAAACTGTCTCCATATTAGTTTCCTCCATTGTAAAATAGGACACTAATAATACAAATGATGTTGGTTTTTCACAGAAATAAATATGATATATGAGCATAAGATGTTTGTAGAGTGTTTGGCTCAATGAATATTAATCCTGATGTCTTTACTTTTTGTTTAGTAGAAACTTTATTAGGAATATGTTAGTGTTATGCCCATTTAACAAATGACTTACACGACAATATATCAGAAAACATTTTGCAAATACTGGTGAATGACTTTGAAAGGGAAAGTAGCTTACTCAAAGTTACAACTGATTACTAAAGCATACTTAAGTATAGTTCTTCTGATTTTAAACCCCCCCCCTTCTTTTTGCTGTTTAGCGGAATGCAGAACTCTAGGAAATATAAAATGTGTTTCGGAAAAGTAAAGGAAGATGAGAGCATAGTTTGAGGATCTGGAAATTGTCTAGATAAATCAGTCTTGGAAGGGAACCCTGGGCAGTGGGCAGCTAAGAGAAAGTGCCAAAGAATTAATTTAAGTATCCTAGGAAGACAGGAAAGTGAAAAATATTCTGCATCTAAGCAATCCTATTTACGGTTCTCTGACTATCCAAAGTACACCAACTATTGCAGTCTTGTCTTCAACATTTTCCAGGCCTAAAGAAAGAGTACAAATGGAGTTATCTTGGGCCACACAATCCACTCTCCTTTTACTTGCATAACTATCTTTATCCTGTGCCATCAGGACCTCTTGGATATGTGTGTGTGCATCCTTGTTTTACATTCAAACTGCATTTCCCTTACTCCCAACTCATACACATCTGCCGCTTGATCAATTTCCAGGCCTACGGATAAATATACCTGAGGGTCAGCCCCTGCTTGTAAAGATGAAAAAAAAAGAAAAAAGAAAACATGAGGTCCTTGGAGGCAGGTTATGGAATACTTGTGTGGGAAACTACACAATTTATATAAGTATACAATTCATCCAGTTTTTGTACTGTACCAGAAGCATGGTTTCATAAAGAGAGGTAAGTCTTCAGGTAGAGTATATGCCCTTGGAGATAGATACAACTTTTCCAGTAATATATGGGGAATGGACAATCCTGTTAAGCAGAGATAGTCTGAGGAAAATGACAAAAATAAGAAAATAAGGGACTAACATTATGGATTAGCAGTTAAGCCACTACCTGTGATGCCTCCATTCCATATGGGTACCAGTTCATGTCCTAGTTACTCCACTTCTGATCCAGCTATGTGCTAGTGTGCCTGGGAAAGCAATCACCTATGTAGGAGACTCAAAAGGAATTTTAGGCTCCTAACTTCAACTTAGCCCAGACCCATCTGTTGAGCCCATTTGGGGAGTAAATCAGAGGTTGGAACTTCTCTCTCTCTCTCTGTCTCTCCCTCTCTCTCTGTAATTTTGCCTTTCAAATAAATAAAATAAAGCTTCAAAAAGAATGAAAATAAGAAGGTAAGATAAAGCAGTAACTAGGTCCTCAGTGACTTTTGAACCAGATTATTCATAAATTAAAATCCTGGCTCTGCCAGCTAAGTTCTATGTGAACAGTGGAAATTACTTACAGTGGAAACTCTTTACAGTTTATTTTCTCATTATTAAAATTAGCACAATAGCTAGTTCATAAGGTCATTATAAGGATGAATGAAGCTATGCTAATAAGATATCTTGTATGATGTTTGGCAACTGGTAATTGCTAAGTAAACAAACAAAACCAAAGAATAATAAATAATTCATTTATTATTAAACATAAAGTACATTTACAGAAGAAGAGTGTTCTAATTGGATAGAGAATGCAATTAAAGGGACCGGATGAGAAATAGTTCATGTATTTAATTTGGTCATATAAGTTATTTTAGTTTATTATCTATACTAATACTCATATTAACTGTATTATTTGTATACCTTGAACTTGAGGGTCTGGGCTAAGATATACTGTGTTCCCCAGGTAGTAATGAAACAAACGTTAGAGGAAAAGAGCTCATGGACCCAATGTTGTGGTGAAATGGGTTAAGCCATCGCATGAAATGCCAGCATCCCATTTGAGCACCAGCTTGGTTCCTGGCTGCTCCACTTCCAATCCTACTGCCTGCTCATGTGCCTGAGAAAACAGTGGAAGATGGCCCAAGGACTTGGAGCCCTGCTCTTCTGGCCACCTGGGGAGTGAAAGAGCATATGGAAACTCTCTCTCTGTCTCTTCCTGTCTCTCTCTATAACTATGCCTTTTAAATAAGTAAATCTTTTTTTTTTTTTTAAAAGAGTTTTGTGGTCTACCTTAATCATCAAAGGGAAACCACTAATTGTTTATTTCTTTAAAATCAAAGGATTATTTGTAGTATAAACAGTGAGAGAGGCTTTATTTCAAATTTCAAGAATGAGGTTTCTTCATATCCTCTGGCCTTCACAATCTTCCACTCAGCATGGAAATGTTTCATCAACTATTCCAAAATTTTGGAGAGAAAATAAGTCTTATAAACAAACAGGTCAAGGGTTGTGAGCAACATTTATTAAATGAAGTAGGCCTGATTCAGTCTGTTCTCCCGGACCTCGGTCAGGACTTGGAGACAACTAGTTCCAGCAATGGGCACCGGTGGCTTAGAAGCAAAATTCATCTCTTTGATCATCTTGCACTTTCCATAGTACATCACCTCTATTCTTCCTAGATTTGGTAGACAGACACCTTTGAGCAATATTGTATTGTGGGGTTATAGCTTCTAGAGCTGTTTATATTTTATGCAAAAATGGAGGAAAAGAGGGAAGAAAAAGGAATTTTTTGCAAATGAAAAAATTTTTAAAACACAAAAGAAGATTCTTCAAAAATGGAATTTCAGGGGCTTTTTTAGGGTCTCCTCAGTTAAACCACTTAGGGGGAATTTTCTTACTTGCTGCTTTAGTCAAAATAAAAACACTATTTATAGGGCCAAACCTCTTCATAAATTGGTGAATGGTGTATACAGTCTCCATTTGCTCCCTGTCCCTGCTCCACCATGAACTTATTTTCACCCTCCTCTGTCTTCCTCCATGCCAGAAGAGGCTGACCTTTAGGGCCTATTTCACCCAAAGTCTTTTGTCCTCTGTTTTCCAGTTTACCACAGCAATAGGATACAGGAAGTAAGGGGAGAGGAGGAGAAAAAAGGTTATAGTTTTATAGCCTCTTTATCTGTCTGCAAAAGCTAATTGACCAGAGTTCCTATTAGGCAGCTCATCTCCTACAGCTCCAATTTTTGGCAAAGTTTTGAAGAAGAACCTTCAGGCCCACAAGAATATTAAGAACTTACCCTTGTTATTAGCTTTGATACATCTCATGACAATTTATTGGTTCTTTAGACTGATCACACTTTTTTGAAGAGTAACTTCATTAAATCTCTTCAATTAAATCGTTTTGAATGTCCCATCTCTTTCCTGCTAAGATATTGAATAACTTGCATTGTAGAATCACTTCGGCTCTATATCTTCCAAGAATGTAGAGCTCAGATAAAAAGACAAATTAGTAAAAAATCTCAAAAGACCTGTGTATGGTTTATAATTTTTTCTAAATATCATGATTTTCAGAGCCTGCCTATTTATTACAAAATTAACTCATATATATGAAAGCTCTGTATAAACTACAAAGTGGTGTACAAGTGTAAAGGATACTGATAAGGTTCGTTCTGATTTAATTTTCTTCTTCATTTAAAATCAGTTTTAGGGGCAGGCATTTGGCAGTAGTAAAGGTACCGCTTTGGATGCCTGCATTCATATTGGTGTGTCTGGGTTCAAGTCTTGGCTCCACTCATGATTCCAGATTCTTGCTAATTTGCACCCTGGGAAGCATCAAGTGATGCGACAAGAAGCTAAGTTCCTGACATTCAAATATGAGATGGACTGAGTCCCAGGCTCCCAGGTTTGGCCTGACCAGTCCTGGCCACTGAAGACATTTGGGGAATGAACCAGTGGGTAGGAGATCTCTTTCTGTCTCTATCTTTGCATTTCGAAGTGAATGAATAAAAAATTTTATTGAGATATAATTTGTTTATAATAAAGGTATGATAAAATTCACCCATCATGCCATTATAAGTGTATTTGATGTATTTTGATAAGTGTATTCAGTCACAGTCACATAACCATCATAACATTGATACAGAAAAAGAGTTTGTAGGAGGTCAGTGTTGTGGTGAAGCAGGTTAAACTGCTGCCTGAAATGCCAACATCCTATATGGGATCGATTTGAGTCCCAGCTGCTCCAGTTCCAATCCAGGTCCTTGCTAATGTGTCTGGGAAGGCAGTGGAAGTCTGTCCAAATCCTTGGACCTCTGTACCCTCTTGGGAGACCTGGATGGAGTTCTGGACTCCTGGCTTCTGCCAGCCCTGACCATTGCAGCCATTTTGGAAGTGAACCAGAAGATGGAAAATCTCTTTCTCTCTGTCTCTCCCTCTATTTCCGTAACTCTACCTTTTTTTTTTTTTTTGACAGGCAGAGTGGACAGTGAGAGAGAGAGAGAGACAGAGAGAAAGGTCTTCCTTTTGCCTTTGGTTCACCCTCCAATGGCTGCCACAGCTGGCGCGCTGCGGCCGGCGCACCGCGCTTATCCGATGGCAGGAGCCAGGTGCTAGGTGCTTATCCTGGTCTCCCATGGGGTGCAGGGCCCAAGCACTTGGGCCGTCCTCCACTGCACTCTGGGCCACAGCAGAGGGCTGGCCTGGAAGAGGGGCAACCGGGACAGAATCCGGTGCCCCGACCGGGACTAGAACCCGGTGTGCCTGCGCCGCAAGGCGGAGGATTAGCCTGTTGAGCCATGGCGCCGGCCTGTAACTCTACCTTTTAATAAATAAATCTTTATAAAAAATAAAGAAACAAGAAATGGTTGGCAATCTATGGTCCATGGACCAGCTTTGTTCCTATGTTTATTTTTTAAAGATTTATTTATTTATTTGAAAGAGTTACACAGAGAGAGGAGAGGAGAGGAGAGGAGAGGAGAGGAGAGGAGAGGAGAGGAGAGGAGAGGAGAGGCGAGGCGAGGCAGAGAGAGAGAGAGAGGTCTTGCATCTGCTGGTACACTCCTCAGTTGCCCGCAATGGCCGGAGCTGCATTGATCTGAAGCCAGGAGCCAGGAGCTTCTTCTGGGTCTCCCACGTGGGTACAGGGGACCTAAGGACTTGGGCCATCTTCTACTGCTTTCCCAGGCCATAACAGAGAGCTGTATCGGAAGAGGAGCAGCCAGGTCTGGAACCATATGGGATGCCGACACTGCAGGCCAGAGCGTTAACCTGCTGTGCCACAGTGCTGGCTCCCCTATGCTTATTTCTTTTTAAATATTTATTTATTTGAAAAGCAGAGAATTATAGAGAGGCAGAGACAGAAAGAGAGAAAGAAGTCTTCCATCCACTGGTTCACTCCCCAAAGGGCCACAACAGCCGGAGCTGGCTCGATCTGAAGCCAGGAGCCAGGAGCTTCTTCTAGGTCCCCCATGTGGGTGCAGGGGCCCAAGGACTTAGGCCATCTTCTACTGCTTTCCCAGGCCATAGCAGAGAGCTAGATCAGAAGCAGAGCAGCCAGGACTCAAACCAGCTCCTATATGGGATGCTGGCACTGCAGACGTTGGCTTTACCTGCTGCGCCACAGTGCTGCCCCCCTATGCTTATTTTTTAAAGTAAAGTTTTATCAGAAAGTAGCTGTGCTTATTTGTATACATGCTGTCTATGGCTAGTTTTTTTGTGACAAGAATTGATTTGAGTAGTTGAAAGAAAAGCAGTATGGCCCCAAAACTTTAAATATTTACTCTCTGATTGTTTACAAAAAAAGTTTGCTGACTTCTGATAAAAAAACTTTTTCTTTACTCAAGAAATTTCTTTGAGCTTCTTATGAAGTCCAACCCTTCTCTCAAAGCCCAAATATATATTTTTAAAATTTCTCTTGATAAATATCTAAGAATGGGATGATTGGATTATATGGCAGAGTGCATATTAACTTGTATAAGAAACTGCTGGAAGCTAGAGGAGAGAGTAGTTGTTTAAGTGAGCAGTTAAGATAACAATTTATGCTTATGTCCTTTTTAGAATAATTGGATTCAATACTCATCTCTGGCTACTGACTCCAGCTTCCTGTTAATGTGTACTCGGGGAAGTAGTGGTGATGTCTCAAGTAATGGGGTTTTGTCAACCATGTGGGGACTCTGAATTAAGTTACTGGTTCCAGAGTACTACTCCAGATTTTGTGGCTATATGGGAGCAAACCCAGTGGATGAGAACTTTCTCTCTCTCTCTTTCTCTCTCTACTCTCTCTCCCTCCTTTCACTGCTTTTCAAATAAATAAATATATAAATAATTTTTTGAAAAAGAAGCTACTGAACTACTTCCCAAATTGCTGTATTAGTTTGCATTCCTACTTACAATATATGAGAGTTTCAGTTTCTCCACATCTTTGCCAACACTTGGTGTGGTTAATCTTTAATTTTAGTCATTTTGATGAGAATGTACTGATATCTTTTTATGGTTTTTTTTCACTTAATGACTTTTTCATATCAATATCATATATTTGGAACCATACAGAATAAAGCCTTTTAAATATTTTTCTTGTTATTTTATTGTGGCAAGAGCCCTTATATCCAAAATCTTGATAAATTTCAAGTGCATAATATAATGTTGCTAGTTATGGCACAATGTTGTACAACAGATCTCTAGAACTTTTTCATCTTGCACTGCTGATTGGTATTCCCTCATTTCCATGTCTCTGGCAAATATTGTTCTCTACTTCTATCAGTTTGATTATTTTAAATACCTCATATAACTGAAATCACAGTGATTCTCTTTTTGTGACTGGTTTATTTCACATGGCATTATGTTTTCAAGGTTTACCAAAGCAGGTTGCCTTATATTTGCAGGATATCCCTTTTTTCAAGCATGAGTAATAGTCCAATGCATGTATATTAATCATATTACCTTTATTAATTTGTCTGTTGTTGATGGACATTTGTGTTGTTAACACACCTTAGCTGATGTAAAATGAGCTGCCATGAACTTGGGAGTAGGTAATATAGTCATTTGGCTGACTTCTTCTGTAGCAGGATTTGTGAACACAGATGAGACTTGAAGGCCACGAAGCAGTGTTTTATTATGCCAGCTTAAGGCTCAATTGCATTCGTATACAAAAGACTGAGCCCAAAACAAAAAAGGGTATTTTGTAAACATATCATTTTTGTTTTTTGTCTCCCTTGTATAGCTACATGTAATCCACTTGATCAGATATTCTAATGCCACATGGTGGCTGCAGGAATTGATACAATACTGAGCACACATACATAGTTACAGCTAATATTTCTTTCACACACACACTGCGGGGTATCTTGTCTGGCAAGGATTAACATCATCTCTCTGTGGTAGCAAGCAGAAGCTGAAACATGCAAGAAGATAATGGCCACAGTTGAAACATTGACAGACAAGCAGACAATGACCACATTTCATTCCCAGGATTCATTTTTTTTTCTTTTATTTCTATTTTGGGAAGGCATCTACCATACTTCCATTCATCATAATACCTTTGAAACTCATCCATATTTTTGTGATGGCACACATCAAATACATTTTAGTTTTTATTTATGTATTTTCATTTTATTTGAGAAATAGAGACAGAGACAACCAGAAAAAGATCTTCCATCTGTTGGTTCACTTCCAAAATGCCCACAATAGCCAGGGCTGAGCCAAACCAAAGCTAGGGGTCCAGTACTCAATATGGATCTCCCACATGAATGACAGGGACAGAAGTTCTTGAACCATCACCAACTACCTCCCAGGGTGGGCATTTTCAGGAATGTAGAATCAGAATCAGATCTAGGACTCAAACTTAGGCTCTCCCATGAGGAATACAGGTACCCCGAGCCGTGTTTTAACTGCTGTACCCCACACTTTCCTGTTTATTTGGTTTTCTCTCCCTAATGAAGGACATTGAGTTTTCACTAGTTATTAGAAAGTACAACTAGACACACTAAAAACATGCATGTATAGTTTTTATGGAGCATAAGTGTTCATTCTCTAGAGTAACACCTGGAAGTAAAATTGCTGAGTCATGTAACACAAGGAGTCTAACTAACAAGTAATTGCCAAATTGCTTTCCAGAGTGTCTATACCATTTTGCATACCTACCATCAATTTCTCTGCATTCTCATAAGTACTGGAATTACGTTTTTTTAAAAAAAATGTTCTATTTTATTTATTTGAAAGGCAGAGAGGGAAAGACAGAGGCAAACACAGAGTGATAAATAGATTTCTTTAAAAAAATTATTTATTAATTTGAAAAGCAGAGTTAGAGAGAGTCAGAGGAAGTGAGAGAGAGAGGTCTTCCATCAGGTGGTTCACTCCACAAATGGCTGTAATGGCCGGAGCTGTGCTGATCTGAAACCAGGAGCCAGGAGCTTCTTCAGGGTCTCCCATGTGGGTGAAGGGGCTCAAGGATTTGGGCCATCTTCCACTGCTTTCCCAGGCCATAGCAGAGACCTGGATCAGAAGTGGAGCAGCTGAGATTTGAACCAAGGTCCTCCCTCCGCCAGCCCACTCCCCAAATGTTCACTGGGGCCTGCGCTGCACTGATCTGAAGCCAAGTGACTCCTCCTGGTCTCCTATGCAGGTGCAGGGGCCCAAGGACTTGGGCCATCCTCCACTGCCCTCCTGGGCCACAGCAGAAAGCTGGACTGGAAGAGGAGCAACCAGGACTAGAACCCGGTGCCCACATGGGATGCTGGCGCCACAGGCAGAGGGAGGATTAACCAAGTGAGCCATGGTGCTGGCCCCAAATAGATCTTTTAACCACTGGTTCACTCTCCAAATAGCTGCAATGGTTAGCGCTGAGCAAGGTGAAAGCTAGGAGCCTGGAACTCCTTCGGTGTCTTCCTTGTGGGTGATAAAGGCCCAAGTATTTAGCCATCTTTTGATACTTTCCCAGGCTCATTAACCAGGAGCTGGACTGGAAGCATAGCAGCTGGAATTCAACCCAGCACTCTGATAGAAGACGACCACCTCATGGGTGGGGCTTAATCTGCTGTGCCACAACACCAGCCCATGGCCATATTTTAGCTGCCAAATAGATGTCTGGTGATATCCTCATGTGACTTTGATTTGCATTTCCCTAATAATAAAGATGTTGAAAATATTTTCTTTTTCAATTTCCCTTCCACATATTTTTGGCTAATATATCTGTCTAGGATTTTTGTTGTTTTCTTTCTGTTGAATTTTGTGATGTCTTCATATATCCTGAATACAAGTCTTTTACTCATAATTATGATTTGAAATCTATCTTCCAGTCTTTAGTCTTTAAGTTTACAATACCAAAGAAAATATTTAAATTTTGATTAAGTCTTATTTATTTATTTATTTATTTATTCTTTCCACAAATTACATGTTTTGTGTTGTGTCCAAGACCTCTACTCAACCTGAAGATGATTTTCTCTACAGTTTTACATTTAGATCTTATTCATACTGAGTTAATTTTCATATGAGGTACAATATTTTGGTCATAGTACACTCATTATTTCCTTTAACATATAAAGGTTCGACTATTTCATTGTTGTTTGTTGAAGTACTATTCTTACTCTGTTGAATTGCCTTCGTACCTTTGTCAAACATCAGTTGGCTGTAACTGTGTGGATCCGTTCTTGACTCTATCACTTATATTGCTTCCACATCTTAGCGAGTATGAATTGAGCTGCCATGATCACGGAAGTGGAGAATGCAGTCCTTTGACTTTGACCTCTTCCATCCATTGGTTGAGGTGTCTAAACTTTTTGAATACTACAACAACTCAAATACTGAAACTCTCAATATAGTGTTAAAAATCAGATAGTAAACCATACAGTTAGCTAAGAAGAATAAGTTTTGGCATTCTACTACATTATAGGATGACACAATTTACAAAACTTTGTTATACATCACTAGCAATCAGGAAAATGATAATCAAAACCACAGGATGGTTATTATCAAAAAATAACCAATGCTAGTGAGGATGTGGAGAAAGGGAAATACTTACACACTGTTGGTGAGAATGTGAATTAGAGTAGCCACTGTGTAAAACAATATAGAGATTTCCTTAAAAATTAGAAATACACTTATTATATGATCCAACAATACCTCTACTGGGTTTATCCCCAAAGGCATGAGTACATTGAAACAAAGAAATAAGTGCACCACCACACTTACAGCAGCACTGTTTATAATAGCCAAATATAGAGTCAACTAAGGTGCCCATCATCAGATGAATGGATAAACAAAAGTGATATATATATATATATATATATATATATATATACACACAGAGAATTGTATTATCCAACTATAAAAAAGAATGAAATTCTACCATTTGTATCAAAATGAATACAAGCGGAGAACATCATGTTGAGTGAAATAAGCCAGCCACAGAAAGACAAATACAGCATGTTCTCCCTGATCTGTGGGAGCTAGGATTAAAAAGCAAAATAATTGGCCAGCGCCGTAGCTCATTAGGCTAATCCTCTGCCTGTGGCACCAGTACTCCGGGTTCTAGTCCTGGTTGGGGCGCCGGTTCTGTCCCGGTTGCTCCTCTTCCAGTCCAGCTCTCTGCTGTGGCCCGGGAGGGCAGTGGTTGGGCCCTGCAAGCGCATGGGAGACCAGAAGGAAGCACCTGGCTCCTGGCTTTGGATCAGTGCAGCGTGCCAGTCGTAGCAGCAATATGGGAGGTGAACCAACAGAAGGAAGACCTTTCTCTCCCTGTCTCTCTCTCTCACTGTCTAACACTGCCTGTCAAAAAAACAAAAGCAAAATAATCAAAAACAAAAAGGGAAGATGTGTTTGAATATATCAGTGTTGTCAAACCAGTTATTAAGAATGATACGCTACTGTAGTTTAATTACCTGTGATTATTTAAAAATTTACTGTATATGAGTGAAATGGACATTTTTCATTTGATTATTATTTATAGAATTCGCCTATATTCCTGATGAATTATGGTGTTTTATTTTTTACTTGTGTAATTCTTTATTTATTAGTGCATTAAGGTTTTTACTATAATGTAAATTAAAAATATACTACCTGTGGCGTAACAGGTAAAGCCGCTGCTTGCAGTGCCTGCATCCCATCTGGGTGCCGATTCAGTCCTGGCTGCTCCACTTCTTATCCAGCTCTCTGCTATGGCCTGGGAAAGCAGTGGAAGATGGCCCAAGTCCTTGGGCCCCTGCACCCACATGGAAGACCTAGACAAAACTCCTGGCTCCTTGCTTCAGATCGAATCAGCTCCGGCCATTGCAACCATTTGGAGAATGAACCACCGGATTGAAGACCTCTCTCGCTCTCACTCTCTCTCTCTCTCCTTCTTTCTCTGTGTAACTCTGACTTTCAAATAAATAAATAAATCTTTAAAAAAATAAAAATGTCTTCCCAGTTTAAAAAATATATATTCTATCTGAAAAATTTAAAAGAAAGAAAAGAAGAAAGAGGAGGAGAAGAAGGAAAGGAAGAAAGGTAGTATCATATTTTTAGACTAGGATGTATGAACTACATGGAATCTGTTCTCTCTGTGTCAATATCACATTAACATGGGAATTTATGAGAATTATATTATAGTAACTACCATGCATTTGCTGTGACCCAGAAAGTCTAATAAATTCTTTTTAAAAATAAAAATTATGTATTTTATAAAGAAATAGGAGAGGAGTGCAAAGTATCCCAAAACAAATAACTGATAAATATTTAAGTAGATGTAAATTTTAATTATCCTGATATTGATAATAATACATTTTATACAGGTATCAAGTTATTATACTGTACCCAATAAATATGTACACTTACATATCACTTAAAATAAAAATTCTAAAGGTGAAGTAACATAAGTTTTTAATTTTTTTTAAAAAATATCTTAGATATCCCATATCTTTTGAAATACTACAGAATTATTACAAGTCACTGGTATGTACCTACAAGAATTTCTGCAATTTTTATTTGAATAACAATTACAATTATATACAAATTTTGAGAAAATTTATCTTTTATCTATATTGAATATTTCAATAAATCCTGTTTCAAAAACAGTATGTTTTTCATTTACTTAAGCATTATGATTACTTTAATTAACATTTAAATTTTAGCATGAAGATTCTTTTTAGATTTGTTAAACTTATACAATAAGTGTTTTATTTTTTGACACTATGATAGGTATTTTAAAATTTCAATATCTATTTGTTCATTGCTAGTATGAAATATGATTAATTTTATTAACTTTGCATAATGTGACCTTGATAAACTCACTTTAATTCAAAATCTATTTTTTAAAATCTTTTTAACATAAGCTTCCAGTTTCTCATGATTGAATATGATGATAATTGGAAAGATGCTGAGTGTTCTCAAAATCTTTTCTGTGAATTGATCATGTGATTTTCTCTGTCAATATTATTTATTACTGCTACAATGGAATACTGTGCCAGCATTGCAGTTCCTGTCCAGACTCTAGTTTTATTACATATTGCAAGATTCTATTTTCTAATATTTTTGTTTGTGAAGAATTTTTTACTCATATTTTGAGGGCTATGTTGTCCACATTTTGATTTTCCTACATTATTCTTATTAGCTTTTTGTAGATTTATTTTTATTTATTTGAAACACAGAGTTACAGAGAGAGGCAGTGACAGAGGTCTTCCATCTGTTGGTTCACTCCCCAATTGGCTACAATAGGCAGAGCTGAGCCTATCCAAAGTCAGGAGCCAGGAGCTTCGTCTGGGTCCCCCAACCAGGTGCAGGGACCCAAGGACTTGGGCCATCTTCCACTGCTTTCCCAGGCTATAGCAGAGAGCTGGATCAGAAGTAGAGAAGCTGGAACTCGAACGGGCTCCCATATGGGATGCTGGCATTGCAGGTGGCGGCTTTACCTGCTACACCACAGATAGTGTATATACTTCCAGGAAGTGGCTTTAACCCACTGCACCACCGCACCAGCCCCCTTAATAGCTTTTATATTGGGGAAAATTCTACTCTCATAAAATGAGTTGTGAAGTGTTTATGTCCTTTCTGTGGATTAATTACTGAAAGAGAGATATTAATGTCCCCAACTATAACTTCTGATTTCCATTTCTCATTTCGGTTTCATGTCATATGTTTTGAGTCCCTATTATTGGGTGTGTATGTATTTTAATCATGTTGTCTCTTCCTATTGGTTTCACCTTTATCATTATGTCATGTCATTATAAATCCTTAGTAATTTTCTTTCTTCCAGAGCCCATTTTGTTTCACATTAATAGAATATTTCAGCTTTTTTTTTAAAAAAAGTTATTATTGGCATTACATACTTTTTTCATACTTTTACTTTTAATCTGCCCATATCATTCTATTTAAAGTAGGTTTCCAATGGATCAAAGATGGCTTAATAGAGAGGCCCTGCACTCACCTCAGCCACAAAGAAGAACCAGAGCAACAACAAAGAAAAGGTCTTTTTTTTCAGGAGAATGGCACTGAGAAACAGGAAATTTAAACAGTACAGAGGCTCAGAAAACCATCCTCTAGAGGAACAAGGAACACAGCAGTTTCTATCCCAGTTCTCCCGATGAAGGATTTCACTTTGCCAGGAAAAGGTAAACAGAAAGCTGTATGACTCACACCATTGCTACAGATCAGCAAGTCCTAACTACAGGAGAATTCACAGTCTCGTTGAGTTTAAATCCAGTTTATAAAGTTGTCTAGAACAGAAGTGATTGCTTTGCTCCACAAAAGGAACCCACATAGCCACCCAAAACCTCAGTCAAGAGCTGCTGTGGCACAACCATTGCTCAACTTCATTCTATATTAGGAAAAACAGGCTTCCCCATTGCCACCAGAAGCCCCCAGAGCTAGGGTTGAGGCACTTCACAGGGCAGAGAGCAGGCCCATTTGCATCTTGAAACAGCAGAATTGCTGGACATAGACTCTGGAAGCACACTTTTCCACTTTGTGTGGTTTAGGACATTTTCTCTGCTGCTTCTTGGATTCTGCATCATCAGTATCCCATACAAAAGCCCAGACTACAAGACAAGAGGAAGTCTCCTCTTGCATCACTTAGGACAGGGAGCTGGGTAGCCAGGATAAAAGCCGTAATGTCACCCTTGCGTGCCCTGTAAGAATTGGAAGCTGTGTATTCCTTGTCCTGTAGCTCTAAGACTGGGACTGTTGGTGCTAAAGTCCCTGAAGTAATTCACAATCACCTGTGAGATGGGGAGGGACCTAACTGCATTCCTCTGCTTCAGATGACAGCTTAGAGTTCACAAGCTGCAGCATAACCTGCACTTACCCTGCGAGACCCTGGAAAGGATCTCACAGCATCCTGCAGTTCCGAGACTGTGACTGCTGGAGCATATTTAATAGCATCACCTGAGTTCACCACAAGGGAACTAGGTAATGGCCCCATGGGATCTTGCAGCTCTGGGTCTGTAACTGTTGTACAAGTCTTAGGGATACTGTTGCATGTCTGTGGGCCCCTGGGAAGGCCATATATTCAGATGTCAACATATAGACACCAGAAACATGAAGAAGCAAGAAAGCATGACACCTCCAAAAGAACACAATAGCTCTCCAGAAAAAGAACCTAATTGAAAGGAAATCTGAAATAACTGAAAATAATTCAAAATAATGATAATAAGGAAATTCAATGAGATGCAAGAGTATATGAATAGACAATTCAAAGAAATGAGGATAACAATACATGATAAGAAAGAGAAATGCAATAAAATGAACTCATTAAAAAGAATCAATCATAAAGTTTGTATCTGAAAACTTAAATCAAAGAATAAAAAATATAACTGAGAGCTTCAATACAAAATAGAGGAGAATGAAGAATTTCTGATCTTTAGGACAAGAATTTGTAATAATCCAGTAAGACAAAAATAAAGGGAAAAGAATATCAAAAAATGAAGAATGCCTAGGAGTCCTATGGGTTACCATTAAGCAAGAGAATATTTACATTATAGGGTATTTAAAGTGATAGAAAAGAAAAAAAGATATCAAGAGTGTCATGGGGCTGGCATTGTAGTGCAGTGGGTTAAGCTTCTGCCTGCATTGCTAGCATCCCTTATGAGCACTGGTTTGAGTCCCAACAACTCCACTTCTAATACAGCTCCCTGTTAATGTGCCTGGGAAAGCAGAAGAATATGGCCTGACTACTTGGTCACCTGCCTCCAAAGTGGGAGACCTGGTTGGAGTTTGAGGCTTCTGGTTTTGGCTTGACCCAGTTGCAGCTGCTGGACCATTTGGGAACTATGCCAGTGAATGGATGATTCTTTCTCTCTCTCACTTTCTCTCTCTGTAACTCTCCCTTCCAAATAAACACACAAATATTTTTTTTAAAAAGAACCTATTTAATGAAGTTAATAGTTTAAAATATCCCGTCTTTTTTTAAAGATTTATTTGAAAGTCAGAGTTACACAGAGGGAGAAGGAGAGGCAAAGAGAGAAAGAGAGAGGTCCTCCATCCGCTTGTTCGCTCTCCAGTTGGCCACAATGGCTGGAGCTGCATTGATCTGAAGCCAGGAGCCAGGAGCTTCTTCCAGGTCTCCCACGCAGGTACAGGGGCCCAAGGACTTGGGCCATCTTTTACTGCTTTCTTAGGCCATAGCAGAGAGCTGGATTGGAAGTGGACCATTTGGGACTCAAACCGTCTCCCATATGGGATGCAGGCACTTCAGGCAGTGGCTTTACCCGCTCCACCACAGTGCCAGCTCCAGTATCCTAACTCTTGAAAGAGATATGTACAGCAAGATACAGGAAGCTCAATGAACACCAACTAGACTAAATTAAAATGGCTGTCTCCAAGGCATATTATAGTCAAGCTGTGAAAAGCAGAAGAGAGGGAAAGAATCCTAAAGTTCATTAGACAAAACATGGTTATATAAACAAGTAAACCCTTTAGAATAACAGCACACTTCTCAGGAGAGATCCAACAAACTCAAAGAAAATGGGATGTTATACTCGATATTCTGAAACAAAGAAAAAAACCTTCCAATCAAGAATATCATATCAGTAAAGCTATTCTTTAGAAGTGAAGAAAAAGTAAGGTGCTTCCAAGATAAACAAAAATTGTGAGAATTCATCACCACCAGACCAGCTCTAATGAGACATCCTGAAATAAATGCTATTGTGGAAGTAAAATGATCAAAGCAGTCATCATTCAACCACATGACGAAATTCACTAACAGAGCAAATACATAAAAGTGTAATAGAAGAGAATAAAATTGTATCGAGACATAATTTACCAAAACAAAAAGATAAAAAATAAGAGGCATAAAAATAGAGGATATATAAAACAATCCATAAGTAATCACAAAATGACAGTCTGCTCTTCTCTGTCAATATTAGCTTTGAATGCATACATTTGGATAAAGAAATTATGGGACATGTACTCTATAGAATACTATACAGCAGTCAAAAACAGTGAAATCCGGTCATTTGCAACAAGATGGAGGAATCTGGAAAACATCATTCTGAGTGAATTAAGCCAGTCCCAAAGGGACAAATATCATATGTTCTCCCTGATCGGTGACAACTAATTGAGCACCAAAGGGGAAACCTGTTGAAGTGAAATGGACACTATGAGAAACAGTGACTTGATCAGCTCTTGTGCTGACTGTTGTTGTACAATGTAATACTTTATCCATTTTAGTTTTTTTTTTTATTCTAGTAATATTGGTTGAACTCTGTAATTAACAAACAATTATTCTTAGGTGTTTAAATTTTAACTGAAAAGTGAACCCTGTGAAATATAAGAGTGGGAATAAGAGAGGGAGGAGATGTACAATTTAGGACATGCTCAATCGGAACTGCCCCAAATGATGGAGTTAGAATTGTGCCAGGGAATTCCAATACAATCCCATCAAGGTGGCATGTACCAAGGCCATCTCACTAGTCCAAGTGATCATTTTCAGTTCACGATTGATCACACTGACAGGTCTAAGAGTCAAAGGGATCACACAAACAAGACTAGTGTCTGCTAATACTAACTGATAGAATCAAAAAGGGAGAGAATGATCCAACATGGGAAGTGAGATACACAGCAGACTCATAGAATGGCAGATGTCCTAAATAGCACTCTGGCCTCAGAATCAGCCCTTAAGGCATTCAGATATGGCTCAAGAGCACATGAGAATATTCTAGGCATGGAAAGCCAAGAAACTGTGGCAAAAAAAAAAGAAGACCTAAATGAAAGATCTCTGCGAGTGAGATCCCAGTGGAATGAATGGGGCCATCAAAGAAGGAGGTACCTTTCTCTGAAGGGAGGAGAGAACCTCCACTTTGACTATGACCCTGTTGGAATAAGATTGAAGTCAGCAAACCCTAAAGGCTTCCATAGCCTCGGCAACTCATGACTAGACCCTAGGGATATTACTGACGCCATAAACAAGAATGTCAAATTGTTAAATCAACTTCAGGAGTCACTGTGTACTTACGTCTCATGTGGGATCTGTCCTTAATGTGTTATCCAATGTGAAGTAATGCTATAACTAGTACTGAAACAGTATTTTTACACTTTGTGTTTCTGTGTGGGTACAAACTGATGAAATCTTTACTTAGTATATACTGAATCAATCTTCTGTATATAAATATAATTAAAAATGAAAAACATCTTGGTCTTAAATTGGAAATTGCATAGAAAATTAATCAATTTAAAAAAATATATCATGTAGAATCTCTGTCCTTAATGTGCTATACATTGTGAATTAATACTATAACTAGTACTCCAACTGTATTTTTCACTTTGTGTTGCTATGTGAGGGCAAACTGTTGAAATCTTTACTTAGTATATACTAAACTGATCTTCTGTATATAAAGAGAATTGAAAATGAACCTTGATGTGAATGCAAGGGGAGAGGGAGTGGGAAAGGGGAGGGTTGCGGGTGGGCGGGAAGTTATGTGTGGGGGAAGCCATTGTAATCTATAAGCTGTATTTTGGGAATTTATATTCTTTAAATAAAAGCATTATAAAAAATTAAAAAAAAATATTAGCTTTGAATGAATTTATTAAATTCATCAGTCAAAAGATATAGGTCTGGAAGGGTACTGTGGCGTAGTGTATACAGTTGCTGCTTGCAGTGCTGGCATCTCATATGGGTGCCAGTTTGAGTCCTGGCTGCTCCACTTCTGATCCAGCTCTCTGCTATGGTCTGGGAAAGCAGTAGAAGATGGCCCAAGTCCTTGAGCCCCAGCACCCACTTGAGAGACTCAGAAGAAGCTCCTGGCTCCTGGCTTTGGATAGGCTCAGCTCTGGCTATTGGAGCCATATGGGGAGTGAACTAGTGGATGAAAGAAAGACCTCTCTCTCTCTTTCTCTCTCTCTCTCTCTATCTCTCTCTCTTTCTCTCGTTCTCTCTCTCTTTCTCCCTCTGCCTCTCTGTAACTCTGCCTTTCAAATAAATAAATGAATCTTTAAAAAAGATATAAATCAGCTGAATAATTAGAAATAGACCAAACTATATCTTACCTATGAAAAATTCACTTCATAGGTAAAGGCACGAACAGACTGAAAGTTAAGAGACGGAACATGATATACTATGCAAAAAAACAAAAATATACAGGAGTAGCTACACTCACATCAGATATAACAGATTTTGAACCAAAATCTATAAAAACAGGTAAAGAAGAATATGACATATTGATAAGAGGATTGATTCAGCAAAAAAGATATAACAATTATAAATATATACTTAACACAAGACCACCAAAATATATAAAGAAAATATTATTAGATCTAGAGATTCACTCCCATTATAGTCAGAGAGTTCAATACAGCACTATCATTGGCTTATACATCACACAGGCAGAAAATCAACAAAGAAACATGGTATTTGAAATCATAAAATAAAGCAAATGGATCAAATCAAAATTTATAAAACATTTTGTCCAACAACTGTACATTATACATTCTTCTCAACCACATATGGAAGGAACATTTTCTATGATACACCACATATTTAATACATTTTTTAAAAATGGAAATCATACTATGTGCCTTCTCAGATCACAATGTAATGAAACTAGAAATCAATAAGGAGCCCAATAGAAAATCTACAATTATATAGGACTTGAAAAATATGCTTTTGAATAATCAATGGATAATTGACAAAGCTAAAAAGAGATCAAAAATTACTTGAAACAAATGAAAATTAAAACACAACATAAAACTATGTGGGAGAAGCAAGAGCAGTAAAGAGAGAGAAGTTTATAGCAATAAATACATGGATTTAAAAAATGGAAAAGATCTCAAGGAAACAATCTAAAATGTCTCATCCTTCCTTCCCTTTATAGCTATATTTTGAGGAATGGTGTTTTAAAATTCTGTTCATTATTTTTATAACCTACTGACTTGAGAGTGGGAAATGGGTGTGGGTTCCTCTGAAGCCTTATGAAAGTTTCATTGCAGATACTGGTCTCTGCACATCTTTTAAGACTAAAAACATGCTAGGTCAAGCTTTCCTCCACTTACACATGGATCCTTCAGCATGAGCACTTTTTCTCTATTCCCATGAGGGATTTTTCTACAATTTGGATTATTTCTGAAATTTAGGATAAGACATTGGAAAGGTGTAAGTAATAGAAGATTTTCTTTGCTCTTCTGCTAACCAAAAATCTGTGATGGTAGTTGGAGACCACTGGATATTAATTATTATTTTTGTGCTTTTACATATTCCTTAATTACCTGCACTTTGAGTTGAGAGGAGGGAATTATAATCACTATTATTTATGAAAGTCCTCAAGATTCTGAGGCTCACCTTCTTTCTGCAACATAATTTTTCAGGTGTACATTTTGTGTTTAAAGACTTTCCCAAGACTGAAGTTACAGCCGTGTTGTCAACAAGTGGGACTGAGTGAGATGCAAAGATATGTACTAACACCAGGACAAGCAGAAATAAATAACATGGGTGAAGGAAAACATCTGTTGCTTCACTTCAACATTCTGGATGCTGCATGTAAAAGGATATAATTGTTTTTCCTAGATTGAACCACTATTTACACAGCAACAAAGGGGAAAAATTCAGTGATGTCAAAGAGTTAGGTGGATTGCAAGTTTCATGGTTCAATCCTTCCACTGGAACAGTTTTTAGCTTGCAAAAAAATGTCAGAATAATCTATTTTGGAACTATGGAGTCCAGTAATATTTTTGCTACATACTGGGGAGTGAACAAAAAGTCTGTTAAATTTTAGCAAATTTTGGCATTTCTCATAGCAGTTTCCAAACCTAGCTCTGAAGAAGGCAACCATGGGGATGACAATGTTCCTTGTGTGGCTTTCCACTATCAGATTAGGTATTCTAAAATTTCACATCATAGTGCAAAAAGCCTTAACATATTTATACACTAATAATGAAATTGTTGATAAACAAAACATAGCAGCAGTCTCATTCACAGTAGCTACAAAAATACATCAGAATAAATTTAACCAAGGGTGTGAAAAACTTCTATGATGAAAAGTACAAAATGCTAATAAAATATTTGAAGAAGAGACAAAAAATTGGAAAAAATCTCCAATAATCATGGGCTAGAAAAATTAATATTGCTAAAATGTCCATACTATCCAAAGTAATTCACAGATTCAATGCAATCCCCATCAACACCAATGATATTCTTCATAGAATTCAAATTTTTCTAAAATTCATATGGAAGCACAAAAGACCCAAAATAGTCAAAATTTCCTTGGGCAAAAGAATAGAGCCCAAGGCACCACAATGCCTATTTTCTTTCTTTTTTTAAGATTTATTATATTTATTTGAAAGACATAGTTACAGAGAGATGTAGAGACAGAGAAAGAGGTCCTCCATCCACCAGTCCACTCCCCAAATGGCCACAATGGCTGGAGTTATGCTGATCCGAAGCCAGGAGCCTCCTCCGGGACTCCTATGGGGGTGCAGGGGCCCAAGGACTGGGCCATCTTCCACTGCCCTCCCAGGCCACAGCAGAGAACTGGATCAGAGGAATAGCAGTCAGAACCAGAACCGGCACACAAATGGGATGCCAGTGCCTCAGGCCAGGGCTTCAACCCACTGCACCATAGCGCCGGCCACTCACAAGGCCTCTTTCTTTCTTTCTTTCTTTCTTTCTTTCTTTCTTTCTTTCTTTCTTTCTTTCTTTCTTTCTTTCTTTCTTTCTTTCGACAGGCAGAGTTAGACAGTGATAGAGAGAGAGAGAGGTCTTCCATGTTCCTTTGGTGCACCCCACAAATGGCCGCCACTGCCAGTGCACTGCGCTGATCCGAAGCCAGGAGCCAGGTGCTTCCTCATGGTCTCCCATGCCGGTGATGCTGCCCTCCCTGTCCACAGCAGAGAGCTGGACTGCAAGAGGAGAAACTGGGACTAGTATGTGGCACCCCAACAGAGACTAGAACCTGGGGTTCCAGCGCTGCAGGTGGAGGATTAGCCAAGTGAGCCGCGGCACCAGCCAACACAATGCCTACTTTCAAGACACACTATAGAGCTATAGTAACCAAAACTGCATGATACTTGCATAGAAATCAAAACAGAAACTAAATGCAACAGAAGTGAGTTCCCAGAAATAAACCCACCCATCTACAGTCAACTGATTGTTGCCAAAAATATAAAGAAAGCACAGCCTCTTAAGTAAAATGGTGTTTAAAAAAAAAACTGGTATCCCTATAAAAAAGATTGAAAACTGATCACTCCATTCTTCTCACCCTATTAAAATCCCAGCCAAAAGCAGTCCATTCAGCAGACTCATATAATGACAATGGCTCTAAATAGCACTCAGACCTCAGAATTTTATGAAAAAATATTTGCCATCACTATTTGTCAGAGAAATCCCATCGGACCCACAACGAGATATCACCTCATTTCTTTACAATTAAAATGAGCATTGTGAACAAGATAAAACAAACAAACAAACAAATGCTGATGAGGGTGTAGAGCAAAAGAAACTCTTACACATGATCGGTGGAAATGTAAGTTAGTGCTACTAACTAAAAAACTATGTAGAGTAGATGTGTATATGAAATTAAAATGGTACACTAGAGAAATCAATTACAAAATAATATTGGAAGCATTGAAAAACACGTGGAAAGTTAAATTATAGAAGGTGACATTCCATTCAAATAATGAAAAGATGGGTCCAGTATTTGGCACAGTAAATTAGCTGCCACTTGTTACACCTGCATTCAATATCAGAATGCCTGGGTTTGAATCTTAGCTCTGATTCTGATTCCAGCTTCCTGCTAATACATACAAGTGGGAGGCAACAGGTGGTTGTTCAAATAGTATCGTCCCTGCAATGTGCATAGGTACCAGACTGAATTCTAAGCTCTTGGATTAGGGAACTAGCTGTTGTTTTGAACATTTGGGGAGTGAACCATCAGGTGGAAGATCTCTCTGTATCTGTCATTGTTTATCTCTCTGGTTTTAAAATAAGATTAAAATACGTAAGTTAAAATTTTATATAATAATGAAAATAGAGCTGAGATAGATATACTAATATAAAAATGTTTTACAAGGGCAAAGAGTAAATTATATTTTGATAAAAATGTTAATTCACCATGAAGTACAACAAATAATAATGCACATGAAACAATAGAGTATTTATAGAAAGCAAATACTTAAAATAATTGAAAGCAGAAAAAGAAAGTTCTGCGATATTAGGAGACATAAATACACAATTTGTAATAATGAGTAGTACATTTTGACAGGTCATAAAGGAAATATATAACTTGAAAAATACTATGCCTAACTAAATTTAACAGACCTACAAAACACTCCACCCAAAAACAACAATTAAAAAAAAACCACTCTTTTCAGATACACAGTGCATGTGGTCCACGACAGATCACATTTTAAGCCATTAAGTCAAGATTAGTACATTTTAAAAGATTACAATTACACAAAGTATATTCTTCAACCAAAATTGAGTAAATCTAGAAATCAATAACAAAGAACTGGGAAATTCATAGATACTTGGAAGCTAAACAACATGTATTTAAATAAGATAGTCAATGAAGGAGTCACTAGGGAAATTGGAAAATAGTTTCATGTAAGTGAAGACAAAAACACAATACATCAAACTCATGAGATGCCCCCAAAATAATGCTCAGAGGGAAATTTATAGAAATAAATCAATAAGTTAGGAAAAAATAAACCAATAAAATAAATTTATACCTTTAGGAACTAGAAAAACGTAGTGCAAACTAAGCCCTATAGCAACAAAAGGAAAGGAATGAAAATGATTAGATCATTTTTTTTAAAAAGAGAATACAAAAAGAACAGGGAGAATCAGTGAAACCCAGAATTCATCTTCTGAAAATACTTTTTTGATCCTAAAACTTTAAATAAACTAATAAAAAAGAAGATATAAATAATAAGCAACCAAAATCAGAACTGAAAGTAGGAATATTATTGATTTTACAAAAATTGAAAGTAGTATTAGAGAATAATATTAACAATTATATATGAACAAATGAAATGAGAAAATTCCTAGAATCACACAAATTTCAAAGACTGATATGAGAGGAATGAAAAAATTTAAATAGATTTTTGACAAAGTGGAATTTTTCCAGGAATGAAAATATGCTTAACAGAAGAAACTTAAATTTGTTTCTTATACAATAAGAAACACACAGTAATGCATCATGTTAGAAAAAGAAGGGAAACATCAACTTGATCATTTCAATAGATGAAGAAAAGAACTTGACAAAATTCAACACAATTCTTTCAGTGATAAAAGTGCTTGGAGAATGGGGGATAGAAGAGAATTTCCTTAGCAAAACAAATGTCATTTTTTTAAACAAACAGCTGACAGGACACTCAATGGTGAAAGATTGAAAACCCCATCTCTATTATTATGGGCAAGCCAAACATATTTGTACTTACCACTGCTATTCAACATCGTGTTTGAAGTCTTAGCTAGAGCAATTAGATGAAAGACAAGGAAGAAGGCAGGCGGGCAGCAAGAAAGGTTGAAGGCAGGAAGGCAGGAAGGCAAGAAGGAAGGAAGGAAGGGAGGAAGGAAGGGAGGGATCGAAGAAGGAAGGAGAGAGGGAAGGGGGGAAGGAAGGATCTATATAGAGAATTAGATCTCTCCTCACCATACACAAAAACCAACTCAAGATTGACAAAAAACCTAAACTCAACACTTAAGACTGAAGTTTCAGAAAGAAAATTTAGGGAAACTCTTCAAGCCACTGTTGTAGGTTATGACTTCTTTATAAGACTCCCAAGTGCAACAAAAGCAAAACTAGATTAGGCTTCTGCACAGCAATGAAACAATCAATAGAACTAAGAGACATGCAACAGAATGCAAAAAGATATTTGCAAGCTATCCGACAAAGGATTACTATTCAGAATATATTAAGAACTCAAAAAAGAGAGTATTTTTTGGATATAATACTTTCTTATCTTTTGGAAATATACCCCATAATTGGATTACTGGGTTGTATGGCAACTCTATTTATAATTTCTCCGCTGTGGCATGGGAAAGCAGTAGAAGATGACCCAAGTCCTTGGGCCCCTGCACCCACGTGGGAGACCCGGAGGAAGCTCTTGGCTCTTGCCTCTGGATCGGTGCAGCTCCGGCCATTGCAGCCAATTGGAGAATGGACCATCAGATGGAAGACACCTCTCTCTCTCTCTTTCTCTCTCTCTCTCTGCCTCTCCTCTCATTGTGTAACTCTGACTTTCAAATAAATAAACAAACCTTTAAAAAAAAAAGAAATCTCCATGCTGTTTTCCACAGTGGCTATTACTAATTGACATATTCACTAACAGTGTATAGGAGTTTTCCTTTATCCACATCCTTTGTCAGATTAAACATTTTCTTTCATTCTATCTAGACGCCTCTTCACTCTACTGGTTGTTGCCTTTGTTGTGCACAAGCTTATACATTTGGTATAATCCCATTTGTCTAATTTTGCTATTTTAAGGTCTTATCCAAAAAGTTGTTGCCTACACCAAAGTCTTTAGGTGTTTTTCCCCATGTTTCCTTCTAACAATTTCATAGTTTCCTGACTTAGAGTCAGGTTTTCGATCAATCTGGAGTTTATTTTTGTGTATTATGAGAGGTAGGCATCTTCTCCAAGTGTATTCCCAGCTTTTCCTTCAGTATCATTTATTGAAAAAACTCTCCTTTTTCCGATATATGTTCTCGCACCTTTGTCAAAATCAATTGGCTATATGTATGTGAATTGATTTTGGCTTTCTATTCTATTCCATTGATTTATGAGCCAGCTTTTATGCCCATACTATGTAGTTTTATATACCACAGCTTTGTTGAATAATTCAGACTCAGGCATTATGATGCCTCCAGCTTGATTTTTTTTTCCTCACTATATTTTTTTGCTTTTCTGGAATTTTTGTGGTTCTATATAAATTTTAGGATTGTTTCTTCTAATTCGGTAAAGTATTTCACTGGTATTTTGATGGTGACTGCTTTGAATAGGTAGATAGCTTTAGAT
The DNA here is from genome assembly GCA_949820135.1 of Sylvilagus floridanus. Taxonomy (NCBI): domain Eukaryota; kingdom Metazoa; phylum Chordata; class Mammalia; order Lagomorpha; family Leporidae; genus Sylvilagus; species Sylvilagus floridanus. Next base: position 63,544,636 of record OX463223.1, on the reverse strand, counting down.
AGGATGGACATTTTAAAGATATTAATTCTTCCATGAACACTGAGTAACATTCCATTTTTTGTGTCTTTGAAAATTTATTTATATCAGTATTTTATAGTTTTTATTGTAGAGATCTTTCACTTCTTTAGTTAAATTTATTCTTAAATGCTTAATTTTTGGTAGCTATTGTGAATGGGATTTCTTTCTTGATTTCTCTTTAAATAACACCATTATTGACTTATAAAATAGTATTTTTCTATGTATTTTCCTGTGATTTTAATTAATTGGAGTGTGTGTACAAAATCATGTTATATGAAAGGATAATATTTTTATTTTCTTCTTTCTAATTTTGACATCCTTCATTTATTTCTCTTCCTTAATTCCTCATGCTAATGCTTCCAGTATTATATTAAGAGTGGTGAAATGGATATCCTTGTCTTGTTCCAGATATCCAGTATGATATTGGCTATTGATTTATCACATAAACTTTATGATTTTTATGTATGTTCCTTATATACCTAATTTCTTGAGGGATTTTACCATGAGTGTTTTGAGAGGAATTCATGTTAGTCACTCTTTTAAAATTCGGTTCAATACAGGGCCTGACATTGTGGCATACTGGGTTAGGCCACCACCTGCAATGCTGGCATCTCATATGCGTGCCAGTTTCAGTCCCAGCTGTTCCACTTCCAATCAAGTTCCCTGTTAATGCTGGGAAAGCAAAACAAGATGGCCCAGGACCTTGGGCCCCTTCACAAAAGGGAGATACCTTAAAGAAAGTCCTGGCTCCTGGCTTCGGCCTGGTCCTACCCTGGCCATTGCAGCCATTTGGGGAGTGAATCAGCATATGGAAGATCCTCTCTCTCTCTCTCTCTCTCTGTAACCCTAACTTGGATTTTAAAATAAATAAATCTTAAGCAAAAAATGTGGTTCAATTCAGCAGTGAAGCCATCTAGTCTAGTCCTCAGGGTTTTTGTTGTTGTTGTTGTTGTTGTTGTTGTTGTTGAGTGATTTTTTATTACTGATTCAATCTCAATCTTGGTTCTTTCTCTACTTGGGTTTTCTATGTCTTCATGCATCATATGTGTCCAGAAATGTATTCATTTTTTCTACATTTTCCAATTTATTGACATAAGTTTTTCATAATAGTTCCTAATGACTGTTTTTCTTTAGTATTGGTTGTAATATCTCCTTTTTCATCTCTAATTTATTGATTTGAGTCTTCTCCTTTTTTTCTTGGTTAGTCAGGCTAATGATTTATAAATTTTATTTTTTCAAGAAGCCAGCGCTTCATTTATTTTTAATTTATTTTTAATTTCTATTTTGTTTATTTATGCTCTAATTTATTTTTCTTTTATTCACATTTTTCATTTGATTTATTCTGTTTTTCTAGATCATTGAGATTCATTGTCACATTACTTATTTGATGGCTTTTTTTAAAAAATATAGGTACTAACTGCTGTAAAATTTCCTTAACACTACTTTCTGTGTATCCAGTAAGTTTTATACATTGTCTTTTCATTTTCCTTAGTGCAAGGAATATTCTAATTCCTTTTTCATTTCTTCTATGACCCAGTGTTCATTCAGAGCATGCTGTTCAGTCTCCAGTTATTTGCATAATTTCTAGAATTTCCTCTTTTTAAAGGTTTATTTATTTATTTATTTGAAGGCAGAGTTAGAGAGGGGGAGGAGAGAAAGGGAGAGGAGGGCATCTTCCATTTGCCTTTCTTCACAGTCTGATATTAATTCATTATTGTTTTCCTTTTAGGGAGTTATGTTGCCTTGCTTATTCATATTTCTTGTGTTTCTATTTGTGTTTGTTTTCTGTTATTTTTGCAGATCTGTGGGTAAGTTGTTCCTATCACTTTTGGAGGATGATTTTGTTCATTGAAGGCTTGTTTCCTGGATATGAGCCTCTGGGTATTGTTTCAATAGACTGCTTTATGAGCTTCAGTTCCAGTTTAGATTTTGTAGTAAAGTCTTCCTGTGCTTTTATTTGCCATAGTTGATAGTAGCCATATTAGTGATCTGTGCAGTATTTGTGGGTAGATCAGTGTGGTCAATTAGATCCTTAAGTTGTGCAAGCCTCCAGACATCTCCTATAGTTATCTTTTGATACACTGATGTCATCGCTTTGACTATGTTTTCTGGAGTCGGACAGTGGGATCATATGATACATCTATTTTTAGGGTTTTAAGGAACCTCTATAATGTTATACCTAATGACTCTACTAATTTATGTTATCACTAATGGAGTACAAGGACCCCCTTTTCTCTACTTCCTCTCTAGCACTTGTTATTTTTTTCACCTTCCTGATAATAGCCATTAGAGTTGAAGAAAAATGATTCTTTAATTTGATTTTCAATCGTAATTCCTTGATGACTGATGATGTTGTTGAGCATTTTTAAATTTTCTTTTATATTATTATTTATTTATTTATTTGAGAGGTAGAGTTACAAATAGCGAGAGGAAGAGACAGAGACAAAGGTTTTCCATCTTCTGGTTCACTCCCCAGATGGCCGCAACGGCCAGAGCTGCACTGATCCAAAGCCAGGAGCCAGGAGCGTCTTCCAGGTCTCCCACGTGGGTGCAGGGGCCCAAGGACTTGGGCCATCTCCCACTGCTTTCCTAGGACATTGCAGAGAGCTGGATGGGAAGAGGAGCAGCCAGGACTAGAACCAGCATCCATATGGGATGCACCACAGCTCCAGCCCCAATATTTCTTATTTTAAGAAATGCCTATTAAGATCATTTGCCCATTTCTTAATTGGATCAAGTTTTTTGTTTTATTTTTATATATTCTGGAAATCAGTTGTCACCATGATAGTTTGTGAATATTTTCATCTCTGTTAATTTTTTTCTTTGCTTTGCAGAAGCTTCTTTGTTAGATATAATACCATTTGTCTATTTTTTCCTTTCATTAACTGTAAGGTCTTATTAAAAAACTCATTGCCTACACTAATGTCTTGATATGTTTTCTTTATATTTTCTTCTAGTAGTATCATCATTGCAAGCATTATATTTAAGTGATCCATTTTGAGTAGATTTCTAACAGAATGGGGCTAAGGAAAGTTCAAGTGTCAATATTTGGCATATGGATATTCATTTTTCTAGCAACATTTATTGAAGAAACTGTTCTTTTTTTAATGGATTTTTTCGTGGTTTTGAGAATCAATTGGTTGTAGATGAGTGGGTTTACTTCTGGGATTTATATTCTCTTCCTTTAGGCAATGTGTTTGCTTTTTTGCCAATACCATACTGTCTTACTTAACATGGCTCTGTAGTATATCTTGAAATCCTATATTGGAATAGCTCCAGCTTTAGTTTTTTTTTCTTCTTCAAGATTGCACATGGTATTCAGTCTTTTGTACGTCCATATGAATTTCAGGATCTCTTTTCCCACTTCTGTAAAGAATGTCAGTCATTTTCATGGCAATTTCTTTGAATCTATACATGCAGTCCTTTGAGTGAAGTATCATTTTGCTGTGCTTAATTGTAGTCCTTGCTTACCCATGGCTTTGCCTTCTGTGGTTTCAGGTAATCACATTCATCTAAGTCCAAAAATAAAAAATAGAAAATTTGAGAACCAATGTTAATGTTTTACATAAGTGTTTACATTGTTTTGCATTTTTTGCATAAGTTTTATATTACATTACATTGTAAGTACAATGAAATCTCATACTGTCCTACTCTGTCCTGCACAAGATGTGACAAAACAGCATCACTTAGTAGCCGTCTCAGTTATCAGATCTACTGTCATGATATTACGGTGCTTATGTTGAAGCAATCCTTATACAGTAGCCTAAAGATATATAACAATGTCTACATCATTCATCTCACTTTATCTCATCATGTAGGAATTGAATCATATCACACCATCCAAAAAGGATGAGTGCAGTACAAGGAGGTATTTTGAAAGAGAGAGAGACACAGACTATATTCACATAACTCTTATTACAGTATATTTTATAAGTATTATAAGTTATTATTACTTTGTTAATCTCTTATAATGTCTAATTAATAATAGAGTATATGAAAAATGGTATATATAGGGTTTAATACTAGCTGCAGTTTCAGATATCTCCAGGGATGTGTCTTGGAACAAAGCAACCTGGATAACAGATAACTTTATTAATTTGGAGTTTAAAAAATCAATTCAAATAAAAATTGACAAAACATGAATAAAAATTTTTCCAAATAAGATATAAAATATCCAACAAGCACATGACAAGATATCTACAATATTCATTGGTCATTAGGAAATTGAAACCAAAACCACAATGAGATAACCCTTTGCACTCACTAGCATGGCTATAAATGAAAGGAGAACCCCAGATATTAACAATCAAGGATGTGGAGAAAATAGGAATGCTTATGCAATGCTGGTGAGATGCAACTGCTGTGGAGAATAGTGTAGCTATTGCTATTGCTTAAATTGTTAAGCGAATTACCATTATAAGAGAGAAATAAAAGTATATGTTCACATAAAATCTTGTGTATGAATGTTTGTAGCAGTGATATTTGTTATCATCAAAAGATGGATAGTACCCCAAAGTCTACCAATGGATTAACTGACAACAAATTCTGACAAACACGTATAATGAGATATCAGTGGGGCATAAAAAGAAATAAAGTACTGATACAGCTACAACTTGGATAAACCTTAAAATCCTTAAACTAGATGTGGGATGCCAGACACAAATTACAGATAGTGTATGATTATTTTTACATTAAGCATCCAAAATAAGAAAATATATATGGAAAGGAAAGCAGAATACTGGGTTCCAGGGGATGTGGAAATAAGGTATAGTAAATAATTGCTGATAAGTGTAAGGTATTCATCTGAAGGAATGAAAACGTTTTGAAATACGAAAGAGATGTTTGCTATAGAACATTGTGAATGTACCAAACACCACTGAATTTTTTATTTTAAAATGATTAATTGTATTGTATATGAATTATATGTTAAATGAATTTCACCTCAGTTTTTTAAAGATTTATTTATTTATTTAAAAGGCAGAGCTACAGAGAAGCAGAGGCAGAGAGAGAGATCTTCCATCCGATGGTTCACTCCCCAGAAGGCCGCAATGGTTGGAGCTGAACCGATCCGAAGCTAGGAACCAGGAGCTTCTTCCAGGTTCTTCCAGGTCTCCCACAAGGGTGCAGGGATTCAAGGAATTGGATCATCCTCTACTGCTTTCCCAGGTCATAGCAGAGAGCATAGCAGAGGCCATAGTGGAGCAGCCAGGTCTTGAACACTGCAGGTGGCACCTTTATCTGCTACATGAAAGCACCAGCACTTCACCTGTTTTTAAAAAATAATTTCACTTGGGAGCTGTCCAGGAACTTGTTTCTTTCCACTGTCATGAATTTTCAAATTTATGATCAGAGGATACACTTTGTTATTGATAATTTAAATTTTTTTCTTTATTTTTGTATTTTTATTTGTTAGATACTAGGAAGGGGATTTTGTTATTTTTGTTATTTTTTTTGTTATTCTACCACCACTGTACAAATATCTTTAATGGTTTTGGAGAACTGGGTAATATATAACAAGAACACCACATTTAATTTTTTTAAAAAACTTATTAATTTGTTTGAAAGTCAGCATTACAGAGATAGAAGGAGAGACATAGAGAGAGATCTTCCATCCAGTGGTTCACTCCCCAGATGGCTGTAATGGCCAGGGTTGAGCCAGGTTGGGGCCAGGATCCATGTTCTTCTTCTGGGTCCCCCACATGGGTAGTAGGCACCGAAGCTTTTGGACCATCTTCTGCTGCTTTTACCAGGCCATTAATAAGGAGCTGAATCATAAGTGGAGCAGATGGGACAAGAACCAGCACCCATAATGGATGATGGTATGGCAGGCAGTGGCTTTACGTGCTAAGCCCAATAACAAAATGAGCATACATTTTAAATAGTCATTCTCTATCTGAAAATATATCATAAGGACTTGATTATAATGAAGTCATAAATATTATTTAAAGTGTTATTATGATTATTAAGTGATTTGAAAGTAGATCTTTATAAAAATTAAGAGTTGGAATGGGAGAGGGAGAAAGGTCGGAGTGTGGTTGGGAGGGAGGGTAGGGTGGGAAATATCATTATGCTCTTATATCTGTACATATGAAATACATGAACTTGTATAACTTAAATAAAATTTTAAAGAAAGAAGTAAAGAAGATTGTATGTAAAACAAATAAATGGATTTGAAAACTTTAGCAATAACTCATTACTCATTGAGAGGAAAAATTACTATGCAAATTGTTGCATATATGGAATACATTTATGTATTATTGAATAGTCACATCCATTAAAATGGTTCTTATGAAAAGGCTTTAGTGATGTAGTGAAATGCTTACATATATGAATTTTAAGGAAAGAAACTGAATAATTTAAACTACACAAAATATTGATAGCAGAAGTAAATACACAAATGTTTAACATTGTATGGTAGCATTATAGTAAGTTTTAAATTGCTTTCACATGTTTCCATATTTTCTAAGTTCTATATTTTACATAACTTTGCTTATATTGCTTATTGAACTGGGATTTAGAGTCAGTGGTGAATGGCAAATACTACTTGCCTTGATTTTGTGGTCAGAATGAAATGAAAGCTTCATTGAGATCTGAATGGTAAGATGGTAGGATGGCAGCAGGGGATCATTTCCCCACAGAGACACCAATTAGAACCAATATCCATGCACCAAGTTGACTCCACAAGAGCTATGAAACTCAGGAGAGAGACTGCAGTGTGTGGTTTTAGCAGAACAGTAAGACTAGAAGAGAGCAGGAAGGAAAGAGCTTTTCACTTCATCCCTTCTCCAGCTCCAATGCAGTCTATAGAAATGCCTTGACTCCCAGACCCCAGACTTTAAATCCAGTGCCAAGCTCACCACAATAAAACCAGTGCCCAACAGAACCCCATGAACCCTGTCCCAAGGCCCATATTGGCAGACAGAGTTTGAACCTTCCTTGGCTAGAAAGCTGAAGAATGGCCTCAACCACCCATCCTCCAAACTGGCAGACAGTAGAGCAAGGCTAGGGCCACTGGAGAGCAGAGGGGAGAGAACTTAATGCCTTGCCTTAAAGCTTAAAGCTGAGCCTCTGCTGTGAAATTTAGTGCCCAATAAAGCCCAAAGGCCTCTACTCCAGGCCAATGCTGCCAGACAGAGTCTCTGCTGTTGCCCCAGCATTTGATATAAGTGTTCCAGAGAGACAAACTTGTTTGTATCTCTGTCAGTCTCACAGACTTCCCCAAATTGCACAGGGCCTTATGACTGTGGTACTAGTTGTGACCCCGGTTAGTGCAAGCCTAGGTGCAAAGGGGCTGCCTTTATCACTCTGCAGCTAGTGAGCAGCTAATGAGCAACCACAGGATTGTATATTGGGACTCTGTGCAATGGTGGAAAACCCACACTAAGAAGAAACTAATGGTCTCTGTCCTTAGGTCTGGAGCTGTGGACGGAGTCTCAAGATTTGCCTCAGAATGAGGAAACGACTTGTACTACACTGGGATATACTTGGTTAAGTATGAACCAGCACCAGACTCAAATGATAGATGAAACATAGTAGAATGGATGTAGCAGAAGAAAGGGTTGGTGAGCTTTAAGACAGGCTGTTTCTTCTTTTTTTTAAGATTTATTTATTTTATTTGAAAGGCAGAGTTACAGAAGGGCAGAGGCAGAGAGAGGTCTTCCACCTGCTGGTTCACTCCCTAAATGACCACAACAGTAGGAGCTGTGCCAATCTGAAGCCAGGAATCAGGAGCTTCTTCTGAGTCTTCCATGTGGGTGCAGGGGCCCAAGGAACTGGGCCATCCTCTACTGCTTTCCCAGGCCATCAGCAGAGCTGGATTGGAAGTAGAGCAGCTGGGACTACTTAAATAGGCACACATATGGGATACTGACACAACAGGCAGTGGCTTCACCTGCTATGCCAGAGCGCCAGCCCCAAGACAAGCTGTTTTGAAATTAACACTCAGGGAGCTGGCTCTGTGACGCAGCAGGTTAAAGCCCCAGCCTGCAGCGCTGACACCCCATATGGGCGCCAGCTCAAGTCCTGGCTGCTCCTCTTCTGATTCAGCTCTCTGCTATGGCCTGGGAAAGCAGTAGAAGATGGCCCAAGTCCTTGGGCCCCTGCATCCCTGTGGGAGACCTGGAAGAAGCTCCTAGCTCCTGGCTCCTGGCTCCTGGCTCCCAGGTTCGGATCAGCTCAGTTCTGACCGTTGTGGTCTACCTCTCTCTCTAACTCTGTCTTTCAAATACAATAATTCTTTTAAAAAATTGACACGCAGAAGAGGAAAAGAAAAATAACCAGGAGGAATGAAGAAAGTTTGCAGGAATTTTGGAAAAGCATGAAAATAACAAGTGTCTGAGTAATTGGGTTTAGAGTGGTTTGAGAATACCAATGGATTGAAAGTGAGTTCAAAGAGAAAATGCACAGATCGAGTAGGACTTGTCTCTCCAAAACTCATGCAACATGTCTAAACTCTGACTTTTAGTGGATATATTAAAAATGAATACAATCTAAGAACAGTATTTGAGAGTTGCGTTTGGTGGGAAGTTATTGGTGACGTGACTTTGGAGGGTCATTTTCAGGAAAATGAGGATTATTTGAGTTCAAGTTCTGCTTCTCTCTCCCCACCCTTCCTCCCCTCTCTCTGCTTCCTGGGTCACCATATTCACCATGTTCTTGTTCCTCTAGATCTTCCAAGAGCACCTTCCACCAGACACCACTCTATGGGAATGCCCAATCCTGAACTGTAATCTCCAAATAGTAAACTAAAATAAACTTTTTCTTTTCTAGGAACCTTCTCTCATGTATTTTAAAGTAATGAAAAGAAGACTAATACTGATAATTACAGAAAATGTCCCAAGTCTAGAGAATGATAAAACTATCCAGATTCAGAAATGGCAGAGCCTGCCAGTCAGATACAATTCCACCAAGTCAACTCACTTTAATCAATAACATCAATATGTTATAATCAAGCTCTCCAAGGTTAAAGATGAAGAGAAGTTGCTAAATGCTGCAAAAAAGGAAGGAAGGAAGGAAGGAAGGAAGGAAGGAAGGAAGGAAGGAAGGAAGGAAGGAAGGAAGGGAGGGAGGGAGGAAGGAAGGAAGGAAGGAGAGGGGAGAGGAGGGGGGAGGAGAGGAGGGGAGAAGAGAGGAGAGAGGAGAAAGGGAAAGGGAAAGGAAAAAGAAATATCACACAAATAGAGTACCAGTTTGACTGGCTGAAGACTTCTCAGTGGAAACCGTACAGGCCAGGAGAGAGTGGGATGAGACTTTCAAAGTATCGAAGGACAAAGATTGCCAACAAAAATACTGTACCTAACAAAGCTATCCTTCAGATATTAGAGAGAGACAAAGGCATTCCCAGACCAAACAAACAAACAAAAACTTAGAGAATTTGTCATTACCAGAACTGTCTTACAAGAAATGCTAAATGAAAATCTTCAAACAAAAAGAGACTCTAATGAGTAATAAGAAAACTATTAGAAGTTAGAAAATTCACTGGTAAGAGTAGCTATATGGCCGGCGCCATGGCTCAACAGGCTAATCCTCCGCCTTGCAGCGCCGGCACACCGGGTTCTAGTCCCAGTCGGGGCGCCAGATTCTGTCCTGGTTGCCCCTCTTCCAGGCCAGCCCTCTGCTGTGGCCCAGGAGTGCAGTGGAGGATGGCCCAAGTGCTTGGGCCCTGCACCCCATGGGAGACCAGGAAAAAGCACCTAGCACCTGGCTCCTGCCATCGGATGAGTGCGGTGTGCCGGCCGCAGCGCGCCGACCGTGGCAGCCATTGGAGGGTGAACCAACGGCAAAGGAAGACCTTTCTCTCTGTCTCTCTCTCTCACTGTCCACTCTGCCTGTCAAAAAAATTAAAAAAATAAAAAAGAGTAGCTATATGGACAAATTCAGAATATTTTAATACAGAAAACATGGAGAGTAAAAAATTCACGTTTTCAGTATGCAACTAAAAAGCAAAACAATTGAAAATAATTAAAAATAATAAGTGTATTAATTCATCAGGAGACAGGCAAGATAGAAATATATAAAATGGGCAGTCAAAAATTCCAAACATGGAGACCAGCATTGTGGTGTAGTAAGGTAAAGCCACTCCCGGCGACATTGGCATCCCATATGGATGCTGTTTTGGATTCCGCTGCTGCGCTCCCCTACCATCTCTCTGCTAATGGCCTGAGAAAAGCAGCCAGGGATGGTCCAAATAGTTGGGCCCCTGAACCCACATAGGAGACCCAGATGAAGCTCCTGGCTCCTGTTTTTGGCCTGGCTCAGCCTTGGCCATTGTGGCCACTTGGAGAGTGAACCAGCAGATGGTGGTTCTTTCTCTCTCTCTCTCTCACTCGGATTTTCAAATAAACAAAGAAATCTTTTAAAAATTCAAACTATTGAAAGGAATAGAGTACAAGTGTAGCATTCATTATTTATATTCCTTATGTCTTTTTGTTTCATTCCTATCTTTACAATCATTGTCAATTTATAAGCATTTCAAAATAGTTGTTGCAACCAAAAGATTTTTTGTAAACCTCAGAATAACCACAAAGCAATAGTGTGACTTCCCAAAAATAATGAGCAAAAATCAAAGCACTGTACTGAAGAAAATTACTTAACCACAAAGATGGTCAATGTGAGGGAAAGATGCTACAATAAAACTAGAAAACAAGTATGAAAACAATAGCAACGACGCCTTACCTCTCAACAATTATCTTAAATATTGGTAAGTTCAATTCTACAATTGAAACACATAGGGTGGAACATAGGAGCGGCAAGATGGCGGAATAGGAAGGGAGCACACCGATAGTCTGGGGAGAGACAGTTTAATAAAAGTGGAGATACTGCAGGTTCAAGGAAGAGTAGGGGAAGAAACAGCAGAGAAAACCCTTCTGGAACTGGAGATTCACAGTGGACCTGCGTGGAGAGTGTGGGAGCCCGCAGTTTGGGACACCAGCAGCAGATTCAACACACCAGCGCTGGAACGTGAGGTGAGCAGAACCTCAATAGCCCGAAATACGAGCAGGGAAGCGGAAAAGGGAGCCTAGAGCGAACAAGGCTTGAAACCCTGTGGGGAAAAGTTCACCAGGCTAACTAGAAGAGAGAGAGAGAGAGGGAAAAAAAAAAAGTGACCCATACGGACACGAGCTTCTCTCTCTCTGCTCACCTCTCAAAGGTGAGCAAGACAAAGAGCAGGCGCCATTTTGGAATACGTCATAAGCAGGGCGACCTCGGGTCGGCACCGGCCACGAGCCTAGCAGAAAAACCTGACTCTGGGTGGGAGGGGTGAAATAACAGGAGATTAGAACCTAATGAATGTGTGGTGCTAATGAACTGAGACTGTGAAAAAAGAGACGGTGGGGGAGAGAACTCACGGAAATCACGAATTCATGTGAGTACTCTCCAGAGACGCTACAGTTCAGTAGCCTTGGCAGCCTAGTGGGAGACTGCAGGAGAATCTCAGCCCACACAAAGGGCCGCAAAGATTCCTTCTCTGGTCCTTGGGAAAGAGCTTCCGATCTCTGGCTCCTGTGGGTATATCATTCGCCTGCTAACCACCCCCAATTCCATTCAGCTGTGTGGAATTACTTCCCTTTTGAACCAAAAAAAAAAAAAGTATCAGAGAGAGATTTACCACGCCTAACCTGGGAGTGTCTCCTTTGACACACCCACAACCCTGAGGAACAAAACAGAGCTCTCAGGCCACACCCATCTCAAGCCTCTAAGGCTCCATCAAAAGCAGACAGTCCACTTAATCTAGAGTCATAGCATAACAAGAAAAAAACACCACAGTGAAGAAACCAATATGCCAAACAACAAACGCAAACACCGAGGTAATAAGAACAAGGAAGACACTATGGCATCCCCAAATGAAAAAGACACCCCAATTCAAGATTACGAAGATGATGAGATAGAAGAGATGCAAGAAGCAGATCTCAAAAAATTGATAAGAACACTAAGAAGTACTCAAAAACAAATTCTTGAACTACAGAAATCCTTAATGGACAAGGTAGAAAATCTCTCTCGTGAAAATGAAATATTAAGGAGAAATCAAGCTGAAATGAAACAACTAGTAGAACATGAAACTGTGATAGTGACGAGAAATCATAATGAAGTGAAGAATTCAATAGATCAAATGACAAACACATTACAGAGCCTTACAAACAGAATGGGTGAGGCAGAAGAGAGAATATCGGACCTAGAAGACAGAGCACAGGAAACTATACAGTCAAACCAAAGAAAAGAGGAAATTAGAAATCTAAAAAATATTGTTGGGAATCTACTGGATACTATTAAAAAACCCAACATTCGAGTTCTAGGAGTTCCTGAAGGCATGGAGAGGGAGAAAGGATTAGAAGGCCTTTTTAATGAGATAATAGCAGAAAATTTCCCAGTTTTGGAGAAGGACAGAGACATCCTAGTACAGGAAGCTCATAGAAGCCCTAGTAAACATGACCAAAAGAGGTCCTCACCACGACACGTTGTAATTAAACTCACCACAGTGAAACAGAAAGAAAAGATCCTAAAATGCGCAAGAGAGAAACGTCAAATTACACTCAGAGGATCTCCAATTAGACTCAGGGCAGACTTCTCATCAGAAACCCTACAAGCTAGAAGGGAATGGCGAGACATAGCCCAGGTACTTAGAGAGAAAAACTGCCAGCCCAGAATATTATATCCTGCCAAGCTCTCATTTGTGAATGAAGGTGAAATAAAGACCTTTCATAACAAACAAAAATTGAAAGAATTTGTTGCCACTCGTCCAGCCCTGCAAAAGATACTTAAAGATGTGTTACACACGGAAACACAGAAACACGACCATCAACATGAAAGAAGATAAACGAAGGGAACCTCACAGCAAAAGATCACAGGGAATTCAAAGCATACATTTGGATAAAGAAATTATGGGACATGTACTCTATAGAATACTATACAGCAGTCAAAAACAATGAAATCCAGTCATTTGCAATAAGATGGAGGAATCTGGAAAACATCATTCTGAGTGAATTAAGCCAGTCCTAAAGGGACAAATATCATATGTTCTCCCTGATCGGTGACAACTAATTGAGCACCAAAGGTGAAACCTATTGAAGTGAAATGGACACTATGAGAAACAGTGACTTGATCAGCTCTTGTGCTGACTGTTGTTGTACAATGTAATACTTTATCCATTTTAGTAATTTTTTTATTCTAGTACTATTGGTTGAACTCTGTAATTAACAAACAATTATTCTTAGATGTTTAAATTTTAACTGAAAAGTGATCCCTGTGAAATATAAGAGTGGGAATAAGAGAGGGAGGAGATGTACAATTTGGGACATGCTCAATCGGAACTGCCCCAAATGATGGAGTTAGAATTGTGCCAGGGAATTCCAATACAATCCCATCAAGGTGGCATGTACCAAGGCCATCTCACTAGTCCAAGTGATCAATTTCAGTTCACAATTGATCACACTGATAGGTCTAAGAGTCAAAGGGATCACACAAACAAGACTAGTGTCTGCTAATCCTAACTGATAGAATCAAAAAGGGAGAGAATGATCCAACATGGGAAGCGAGATACACAGCAGACTCATAGAATGGCAGATGTCCTAAATAGCACTCTGGCCTCAGAATCAGCCCTTAAGGCATTCAGATCTGGCTCAAGAGCCCATGAGAATATTCTAGGCATGGAAAGCCAAGACACTCTGGAAAAAAAAAGGAAGACCTAAATGAAAGATCTCTGTGAGTGAGATCCCAGTGGAATGAATGGGGCCATCAAAGAAGGAGGTACCTTTCTCTGAAGGGAGGAGAGAACCTCCACTTTGACTATGACCCTGTCTGAATAAGATTGAAGTCGGCAAACCCTAAAGGCTTCCATAGCCTCGGCAACTCATGACTAGAGCCTAGGGAGATTACTGACGCCATAAACAAGAGTGTCAAATTGTTAAATCAACTTCAGGAGTCACTGTGTACTTACGTCTCATGTGGGATCTGTCCTTAATGTGTTGTCCAATGTGAAGTAATGCTATTACTAGTACTGAAACATTATTTTACACTTTGTGTTCCTGTGTGGGTGCAAACTGATGAAATCTTTACTTAGTATATACTGAATCAATCTTCTGTATATAGATAATTAACAATGAAAAAAAAATCTTGGTGTTAAATTGGAAATTGCCTAGAAAATTAATCAATTTTTTAAAAAAATATATCATGTAGGATCTCTGTCCTTAATGTGCTATACATTGTGAATTAATACTATAACTAGTACTCCGACAGTATTTTTCACTTTGTGTTGCTATGTGAGGGCAAACTGTTGAAATCTTTACTTAATATATAGTAAACTGATCTTCTGTATATAAAGAGAATTGAAAATGAATCTTGATGTTAAGCAAGGGGAGAGGGAGTGGGAAAGGGGAGGGTTGCGTGTGGGGGGGAAGTTATGGGGGAGAAGCCATTGTAATCTATAAGCTGTATTTTGGAAATTTATATTCTTTAAATAAAAGCGTTATAAAAAAAAAAAAGAAACACATAGGGTGACTGAACTGATAAAGGAAAAAAAAAAACCTTATAAGAAACTCACTTCACCTCTAAAGACACACAAAAACTGAAGGTGAAGGGATGCAAGAATGTATTTCTTGATAAGGGAATCCAAAGAAATCAGGAGTAGTCATATCAGATAAAATAGATTTTAAATCAAAACTGGTAAAAAGAGACAAAAGATGTCACTATATTATAATGAAATTTTCAATTTAGCAAGAGGAAGTAACATTTGTAAATACACATGCATCTAATATCACAACACATAAATACTTAGAGTAAATATTAATAAATCTGAAGGGAGAGATAGAGCAAAATACAATAATAAGGGACATTAAAACCCCATTTTCAGTGATGTATAACTTAGCTAGAGAGAAAATCAACAAAGAAACAGCAGTTACATTGTGCCCTAGATTAATTGAACCTAACCAACATCTATAAGACATTCCAGTCAACAGTTGCTGAATACACATCCTTCTCAACAGTGCAAGGAACATTCTCAAGGATAGATCATATGGTAGATAACAAAACAAATCTCAACAAATCTAAAAAAGTATATAGAACATACTGAATATCTTTTTATGACCACAATGTAGTAAAGCTACAAGAAAAACTTTGGAAACTGCCTGAATGCATGGAAATTAAAAAAAAATCCCCATGAACACCACCAGACCAAGGAAGAAATTAAAGAGGAAACTTTAAAAATGTCTCAAAACAAATGAAAATGAAAACACAATATATCAAAACCTTATAGCTGAACTTTAAGGAATTAGAAATCAAGAAAAATCAAGTACAAAATTAATAAACTAGTATTAAAAGAGCAAAAATAAATGACATAGAAATTTTAAAAAATACAAAACCTCAGTGAAGCTAAAGGCTGGTACTTTGAAAAGGTAGGTAAAATACAGAAACCCTTACCTAGACTAAATAAGGAAAAAAAGGGACAACAGTCATAAACATAAGAGATGGAAAGGGAGACATTACATTTAACACTACACAAATATGAGGAGGTATTATTAAAGATATTATGAATAATCATATGGCAATAACTTAGATAACCTAGAAGAAAAGATTAATTTCCTGCATTAATACACCCTACTAAGATTGAATCATGAAGGAATAGAATATCTAAACAAGTACTGAGTAGCAAGATGAAATCAATAATGAAAATCTCTGAACAAAAGTAAAGTTCAGAACCAATTGGCTTCACTGCTGAAATCTCTATTCCTTCTTTAGTTGTTCTATATAATACCAGAGGAGAGGGGCTGGCGTTGTGGCTTAGTGGGTAAAGCTGCCAGCTGCAACTTTGACATTCCATATGAATGCTGGTTTGAGATCCTGCCGCTCCACTTCCTATCCAGCTCCCTGATAATGCACCTATGAAAGCAGCAGAAGGTAGTCCAAGTGCTTGGATGCCTGCATCCATGTGGGAGACCCAGAAGAGGCTCTTGTCTTCAGCCTGGCCCAGCCCCAGCCATTGAGACCATTTGGGGAGTGAACCAGCAGATGGAAGATCTATCTCCGTCTCTTCCTCTCTCTGTACCTCTGCCTTTCAAATGCACAAATAAATCTCTTTTAAAAAAGACTATAGGAGAAATTTCTTCCAAACTCACTCTTTGAGGCCAGTATTACCTTGATTCAAAAACCAGAAAAGGGGACAACAAAGAAAGCTAGAAACCAATATCTCTGATGAAAATAGACTCAAAAACCTTAACCAAATGTCTGTAAATTTAATCCTGCAGCACATTTATAAGGTTATTCACCATGATAAAGTAGGATACATCCCAAAGACACAAGGATGATTCGATGTATATAAATCAGTATACATATTCAACACTTCAACCAAATGATGGATAAAAATGACATTATCAGGAGGATATTTGGCACTGCATTTAAGACATCACCTAGGATACTCACATCCTATTTTGGAGTGCCTGGATTCAAGTCTTAGTTGCATTTCCAATTCTAGCTTCCTGTTGATGTGTACCCTGGGAGACAGTAAGTGATGGGTCAAGTAGTTGGATCTCTGCCACTGACATGGGAGACAGGAATTGGGTTCTTGGTTCCAAGATGTTTTAGCCCACCCAGCTCCAGCTGTTGAGTATGTTTAAGGAGTGAGCTTGTGTAAAGAAGCTTTTTCACACACACACACACACACACACACACACGTGCATGCCTTCCAAATAATCAAAATAAAATAAATTAAAAATCATATGATCGGGCCAGCGCCATGGCTCACTTGGTAAATCCTCCGCCTGCAGTGCCGGCATCCCATATGGGTGCTGGGTTCTAGTCCTGATTTCTCCTCTTCCGGTCCAGCTCTCTACTGTGGCCTGGGAAGGCAGTGGAGGATGGCCCAAGTGCTTGGACCCCTGCACCCGCATGGGAGACCAGAAGGAAGCACCTAGCTCCTGGCTTTGGATCGGCACAGGGCCAGCCGTAGTGGCCACTTTGGGGGTGAATCAATGGAAGGATGACCTTTCTCTCTGTCTCTCTCTTTCTCACTGTCTAACTCTTGTCAAATAAACAAAAAAAATCATATGATCATCTCAAAAGATTCAGAAAAGTCATTTGATGAAATGCAACATCACTTCCTGGTAAAACTCTAAACAAATAGGATATAGAAGGCCCATACCTCAACATAATAAAAATCATATATAACATACCTGCAGCTATCAGCATACTAAAGGAGAAAAGCTTGAGGCTTTATTTTTAAAATATGGAATAAAGCAAGGATCCCTACTGTTACCAATTGTATTCAACATAGCAATGGGAGTCCTAGCCAGGAAAAGATAAGCAAGAATTAAGATAACAGAAAGAAATAAATAATATTCAAATTGGAAAGAATTCAAAGCCATTTTTGCAGAGGACATGGTAATATACATGTAGACAACTCCAGAGACTCCACCAGAAAAATTCTTCAAACTAACAAATAAATTCAGTAGAGGTTCAGGATACAAAGTCACCATACTGAAGTCAATAGGTTTCATTATATTAATAAAAAAGCCTAAAAATTAAAAACAGTCAATAGTGTTACACATTAATAGAAAAATTATCTGGAAATGAAATTAGAAATAAATTTCATTCACAAAAAGTACAAAAATATCTAGCAATAAATTTAAAGAAAGTGAAAATCTCTACAGTGAAAACTGCAAAACATAGATGAAAAAATTTAAGAGGACACGAAAATGGACAGATATACCATGTTCATTGATTGTATGAATTAATATCATTAAAATGTCCATAGTCTCCAAAGTGATTTGTAGATTTGATGCAGTCACTGTGAAAATACCAATGATATTTTTCACAGAATTAGAAAAAAAAAAAACACTGATAAGATGTATATGGGATCACAAAAAACCCCAAATAGTCATAGCAATCTGGGCAAACTGAACAAAGCATGAAGTCTTACTCTACCCTACTCAAGTACTTTACAAAATTACAATAATTAAATCAGCATGTCATTGGCATAAAAACAAAGAAAAAAATGGTGTGATGGAACCAAATGGAGAGCCCAGGAATAGACTCACACAACTACAGTCAGTTATCTTTGATGAAGGTGATAAAACAGACACTGGAAAAAGGATAGTGTTTTCAATAAATGGTTTTGGGGAAACTGCCTACCCCTACACAGAAGACTGAAATTTGACCTATGAATCTCATCATGTACAAAGATCAACTCAAAATGGTTTAAAGATCTAAATGTAAGACATGAGTCACTGAAACTACTAGAAGAATCATACAAGAAATGCTTCAGGACATTGTAATGGGCAAAGACCTTTAGGATCAGACCCCAAAACCACAGGAAATAAAATAAAAAATTGACAAATGGGATCTCATTAAACTTTAGCTTTAGTACAGGAAAGGAAATAATCAACAAAGTGAAGAGACAACTAACACAGAGGAAGAAAATATTTGCAGGATACACGTGTAACAGAGAACCAGAATTTAAGGAACTCAACTCAATAGCAAACACAAAACAACACAATAAAACCCGATTTTTAAACTGAGTAGTAGATTTAAACATATTTCTTATAGGATTGCCAAAAGTGCACAAAGAAATGCTCAATATTACTAATCATAAGGGAAATGTAAATCAAATTCACAATGAAATATTACTTTATTTTATGTTGATCGACTATTAGCAAAAGAAGACAAACTCTAACACATGCTGGTGATAAAGTAGAGAAAAGAGAACCTGTGCAAAATGTTGATGGGGATATAAATAAGCACAGTCATCGTGGAGAATTGTATAGAGGTTCCTTAAAAAAGAGAACCACCATATGATCCAGCAATCACACAACTCAGTATATATTTAAGGGGAATGAAATTCATCTGTTGAATGTATATCTATACTCCCATGTTTATGCACCACTACTCATAATAGCCAAGAAATGGAAACAAATAAAGTATACATCCACTAATGAAACAGTAAAGAAAATATGGTACATATATACATACAAAGGAATATTGTTTAGCCATAAAAGAATGAAATCTTCTTGGTTGCAACAGCATAGATGGAACAGGAGATAACTGTGTTATGTGAAAAAAAGTCAAGAACAGAAAGATGAGTACTGCATGTTCTTACTCATAGGTAAACCATAAAAAAGTCAATCTCATTAGAAGTTAAGAATGTAACGGTGGTTATCAGAGGATGGGGAAATTAGAGAGGGAAGGAAAGAGGAGAAAGGTTGATAAATGTACAATAAAATATAGTTACTTAGTATTAAGAAATTTTGATGTTCTATTGCACAGTAGGATGACTATAGATGATGATAATATGTACAAGAAAGGGTTTGAATGCTTTCACCACGCAGAAATAGTAAATGTGCAGGTGATAGACAGATTACCCTGATTGAATATCATACGAGGCAGTAATGTATAGAAAAGTCACATAATACCTCGTAGATATGCAAAATTTTCATGTGTTAGTTAAAATATAATTCAGAAACAAAATTTTAATAAATGAAAGTTTTTCCAAAATAAGTATTAAGTGATTAGCCTTCATTTTAGTTTTGTAAGTCACTGTTTTTTTTTGTGTGTGTTTTGTTTTGTTTTACATTTTAAGGCATTAAAATCAGTGGGTAATAATTTTAGGAACAAATGCAGTGGTGAAGGTAAATTCCAACATCATATAAGTCATTATTATTAAGAAAATTCATATACAGAAATGACCTTCCCTAGAAATGCCTGTATACAATTTATAGTCTTCGTTTGATAGTCTGACTCATTGCCACATTTTAATTATTCACAAGGTTTCCATGCATTGCATTTTACTGAAGATGTAAGCTTTAAAAATCATTGGTATTTTCAAAATCCAAAGCTGGGGTGTTACATGCTCAGGTGCTAATTTATTTACATCAATTAATTTCAGGCCTCTGATGTAAACCAATTAGTATTCAACACTTAATGGAGTCATTATCTGTCAGATTAGCTTCTAGGAACGCTTGTCACTACTACAGGACCAGGCACCAAAACTTTGCTAATAAAAGTAGCAGAATTAATGGAGTGAACAGCATAGATAATGACTTAATGTGGAACATACACTATAGAGAGAGGCTGATCAGCTGTCTCCAAGAAATAAAGATATCAGAGAGGCAGCTACTGTATTCCCCCCATAGTAAATTTAGACAATGGTATTGAAAAAAAAATAAAACGTATCTATAGTGATTGAAAAATTGTGCCATAATAAGTCATATTCAGCCTTCTTAACCAAAGATTAGATGACATAATAGCAATTGGTTTTATCCTATCATACTCTTACATGGCTATTTCTCTTTTTTTTTTTAAAGAAAAGATTTATTTGTCCTTATTTATTTGGAAGGCTGAGTGACAAAGAGGGAGAGGAAGAGAGAGAGATCTTCTGCTAGTTCTCCCCACATGGTTGCAAAACTGGAGCTGGGCCAAGCTGAAGCCAGGAGCCAGGAACTCCATCCTGGTCACCCACATAGGTATCAGGGATCCAAGCACTTGGATCATATTATCCTGCCTTCCCAGGCCCATTACCAGGAATCTGGATCAGAAACAGAGTAGATGGGAATCAGAGAGGCACTCTGATATGGGATGCTGGTATACCAAGCTGCATGCTTGACCTTTTGTGCCACAATGCTGGCTCCTCAAGTGCTTATTTCTAATGACATGAAGGGCCTGCAAGGGGAGGGGATATGGGTTAAATATCCATGTATCAATCAAAGAGCAAGCAGTGCTCACAATAAAGAATCATGGTGCCAAACTTCCAGATATCACCAGTGGTAGGAACAGTAACCCAGAGATAGATTATTCTTAAAAACACAAAGCAGTTTAGAAAAAATGAAATCGGAGGTTAAATATACATTATCAAGAGATGTAGGCAGATCCCTTTTATGCTTACATGACAAAAACCAGTTTGTCAATGATTGGCAAAGGTTATAGGAGAAAGTTTTGCTCAATGTGACAGGACAATTGAGTAAGTGTGCAATTTGGACTCTTAAATATATACCAGGGCCAGCATTGTGGTGTAATGGTTTAAGCCACTGCATGCAATGCTGGAATCCCACGTCAGTGCCATTTCGAGTCCTGCTGCCTGCTAATGCACCTGGAAAAACAGTGAAAGATGGCCCAAGAGCTTGAGTCCCTGCACCCACATGGGAGACCTAGAAGAAAGTCCTGGCTCCTGGCTTTGGTCTGGCCCAGCCCTCACCTTTGCAGCCATCTGGGGAGTGAACCAGTGAATGGAAGATCTCTCTCTCTATCTCTCTCTCTCTCTCTGTAACTCTGCCTTTCAAATAAATATTTTTTAAAAAAACATTTACCTTAGCTGGAGTATACTGAGAATTTTTCTTTCAAATTTGAGTTATGTTGTTTGATATTATTATTATATTTCTCTCTCTATGTTAGCAGTATCAGGCAGAGCAAGGAGGGGAACCTGAGTTGATAGTCTAGAAATTAGTTATAAGGATAGTTTTAGGGATATATGATTTTATAGTTTGGAATTCCTTTTTTTAAAAGATTTATTTATCCATTTATTCGAAAGCCAGAACAAAGAGAGAAAGAGAGAGAGAGAGAGAGAGAGAGAGAGAGAGAGAGAGAGAGAATCTTCCATCTGCTGCTTCACTGCCCAAATGGCTGCACCAGCCAGGTCAGGGCCAGGCCAAAGTCAGCAACTAGGAACTCTATGTTGGTCTCTCATGTGGGTGGCAGTGTAGTGGGATTCATAAACAGAGATAAGACACCAAGGCTAGGAAGCAGTCTCTTCCTCTTCCTCTACCTACTCCTCCTCCTCCTTCTCCTCCTCCTTCTTATTGTTATTAATATTTATAAGCGTAAGACCCAGTTGAATTTTTATCCAGATTCCAGAGCCCCAAAGAGAGGTATTTTCTGAAATATGGTTCTAGCTTCTTTGTTTCCCTTTTATGACTACACAGATACATTTGATTTGATATTCTAATGTTACATAATGGCTATAAGAATTGAGACAATATTGAACATGTGTATATAGTTACTGATGATGTTTCTTTCACACACATACTGAGCTGTATGCTGTCTGGCAAAAGTTAACACCATTGCTCTATTTAGCAAACAGAAACCAAAATGGTTAAATATAAGCAGATAATAACTACAGTTGAAGCATTCATAGGCAAACAAATAATGACCATATTTTATTTCCAAGGTAAGTTCCTTCTTTTTTCTTTCTGACCTTGAGGAGGCCTCTACCTCAGCAGGAGACCCAGCACTGGGGCCATCTTCTGCTACATTCCCAAGCATGTTATCCGGTAGCTGAATTGGAAATAGATTAGCCAGGACTGAAAAATAATGCTCCAATGTTAGAATGCCAGCCTCAGTTTGGAAGAATCACTTCAGAGACAAGAGTGAACATGCCATGCCAAGATCTTTGCCTTTGCTTTTGTTAGGTTGGTTGTGGCTTTGTTTTTATTTACTTTTGTTGTTGATTTTGCTTTC
The DNA here is from genome assembly GCA_949820135.1 of Sylvilagus floridanus. NCBI lineage: Eukaryota > Metazoa > Chordata > Mammalia > Lagomorpha > Leporidae > Sylvilagus > Sylvilagus floridanus. The sequence goes on along the minus strand of OX463223.1, from coordinate 63,522,187 downwards.
GAATTCTCCTAGTATGGGCTGCACACAAAAGGGACCAGCACTGTGGCGAGGCAGGTAAAGCTGCTTTCTACAGTTCTGGCATCCCATATGGGCACCGGCTTGAGTCCTAGCTGCTCCACTTCTGATCCAGCTCCGTGCTATGGCCTGGGAAAGCAGTAGGAGATGGCCCAAGTGTCTGGGCTCCACCCATGTGGGAGACCCAGAAGAAGCTCCTGGCTCCTGGCTTCAGATTGGCCCAGCTCTGGCCTTTTGGTCATTTGAGGAGTGAACCAGCAGATGGAAGACCTCTCTCTCTCTCTGCCTCTGCTTCTTCCTCTTGTAACTCTGTTTTTCAAATAAATAAATCTTCAAAAAAATTTACCTTTAAGACATTTCATGAGTTGGTTATCATTAAATACCTTTTGAACAGAATAGCAGTTAAGAAACTAGCAACTAGAGTGCTGAAATTTGTTTTTCTGAACTAATGCAATAAAGAAAATAAACTATATTTTTATATCTAGAGAAATATTTAGAGTTTAGAATTACCTGATATGCTTGTGTATTGTTCAGCTTCTTGGTCCCAATTCAGACATAATAAATGAGAATCTGGCTTGGGGCTAGAAATTTCCAAATTGAACAATTATACCAGATATTTCTGACAGAAACTATTATTTGAAATTCAGCACATGCTGATGGATCCCAAATCCATATTGGTAGTAGGACATCTGGCTGGTAACCAGTCCCCACTGCCAATACACAAGTGTTACTTGACAAAACAGGCTGATCTTCCTCATATAATAGTAGACTAATGATTTCATTTAATAAACCAAGAATTAAGATTCAGGTTAATTACTTAATTTATTCGCAATCGGATTAACACAAGAATCTTACTGATTTGGCTCCAGATTAGGTTCTCGATCCATCAGAGTGATGAAACCTGAATGACAATTCAGTTTGAAAATATTAAATGTTTCAGTCAAAATAATTGAATAAAGATATATCATGTGAATTGTCAGCTTTACTGATTTTATCCAAAATTATTTTTCAATATGTGCTTTGTAAATAAAGATTTATGTATTCTGAGAATTTTAGACTTTAGACTTCTCTTGTCATAGTATAGAGGCTATCCTGTAAATCAAAATAACCTTGAAGACTTAAATTCATAGATTTTTTATGATAGCAATTCACAGCTACAGATGATTTTAAGTGGCTTTAATTTTTAAAGCATATTTTTCTATTTTTATACTGTGGAAGTTTATGTTTAGCAGTCTCATTAAAGGACTTGTGAAAAAATGGCATCAACTAGTCAGGTAGACATTTTAATATTAACCAGACATTGTTATACACACTTTCTATAATTATGTAATTCAAAGACGATGATTTATTAGTAGAGTATGGTAATCTGGTTGTCAGGTTTCACCTCTACATCCTTTAAAATACCACATTGTACAGTCTAATTAACACTGCAACCAGACAGATCCAACCAATGAGACATCAAGTATGGCTTCAAGTCAAACAGCAGCTAAAACTGGGTGCTTCACTGAAAACATGCCTCACCTCATCCTCAATGAACCTATTCCAAAACACTATACCAAAGAAGAAAATGCTTTCCTGACTTCAGCTGGTCATCAGCATATTCTCTAAAGCTTACAGACTAATAGTTTTTGTAATTTTATCCTAGCAAGGGTTCCTGCAGAGCCAATTCTAGTTCATATATTTCAAACCCCTTTAATACAGTCTTGCTAAGATTCAATACTATCCAAAGTGTTGGTTTCCACAGGTCATGTGGACATTTCCCAGCACCATAGATGATAGAATACTTCTGTTGTATTTGAGGAAATAAAAGAAAATTAAAACAGCTTTTAAAGGTTTTCAAAGTATTGAAAACAATTAACAGGAAAACTATGAGCAATTTCCTTGACCGCTTAGGAAAATAAATGTTATTTTACTGTGTATTTAGAAAGTATTAAGCTTTAGCCTCTTTTAATTAAAGAAGTTTATTACTCAAAGGAAGCCTTTTGTTTAAAAATCATTAATGCAATCTTCAATGATTTTTTACATTCTAAAATAATATTTTAATTATACAGTGCAAAATGTTTGCTTAAACATTTTGAAAATCTCTGATTTTAATGTCTTTTCTTTAAACTATCCTTCCTTCTTCATACAGAAATTGTTCATGGCTATTTCACTCTTATTACAAGTTCTGGAGATTGTTCCTTCATACGAATCTATGGTCCAATGGATTTAATCTCTTACCAGCCCTGTGCAAATGAAAACTTAATAGATATTATTCTGACTATTAATACAGTAATAATGTCCCCGCCACAAAACATTGTGATAATTGCTCTCTCGTTGACTAATTTACTTCAGTGGAAATAGATCTTAACACCTTTAAGTAGAAAAAGATTCTTACGTCTCTACATCTACTCTGCCTTCCAATGTAGGGATCTCCTCTACAGACTGACAGAAAGTTTTATGGTCTGTGTTGAACAACTAGGTGACTGGTAGTTCATTAACTCGTGCCATCAAAGACTTTCAGTCAAAAAGTATTTGCATGAGCATTAGCTCTTGGAAAATCACCATGTGAGTAAAAGTTTATCTCAATCTAATCAGTGAGACCAACACATATGTCACTTTAAAGCAAAAGTGAGAGCTATTTATGATATTTTGGGAAGAAGTATATGGAGTCATTATAGAAGGAAAGGTTCAGTGTAACCAAGAAAATTTTGTCCAGTTTTTGGCAAGGAATTGAACTGAAGCAGGTGTTCATTAAAAAGAACAGAGATTAGTCTAAATTAACTCAAAAGTAAGTGTTTCGTGTTACATGCAAACTGACATACAGAAGTCATCAGAACAGGAGCAGCTCTATGGAGCCAGTTGCTCCTGGTGTCTTACAGCACATCTCAGCATAACTACTCTTCTTTTTTTCCATTCCAGTCAATTAATCCTGCTACCACTCAGTTTCTGCTCACATTGAACTTCATCATTCATGTGCTCATTCATCACTCCTATTTACTGCTTCCTCCATTATGATATTTCTCTTTCTTACTGCTGAGAAATCATATTTTAGTCAAATTTATCTTTTTCTGACTGACCTGTAATATAGTTTGATGGCCAGATTAGATGTCCCATCGTCTAATCTTCATACACATAGCTAAGGTATAGAGGGAAGGGAGGAGAGTACAGTTGTTTGGCACAAAGTAAAACAGTAGTATAGAATAGATAATTTCCCTAAAAGTAATATGGGAGAAAATCAGGCAATTGAACATTTAGCTGATCCAGTAAAATATGCCAATGAAGACAAATGGAAAAATAAGGCAATTTTAAATTATACTTGTTCTTAAATGATAATCTAAGAAATATATTTTTATATATACACCAAGGAGAGTTTTCAAAGACTTTTGCAAATGGGATTTGTAATAGCAGCCAATATAAATATACCACTTATTATGCTATTTATAATTCTAAGAACTTCTTGGGTAGTAATTGAGCATCACTATGATTTGGATGTTAGTTTGTGTGTCCCGCAAAAGCACATGTGTTAAAGTCTTTGTCCCCAAAGTATTGTTAATTGCTAATAGATTAATGCTAGCAATCAATGGATTAATGATAGAAGCTTAATTCAATTACAGTGTCTGAAGGTGGGGTATTTGGGAAGATTAGAATGGATTGGGTTGCAAAGGTGAAGCCTACATGACTGAATGATAGTGACATTATAAGGAGAGACCACATACACAAAGACAATGAACATGCTCCCTCTATTTGTTTTCTAACTTACCATGTAGTGTTTCCTCCACATAAACTCTGTCATTGCCATCCTCTAGTCTCACCAGACTGTTTAACCAATGGACCCTGCCTGACCTTGGACTGTGAACCTACAAAACCATGAGCCAAATTAAACATTTTTCCTTCATAAGTAGCCAGTGCCAGGTATTTAGTTATAGTGATAAAAAGCTGATGAATGTGAATATAATCAGGAACACATTTCTGATAGCAGCAAGCAATACTTAGACCAAAGGCCTAGTGATGATGGTGGGGGTATATATTCAAAATTTTTTTGCAGTAGTCTTGACTCCTGAGAAACATAAACACATAAGCCAGGGCACTGACAAAGCAGTAATTGAATGAGTGCATGTGCCTTTCGCAGTTAAATCTGATACAATTGTTATTCTCTTAATGTGAAGGAAGAGGGGAAGATGCCTCTGAGATATTGATCTTAAAATATTTGTCCTAGGGAATATTATGGCATTACTACTGAGAAAGAGTACATTCCAGAGAATATGAGTTTACTAAGGCATCTGTTGGACATCAAGTGAAAAGGTTTGCAAAAAGTGGTGTGGTATTTAGAAGAAAATTTAAGATGAAAACAATTTAAAAGCCATTCCTCAATTCTAAATGTGAGTTTGCAGTATGAGATAAGGAATCTTAGTAGTAAATGGTGATTTAAGGCTGTGTAGAGCCTATTTTCAATATGAGAATGCCTGGGTTCGCGTCCTGGCTCCACTTCTGATTCCAGCTTTCTGTTAATGTACACCCTTGGAGGCATCAGGTGATGGCTCGAGTACTTGGGTCCCTGCTACCCCTCTGGGAGATACAGATATTTTGGCTCCTGGCTTCAACCTGGTGAATTTCAGCTGTTAAGACACTTTGGGAGTGAGTCAACAGATGGAAGATCTCTCTCTCCCTCTCTCTCTCTCTTCAAATTCAAATAAATAAATATACTTTTTTAAAGGTTAGGAAAAATACCAGTAAAGGAAACTATTATACACACACATGTAAACTTGTATAACATGGTGCTTCAAAAATTCATAGAAATCAAATTAAAATAAGTTTACATTAGTTTAAAGAAATTTGAAATCATGCTTAATTTTCTCATAATACATATTTCCCATGAACCTTCTGAAGTGCCTTCATATTATGTGTACGTATGTATGTTTGTACTAGTCAGCTTTTCATTCCTACAACAAAATTCTTGAAAAAAGCTATTCACAAAGGAAAGAGAGGTTTATTAAGCTCCAAGTTTTGCAAGTTCAAAGTCAAAATGGAGCAGTGTAGGGTTTGGCTCATAGTGAACAGCAGAGTCTGTGTGCAAGATCACTTGGTAAGCCAGGACATAGAGAGACATAGTGGGCCCAAACTTAAGTTTTTATAACAATCTTCACATGAGAACCACCAAGGAGTTGTATGAGAAATGACTTTCAAGGGCATAGCCCCAATGAATTAAAGCTCTCCCATTAGGCCCCATCTCCTAAATGTTCCAATTCCAAATGGCATGACATGTGTGTGTATGTGTGTGTGTGTGTGTGTGTGTGTATGGCACCAGGTACATAGCAACAGTTGCATAAATATTTGATCACTTTTTCCTACTTCATTAATTTCTTATATAACAAGCTTGTGTAAGATATGATGAGGTCATTGTAAATACGTGAAATTAAATGGCAGTGATCCCTCTAGGAAAGTAGCATAATTAAAAGTACCACCGTATTCTGTATTCTAACAGTTCACTAACTAGGTTAAACACAGCTAATTGACTCAGGAAAAGTTAAGATCAGAGTTGTTGAAAATGTATTTAATCTCTAGAGGACAGACACTGCATTTTTTGATACATTTTGTGACTATCTATCCACAGATCCTAAAGTGCAACTCATCCTCCTTTATCATAAAGCAAATTGAACACCTGACATGTGATCACCAAAGCTGTATCTGAATCTTCATCCCTACACTTAGCAACTAGTTATCTGGGAAAGCCAAGAGGACTTTATCAGGATTAGTATCTTTTATTTTTTAATTAATTAATTTATTTGAAAGTCAGTGTTACAGAGGGGTGGGGGAGAGAGAGAGAGAGAGAGAGAGAGAGAGAGAGATCCTCCATTTGCTCGTTCACTCCCCAGATGGCTGCAATGGCCAGTGCTGACCCATTCTGAAGTCAGGAACCAGGAGCTCATCCAGGTCTCCCACATGGGTGCAGGGCCCAAGCACTTGAGCCATCTTCGGCTATTTTCTCAGGCCGCTAGCAGGGAGCTGGATGAGAAGTGGAGCAACTGGGACTTGCACTATCTCCCTTATGGGATACTGGCACGCAGGTGCTGGAATTACCTGCTACACCACAATGCCGGCTTCATATAATACCTCTTTCCCTCCACCTTACAGAGTTGTGCTGCAGACCGTAGAGAGGAATATACACAGATGTGTCTTAGTAAACTATAAAATGTTCAAATGTGAAATAGTGTTATTATTCAGGGGCCTCTAGAGTAGCTTTGGACGTTTTAAGTGTAGATTCTTCATGCACCATGCTTTATGGGAGGCAAGAGTAGGAGCAGAATCAGGTCTCAAGCTATGAAAGTCTATGGTGTATGATGCAGTGAGTCTTTGATGTTAAAGCGTGTGACTATCGCCTTTTACTCATTTTCCCCTTCACTTACACACATGACTTTCTGAAAACAAGTAGCAGACTTTGCCAAATTGTCAAATTTTTCTTCAACTATTCATCTTATGAACCACCCACACCTATACTTCAATAAAAATAATCACTTCTCTTTCTGATTTCTAACATCAGGGCATATTGTTCCACAAAATTTCATTTTTGGTATGATTTTTTTACTCACTTATAACTTCAGGTTTTGTGATAGGAAAGATATATTTTTGAGAATTTAGATTATTGCTGAAACAGAATTGCAAACAATTCCTTTATAATTAAACATTTTTGATAAATAAATCTTTTTATATCTTGACCTTTTAAAAGGAATAATTACTTTAGTGCCACTAAGCAGTGGAGTAGATACTTATTTTCTCTCATAACCCTTATCCTTGTAATGTTCTTTTCTCTCTGTAGGATAAAAAGAGATCTTATTTTATGATTATTTTCCTTATAAGAAATTATGTTTGGGGGTCAACACTGAGATGCAGTGGGTTAAGCAGTTTCATACAATGCTGACATCGATATGTGTGGTGGAATGGAAGGCCGTGCCGAGATGGCACTAGTGAGCAAGTGAGATGTGCGTTCAGTTACTCAGGAAATGGTGGCGGAACCTACCTGGCAAAGGAGCCTGCCTAGCAACAGGCAGTGATTGGTTAGGGCATAAACTGCCCCTTGACCAGATTGGCTGCCTAGGCTATATAAGGTGCTGCATCAACTGAAACAAACAAGTCTGAGAGCTGCTCGCCTCTAACTCGGTTTCACCCGACTCCCGGTGTCTGTGTGATGACTCCGCACCTATTGGACCCACTGCGCTTCTCCTCTCAGAACGAATCCACAGCAACATATATGGGTGCCAGTTCAAGTCAAGCCTGCTCTACTTCCAATCCTGCTCCCTGCTAATACACCTGGAAAAGCAGCAGAAGATGGTTCAAGTGCTTGGGCCTTTGCCACCCACGTAGGAAGCCAGGCTCCTGGCTTCAGCTTGGCCCAGCCTCAGATGTAGTGTCATTTTGGGATTGACCCAGAGAATGGGGCGATCTCTCACTCTCTGTTTCTCCTCATCCTCTCTAACTCCACCTTTTCAAATAAATAAAACAAATATTTAAAAAAGCTATACTCTACTTTCTCCAAAGTTAATTTGGTGAAACTAATAGAGCAAGGACAAGAGCTTTAGATCTTTTCTGTTTGTTGCCTAAGGGACTGAGAACAGATTTCACACCCCCCATCAGCACCCCGCTCCAATGAGAAGCTTCCCAAACCCCTACATTCTTCTTCAACCACCTCAATCCTGCCCCAGCTGTTAGCATACACCTGCCAAATTTGAAACGCCAGGGAAGGCAAGTAGGACAGGTGAAAAAGCCTGCACAAATCCTCTCAGGCCTGCCTACCGCCCACCCACTCACGACTTAAAGCAATCCATCTTATATAAGTGCTTAGTCTGTTTGGGAGGGGGCTCTCTGCTGTGTGCTGGCAGGTAGTGGGTCCCTCTCCGGGTTGTCTCTGAATAAACTTGTTCTGGCTCTAGAGTTCATGGTCTAGCTCCTCTTTGTCTTATTCTATTCTTACAGAAACATTGCCTACACATTTACTGACATCATTCTGTCTCATCCAAGTTTGTTGTACAAAAACCTATATTGGGGAATTATCTAAACAGTCTAATTAAAGAGTATCACCTTGTGTCCACAATTGCTTCATTTTCACAGTATTTTATGTTTAAAAATGATAAATATTGCTCTAAAAATAACACACACCCACTCTTAAGAATTGAAATAAAATTAAGAAAATATTTGTGTATAATGAAGAAAACAAATAACCTGTAATTGTTCCACCATGTTTATATGTTTCTCCAATATTTTCTATTATACATAAAAAATTCACTGGAATTCTAACCTCAGGCAAGGCTATTCTAAGTTCACAATTAAATGAGACAAATTGAAGCCACTTCGTAATTTTTGTCTGAGACAAAAACAAGTGCACTGTATCATCCACAAACATTAAGTATGCCCTCTCTCAGCCGAAATGAGTGATTGGTACTTCTTCAACAGTTACAGCATTATCTATTGGTCCATCCCCTGCCTTTAGATAATATTTACTGAAACAACAGCTGTAGCATTCCTTCTCCCTTGCTTTTCTGTCAGCTTCTGATCTAGCTTCTAATGTAAGCTTTGCTTCTATAGACACACAAATTACCCAAAATCCAAATCCTGTAAGGTATTCTTTCTAATACCCTCTTACTAAAACATCCCATTTCCTTCCATCAGATGTATTCTCCCTTGCTGAAATGAGAAATAAATCCAAAGTGTTTAACTACAAGTATATATGTGAACCAGATATTTTCGTTGTTTGACATCTGGAGTCTTGCTGATCCTAGAGGGACTGCCCCTCTTAGGGTAGCCAATTCCTAGAGACAAATGTGGCTTTCATATTCAAATAAAACAATCAAGCGCTGGTACCCTATCCATCTCCTTTATTAGGCTCTCAAAGAACTCTGGGGTTGTTATTCACTTGCCTAATCATCCCAGGGCCAGGTTCCAGACTATTAGGTAGTGTCCCTAAGAACCTGCTGAAATTATTCAAACTTGACTATCTTAACCCTACTTACATTTTTTGGCTAGGTCCTCATGTGGAAATCACAGTAAAGATTATTGTCCATATTGTCTGCTTGCTCCCTCTGCTTCTTGACTACCCACATATTTCCCCCATGTGGGCTTGTGTACTTTCTGTTACAAGGAATCATAGTCAATGAAAGACTGCATAGATGACTTTAGTTCCTTAATTGTGTTGGTTTGTGTAAGCAGATGCTATGTAGTTTGCACAACAAAATTGTTTTATGATGCATTTCTCAGAAAGTGTCCCATCACTAAATGGCACAGGGCTATATAGATGAATATACATAGATATATGAAAACCAATCTATGGGTTTTTTTTTTCTGTTTGTTATCTCTGTCTCAGGTACCACAGAAAGCCTAGTGGGAATGATGTTCACATGAATTGTTGTTAGGGTATGACACAAGCGACAATTCCTAGTAGCTTAAAATCATCATTGGTGAGGTTTCTCAAATCCAAGCAAAGGAAGGAGTCCAGTTTAGTCTCATAAAAGCAATGTCAAGATTAGAGAAAAGGAGAAAACACTAGGGATAGAAGATTCTTTGTGTTCAAGAATCAGCTGAGGAAAAACCATAAAGGAGAGGAAGCAAAGGGACTCAGGGAACCAACCCTGAGCAAAGTAGCATTGCTCACACTATCTCATTATGAAAATGAAAAACCTACATTGATTTTTTAAAATATTCACATTTTAACACACAATATATACTTATTGTTTAGCTTTGTAGATGTTATAGCTTTTTTTAGGAAGAGTTATTTTATTTCTTGTACATTTAAGTATGAAATTCTTAATTTTTAAATTTTTAAAAATTTTTATGATCCAAGCAGTGTGACTTTTGAACTGTCCTTTTTAATACTAAATACATGACAAACCTGATGGCGTAAAAGTGCAGAACTGGACCAGTCCAGAATTCAGAAAAATTGTTGACAGGTGACATTATCTTCATGTGGCTAAAGCATTAAATTCTTTTTTTTATTATTAACACATAACACTTGTACATTTTTATGAGATATGGTGCAATATTTCAACACATGTATACAACATAAAATGAGCAGATAAGGTTCTCATTTCTATTTCCTTATATTCTCTTTGTGTTTGGAACCTCTCTCAGTTTCTCATATGATACATAATACATTTGCAGGAACTGTAGTTACTCGACTGTGCTATGGAAAACCAGAATTATTACATTTATCTGACGGTGTTTTGTTACACATTACCCAAATTGCCAGTATCCCCTATACTGCCACACTTCCCAGCCTCTAGTAAATTACATTTCTAAGTTCAGACTAACTTTTTTAACATCTACATATAAGAGAAAACAAGCAGTATGTGTATTTCTGGGTTTGGCCTTTTTCACTTAACTTGATGACTTCCATTTGCATCTATTTTATTGCAAATGTCAGGATTTGTTTTTTACTTTTTATGACTGAATAATATTCCATTCTGCCACATTTTATTTATCCATTCATCTATTGATAGTTACCTATGTTGATCCGATATCTTAGCTATTATATATGGTGTTAATATGTGCTCAAAAGTGGGAAAGTTTGATCAAGTGATACGTTTATTTTTACTTTTTTGAAGACTCTCTATTCCATTCTCTGTGCTGCCTATATTGATTTGCAGTCCTTTCCAAAAGTGTACAAGGCTTCCTTTTCTCTACTTCCTTGCCAGCACATCTTATTTATTTGTCTTTTTGATAATGGACATTCTAATTGGATGAGATGCTATCCCAATGTGGGTTTGTTTGTTTTTATATTTAATTATTTATTTCTTTATTTGAAAAAGTCAGGGTGACAGAGACAGAAGGAGAGAGAGAGAAAGAGAAATTTTCCATCTACTGTTCACTGCCCAAATAGCCTTAACAGTCAGAGGCAGGTCAGGCTGAAACCAGAAGTCTGGAACTCCATCCAGGTGTCCCATGAACATGGTAGGGTCCCAAGTATTGTGCAATCCTCTACAGCTTTCCCAGGTGTTGGATAGGAAGCTGAGCAGTCAGAACTCAACCAGCACTCTGACGTGGCATGTTGGCGTCCCAAGTAGCAGCTTAACACACTGCTCCACAGTGTAGACCACCATTATTGCTTTGATTTGCATTGCCTCAATAGCTAATGATGTTGAATATATTTCATATATTTATTGATCATTTGCACTTCTTTTCAGAAGTGTCTATTCAGGTGCTTTGCCTATTTCTTTTTTAAAAAAATAGTTTTGTTTTTAATACAGGTGGAAGGCAGAGTTACAGAGAGAGAGAGGCATAGACAGAGACAGAGCTCTTCCATCCTCTGGTTTACTCCCTACATGGCCACAATGGCTAGGGTTTAGTGAGACCAAAGCCAGGAGCCAGGAGCTTCTGAGTCTCCCACATGAGTGGGGTGCAGGCCCAAGCACCTGGGACATCTTCCACTGCTTTCCCAGAAGTAGTAGCTGGAAGTTGGATCTGAAGTGAAGCATCCAAAATTTAAATCTGCTCCCAAGTGGGATGTTGGTATCACAGGTGGCGGCTTTACCAGATACACCATAGTGTTGGCCCCTACCTATTTCTTAAATGTACTGTTGCTTTCCTTCTTGTTGAATTCTTTGAGTTCCTTATATATTCAGGATATTAATCTCTGTCACAAGAATACTTTACAAGTAGTTTCTCTTTATGTTGATAATATCTTTGCTGATTGTTTCCTTAGTTACACAGAATTTTCCCATTTTTATAAAATCCCATTTGTTTATATTTGCTTGTGCTGTTGGAGACAGATCCAAAATTTTCCTATGTTTTCTTCTAACAGTTTTGTTATTTCAAGTGCCTTACATTTAGATTTATATATTTGATTCATTTTAAGCTTGTTTCCATAAAGGGTGAGAGGTAGGATCAAGTTTCAGTCTTGTACATATAGACGTTCCACTTTTAAATTGACATTTTACTTTATTTGAGATAACATGCTTTAATTTACATTATTATCAAAGGCTTAATGGTTCTACTAACATAAGGAGTCTAACAAAAAAATAAAGACCATACATAGTCCAGTAAGAAAATAGGCAAGGGCTATAAACAATAATTAAATAAAATGATATTTCATTTCATTCATACAAAATAAATTTTAAAAATCACAAAATATTCCTTTTAATTCATTTTATGATGACTTAAAACACAATTTGATAAAATGTAGTAGTTTCAGAAAAACTAAAGCAACACAGGAATTTCTTTTCTTTGTTTAAGTTTATCTCCTACATATGAATTGTTTTGTCTTTCTGAATCTGGCTTATTTCACTCAACATGATGCCCTCCAGTTCCAACTAGTTTACTGCAAATGATAGTAGGTCAATGGAATCTTTGAATTTCCCTTTGATTTCTTCGATTATATAGTTCATTCAGCATCTTGATCAGACTTCTCTAATCTGTTTTTTTTTTTTTTTAAGGGAAAGAGTTTATTGGGGGAAACCTGACTGGAGGGAAGGGGTGAAAAAGGAAAAGAGGCAGAAGGAGAGCGTAAAAGAGAGAGACAGAGACAGAGACAGAGACAGGGGGCAGGAGATGGAGAGGAAGAGAGAGCCACAGGTTCAGGAACAGGTCCTTTTAAAACTTTGTTGCGGGGGGGGGGGGGGGAGGGGGTGGGGCGGGCAGGGAAGTAGGAGCAGCAAATCCCATTAGGATGGGGGTGGGGCTGACACCGGTGATTGGGCCAAGTGGCCACCTGGCTTCCAGCAGCAACAGTGGGGGCTAGAGCCTAGGATGGTGTAAGGGTGTAGATTGCACCATAGATAAGAATGAGCCATTTTCCCAACATTTCCCTTCCCTCCTTTTGTTTTTTTATAAAGTAGGAGTTGTATGGGATTACATTAGTCCCAAAAGTCCAGAAGGGGTAGAGAGACGATGATCTGTCTTTAGAGCTACTTCCTGCTGACATGGGGCGATGAGGTACTCTTTGCTGGCATGAGGTGATGTCTCAAGCCTCTGTCTGCTTGGTTGTAAGCCGAGTATTTCCCTGTAGCAGTATTTGGTTGACCGCCTGGTTGCTGAAAGCCTTGGCTCATTCTTCCTGTAAACACTTAAGCAGACACCGTAGTATAAAATACAGGGTGAGAATAGCAACCAATGATCCTAACAGTAGCATCAACCAGGTAATGAGAGGATTTCATAGAGAGGAAATGGGGGTGGGCAGGATTCTCTGGACCCTTGTGAGAACTGTTTGATGGATGGACTTCACTAATTTGTATAATTCCTAAAGCTTCTTTTTTTTTCTATTTTTATGCCACTGTGATCAGCAAATACACCTGATGTGATTTCATTTTTTAGTATGTTGAGAGTTCCTTTGCTGTCTAATATATGGTCCATTCTAGAAAATGTTCTGTGTGCTGATTAGAAGAATGTGTATGCTGTAGTTGTTAAATGAGATGTTCTGTAAATGTTCATTGGGTACATTTCCTCATTTAATTTTGATATTTGTTTATTTTTTGCCATGATTAATTTCCATTGATAAAAGTGGAAGGTTAAAGTGCCACACTCTTGCTATATTGAAGTTATCTTCCCATGTATATTTAATATTTGTTTCAGAAAGCAAGATGCTCCAATATTATGTGCATATCCATTTATAATTATTATACATTCTTGCTGAATTTATTCTATTTTTCCCTGATATTATATCATGACCTTATTTGTCTTTTTATAATTTATTGTCCAACTGAGATATGTAAAAATGTTTGAGTTCAGATACTCTTCATTCCATTTCATCTAGTCTGTTGATGAGTCTTTCAAACATGTATATGATTTTTTCATTTCCAAGATTTCTGTTTGGTTCCTTTTCGATTTCTCTATCTCTTTGTTGACTTTCTCATTCATGTCATACATTGTCCTCTAGTTTTGTTATACTGTTTGTGTGCATTCCATTGTATCTGCTTTTGAATTTTTTACTGGGGATTTTATCAATTTCTTTTTCTTTGGCATCCATTACCAGAGCATTCTTGCTATCCTTTGTCAATGTCTTATGTGCTTGCTTTTTCATGCTTCTTGCATCAATAAATTGATATTTGTGCATCTGGTAGATCAGTTACTCCTATCACTTTTAAAGGGTATATCTTTTGTGGTAAAAGCTTTTTCCTAGAGTTGTTTATTTAGGTGTCAGGTTTGTAGGCTACTGTGGCTTCAGTTCTAATTGGATGTTGAGTGCAGTATCTTACCCCTTATTCCACTGTAATTGATAGCAGTAACTTTGTGGGCATGAGATATGAGTCCACCAGGGATGAGTGAGTCTTGGTGGCAGCCCACAGAGTCAAGTAGGGGTCACAGGAGTGCTGGCACAGAGATCCATGATGGCTGGTGGTGTCATGGGTGCATGGCCTGCAGTCTGGAGCCTGGAGTTGTTGCATGGGTCCTCACAAAGGTAGGGTTACAGTTAGGTTCATGGTAGTGCACAGGTCGTGCAGTGCCAGCCCCAGGTTTCTGTGCAATGTCTTCATACTCACTTACCTTTTGTTCCACAGATAGTTACTTACTCTGTGTTGTGCTTCCAGGGGTTTGGAATGGAATGGTGTAGGCAGTTTCATAATCCCAGCACTGCAATGCTGTACCATCCCTGTAACCTACAGCACATTGGGACTAGCAGAATATGGGGTTAAGGCCAGGGTTCATGCTTCTGTGGCTTGCCTGATGCTGAAGTGGACTCCCGATGTAAGGGTACTGCAATCAGCCACAGGTGACACTGAGTAGGATACAAGTCCCGTTGAGTAGAGCCATGTTCCTCCACTTGGCACTAGAACAAGTCCACAGACTCTATGCAGAGAAACTGACTTGGATATGGATATCATCAGGATTTTACAAGTGTTGGATTTTACAAGTCCTGTACTACAAAGTCCTATGCTTACTTTCCTGCGCTGCTCCCCATTGGCTGGTGTCTTATTTCTTGCTGTCTTCCCAGGTTGGGGGAAGGGTGGTGAGTGCAAAACTTTGCCCATCTAGACTGACACTAAGCTGGATAGGACATGAGTCTCATAGCCAGAGGACCCCTGCACTGCCTTGTGGATGTGCATCAGGCCTACAATGAGGCAGAGGGTGATGTAGACCAAAACACAAGTCTGTCCTACTGAGGTGTAGGTTCCTGCCTGAAGATGGGAACACAGCTAGAGGTTCCTTCTGTGAATATTTACCTGAAAGTAGGGACATTTGCATGCTTTCTAGTGATGGGTCTCCCTGTAGTGGGAATGGCACTAAGCTCCAAGGCAAAACCTTGAGCTTAGTTTCCTGCCACACTCCCCCAGGACTGAAGCCTTATTCCTTGCTGTACACAGTTTCAGGAAAGGGGTACAGGTTGGTCTTGGGCCACCCATGCTAACACCATAGGTCTCAAAGTCACTGGGCCCTGGCTGTTTTGGGGAACAGTCCAAGCCCAGGTGAGTTTGGTGGTGGTACAGATTGAAACTAATCTGGCTCACCAGGGAGCAGGTCTCTGCCTGATGCTGGGGCAGATCTAGGGGTCATGTCTATGACCATTGGCCTAGAGATAGAGGCCTTTGGCTTTATTTGGTTCTGGGTTCTCTATGTCTGGCCTGGCACTGAGCTTCAAGTCATGTCCTAAGTTCACTTCCCATGGACTAGAGTCTAGCCCTGCTGTCTGCTGGAGGTTGGGAGAGGAGTTGGGGAGGCACTTCTTTGGTTGCATGGCTAAGCAGGGTCCAGAGGTTCACCATGTAGGTCCTAGCATGTGGGCAGTGTCCAGGAAGTCCTATCCAGTCCTGGGTTTCACTGCAGCAGGTTTGATATTAGGTTTCAATTCTAAAGTCTCCCTTCCACGAGCAAGTAACATGGAATCTTTCTCCAAGATGCATTGTTCGGAGCTGAGGGAGAAGTGATGTGGGCAGCTCTTTCCTGCCTTTTTCAATGTAACATTTCTTTTTATTTCTCTAAAACTAGGCACCATGATCTTTCACCTAGCTTCCTCAGCTCTTATGAAAATAGCTTGATGCTATATAGCTGTCAAAACAGTGTCTATGCAGGGAGAATGCCAGAACATCTTTCTTACTCAGTCCCATCTTATAGAACACGAAATTCTGAGACTCAAACACGGCTTCATTTTGAACGGATATTTCTCAAGCAATAGGTCAAATCTGAACACATTAAGCATTGCATCCACAGACACATGACTAAATATCAAATGTTGCTCATAAGTCTATTTGCAACTGTAAGAAACAGTGGGTTCTGCTAAGATTTTGAACCCAAGAATATTATTAATATTGATTTTGAAGATATTGAATAATTTCCTTATATATAACATATCCTTTGGAATGAGAATTTTTGTCTCTAAAATCCTGAATATCATTGCAAGACCTTTTTCCATTAGCCTCTTATAATCCTTCTGTTAATGATGACTGAATTAAAATATTATATACAGTAATTAATCTAAACTCATTATTATATATCTCAAGTGAAAAATAATAGAAAGTATCCTATCCGGTTGATTTGACTGAAGCATGTTATTAATGATAAAAAGTATATTCTACCAATTTTTCAATTTTTTTGGAAGTCTATAGTCAGAAAGATCTACTTTGGGGCCCTTTTCTGTAAAACATTCAAAATAAACTTTCACTTTCTCTTCTCTTCACTCACTGATACTGTTACAATTGAAAATAATTTTGGACTTCACTAAGTTAAGAAACTTTGTCTTCAGCATATTTATAAAGATAACTTTTTTTACAGTATTATCTGTTTTTTTATAACGCTTTTATTTAAAGAATATAAATTTCCAAAATACAGCTTATAGATTACAATGGCTTTCCCCCCCATAACTTCCCTCCCACCCACAACCCTCCCCTTTCCCACTCCCTCTCTCCTTGCATTCACATCAAGATTCATTTTCAATTCTCTTTATATACAGAAGATCAGTTTACTATATACTAAGTAAAGATTTCAACAGTTTGCCCTCACATAGCAACACAGAGTGAAAAATACTGTTGGATTACTAGTTATAGTATTAATTCACAATGTATAGCACATTAAGGACAGAAATCCTACATGATATATCTTTTTAAATTGATTAATTTTCTATGCAATTTCCAATTTAACATCAAGATTTTTTTTCATTTTTAATTATCTTTATATACAGAAGATTGATTCAGTATATACTAAGTAAAGATTTCATCAGTTTGCACCCACACAGAAACACAAAGTGTAAAATACTGTTTCAGTACTAGTTATAGCATTACTTCACATTGGACAACATATTAAGGACAGATCCCACATGAGACGTAAGTACACAGTGACTCCTAAAGTTGATTTAACAATTTGACACTCTTGTTTATGGCGTCAGTAATATCCCTAGGGTCTAGTCATGAGTTGCCGAGGCTATGGAAGCCTTTAGGGTTTGCTGACTTCAATCTTATTCCGACAGGGTCATAGTCAAAGTGGAGGTTCTCTCCTCCCTTCAGAGAAAGGTACCTCCTTCTTTGATGCCCCATTCATTCCACTGGGATCTCACAGAGATCTTTCATTTAGGTCTTCTTTTTTATCCAGAGAGTCTTGGCTTTCCATGCCTAAAATACTCTCATGGGCTCTTGAGCCAGATCTGAATGCCTTAAGGGCTGATTCTGAGATAACTTTTTTTAAACTATGTATCTTAAACGCCAAGAAGAAACATGTTAGGGCCGGTGCTGTGGTATAGCGGGTTAACATCCTGGCCTGAAGCGCCGGCATCCCATATGGGTGCTGTTTCTAGTCCCGGCTGCTCCTCTTCTGATCCAGCTCTCTGCTATGGCCTGGGAAAGCAGTGGAAGATGGCCCAAGTCCTTGGGCCCCTGAACCCGCGTGGGAGACCTGGAAGAAGCTCCTGGCTCCTGGCTTTGGATCGGTGCAGCTCTGGCCATTGCGGCCATCTGGGGAGTGAACCAGCAGATGGAAGACCTCTCTGTCTCTACCTCTCTCTCTAACTCTGTCTTTCAAATAAATAAAATAAATCTTTAAAAAAAAAGTGACACAATATTCCAGATTCTATCTGAAGTCCATACTACTGCTTTTTTGCAGTACATATTTTTGTTTCACTTATTTTTAATGAATGAATGAAAGAATTTTTGTAGCTAGAAAGAGAGAGCTCTCATCTGCTGCTCAAATGCCCACAAAAGTCCTTAACTGGAGCAGAAGCAGGGAACCAGGGACTTAGTCCAGGTCTTCCCCATGGATAACAGGAAACCAACTACTTAAGCCATTACCTGCTGCCTCCCGGTGTGCACCTTATCAGGAAGCTTGAATCAGGAGTAGAGCCAGGACTCAAACCTTTGTACTTTGATATGAGATGCAGGTGTCCAAGTAGGGTCTTAATTGTGTGATGCAGGAGTCCAAGTAATGTCTTAATCACTAGACCAAATGCTGGCTTCTAAATATTTTATTAACATTAATTGCACTCATTTATGAGCAACAGTGTGACATTGCAATACATGTATACAATGTATAATGACACTTCTACTTGTGTAGCAGTAGATATTGTGAGTTTTGTGGGAATCCACATTATGCTGTTTGTTTCATATTAGTTTATTGCCAAATAAAATCTCCCTTGATTTTAGGATGTTTTCTTAATTTTGTTTTTGCAAAAGTAACCATTTTAACCTAAAAACGAT
The DNA here is from genome assembly GCA_949820135.1 of Sylvilagus floridanus. Lineage (NCBI taxonomy): Eukaryota > Metazoa > Chordata > Mammalia > Lagomorpha > Leporidae > Sylvilagus > Sylvilagus floridanus. Next base: position 63,503,594 of record OX463223.1, on the reverse strand, counting down.
TCTTTTCATCTAATTAATTGAGCATAATATTTTTGTAATAGTTCAATATTTATTATAAGTAACACTAAAAATGCTCTAAAACAAGAGTTGGTAAACATTTTCTTTCAAGGACCAGATAGCAAATAGTTTCAGCTGTGCCATCAGTAGGGTCTCGGTTGAAGCTACCCAACTCTGTCATTGTAATGCAAAAGCAACCAAAATCAATTCATAAACCAATGGATATTGCTTTGTAAATAAAATTTTACTTACTAAAATAAGCAGTGAGCAGGACTTGGCCAGTGGGCTCTGCTTTGTTGAGTGCTAAAGTGTTGTATGTATGCCTATCTGTGATCTTCTGGGAAGAAGTTTCATAGATTCCTCTTTAAAATTCTTTAAGAAGTCTAGGATCCCAAGTAAGATGATACATCTGAATATATTTTTGTTAAATTTTATATTTACTTACATGTAAGGATAGGGTAATGGTTCTAATTTATCCCAATTGTCTCATTGATTGACTAGTGCCCTCTTCCACACTCAAAATCTTGTAGATTTGTTAAAAACTATCCTCATATAGTTACTCTACTAACACGCTATATGAATATGATCTCTCTTAGGTCCTGAAAGTTGCCAAAACTTGGAATGTATTCAAAATCTTCCATCTAACAATGCAGGCAAGTAATCTTCCAAAAACAGATAACTTGCTATATTTTTTTTTCTCTACGAGTATTCATTTTTAAAAGGGGCAGATTAAAGGGCTGAGAGACAAAAGACTACTTTTCTGAACCATATGATGCTTTAGATTAGCTCAGTGTTGAGAGGAATTTAGGGGCAAAAAATAGTACCATAAAGAGAAATAAAAGGAATGTGGTTAGAAAAATGCTACTGCGGCAGGAATAAATGGGAGCACACACACATGGTCCCTCTTTAGGGGCACTACTAGAATTTTTTTTTTCTGGTTCTACGTAGAAGAGAAGAAAAATGCATAACATTTTTGAGAACCTTTGGAGGACTTCAGAAATTAAAAACAGAAGACTGCCAAGACTTTGAAGGGCAGTTGCACTAGGCAGATGGCCTTCTTTGGGCCCTTCACTCTTCTCCAAAATTGCAGCTCTGTAGTTCTTCTAGACATCTCTTTTCTGAATAGAAATTGAGATAAATCAGGTTTTTCTGTTAACAGAGATCTAGATTTGACATTTCATTAGCTTCTGTGTTAATTTTGGAAGGTCATTTAACATCTCTTGCCTTTAGCTACCTCATTTTCATGGTTATAATTTACATACAGCTAATTGAGATTTGGGGGAGAAAACTAGATAGTGTTTGTAATGCTGACTAAATGAGATTTCAAAACACATATATTCATGGTGGGCTTTGTGATGCAACAGTTTAAGCTGCTGCTTGGGACATCTCGTGCCCATATTGGTGAGCCTGGTTTGAGTACCAGCTACTCTGCTTCTGATCCTACTTTGTAATTGTGAGTCAGCAGATGATAGCTTGAGTACCTGAGTTCCTGCCACACATAGGCAAGACTGGGATGAAATTCCTGGCTGCAGTCTGACTCAGCCCCAGCAGCTGCAAACATAGGGGAGTGAATCTGCAGATCAAAGAGCTCTTTCTCTTTCATTCTCTCTCTTTCCCTCACTCTCGGTCACTCCACATTTCAAATAAATCCTTTAAAAAAAATCTGTATACACATTCATTTTGAGTTGATGTAATTTTCCTTAGGATTGAATTTATAGCTATGTCCTCACTTTCATATGGAGGTAGCTACTGTTTTTCTTTTTGTATCTGTCTCCCCACAGAGTGTGCGATTATCTGATTGAACATACCTTCTTTACTTCAAATTGTAGGTTAGTCTGGCTCACAATTGCTTGTTGTGAATAAGAGCATGTAACTCCCTCTTTATTACTCAAACCCATTTTAAGAACCTGTGTAAGTACCCTACTGTCTTTTACAAAAACAAATGCAATGTGCACCAGGGATTATAAGAAATGGATATGCAATATCTTTTTATCTACCAGGTATTTGTGAATATGAACTCAATATGAGCAGCTGTTTCCAGGTGGAGCTTAAGTGTCTTTTTTTAAGCAAGGTTGCAGGTGCTTTCCTATGCAACATAACTATTCTTTAGCTGATGTCAGTCTGAAGTTTAAAAAATTAGATTATTCCTCTAAAGACTTGAAATATTAGAGATGGGTTTTAATGAAGCAATAATAATGTTAATCCTCTCTGTGTGTACTTCATCATGCTTCATCGTTTACAAAGCCGTTTGAGTCAAGCAGAGCAGGTGGTAGCATTCTTTCTTTACAGGTGAAGAAACTGAGGCTCTAAAATGTGAAGGAGCCCTGTTTAGAGTCAAAACAAGTTAAGCAAATAATCAACATTAAAACCCAAGTGAATTGCAAGCTATTTTTAATGTCTTGTTTTTCTTTTGATGGATTCAGATAAACCTTATCCTCATGGCAACCTAGTGAAGTAAGTAATCATTTAAAGATACAATTGTTCATTTTAAATATAATTAAAAATAGATGCCTACATTATCAAAATAGATTTTATTATGAATAGTTGAGGTTTACAGAAATAAGGTGTACATAAACAGGAACATGATTACTATAGTGAAACAGATTAATCTATCATTTCTCAAAGTTACTTATTTTTGACAAGAGCTGCTAAAATCTACTTACCGAACTTCCAAATACAATTTTATCAATGATAGTCGTCCTGAGGTACATAAGATGTCTAAACTTGTCCATATTACATATCTGCTACTTTATAACTTTTCACCTGCATCTCTCCATTTCCTCATTCCTCCTCTGCTACACAAAGTAACATTTGTCTTGGTCTCTATCTTGTGTATTTGAACCTTGAGCATTCTCTCTCTTTCTCCATACACAAACTCCCCCCACACACACACACACACAAATAAGTGGGCCTTAAAAAGTACACACATTTTCCATGAACTTTTTGATGAATTATTGTGTGTGTATTCAATATTTAAGTGAGATTGTACAGTATTTTTATTTATGTGTCTAACTTCTTTCACTGAGCATAATGTCTTCCAGACTTATCCATATTGTGTCAAATGGCAGGATTTCATTTTTTAGGTTAAATAGCATTCTGTTGTACATAAATATATGATATATATGATATCTTCTTTATTAATTTTTCTGTTGATGTACATTTCAGTTGTTGCAATATCTTAGCTATTGTGAGTATGTTGCAACAAACATGAGAATGCAGATAACTTTATAGGATGGAAGTTAATTCTCTTTTGAGTATTACTGGATCTTATGATAGTTTTATTTTTCATTTCTATAGGAACCTCTGTAATATATTCCATAATGACCACACCAAGATGCATTTCTACCAGTAGTGAACTAGTAACTAAATCATCCAGTAATTGTAGAAATTAAATGAGTAACACCATAGAAATGTCTAAATAAGGGCCAATGTTGTGGTGCAGTGAATTCAGCCAGTGCTTGAGATAGTAACACCCCACATCAGAGTGATTGTTCAAGTCCCAGCCCCTCTGTTTCTGATTCAGCTTTCTGCTATTGAAATTGGGAAGCAGTAGATGACAGTTCAAGTACTTGAAACCCTGCTATCCATGTGGGTGACCAGGAAGACATTCCTGGTTACTGGATTTGGCCTGGCCCAAATATGGCTGTTGCAGCAATTTGGAGAAGGAAACAGTGAATCAAAGATGCCTCTGCCTCTGTTTCACTCTCTGTCACTCTTCCTTTTTAATAAAAAATAAATCTTAAAATTAGTGTCTGCTAATACTAACTGATAGAATTTATAAGGGAGAGAATGATTCAACATGGCAAGCAGGATACACAGCAGACTCATGGAATGGCAGATGTCCTAAACAGCACTCTGGCCTCCGAATCAGCCCTTAAGGCATTCAGATCTGGCTGAAGAGCCCATGAGAGTATTTTAGGCATGTAAAGCCAAGACACTGGCAAAAAAATGACCTAAATGAAAGATCTCTGCAAGTGAGATCCCAGTAGAAAGAACGGGCCATCAAAGAAGGAGGTACCTTTCTCTGGAGGGAGGAGAGAACTTCCACTTTGACTATGACCTTGTATAAATAAGATCGTAGTTGGCAAACTCAATAGGCTTCCATAGCCTTGGCAACTCATGACTAGAGCCTAGGGAGATTACTGATGCCATAAACAAGAGTGTCAACTTGTTAAGTCAACAACAGAAGTCACTGTGTACTTACTTCTCATGTGGGATCTCTCCTTAATGTGTTGTCCAATGTGAATTAATGCTATAACTAGTACTCAAACAGTACTTTATACTGTGTTTCTGTGTGGGTGAAAACTGTTGAATTTTTTACTTAATATATACTAAACTGATCTTCTGTATATAAAGATAAATGAGAATGAATCTTGATGTGAATGGAATGGGAGAGGAAGCAGGAGATGGGAGGGTTGTGGGTGGGAGGGAAGTTATGGGGGGGGGGAAGCCATTGTAATCCATAAGCTGTACTTTGTAAATTTATATTTACTACATAAAAGTTAAAAAAAAGAAAAAGAAATATCTAAACATAGGGAGATACTCAAAATAGTATTACTTTTAATTCCTACCTGCCATGGGTTGTTTTGTGCCCATGCCCATTAGTATGTTGGTCTTAATCCCCAGTAACTCAGAATTTGATAGTATATGGGAATAGTATAATTGCAGATAAAATTAGTTATGATAAGGTTATACCGAGATAGGCAAAGCCCCACACCATTGTGACTGCTGTCCTTATAAAAAGGGAAAGAAAGGTAAACATAGGGAAAATACCATGTGAAAATTGCAGTTATACTGGCAAAAACTAGTGAACTATCAGGAGCTAGGAGAGGCACCACAGCTCAATAGGCTAATCCTCCACCTTGCGGCACCGGCACACCTGGTTCTAGTCCCAGTCGGGGCACTGGATTCTGTCCTGGTTGCCTCTCTTCCAGGCCAGCTCTCTGCTATGGCCAGAGAGTGCAGTGGAGGATGGCCCAAGTGCATGGGCCCTGCACCCCATGGGAGACCAGGATAAGCACCTGGCTCCTGCCATATGATCAGCGCAGTGCACCAGCCGCGGGGTGCCAGCCGCGGCAGCCATTGGAGGGTGAACCAACAGCAAAAGGAAGATCTTTCTCTCTGTCTCTCTCACTCACTGTCCACTCTGCCTGTCAAAAAAAAAAAAAAGAAAAAAAAAAACACAGGAGCTAGTAGAAAGATCTGGGACTGAAATATTTCTATTGCCTTAAGAGGAAGCATGACTCTGGCCAACAATTGATCTCAGGCATCTAGCATGCAGAAATGCATGACAATAAATTTTTGCTATCTAAACCACTCAGTTTGTTCTAAGTAGCCTTAGTAACCTAATATACTACCCTATAGTGCTGCATCAATGAGTCAAGTCTAGTGCCTGTTTTGATCCATATAATTAAATATCAACATCCCATATACAGATGAAACGGATGAGGTGAAGGGAGAAATAAAAAAATACATTTACTTTTCGTTTTCCACATCTGTTTTTCCATAAGTAAAGCAATATCCTCATGTAAAGTCCTGAAACTATCTGCTCATACTAAAAAAAATGCAACAGAGAGACAGAAGACCAAAATAAATAAAATCAGGGATGATAAAGAAAATGTTACAATGGATACAACATGAAAAAAGAATCATAAGAAACTACTAAAAACAGATATATGCCAACAAACTGGAAAATCTGCAAAAAAATGGATTGATTCCTGGACACACAGGTCTACTAAAATTGAGTTATGGAGGCATAGAATACCTAAACAGACCAATAACCAAGATGGACATTGAATCAGTAATAAAGACACACCGACCTAAGAAAAGCCCAAGGCTGCTTCACTACTGAACTCTACCTCACTTTTAAAGAACTAGTTTGAATTCTTCTCATTTTATTTGTTTTTTTTTAAATTTTTTATTTAGTAAATATAAACTTCAAAAGTACAGTTTATGGATTGCAATGGCTTTCCCTCCCCCATAATTTCCCTCCCACTCGAACCCCTCCCATCTCCTGCTACCTCTCCCATTCCATTCGCATCAAGATTCATTTTCAATTACCTTTATATACAGAAGATCGATTTAGTATGTATTAAGTAACGATTTCAACAGTTGTCAACCACAAAGAAACACAAAGTGTAAAATACTGTTTGAGTACTAGTTATAGCATTACTTCACATTAGACAACACATTAAGGAGAGATCCCACATGAGAAGTAAGTACACAGTGACTTCTGTTGTTGACTTAACAAGTTGACACTCTTGTTTATGGCGTCAGTAATCTCCCTAGGGTCTAGTCATGAGTTGCCGAGGCTATGGAAGCCTTTTGAGTTCGCCAACTTCAATCTTATTCTGAGACAGTCATAGTCAAAGTGGAAGTTCTCTCCTCCCTTCAGAGAAAGGAACCTCCTTCTTTGATGGCCCCGTTCTTTCCACTGGGATCTCACTCGCAGAGATCTTTCATTTAGGTCTTCTTTTTTTTCAAGAGTGTGTTGGTTTCTATGCCTAAAATACTCTCATGGGCTCTTCAGCCAGATCTGAATGCCTTAAGGGCTTATTCTGAGGCCAGAGTGCTATTTAGGACATCTGCCATTCTATGAGTCTGCTGTGTATTCTGCTTCCCATGTAGGATCGTTCTCTCCCTTTTTGATTCTATCAATTAGTATTAGCAGACACTAGTCTTGTTTGTGTGATCCCTTTGACTCTTAGACCTAACAGTGTGATCAATTGTGAACTGAAATTGATCACTTGGACTAGTGAGATGGCATTGTTACATGCCACCTTGATGGGATTGTATTGGGATCCCCTGGCACGTTTCTAACTCCACCATTTGAGGCAAGTCCGATTGAGCATGTCCCAAATTGTACATCTCCTCCCTCTCTTATTCCCACTCTTATATTTAACAGGGATCACTTTTCAGCTAAAATTTAAACACCTAAGAATAATTGTGTGTTAATTACAGAGTTCAACCAAATGTGCTAGAACAAAAAAAAATACTAAAATGGATAAAGTATTAAATTCTACATCAAGAGTCAGGACAAGAGCTGATCAAGTCACTGTTTCTCATAGTGTCCATTTCACTTCAACAGGTTTCCTTTTTGGTGCTCAGTTAGTTGTCACCAATCAGGGAGAACATATGATATTTGTCCCTTTGGGACTGGATTAACTCACTCAGCATGATGTTTTCCAGATTCCTCCATTTTGCTGCAAATGACCGTATTTCATTGTTTTTGACTGCTATATAGTATTCTATAGAGTACATGTCCCATAATTTCTTTATCCAGTCCACTGTTGATGGGCATTTGGGTTGGTTTCAGGTCTTAGCTATTGTGAATTGAGCTGCAATAAACATTAATGCGTGGACGGCTTTTTTGTTTGCCAATTTAATTTGATTTGGGTAAATTTCCAGGAGTGGGATGGCTGGGTTGTATGATAGGGTTATGTTTAGGTTTCTGAGGAATCTCCAGACTGACTTCCATAGTGGCTTTAGCAGTTTGCATTCCCACCAACAGTGGATTAGTGTCCCTTTTTCCCCACATGCTCTCCAGCATCTGCTGTTGGTAGATTTCTGAATGTAAGCCATTCTAACCAGGGTGTGGTAGAACCTCATTGTGGTTTTGATTTGCATTTCCCTGATTGCTATTGATCTTGAACCTCTTTTCATGTGTCTGTTGGCCATTTGGATTTCCTCTTTTGAAAAATGTCTATTGAGGTCCTTGGCCCATCTCTTAAGTGGGTTGTTTGTTTTGATGTTGTGGAGTTTCTTGATATCTTTGTAGATTCTGGTTATCAACCCTTTATCTGTTGCATAGTTTGCGAATATTTTTTCCCATTCTGTCGGTTGCCTCTTCAATTCCTGACTGTTTCTTTTGAAGTACAGAAACTTCTCAATTTGATGCAATCCCAAATGTTAATTTTGGCTTTGAGTGCCTGTGCTTCTTGGGTTTTTTCCAAGAAGTCGTTGCCGGTACCTATATATTGCAGGGTGTCTCCAATGTTCTTTAATAATTTGATGGTGTCATGTTGTAGATTTAAGTCTTTAATCCATGTTGAGTGGATTTTTTTGTAAGGTGAAAGGTAGGGATCTTGCTTCATGCTTCTGCATGTGGAAATCCAGTTTTCCCAGCACCATTTATTGAATAGACTGTCCTTATTCCAGGGATTGGTTTTGGTTCCTTGATCAAATATAAGTTGGCTGTAGATGTTTGGATTGATTTCTGGTGTTTCTATTCTGTTCCATTGGTCTATACATCTGTTTCTGTACCAGTACCCTGCTGTTTTGATAACTAGTGCCCTGTAGTATGTCCTCAAATCTGGTATTGTGATGTCTCGGCTTTTTTGTTGTTGTTGTTGTTGTTGTTGTTGTACAAGATTGCTTTCGCTATTCGAGGTCTCCTGTGTCTCCGTATGAATTTCAACATCATATTTTCTAGATCTGGGAAGAATGTCTTTGGCATTTTGACTGGTATTGCATTGAATCTATAAATTGCTTTTGGGAGAATGGATATTTTGATGATATTGTTTCTTCTAATCCATGAGCATGGAAGATTTCTCCAATTTTTGGTATCCTGTTCTATTTCTTTCTTTAAGGATTTGTAATTTTCATCATAGAGATCTTTCACGTCCTTGCTTAAGTTTATTCCAAGGTATTTGATTGTTTTTGTAGCTATTGTGAATGGGATTGATCTTAGAAGTTCTACTTCAGCTGTGGCATTGTTTGTGTATACAAAGGATGTTGATTTTTGTGCATTAATTTTATATTCTGCTACTTTGCCAAACTCTTCTATGAGTTCCAACAGTCTCTTAGTAGAGTTATTTGGATCCCCTAAATAAAGAATCATATCGTCTGCAAAGAGGGATAGTTTTTCTTCCTTCCCAATTTGTAACCATTTAATTTCTTTTTCTTGCCTAATAGCTCTGGCTCAAACTTTGAGAACTATATTGAATAGCAGTGGTGAGTTGGGCATTCCTGTCTGGTACCAGATCTCAGTGGGAATGCTTCCAACTTTTCCCCATTCAATAGGATGCTGGCAGTGGGTTTTTCATAAATTGCTTTGATTGTATTGAGGAATGTGCCTTCTATACCCAGTTTGCTTAGGGTTTTCATCATGAAAGGGTGTTGTATTTTATCAAATGCTTTCTCTGCATCTATTGAGATAATCATATGGTTTTTCTTCTGCAGTCTGTTAATGTGGTATATCACATTGATTGTTTTGTGAACATTGAACCATGCCTTCATACCAGGGATAAATCCCACTTGGTCTGGGTGGATGATCTTTCTGATGTGCTGTTGCATTCTATTGGCGAGAATTTTATTGAGGATTTTTGCTCTGTGTTCATCAGGGATATTGGTCTGTAATTCTCTTTCAATGTTGCATCTTTTTCCTGCTTAGGAATAAGGTGATGCTGGCTTCATAGAAAGAATTTGGGAGGATTCCCTCTTTTTCGATTCTTTTGATTAGTTTGAGAAGAATTGGAGTTAGATCTTCCTTAAATGTCTGGTAGAATTCAGCAGTGAATCCATCTGGTTCTGGGCTTTTCTTTGTTGGGAGGGCCTTTGTTACTGTTTCAATTTCTGTCTCAGTTATGGGTCTGTTTAGGTTTTCAATGTCTTCCAGGTTCAATTTAGTTAGGTTGCATGTGTCCAGCAATCTATCCATTTCTGAAGATTTCCCTGTTTGCTGGCATACAAATCCTTGTAGTAATTTCTGATGATTCTTTTGATTTGTGGTGTCTGTTGTTACATTTCCTTTTTCATCTCTGATTTTATTGATTTGGGTCTTTTCTCTTCTTTTTTAGTTAGTTGGGCCAATGGTGTTCTTATCATAATTTTTTTTGAAATCCGTATCTTGCATTTCTTCCATCTCATCATCTTCATAATCTTGGCTTGGGGTGTCTTGTTCATTTAGAGGTGTCATAATGTCTTCCTTGTTCTTGTTTCCTCGGTTTCTGCGTTTGTTGCTTGGCATTGTGGAGATATTATTTGGATTCTTCTTCCCTCGCTGTGGTGTTTTATTTTGTTATACTATGACTGTATTAAGTGGACTGTCTGCTTTTGATAGAGCCTTAGAGGCTTGAGATGGTTGTGGCCTGAGAGCTCTGTTTGGTTCCTCAGGGTTAAGGTTGTGCCAAAGGTGACACTCCCAGGTTAGGTGTGGTAAATCTCTCTCTTTCTTTCTTTCTTTCTTTCTTTCTTTCTTTCTTTCTTTCTTTCTTTCTTTCTTTCTTTCTTTCTTTCTTTCTCTCTCTCTCTCTCTCTCTCTCTCTCTCTCTCTCTCTCTCTCTCTCTCTCTTCTTTCTTTCCTTTTTTTGATTCAAAAGGGAAGTAATTCCGCACAGCTGAGCGGAATTGGAGGTAGTCAGCAGGTGAATGGTATACCCACAGGAGCTAGAGATGGGAAGCTCTTTCCCAAGGACCGCATAGTGAATCTGAGCTGTCCTCAGTGTGGGCTCAATTCTCCTGCAGTCTCCCACTGGGTTGTCAAGGTTACTGAATTGTAGCGTCTCTGGAGAGTACTCACATGAATTCTGTGAGTTCTCTCCCCCACCATCTCTTTTTTTCAGTCTCAGTTCATTAGCACCACACATTCACTAGGTCCTAATCTCCTGTTATTTCACCCTCCCCCCAGTCAGGTTTTTCTGCTAGGCTGAGGGCTGGTGCATACCTGAGGGTTGCCCTGCTTATGACCTATGTCCAAAATGGCACCTGCTGTCTGTCTTGCTCACCTTTGAGAGGTGAGCGGAGAGAGAGAAGCTCGTGTCCGTACGGGTCACTTTTTTTTTTTCCCTCTCTCTCTCTCTCTTCTAGTTAGCCTGGTGAACTTTCCCCCGCAGGGTTTCAAGCCTTGTTCGCTCTAGTCTCCTCTTTCCGCTTCCCTTCTGGTATCTCAGGCTATTGAGGTTCGGCTCACCTCGCGTTCCAGCGCTGGTGTGTTGAATCTGCTGCTGGTGTCCCAGACTGCGGGCTCCCACGCTCTCCACGCAGGTCCACTGTGAATCACCAGTTCCGGAAGGGTTTCCTCTGCTGTTTCTTCCCCTACTCTTCCTTGAACCTGCAGTATCTCCACTTTATTAAACTGTCTCTCCCCAGACTATCGGTGTGCTCCCTTCCTATTCTGCCATCTTGCTGTGCTCGACTTCTTCTCATACTATTTGAAACAGCTGAAAGGGAAGGAATCCTCCCAAACTCCTTTTATGAAGGCAGCATCACCTTAATTGCAAATTCAGAAAAACATACAACAAAGAAAGAGAACTATAGATAAATATCCCTGCTGAATGTTGAGGCAACCCCTCCAGAAAATACTAGCTAATTGAAACCAACAACACACCAGAAAGATTATTCATGTGAACCAAGTCGGATTTATCCCTGGTACACAGGAATGGTTCAACATATGCAAATCATTAAACATGATAAATCACATTAGCAACTTGAAGAATAAAAATCGTATGATTATCTCAATAGATTCAGAGGAAGCATTTCATAAAATACACCTTTTCATGATAAAAATTAAAAATTGTGTAGAAAAGCAACATACTTCAACATGATCAAGGCAATATATGACAAAACTACAGATAGCCTCGTAATGAACAGGGAAAAGTTAGAAGAATTTCCACTAAGATCTGGAACCAGATGAGGATTCCCACTGTCACTATTGCTATTTAATATAGCTATGGAAGTTTTAGCCAGAGCCATTATGCAAGAAAAAGAAATCAAAGGGATGCAAATTGGAAAGGAGGAAGTCAAAATATCCATGTTCGCATATGACATTATCCTATATATAGGGGAACAAAAAGACTCTACTAAGAGATTATTGGAACTCATATGAGAATGTGGTAATGTTGCAGAATATAAAATCAACACACAAAAGTGAATAGCCTTTGTATACAGACAATGCCATAGCAGAGAAATAACTTGTAGGATCAGTATCATTCAAAATAGCTATAAAAATATAATTACCTTGCAATAAATTTAAATAAGGATGTGAAAAATCTCTAGTATGAAAATTGTAAAACCTTAAAGAAAGACATAGAAGAAGATACAAAAAATGGAAGAATACTCCATGTTCATGAATGGAATAAATTAAAATCATCAAAATGTCCATACAACCAAAAGCAAATTACAGATTCAATGTGATTCGAATCAAAATATCAAGGACATTCTTCTTATATCTAGAAAAAATGATATGGAAACACAAGAGAACCTGAATATCTAAAGTTACCTTAAACAACCAAACAAACCAAGAGGCACCCCAATACCATATTTCAAAATATACTGTAGAACAGTTATAACCAAATCAGCCTGCTACTGGCACAAAAATAGGCATGAAGGCCAATGGAAGAAAATAGAAACCCCCAAAATTAATTCACACATCTACAATCAACTAATTTTGACAAATGAGCTAAAAAAATCCTTGGAGAAATGACAGTCTCTTCAACTAATGGTGCTGGAAAAATGAGATCTATGCATGCAGAAATATGAAATGAACACCCCTGCCTTACACCTTTATATTAAAATCAACTCACAGTGGATCAAGGATCTAAATCTATGACCTGACACCATCAAATTAATAGAGGAAAACATTAGGGAAACTGCAAGATATTGGCATAGGCAAAGACTTGTTGAAAAACAACCCAGAAGCCAGGAAATAAAATAAAAAATAGACAAATGGGGTTACAACAAGTTAAAAAGATTCTGTATTGCAAAGGAAACATTCAATAAAGTGAAGGGGCAACTGACAGAATGGGAAATATTTGCAAACTATGAAACTGATAATGGATTTTTTTATTTATTTGAAAGTCAGAGTTACACAGAGAGAGGAGAGGGAGAGAGAGAGAGAGAGAGAGAGAGGTCTTCCAACCGATGGTTCACTCTCCAATTGGCTGCAAAGGCTGGAACTGCACTGATCCGCAGCCAGGAGCCAGGAGCCAGGAGCCAGGAGCCAGGAGCTTCCTCCAGGTCTCCCATGCGGGTACAAGAGCCCAAGGGCTTTGGTCATCTTCTATTACCTTCCCAGGCCATAGCAGAGAGCTGGATCAGAAGTGGAGCAGACAGGTCTCCAACCAGTGCCCATGTGGGATGCCGGCACCTCAGGCCAGGGCATTAACCTGCTGTGCTACAGTGCCAGCCCTCTGATAATGGATTAATATCCAGAATCTATAAAGAACTCAAGAAGCTCAACAAAAATAAAACAAACAATCCAGTTAAGAAATGGGCAAAGGACTTGAACAGGCCTTTTTCAAAAGAGAAATTCAAATGGCCAGCAGACACATGAAAAAATGCTCAGAATCACAAACCATCATGGAAATACAAGTCAAAATCACAATGAGGTTTCACCTCACTCCGTTTAGAATGGCTCTCATACAGAAATCAACAAACAACAAATGCTGGAGAGGATGTGGAGAAAAAGATACCCTAATTCACTGTTGGTGGGAATGTGAATTGGTGCAGCCTCTGTAGAAAACAATATGGATATTCCTGAGAAATCTGAAAATATGCCTACCATATTCCCCAATCATCCCATTACTGGGGAATTTACCCAAATGAAATGAAATCAACATATGTAAGAATTATATGTATCCCCATGCTTATTGCAGCTCAATTCACAATAGCTAAGATATGGAATCAACCCAAATGTCCATCAACTGATGACTGGGTAAAGAAAATGTGGTAAATATACACTGTGGAATACTACTCAGCAATTGAAAAGAATGAAATCCTGTGTCTTGCAACAAAATGTATGCAACTGGAATTTATTACACTTAGTGAAATAAGCCAATCCCCCAAAGACAAATATCATATCATATGTTTTTTTCTGATAGTTAATATAGAGTACAAAATATGTTTAGGAACAAAATGGACATTTTGGAATTTGTTATTTTTAACCCATCTTTACTCTACTATGGAACTGTGGTTTTTGTACTTTTTACTTGCTGAATATTATGATTAATGTTGCATTAAGCCTGTGATTATACAGTGGACTAAAAATATATTCTTACAAAAATTAAATTTAAAAAAGAAAGAAGGAGGGGTGTTGAGGGAGGGAAAGAGGTATGGAGGCTAGAATGGTTTACTTCTTAGAACTGTACCTATGAAATACATGAAATCTATTCTCTTCATATTAATAAAAATTAAAAATAATAAAGGGCAAAAGAAGCAAGGCAATAAACAGGCAAGAGAATCAATGGCAATATGATATAAACATTGACAAGGACACATGGTTTGATGATAACCCATTCCCTCTGGCATGGCATTTGTAAGATCAGTGCATAAACAACAAATACCTGCCTATTGAGTACCCTTTCTGAAATTAGTCGTATTTTCTCAAAATTTTAATATGAGTAATAGAAGTATCTAACATGACAAGATTTTCACATATAACTTTATATGAAATAACATGTAATTACTGAATCTTATACATTTCAAATACCGACTTTGTACATAATATTTGATGTCTGATTAAAGCAATCAGTCTTTCTTTAGTTCATTCTAATTGTAACAACATATAATAGATATTTCATGTCCATTATATCTTGAGATTTAAATTCTCAAGAAATTTGAGAACAGTTTTAAAATGTAGTTCCTTCCTTGTGTATTATGCTTTCATTCTTCTTTTCCACTTGCAATTCAATATGTTCTTTTAACTAATGCTTAACATTTATTTCCACAAATAATTGACGTAAAAAATCCTCAAACCTTTAAACACTTAAAACATTTAAATTTCATTTAAATCAATGAGCATACTTTGTAAATTACCCACAGGGTTTATGCAATTTTAGTGTTGCTGCTGTTTAATACTAATTTAATGTCAGTATAGTTCCAGCTTTCATACAGATTTGAATCTATACTATGTCAAATTTATTGATCACTTCATTAAAAAAAATCAAGTATGGAAACAGCAAATTAGTGTTGACTTCACCCATAGAAAATCAGTTATTGTTGATAATATTTAGTTTACAATAAATAGATGTCATATTGTTTGGCAAAGAAGGCAAGGTGCCCAACAAAACTGCCTTTAGTTCAGATGCCAGCCATAGGTAAGGCCCCCAGGCTGCCCTAATTTCTGCCTAGATGGCTACAATTTCAGGGCTTTCTCAAGTACTATATACTTCACCAGAATTGTTCACAAAACTCAAGAGGCACTTTACCTATTATTATCACTTTATTATAAAGATTAGAAATGAATAACCAGATGAAGCAGTACATTGGACAAGGTCTAGCAGGGCTGTGAGCACAGAAATTTCTGACACTACGGAACTAGGGTTTGCCACCCTCCCGGTATTTTGATGTATGTTTACCAGTCAGGATTCCTCCCTTTGTTTTACAGTAGGATTTCATTTTGTAAGTATAATTCATTAAATAACAGACCACATGGTTCAACTCAATAGCCCATCCCTCTTGTTTCCATCTCCACTCCCTCTCACAGAGATCAGGCAGCTAAGAGTTCTAACCTAGCACAAGCTGAGTGAAGAAAGTGCTTCAAGAACAAGGAAGCAATCAACTGTGCCAAAAGCTGCTCAAAGGTGAAATAAAATGAGAATGAACACTGATCCTGAATTTTAAAACTTTGGTGGGGCTGAGGATCACAATATGAGATTTCAATGGAGTAATGAGAACAAAAGCTAATTAAAGTTCATTTGTAAGACAATGAGATTTGGGAAAAATGGAGAGAGTAATGTGTAGACAGCACGTTTAAAGCTGGATTTGCTATGAAAGTTTTCAGAGCCAAAAAGTGAAGAAGTGATAACCAACGGGATTAAAGCATTAGAAAAAATTTTGATATTGATGATGATATTGGTATTATTTAAGATTAAGTAATTTCAACATGTCTGTAGGTTATCAATGCAAGAGAAAAATAAGGTATTTGCAGGAACAAAATCCATAATTGGAGTAAAGCATATTACGTAGATGCAGATGCATTTGATTGGGTAAATGTGGTGGAATCAACTTGCAGTATTTACCATAAGAGAGCTTTAATTTTTTCCAATGAAATAAGAAACCAGTTAATTGGGAGTGAAAAGAAGGGAGACACTAGAGGTTGGAAAAAATGTATAAAACAATTCTTTGAACTGAGGAAAGGAGGCTGAAAATGACCTGGAATTACTAAAAAGATCATTACAAATTTTAACCATAAAATTGCAATTGAAACCACAAATGGAAGTCTTAAGCCACCAAATTATATACTACATTTGGTACTATTGGCTCCACCAACTTTTAAGTAGTGTTTGGGAAGATTTGGCATCAGTGCAATATTAAGCCAAATAAGCCAATGAAATAACAGTGGTTAAAGAATAAAAAGGGTACACTATTTGGTATATTAGTTCTCAGCATGAGATTGTTGCTTTTGGACTCAGAAGTGGTAGTGAAAGAGGAAACAGTGAGAGTGATGAAGGAGATGTGTGTATTTTGGGAGATGGGAGATGGTGTTCCAGTGCCTCCATGCCCTATTTCTGAAGCAGAGATGAGGACTCAACTCATGAATGTCAGCATTCCATGTTACGGTTCTTGAGCTTCAGAGCTGAAGCCTTCTACTCTTATTTCCTCTCGTTACCCCTTCTATGTCAAAAAGGAACTGTTCTTGCTTAGCCAAATCTACTATTCCAAAAAAAATGAGAACACTCCCTTTTTCATAAATTTACTATGAAAGATGGAAGAAAATAGGTATCAGATATTGCATTAAAGTTTATTATTGTTGGTATTATGTTTACTAACATCTCAGTCTGAATGAAATCATGCCATGTAGATAAAACCTCATAGAGAGCTCAGCTCCTAATGCACTTCTCTACTTGATATATTGGGAAGGATCCTAGAGGAACCCTGTGTGTTGCTTTGCTGATGCAAAAAGACCAGCTGGCTAGATCTGAGTAAACAAGACAGCATTCGCCTTTACAACATTTTTGTGTGAGTCACCTGTGATGATATTCATGGGACTTGTTACTCCTTGACAATCTATATGTTGTATCTAATTTCATTATTAAAACATAGCAGGGGTTTTATGACCAAAACTTTACTACATAAAAGTGGAGATAATGACAAGGGGATGAATGAGCAACTATGCAGCTGGTTGCACTTCTAATAGTAGGCAGCATTTTCTAGTATTTTGTTGTTTATAGAATATGTTTGCATATACTATTTTACATGATTTTCAGTCTTGTGGGATTGTCAAGAAAAAAGTTTGCTCTACACATTTCAGAAGGAAATCATAGCTTAAACTGTGAATTTCTAAAGATTATATTGATAGTAAATACCAAACCCAAGATTTCCATCTGTGGGTCATGTGGAGGTGAATTGCTTAATATATATTATTTTTTGGGAGATTTTATCATTCAGACGTATAGATTCATCTCCTTTAGGGCTTTACTTAGAATAGTAGTTCTCAAACTTCAGTAGGAATCAGAATCATTTGGAGGGCTATTTGAAATAGAGATTATTGGATGCCATCCTAGAGCTTCTGATTCAGTAGGTCTTGGCTGGAGGCCCAAGAATGACCATTTGTGAACGCAATGTTCCTGGTCCTTGAACACCCATTAGTTATTTAATTTGCAATTTTTTTAAAAAAATTGACATACCTTTAAAGTTGCACATAATTATTGGTTACTGTGTGATGCTTTGATATGTGTATACAGTGTGTAATTTTCGATTAGGGTAAACACACTGATCTCAAGAATTACACATTTCTAGGACAGTATTTGATTCAGTGGTTAAGATTCCCCTTGGGGTGCCCACATCCCATGTTGAAGTCCAAAGGTTCCAATACTAGCTTTACTGCTGACCCAAACTTCCTGATAATGTGTGTCCTGGGAGACAGAAGATGTGATGGCTCAAGTACTGGGTTCCTGCCACCCATGTGAGAGACCCAAATTGAATTCCAAGTTCCTAGCTTTGACCTGGCCCAGTCCTGGCTATTAAGAGCATTTGAGGCGTAAACTGTTAGATGGAACATCTCTCTCTATCTCTCTATAGCTATTTCCTTGTCTCTATGGAAAACACTTTTTAGTATTTATTAATGGTGAAAACAGGCAAATTCTGTCTTACAGTATTTTATTTTATAAATAAATATATAATACTATAACATTACCTATAGTCACCTTATTCTGCAGTAGAACCCCAGAACTTACTTCTATTTAACTGTAAGTTGAACCAGTTAATCAGCATTTCCCCAACCCTATCATCCCCTTCAATGAAATCACCTTTTTTAAACAAAATTTATTCATTTGAGAGCTGGAGTTAAAGACACAGAGAGGGAGGAAAGGAGGGAGGGAGGGAGGGAGAGAGAGAGAGAGAGAGAGAGAGAGAGAGAGAGAGAGGTCTTCCATCCTCTGGTTCACTCCCCAAATGGTTGCAATGGCAGGAACTAGGCTGATCTGAAGCCAGGGGCCAGGAACTTCTTCTGAGTCTCCCATGCAGGTGCACTTGGGCCATCTTCCACTGCTTTCCTACCCCATAGCAAGATCTGGATTGAAAGACGAGCACCTGGGATGCGAACCGGCACCCATATGGGATGCTGGCACTGCAGGTGGAGGCTTAGCCTACTATGCCACAGAACTGGCCCCTGAAATCACCTTTTTTTAGACTCGACTCCACATATAAATGAGATCGTATGGCACTTGTCTTTCTGTACTTGGTTTTTTCACTTAATTAATGACCTCCAGTTCTATCTATGTTATAATGCAAGACAAGATTTTTTATTTTTGTGGCTAAGTCGTATTCCATTGTGTACAAATACCATATTTTATTTAGCCATTCATCAGTGAATTTCCATTTCTTAGTTATTGTGACTAGTAATGCAATGAACATGGGAGTAGAGATATCCTCCGAGCAGGGGGATTTCATTTCCCCTGGATATATACCCATTAGTAGGATTGCTGGATCATATGATAGTTCTATTTGTAGTTCCTTGAGGAATCTCCGTACTATTTTTCACAATGACTGTACTAGTTTACAATCCCGCCAAGGGTACACAAGGCTTTGCTTTACTGCACATACTGGAAAGTGCTTCTCATCTTATGCTTTTTTATAATAGCCAATCTAACTGGATTGAAATGATATCTCATTGTAGCTTTGATTTGCATTTCCCTGATTATTAGTGATGCTGAGCATTTATTCATATACTAGTTGGTTGTTTGCTTGTTTTCCTTTGAGAAATGTCTGTTTACATCTAGTAACCTCTAGGGAATCTCCTTCCCTAACTGGGAATGTGTTGCAGTAAGATTCACTTTGATTCTGCCAAATAATGTAGGCTGTTACCAAATTAAAAGACACCTTTGTATTATGTTATTGGCAGCATTTGCAGATAAATCTATATTTAAATCCCCAAACCAGTTGAGGGCAGGTCTGTTGTTATAAAATTGTAGAGAAGATTTTTTAAAGTGAAATAAAAAATGTCTTTGTTATCTTTTACTTATACTAGTGAGTGAAGGTCTTATAGCACACACCTTCACTGACACTGAGGCCTTATATGATTTCTGGCTTTGGGTGAGAATCTTCATTCCAATTCCCTATTTGTGTGAATTCAAAATCAGTAAGTCCCATAGCCCTTTAATTACTAAGATCTATCATCTTCTCACAGGGTAATTTCAACTTGACAAATTTTCTCAAGCTGGTTTTGAGTTTCCTATTTTGTGGTTGTAGGCATTTCTTTATTCTCTTATAAGCTCTTACATATAGATTTATATATTACATCCAAATATCTAAACAAATGATGCTGGGAAGATTTTCAGATTATTTAGTTTGCTTTGCTGCTGGAAATGCAGTCATAGTCTTATCATATTTTATTCATTGTTAAAAAGATTTATTTATTTATTTGAAAGTCACAGTTACAGAAAGAGGAGAAGAGAGGGAGATCTTTCATCCACTGATTCACTCTCCAGATAGCCACCATGGCCGGAGCTGAACTAGGCTGAAGTCAGGAGTCAGGAACTTCTTCCTGGTCTCCAACATGGGTAGCAGAGATCCAAGTACTTGGGGCATCCTCCACTGCTTCTTCTAGGCAATTAACAGGAAGCTGGATCAGAAGTGGAGTAGCCGGGACACAAACCAGCACTCATACAGGATGCTGGCAGCATAGACCTCAGCTTTAACCACTATGCCGCAATGCTGACCCAAGTCCTTTCATCTTTTAATTGACAAATAAGATGGTATCCATTCAGGCTATACATGAGTTTCAGAATGCACTTATTTTCATTTTTATTTGAAAGGCAAAGGGACAGACAGGTAGAGAAAGATCTTCCAAATACAAGTTGACTCAGCTAATGTGTGCAGGGCTGGGCCAGGCTGAAGCCAAGAGCCCAGAACTCAATCCAGGTCTCCCAAGTACTTGAGCCATCATTTGCTGTCTTCCAAGGTGAGAATTAGCAGAAAGCTAGAATCAGGAGTGGAGCAGGCTTTAAACTCAAACATTGTGATATGGCAGGCTGGCAGCCCAACTGGCATCTTAATCACTGTGTCAAACATCCACCCCACAACATGATCTTTTGAAATATGTGTCCGTTGTA
This sequence comes from Sylvilagus floridanus, assembly GCA_949820135.1. Classification (NCBI taxonomy): domain Eukaryota; kingdom Metazoa; phylum Chordata; class Mammalia; order Lagomorpha; family Leporidae; genus Sylvilagus; species Sylvilagus floridanus. The sequence continues at coordinate 63,483,108 of OX463223.1, read as the reverse complement.
GAATGGATCTAAGAAACTAATATATGCCATGACCTCAATTCCTAGGTTGTGTGATGAGAACCCTGAAAATCTACTCTTTAAGCCGTTTTAAAGTATATAACACATTGTTATTAACTATTGTTTCTCTGTTGTATAATAAATCTCTTGAGTTTTTTTCTCCTATATAACTCCAGTTTGAGCTCCTTAATCACAGGCTTGTTATTTAAAAGTAGACAATCATTCAAAATGGAAGACAATATTTATAATATCATTGTACTGGTATATGCATCTAAAGAAGTGTCGTTATGATATTATAAAATAGGCAAAAAGATTACCATATCTAGCTGCCAGAGTCATACATACTATGAATTTGTCTTTTAAGTACTGATTTAAAATATCAGTTATTCAATGGTATGGATATGGCAATGAATCTAGAGATGGTAAATAGATTTTAGCCTGAGGACCACCAGCAATAGATTCATAGTGGCTGCCCAGCTCTTTATGTAGATGGGGATTTTGATGTTAAATTCAGGTTTACTATGAGAGAAACTGCTATTTTTCATAATAACTATCAATAGCTAACATTTTGATTGTTTACTATGTGCCATTAACTGTGATAACTGCTTGCTTACTTATAATATTTAATCCTCACAACAGTCTTATGAAGCCAGTAATATTATTCTTGTTACACAAATAAGGAAAATTAACAGAAAGGTTAAGCAGTTTGTGCAAGGTCACACAACTTGTTCATGGTAAAGCAATGATTGGAATGCAAGTCTATATAATGCTAGAGCCCAAGATCTTAACTACTTTGCCAAAGTTTTCAAACTTGAGACGTAGTCTCTTTCGAAAACCACCTACACACAATCTTAATATTTAGTTCAATGATTTCTCATATTATTCCAATAGTCAATTTAATCTAAGTATACAAAAAGTAAAATTTCATTATTTTTATATCTTCATACAAATATCATAAAAGTTCCAAAACAGATTCACAAGTTTTATACTTTTTAAGTTGTAATTTTTTATAATTTTTAACATTTTGTCACATTTGCTTCAAAGGTAGACATTATATACATAGATATATATTTTTTTCTTGAAAATGGAGATATTAATATCAAAAAGTGAGGGATTCTTGATAATGATACTAACATGGGGAAAAAGGATATTTTTCCATGTACATGGAATGATTCATTAAAGCAATATTTATAAATATATATGGAATGATAGGCATCCACACAATCTTTATATGTATTCACTTCCACAAATAAGAGGAAAAATATGCTATTTGCTTTTTTGGGATCTGCCTTATTTCATTTAGCATAATGATTTCCAGTTCCATCCATTTTGTGCAAAAGTCAGGATTCCTTTTTTATGGGTAATATTCCATCACATATATATATAGATATGTGTGTGTGTGTGTGTATGTGTGTGTGTATTTCTTTACCCAGTAATCAGCTGATGAACATCTAAGATGATTTCATATCCGCTATTGAGAACTGAGTTGCTATAAACATAGGAGAGCAGGTTTTTTTTTTTTTTCATAATGCTGATTTCAGTTCCTTTGGATATATTCCCAGTAGTAGGATAGCTGGCTTATATGTGATAGATCTGTTTTTAGTTTTCTGGAAAATCTCCATACTGTTTGCCATAATGGTTATAACAATTTTGCATTCCCAAGAAGAGTATTAGGGTACCCTTTTCTCCACAACCTCTCCAGAATTTGTTATTTTTTTGATTTTTTGGATAATAGACATTCAAACTGGAGTGAAGTGATACATCATTATGATTTTTATTTGCATTTCCCTGGTGGCTAGGGATTCTGATTATTTTTTCAATGGTCTACTGGCCATTGCATTTTATCCCTTGAAAAATGATGGTTCATATCCTTTGCCCATTTCTTAACTGGATTGTTTCCTTGTATTTAGTTCCTTGAACTCCTTATACATTCTGGATATTAATCCTTTATCAGATGCATAGTTTGCAAATATTTTCTCCCATTCCATCAGTTGTCTCTTTACTTGGCTAATTGTTCCTTTACTGTGCAGAAATTTTTTAACTTGATGTAATCTCATTTGTTTATTTTTGTTTTTAATGCTTGTGCCATTGGGGTCATACCCAAGAAATCTTTGACTAGGCTAATAAATGGATAAATTAATAGTTTAGTGTGATAGTACTTTTATTTGTACAATATGAATAATACACTTCTAGTCAATAATCAATCCATTATTTTTGATGAATCACTTTATTAACACCTTATAACAAAGTATTAAAAACTATAAAAATAGTATTTTACAAAATGTGTATTAAATAATTGCTATTTATGACTATGGCTAATTAAGTATTTCAGTTTGGGATATACTATAATTAATATATAATTTAAATATATTCATGAATTCTATCACTCACCTTCTTTAAGTTTGGCATTTCTATATTATGTGCTATGAAATTTTTGGTCCTCCCATAAATTTTCTTTATTTTCATACTTTTATCATCAATTTTTAATTTCCTAAAAATTGTGAGGTAGTAATACAAGTTCTAATATATCAGATCCCACCTCTTCCTTATTAAGATCTCATATTAGTATATTTGTCACAAGCTAGGGGTGGTTCATTAATTTCCTTTAATTGAACTAGAGCAAAGGCTTCATTTTCCATGAGGTCATTGACATTTACTTGATATAAATACATCATTTATGTGTGAAGCCCTCTCTGTTCTTAATCTGACTACCTCCAACAATTAAAATTATCACTTGAGTAGTTCATTTTCATGGTACTGAATTAAATTAATATTTTAATAATAACTAAACAACTGAACATCATGTTTTATTAAAGTGCCGCTCAGTACCACTCCCCAAAATGTATTTTATTTAAATAATCCTTGAAATGAGAATTCATAATTGCTTAGAAAAGTGCTCCTGTGATCTTAAGACTTACTTAGAAAAATATTGCCTTATATACCCTTTCTTGCTTGTGAAGATTAACTCAGATCCTCAGAGTTCTATTTATTCCCTAGTGAAAACTTGTTATAAAATTGTAATTTGAAACAAAATTTCTGTGCACAAAAGCTGTAACGAACTCACTCTATTTACTGGGTTGGGGATTGGTAATGAGAGTAATTTTATTGTGTCCTTGTGCAAGGTAGCATTATAAACATATATGATTCGTATGACTTTTCTTGACCACCTTTAAGGCAGATACCACTATCTCTATTTTACAGAAAAGAGAAATGAAACGTAAATAAATTAAAAACAATAACCAATATCATATGGCTAATGATGGAGCTAGTTTAGTCTGAGTCCAGATTAAACCTTTCTAAGCAGTGCACTCTATTGCTTCATGGTGACCAACCAGACTTGGAGTTATGGACCCTCCTACATAGGATCTTATTTTGCTGTTATTAATATCATTATTCTTCCTATTAATTCCTAAAAACATTCAAAGAACAAAGAAACCAATTGGGGCCAATACCATGTTGTCATTTTTTTCCTACCTCCTCAGTATTAGGAAGTGTGTAAAATGAATGTCCTTGAAAAATTGTTAATGGCTCCTGGGATTCTTATGTATTATAATTCTATGTTATATAATTTCACGGTGTCATGTGTAAAGGTGTATTTTGTGACAACAAAGATCTAAAAACCCTGTGGGTGGAGTTGAATGATAGTTGAGTTTTGCTGCTGAAGTTAAGTTAGCACCAATTCAAATTAGGTTGTTATAAGTTTAAGATAATAACTGTAATACCCAGGGTAACCTCCAAGAAAATATCAAAAGAAAATTAAATGAAAATCAAAATCACCCACTACAAAAAAAAATCAAGTTAATACAAGAGAAAGTCACAATAGAGGAAATTACAGAAATAAAATTATATTGTATTGGACCATGAAAAAACCAGAAAGAAAATGGCAGAGGCCTTTTATCATTAATGATTTTAATTGTAAATGAACTGGGGCTGGTGCTATGGCACAGCAGGTTAATGCCCTGGCCTGAGGCACCAGCATCCCATATGGGCACCGGTTCAAGACCCTGATGCTCCTCTTCTAATCCAGCTCTCTGCTATGGCCTGGGAAAGCAGAGCGAGATGGCCTAAGTCCTCGGGCCCCTGCACCCGTGTGGGAGACCCGGAGGAAGCTCCTGGCTCCTGACTTCAGATTGGCACAGCTCTGGTGAGTAAACCATCAGATGGAAGATCTCTCTCTCTCTCTCTCTCTCTCTCTCTCTCTCTCTCTTTCTCTGCCTCTCTCTGTGTAACTCTGACTTTCAAATAAATAAATAAATCTTTAAAATGCAAATGGACTAAAATCTATAATCAAATGGCAGAAATTGAAGAATGTACTTTTAAAAGTGATCCAGCTATATGCTGCCTGCAAGAGATGCATTATAATCACGTAAAAGCAAATAGGTTGAACTTGAGAAGATAAAATTTGCAATCAATGAAAGTTGAGATAGTTAAATCAATAGCAACCAAAATAGTAAGCTGTACTTTGGAAATTTATATTCTTTCAATAAAAGCTTTATAAAAAAAACTGCTACAAGAGTCAAGGAAGACCATTATTTGTGGATAATAGAGTGAATTTATCAAGAGTATACAATGCACTCAAATGTATATGCACCAAACAACAGTGAAAAATATTCAATTCTATAATTATAGTTGGAGACTTCAAAACACTGATTTAAATAAAGGATGGAACATACACACAGAAGAACAATAAATAAATAAACAGAAAACTTAACTCTGTAAGTCAAGTAGCCCTAAACAAACAAACTACTAAACTCAACTAAACCATAGAAATATGTGTTTTTCTCACATACACATAAAAATTTTTCCGTATAAACCACGTGTTAGGACACAGAACAAGTTTTAATAAATTTTAAAGGATTGATATCATGCAAGTATCTTCTGTGACCAAAATAGAATTAAGTCAAAGGATAATAACAGAAGGAAAACTGCATAATCTAAAAATACATGGAAATTCAGTGGTATACACCTAACCAGAATAAGTCAAGGGACAGGTGTTACGAAACAGCACATTAAACCACCACTTGGAACATCTGAATCCCATGTTGGAGTCCTGGATTTTCTGCTTCCAATCTCATTTTTTGATAATGCATCCTGGGATGTAGGAGATGATAATTCAAGTAATTGAGCCGTTGCCCCCCACGTGGAAAACTTGAAGAGAATTCTGCCTGGCCCAGCCCTAGCTATTGTCAAAATCTGGGGGAGTGAACCAGTAAATGAAAATCTCTCTCTCTCCCTCTCCCTCTCTCTCTCTCTCTCTCTCTCTCTCTCTCTCTCCCCCATCCACATTTTAAAATTGAAGGAAATAAATAAACAGACTTTTTTTTAAAAAAAAAAGTTAAGAATCATATGCTTCTTAGCAACCTAATAACCAAAGAGAAACTATTGCAAAAATTTGAAAATCATCTGAGATGAAAGAAAATGAAAATACAACATGACAAAATTTATGGAATGCAACAAAGGTAGTCATGAGAGGAAAATGTATGACAGCAATCATTTAACATCCAAAAGAAAAAAGACATAGTTAGCTTCACATTTCAGACACTAGGAAAAGAAGAGCTAAAATAACAAAAAGAAGGAAGTCATAAAGATTAGATCAGATTTTTAAAAACAGAGATCAGAGAAATAATAGACAATCAACAATACCAAAAGTTGGTTCTTTTACATATACTGACAAATCTTTACATAGACTCACAAAACCTAAAGAGAAAATACAAAAATTGAACATCAGAAATGAAAGCTATTATGAACCTTACAATAGAAAAAAAAGTATTCTACTAGAATATTATAATTATATACGGACAAAACTAAATAGCTTATATGAAATGGAAAGATTCCTGAAACACAAAAATTGTCAAAATTGGCTCAAGAATAAACAGAAAATCTGAATGAATACAATATACAATAAGATTGAATCAGTAATCAAATGCATCCCAACTGGTAAATTCCACCAAAATTTTAAATCATTACTAACAATCTTTATCAAACTTTTCTGAAAATTGAAGAATACATTTTCCTAAATTATTCCATATGGCTTGTATTTCTCTAGTATCAATCAGAAATGATGCTGAAGAGAAGATAATTACAAATCAACATTCTTGATGAACTTACAAAAATTCCCCACAAAACCCTTGTAAACCAAATCCAATAGCATATTAAAAGATTAGATACCCTGACCAAGTGAGTCATGAATCCATGAGTGGTTCAATATAAGAAAATCAATCAACATAATTTGCCACATTGATAGAATGAAAGAGATTTACATGATCATCTCAGTTGATGCAAAAAAGCATTTGACAAAATTCAGCATCGTTTCATGATAAAAAAAAAAACCTCAGATTACTGCAAAAGAAGGAAAAAGATGAAAGGCCTTTATGAAAAATTGACAGTTAATATCATACTTCAAAGTAAAAACTGAAAACTCCCCTCCATTCGGATCAGGAACCAGACAAGAATACCCATTAACTAATTAAAGTCGTACTAAAAGTTTTAACTAGAGCAATTAGGCAACAGAAAGAACTAAAAGAAAAAAAAAGCATTCAATCAGAAAGTTGTAAGTAAAATTATATTCATAGGTGGCATAATCCTATATCTAGAAAAATCCCAAAGAATCCTCAAATAAAAGGTACAAAACCTAATAGATTCAGCAAAGATGCAGATTAGAGCATTAATATACAAAAATCAGTTGTGTTTTTCTTCACCAGCAATGAAAAACTCTAAAAAGAAATTAAAAAGACAAACACATTTACAGTAATATCTAAAATAATAAAATACTTAATAATATATTCAAACAAGGAGGCAGGGGCTGGCATTGTGATGTAACAGATTAAGCTGCAGCCTGCAATGCCAGCATCCCATATGAACATCAGTTTGAGTCCCAGTTGCTCTACTTTTAATCCAGCTCCCTGCTAATGCACCTGGGAAGGCAGTGGAAGATGGCCCAAGTCCTTGGACCCCTGCACCCATGCAGGAAACCATGGTGAAGCTCCTGGCTCCTGGCTTTGGCCTGACCCAGCCCTGGTCATGGTGTCCATTTGGGAAGTGAAGCCAATACATATCTCAAAGTAAATAAAGAAGACTTAAATAAATAGAAAAACATTTCATGATCATAAATTGGAAGACTTTAAATTATTAAGATGTCAGTACTACCCAAAGTGATATACAAATTAAATGCAATCCTGTCAAACTTTCAACAACCTTTTATCAAAAATAAAATAGCTGATCCTTGAATTTACATGGAATTTTAAGGGGCTCTGAATGGACAAAACAATCTTGAATAAGAGTAACAAAGTTAGAGAACTCATATTCCCCAATTTCAAAACTTACCATGAAGCTACAGGAAGGAATAAAAACAGTGTGAATATTCATATATACAAAAGGAATATACTTGGATATTTTAGTCAAATTTTTATTACTATAGTGAACTTTCTGAGGCAACTGATTTTATAAAAAAAAAAAAAAGATGTGTATTTAGTTCACAGTTTTGCATGTTCAGGTGCAAGATTAAGAAGTCTCCTTGGTTTGGCCTTTGGTAGGAATAGCAATTAGCATAGGCAGAGCTTGTGCAGAATATAGATTATATGGTGAGACAGGAAACAGAGAAGCTCAGCCCAAACTCATACTTCTATAATAACTCTCTCAGGAGAATTACCTTTCAAGGGTACACCCCTCCCCCGAAAGACCTAAAGAACTCCCATTAGGCTCTACCTCCTAAACACCATAATTATCTGCCACCATTCAGTGTAGTCTTATTAATAGCCAAGAAACAGAAACATTCCAAATATATGTCAACATACGAGTGGATAAATAAAATATACTGTATGCATTCAATAGATTAATTCTCAGTTATAAAAAGGAATAAAGTTCTGATACATGTCATGACATAGATAAACCTTGAAAACAATATTCTAAGTGCAGTAAGGTAAACACTAAAAGACAAATATTGTATGATTTAAATTACATGAAGCATCTAGTTAGGCAAATTTATAGTCAAAAAGTAGATTAGAAGTTACCAGGGACTAGGAGCATCAGGGAATTAAGATCATTTTAAATGATGCAAAATTTCTGTTTGGATTAAGAAAAACAGTTTGAAAACAGTGGCCATGGTTGCACAACATTGTGGATATAATTAATGCCACTGAATTGGGTACTTAAAAGTGGTTAAAAGGGACAATTTTTATCACCGAATGTTTTGCACAGTACCTTTTTGTTACTGTTTAGTTATAAGAAAGAAGAAACATCGCATAACAGGAAAAGTGCTAACAAATGTTTCTACATGCTGAGATTCTGCTGAGTAATAACTTTTCCACTTTAACATTGAACAGTTAAATTTTATGTTGAGAAGATATTTATAGTTATGCTAGTTTATAAAATCATTCATAAACTACAGCATTTTTGAAAAAGAATTATCTTTTTTGAAAGACAGAGGGGTGGAGGGACGGGAAAGTGAGAGAAAGAGGGAGACACACAGAGAGAGAGACAGAGACAGAGAGAGTGAGAATGAATGTGAATCTTCCTTCTGCATTGGTTATTCTCATATGGCTGCAGTGGCCAGAACTGGTCCAGGCCTAAGTCAGGAGCCCAGAACAACATCCAGGTCTCCCACATGGTGGTATAAGCCTGAGCACTTGGGCCATCTTCCCTTGCCTTCCAGGCACATTAGAAGGGAGATGGAGCACAGATGGAGCAGCTGAGACTTGAACTGGTGCTCCCACATGGGATGTCGGTGTTGCAAGCCAGTGGCTTAACACTCTGCATCACAATGCTAGTCCTTGTAACAGAATATAATTAAATAAATTCTCATCTTTATGGACAATGATACAATTCTATCAAAATATATTTATACCTAATTAAATACATTGAGTGTGCTATGTTACAAAATCAAAGTAATAAAAATGAAAATAAAGAATTAGATGAAAAAATAATGTAAGACTTGGATCCACAAATCAAACAGTAATTTTTAATATACCAAATTTGGAGAAAGGTAAATAACAACAAAACAAACTAAGTTTAATATTTTTTTAAAAAGATTTATTTATTTATCTGAAAGAGTTACAGAGAGAGGAGAAGCAGAGAGAGAAAGAGAGAGAGAGAGAGAGAGAGAGAGTGTGTGTTCTTCCATCCAATGGTTCACTCCCCAATTGGCCACAATGGCCAGAGTTATGCTGATCCAAAGCCAGAAGCCAGGAGCCTTTTCTAGGTCTCCCACGAGGGTGCAGGGGCCCAAGCATCTGGGCCATTTTCCACTGCTTTCCCAGGACGTTGCAGAGAGCTGGATAGGAAATGGAGCAGCCGGGACTCGAACTGGTGCCCATATGGGATGCTGGAGCTTCAAGCCAGGGCGTTAACCCACTGTGCCACAGTGCCGGCCCCTTATTAGTTTTACTGAAAATGAAGCATGAACTTCCAGGATAGCTGAGACTCAATATATATTCAAAATTTGTCCATATTTACATCTTTAGTTTTCTATGAAGTGAACTAGTGTTTCGGAACACTGCCCTTAAGCACCTGTAAACCTTCAATCCCGAAGAAAGATTCAATTATATTCATTAAACTCTACTTCACTAAGGCTGAAAAGAGAATTCATACATTCTGGAAAGATTTCAAAAAGTTTTGAGGGAAATTGAATTTCTGTTAAGTCTCTTACCAGCAAATTCAACTAATCTCCAAGACATTTTCTACCTCTTTCCCTTTTAATGCTCTTATTGAGTCAGTCAGCTAGTCTTACCAATTCTCCCTTCAGATTTTCCTCTACTGGTGCTTTGCCTTTCATTCTCTGTCATTGTCCTTAGTTCAAGTCTTCATTACCTCTTTCCTAAATTATCACGTTAGCTCCCTGTTCTTTTCCTTATCATCCATCCTTCCTAAAGACATCAGAATTCTCTTCATAAATCATCATTCTGAACAAAACTCAGCAGCAGTCACCCACATTTGAATATGATGTTCAAAACTCATCAGTGGGGCCGGCACTGTGGTAACAGGTAAAGTCGTCGCCTGCAGTGCTGGCATTGCATGTGGGCACTGGTTCTAGTCCCAGCTGCTCCACTTCCGACCCAGCTCTCTGCTATGGCCTGGAAAAGCAGCACAAGAAGGCCCAAGTCCTTGGGACCCTGCGCCTTCGTGGGAGACTTGGAAGAAGCTCCTGGCTCCGTCCTTTGGATTGGTGTAGCTCCTGCTGTTTTAGCCATCTGAGGAGTGAACCAGCAGATGGAAGACATCTCTCTCTCTCTCCCTCTCTCTCTCTCTCTGTCTGTCTCTTTCTGTCTCTCTCTCTCTCTCTCCTGGTTCCTGGCTTCGGATCAGCCCAGCTCCCACTGTTGCAGCCATTTGGGGAGTGAACCAGTAGATGGAAGACCTTTCTCTCTGTAACTTTTCCTCTCAAATAAATAAAAAAATAAATCTGAAAAAAAAAAAGAGAGAAAAGACAAAGCAAGTTACATGTCCTTTTCCTTTCAGTCTTTCCTTACTAATCCAGAAGCCCAAAGTAGAGAGTGTTGGTTGAATGTGCATTTATCATCAAGTGCAATTAAAACAGTTGAGGGGTGTGTGTTGTGGTGCAGTGGATTAAGCCACTGCTTATAATGTTCATGTCCCACATCCAAGTGCCTCTCCCAGTTCCCGCTACACCCAAACCAGCCCCATGCTAATGTTCCTGGGAAGCAGCAGATAATGGTCCACATAATTGGGTCTCTGCCATCCTCATGGCAAATGGATATCCAGACTTCTGGCTTCCGCCTGGCTCAGCCCTGACTCTTTTAGGCATTTGGGGAATGAACCATTAGATGGAAAAATCTCTATGTGTCACTCTGGTCTTTCAAATAAATAAAATAAATCAATCTTTAAAGAAAACTACTAAATTTATTTTGTATATCACTTTACTCCTGTAATGAAAGCCAAATACATATACTTATAAGCTATAAAATAAAAATATTTAATGTAGCAGATTGCACATGAGTTATATTTGCATTTAAATACTTATATTTGCATTTAAAAGTAGTATTGTACAATACAAAAATGAATGGTAAAATTCATGTTAATAATTTATATTTTAATATTTCTTTACTAATGACAACAAATAGCAAATAAAAAACATTGATACATACAGAGATATGGCAGAAGAAAGGAAAACATTTTATGTTTTTGTGATTTTAGCAGCACTTTATTTCCTGCATTTTGAAGAAGGAGCACACATTTTCGTTTTTCACTGGGTCTTGCAAATTATGTAACCAGGGAAAATGTCCTTTATCTTGTGGCAGTGTGGCCGCAACTGCTATTTGTTCCATCTGCCTCCTATATTTACAGGCTACTCATTTTTTCTTCTCAAAAACAAAGCTTAACCATTCAATTCTGTATTTTTGCCTATATGTCTCCTGACCTCCTCCAATGGTGATGTTTGAGGCTAGGTCAAATATTTTTTCTCTGTCATTTCAACTCAAGACTTTCCCATTTGAGTTAGCTTACAGCAATTATTCCTTCAGACAGTTTAACAAGTGAAATAGAATAAACTTTGTAGTCAACTGGGCCTGGATGTGAATCCTGACTCGATTCCCTGTTTGCTGGGTCATTATAAGCAAATCTCCTACTTATTTTAGATCAGTTTGCCAAAACCGCTCATCAGAGATTCTCACCCAATATGTCTGATGCATGATCCCAGAGGTCAGATTTTGTGATCAGTTCCACAAGTAAATCAGATGTAACTGGTCTGTATCCTAGTATTTGGGCAACCCTGGATTGGATAATTTCTAATGTGCCTTCTTATCCAAAGATTCATGATTCTGTGAAGTATACAAATTCCTCAGGTCCTTGCTGCACATGTGCCTTAGAATGAAATCTTTCTTGTTCCTTTAACAGGAGCCAAAGTCTTTATTATACTATGAACTTTGCCCTGATCTAAAAACAAACAAGATCTTATTGTAAGGCTATAAAATATCTCTGTGCTACAAGTAACACTACAGAGTTTGGTATGCAACATAACTGAAGAAGATGGACATTTGACCTAAGGAAAGCCACCTTCCAAAAATGGTTGCCAATGTATTGATTTCTGTTCTTTGGATATATAAGATTGATGCAATTATTGCAAAATAGGCATAAAATGCGAAAGACCCATTTTTGTTGCCAACTGAAGGCTAGTGATGCATAATCCATTGGTTTTTCAATTACCCTTTAAAACGGAAAAAAAAAATTCCCCTTAATAAGAATTAATCAAATTTCTATTCTCCCCCTTTAAAGTTGGATTTGGGGGAATTGAGGAAAGAATTGAGATTTTTGAAGCAGAGGTGAGTTCAGGGGCAGGAAAGAAAGTATTAGGAAAATTTCATGAAAAAGACTGAACAGGATTCAACAAGCCAGAGAGCAATCTTAGGAGAACTGAGAAGAGAAATTGGCACAAACCTGAAGTGTGGATATGGCATTGCAATCTCAGCAAAGATCCTTGTGACAGGAAACCTTGTGAGTACCCTACAGCTTACCGCTACTTAGATGTGATTGTTGCATTAATTAAAGAAAATTACAAGAACACATGCAGTACCTAACTGTGTCCATTTATGCTTTCTAATATTTATATCTTCATTATCAAGGCCCCAACCAGTTCATGATTGATAATTAATATTTATTTCTCATTTTCAAATTATAAGTATTGCCAGGGGGTTAGTGAAGTTGCTTTCACTATGAAATAATTTTGCCAATTTGTCCTGCTCTGCTTGCTGCTATGTTGGTTTCCCAGTTATTTCATCTCTCCTGCAGCTATACTCCCATGGTGGGAGAATCAGAGTAGCTCAAAATCAATAGATCAACATCTCAAACAAGTAGAAACCCAACATTTTGTTGTGTCTCTGCATATTCCCTGTGTAGAAGAGCAATCAGAAGATGTACTGGACATTTTCCCATGGTACCCTTCTGTCCCAAACACTGGATGGGCTGGTCAAATACATAAAAGGGAGCCACCATTTGAACATTGCCTCAACTGTGTGCCTCCTTTTATAAGGATTTTTAATCATATATTTTTCTTTCATAATATAATTATACACCTTCTCATTTAAACTATTGCATGAGAGTAAGTCATTACGGTAATAGAATTAAGAAAAAAACTCAGAACACCTGAAGCTAATTTCTATCCTAATTTATAACTGAGAACCTCTATTTTAAATGGATCAGAAAAATGCTATATTTTATAAACAGGTGGACATGGCCTCAGATTAAGAAATATTTAACTAAAAGAAAATTTAAAAGGTGAATATTAAAAAATGGAATGTTCCCCTTAGGATCTGGAATCAATATAGCTGTTAGAAAGAGTTTTTGAAGCCAGCATCACCTTAATTCCTAAACCGGAAAAAGATGCAGCGGAGAAAGAGAATTATAGACCAGTTTCTCTGATGAATATACAGGTAATAATCTTCAATAAAATTCTGGCCAATAGAATTCATCAACACATCAGAAGGATCATCCACCCAGACCAAGTGGGATTTATCCCTGGTATGAAGGCATGGTTCAATGTTCACAAATCAATCAATGTGATACACCACATTAACAGACTGCAGAAGAAAAACTATATGATTATCTCAATAGATGCAGAGAAAGCATTCGATAAAATACAACACTCTTTCATGATGAAAACTCTAAGCATATTGGGTATAGAAGGAACATTCCTCAACACAATCAAAGCAATTTATGAAAAACCCATGGCCAGCATCCTATTGAATGTGGAAAAGTTGGAAGCATTTCCAATGAGATCTGGTACCAGACAGGGATGCCCGCTCTCACCATTGCTATTAAATATAGTACTGGAAGTTTTAACAAGAGCCATTCATCAAGAAAATAAATTGAAGGGATACAAATTGGGAAGGAAGAAGTCAAACCACCTCTCTTTGCAGATGATATGATTCTTTATTTAGGGGATCCCAATAACTTCATTAAGAGACTATTGGAATTCATAGAGGAGCTTGGCAAAGTAGCGGGATATACAATCAATGCACAAAAATCAACAGCCTTTGTATACACAGGCAATGCCATGGCTGAGAAAGAACAGCTAAGATCAATCCCATTCACAATAGCTACAAAAAACAATCAAATACCTTGGAATAAACTTAAACAAGGACATTAAAGATCTCTACGATAAGAATTAAAAAACTTTAAAGAAAGAAATAGAATAGGATATCAAAAAATGGAAAAATCTTCCATGTTCATGGATTGGAAGAATCAATATCATCAAAATGTTCATTCTTTCAAAAACAATTTATACTTTCAATGTGATACCAATTAAAATACCAAAGACATTTTTCTCAGATCTGGAAAAAATGATGCTGAAATTCATATGGAGGCACAGGAGACCTCGAAAAACTAGAATAACTAAAGCAATCTTGGACAACAAAAACAAAGCCGGCGGCATCATGATACCAGACTTCAAGACATACTACAAGGTAGTGTTGGGAAATGGTGTTGGGAAAACTGAATTTCCACATGCAGAAGCATGAAGCAAGACCTCTATATTACACCTTACACAAAAGTCCACTCAAAATGGATTAAAGATCTAAATCTACAACTCGACACCACGAAATTATTAGAGAACATTGGAGAAACCCTACACTATATAGGCACAGGCAAAGATTTCTTAGAAAAGACCCCGGAGGCACAGGAAGTAAAGCCCAAATTAACAATTGAAATTACACTAAATTGAAAAGTTTATGTACTGCAAAAGAAACAGTCAGGAAAGGGAAGAGGCAACCAACAAAATGGGAAAAAATATTTGCAAATTATGCAACTGATAAAGGATTAATAACCAGAATCTACAAAGAGATCAAGAAACTCCACAACAACAAAACAAGTAACCCACTTAAGAGATGGGCCAAGGACCTCAATAGACATTTTTCAAAAGAGGAAATCCAAATGACCAACAGACACATGAAAAAATGTTCAGGATCACTAGCCATCAGGGAAATGCAAATCAAAACCACAATGAGGTTCCACCTCAACCCAGTTAGAATGGCTTACAACGGAGGATGGCCCAAGTGCTTGGGCCCCTACACCCCCACAGGAGACCAGGAGGAAGCACTTGGCTCCTGGCTTCAGATCGGTTTAGCTCTGGCAGTAGTGGCCATTTGGGGGAGTGAACAAATGGAAGGAAGACCTCTCTCTCTCTCTCTCTCTCTCTCTCTCTCTCTCTCTCTCTCTACCTGTCAAATAAGAAAAAGAATGACTTACATACAGAAATCAACTAACAACAGATGCTGGCAAGGATGTGGGGAAAAAGGGACGCTAATACACTGTTGGTGGGGATGCAAACTGGTAAATCCACTATGGAAGACAGTTTGGAGATTCCTCAGAAACCTGAATATAGCGCTACCACACGACCCAGCCATCTCACTCCTCAGAATTTACCCAAGGGAAATTAAATCGGCAAATAAAAGAGCTGTCTGCACCTCAGTGATTATTGCAGCTCAATTCACAATAGCTAAGACATGGAATCAACCTAAATGCCATCAACAGAAGACTGGATAAAGAAATTATGCGATATGTACTCTATAGAATGCTGCACCGCGGTAAAAAAAAAAATGAAATCCAGTCATTTGCAACAACATGGAGCAATCTGGAACTCATTATGTTGAGTGAAATAAGCCAGTCCCAAAGGAATAAGTATCATATGTTCTCCCTGATTTTTGACAACTAACTGAGCACCTAAAAGGAAACCTGTAGAAGTGAAACGGACACTATGAGAAACAATAACTTGATCAGCCCTTGTCCTTACTGTAGAGGAACAGCTTACTATTTTATTCTTTTGAGTATTTTCTTGTTCTACTTAATACCATTGGTTGAACTCTTTAATTAACACACAGTTATTCTTAGGTGTTTAAATTTAACTGAAAAGTGATCCCTGTTAAATATAAGAGTGGGAATAAGAGAAGCAGGAGATGTACAGTTTGTACATCCTCACTCAGACTTACCCCTAAGGGTAAAGCTAGAAACGTGCCACAGGACTCCAAATCCCATTAAGTTGACATGTACCAATGCCATCTTACTAGTTAAAGTGATCAGTTTAAGTTCATAATTGATCATAAATATAGGATTAGTGTAAAAGAGGTGACATACATAAGACCAGTGTCTGCTAATAATAATTAGTAGGATTAAAAAGGAGAGAAGGATCCAACATGGGAAGCAGGATACACAGCAGACTCACAGAATGGCAAATCCCCTGAACAGCACTCTGGCCTCAGAATCAGCCCTTAAAGCATTCGGATCTGGCTAAAAAGCCCATGAGAGTTTCTCAGGCATAGAAAGCAAAGACACTGTGACAAGAAATGGCCTACATGAAAGATCTCTGTGAGTGAGATCCCAGTGGAAAGAATGGGCCATCAAAGAAGGAGGTGCCTTTCTCTGAAGGGAGGAGAGAACTTCCACTTTGACTATGGCCTTGTCTAAATAAGGTCAGAATCTGTGAACTCAAGAGGCTTCCACAGCCTTGGCAGCTCATGACAAGAACCTCAGGTGATTACTGACATCATAAATAAGAGTGTCAATTGTTAAATCAACAACAGGAGTCACTGTGCACTTACTCCCCATATAGGATCTCTGTCCTTAATGTGTTGCACTATGTGAATTAACAGTAAAACTGGTCTTCAAACAGTACTTTATATCTTATGTGTCTGTGTGGGTGCAAACTGTTGAAATCTTTACTTAGTATATACCAAGTTGATCTTTTTTATATAAAGGTAAATGAAAATGAATCTTAATGAAGAATGGGATGGGAGAGGGAGTAGGAGGTGGAATGGTTTGTGGGTGGAAGGGTGGTTATGGGGGGAAAAACTGCTATAATCCAAAAGTTGTACTTTTGAAATTTATATTTATTAAATAATAGTTTTCTAAAAATAGAGTTCTTGATTTCTTGAATTTTTATGTTGTGATTTTTTGTTGTTGTTCAAATAGTTGAGGAATTGAAAATCCCAAAGGATTTAGAAATATTCTGTAGTCATATGAATTCAAGGCTTTTTAAAATTATTTTTAAGCATTTGAATTTCAGAGTCTTGGAAAGTCAGGGTATGTTTGTGTCTCCTAGGCAAGGGGAGTGAGTGAGGACTAATGTTAACATTGATTTCAAACAAGTGTTTGTTCTCCCATTAATCCTTGTTTCCCCCATACCACTTCTGGATACAAGAGAAATGAAAAGATGTGGGGCCTAATTTACTTGTGCTTGGCAATACTCCAGTCTTTTTTACAATTTTTGATCATTTAGCTGCTTTATCCTTGCTGGATTAATTTTTGGCCCATCGACATTGTCAGATCTCCACTGACAATTTAAGAGTGATATTTTTTTGTCTTGTATTACATTTTTTTTTTTTTGCCAGGCAGTGTTAGACAGTGAGAGAGAGAGACAGAGAGAGAGTTATAGACAGTGAGAGAGAGACAGAGAGAAAGGCCTTCCTTCTGTTGGTTCACTCCCCAAATGGCAGCTATGGCTGGTGCTGCGCAAACCAAAGCCAGGAGCCAGGTGCCTCCTCCTGGTATCCCATGCAGATGCAGGGACCCAAGCACTTGAGCCATCCTCCGCTACCCTCCCAGGCCACAGCAGAGAACTGGACTGGAAGAGGAGCAACCAGGACTAGTACCTGGCACCCCAACCGGGACTAGAACCAGGGGTGCCGGTGCTGCAGGTGGATTAGCCAAGGAAGCCACGGCGCTGGCCTTGTATTACATTTTAAGAGTCAAGATAAATTGGTTTTGTTATTAAGTACAACAATCAGGGTAATCAGTAGAAAATACACATTTTTTTCTTCCTTTTCTTGTTCTCTTTCCTGCCCCTCCCAGTACCCTTCCCTCTCCCTCTCATTTTTCTTTTCCTGGAAGAACTTTTATGTGTAATCATCATGTGACAATTACAAAGGAAAATAGACAAGAAATACAAAGTGGCTTCAGGTTCTAAGTGTTCCTCTTAAAGACTCTGAAGGACTCGCACTGCGGCATAGCAGGTAAAGCTGCAGCCTGCAGGGCCAGCATCCTATATAGACACTGGTTCAAGACCTGGCTGCTCCACTTCCTATCCAGCTCTCTGCTTTGGCCTGGAAAGTCAGTAAAAGATGGCCCAAGTCCTTGGGCCTCAGAACCGGTGTGGAAGACCTGGAAGAAGCTCCTTGCTCCTGGCTTCGGATTGGCCCATTTCTGGCCATTGCGGTCATTTGGGTTGTGACCCAGCAAATGGAAGACCTCTCCTCTCTCTCTCCCTCTCTCTCTCTCTCCTCTCTCCCTCTCTCCCTCTCTCCCTCTCTCCCTCTCTCCTTCTCCCCCCCCGCCTCTGCCTCTCTGTAACTCTGCCTTTCAAATAAATTAATTAATTAAAAAGCACTCTAATCACTTTTTCTATGAGATTACCATTCTTAATAATTGCTTCCACTTTTTTATTTCAGTATTTTTCTTGATATAAAATTGTCATCTACACTAAAGAGTCAAACACTGAGCACAGTGCATGCAGCAAGCACTTGGTGCGGCTTATTATGGACAAGCAGAGAATGAAATCTGATGCTCAAAACATGTTCAAATTTCCAATGTGGAGGAAGGACACCTTGCAATTGCCCCCTTCACTTAGCAGGAAGAGGGATTCAGAGACTTTTGTGACTGCAGTGTATCATTTTAAAAAGACTTTCCAGCTTCTGTTCGTGATACCTATTTTCCCATTTCCTTTTTTCCTTTCTATGTTGATATTATTTCAGTTTTAATGATTAAAAAAATCAAGAGAGGGAAACAGCGCTGCCCTCTCTGTTATTTATTTCTCCCTTGGCTATCAGATGGCTTAGTTTTCAGAGGCATGTGTAATGCATCCTTTTCCTTGATGCAGTTTTGAATACCATGGTTGCAGCTGCCAATCTCTCACCAGATCTTTTGCTTTGAGGAAAAAAAATATTTTCCTTAAATATTAAAAGGTGTCCTAAAGTCGTTCCATATGTATGCTTTTCATCCATTTTGAAATGGAAATATGACCTCTTGGCTTCAGAAAAGTGTCTCTTTGCAAATGAGCAGAAAGGATCTGTCATGATAGTGTGGACAGTGTCCCCATTAATGGAATTGAAAGGGTAAAATAATGAAAAAAATCTAGGTGTAGTTTGATGAATTTTGTCACAAAGAGGTGCATGTCCAAACACTGGTTCTTTTTCAGCCTCACCTCTTCCAAGAAGACTTTCCCAGTCACTCTAGATTTCTCTGGTCTCTGCTTCCCCAAGTTCCCATGTTTCCAGAAATTTATGTAAAGTAATTTTAGTACAACATAAAATTTTCCTGAAGTCACATAATAGTTAAATGGCAGAGCACGGATTTCCTCTCAGGTAGTGTTGGCTTCAGAGCTTGCCTGAACTCTTAATCACCATTCTATGTGAATTTCTCAGGACAGGCGCTAGATATAAGGAAAAAAATCAATTAGGTAAATTTATAACTCTGAAGGGGAAAAAAAGAGAAGAGGCTGTACATATCCTTTTGTCATCATAACATGGTTTTGTTTTACTTGGAGTATGCTGGACTGTCAATGGCTTTTAAAAGTGTTGTTTCAAAGGAAGTTGAGCATAGCTAAGATGACTCAGATGGTTATACTTCAAACTCACTTTCTCAGTATTCACTGGGGATGGAGGGGTTACGGAGAGGGAGTGTGGTAAGAATCGGAGAAACTTTCTTGGACGGGGTTATCTTGGTAGCTCCAAGGGCAGTGAAGTTAAAATGAATTATCCACACCTGGCTAAAAACAACACTGAGTCTGGGAGGAAATTCATTCAGTGGCATTGTCTTCCTTAGTACTACTATTTCTGATTTTCAATCCACAGATAGGTGTGCAGGCATTTGGACTGCATCCCATTTGGGAGCATCTGGCTTAGAGTCCCTGGTCTGGCTCTGCTCCTGATATTCCAACTTCTTACTTAATGCGACTCTGGGAGGAAGCATGTGATAGCTCAAATCCTTGGGTTCCTGCCACCTACATGGAGACCTGGGTTGAGTTCCTGGTTCCCAGCTTTGGCCTCACTCAGTCCTAGGTATTGCATGGACATTAGGGGAGTGAACCTTCAGATGTACTCTCTTTCACTTTTTCTGTTTTATAAATAAAATAATAAAATAAAATAAAAGACCATATAAAAATTAATGCTTTTATAAGCTGAATGGCAAAAATGAAAAGCATATATTTTTCATAAGATTTAACCCGGTGTTTTGACTTTAGCTTTGCCATGTCTCAGTCATTTGGTCCAGCTCTGTTACTTCATAACTCTTCTCTGGGCCCATTTTCTCATCAGTGAATGACTTGTTTAGAAGGACCAATTGAAAAGCCCTTCAAATACTCTGATGTGGATGTCAGGTTTCATTAATATTTAGTAAGTTCCATCAAGGAATTACCCATGAATATCTCTAACTTGTACTAACTTTCACCTCCTAATGTCAATGTATATTCCTATGCACACATCACCAAGGAAATGAAATCATAATAATGGCTAATCCTTAGTGTGGTCTTCACTATGTAGTAAACAACATTTTAATCCATTCTCAGATATTCAGTCTGCACACCAATCCTAGAATATATGCTCTACCGTTATCTTCTTATTATGGGTAAAGAAATACCTTCCTACAAGAGAAGCTAAAAAAAAGGGGGGGGGGCAATTCACATAACTAGTAACTGGTAGAGCTACAATTTGAACTCAGCCCATCTGTTCCCAGAGATCAAACACTGCACTAATATACAATGCTGATATTGTTTCTTAATAGTGGTTGAGAAAATAGCGATTGATTACTTAAAAGCATGCAATGTGAAATTTCAGAGTATGTCTTCACAAACCTTCGCTCCATGTGATTTCAAAGTTTATATGCAAATGTCTAGCCATTTCTGCATTACTTTCCTCTCTCAAAAGTTAAAAAGAAGTAAACATTGCTGAACTTTTTTGTTTACATATGCAAATCTATTAGTAGAAACACAATGGAATCTCACAAGAGACTAGATTGTGCCCAAATAGATTCATCTATCCATTTGTTAATTGCTATATCCTTGTGTGGAAAAGAGAGTTACTCTGATCTGCCTATTTGCAACTGAGTTTTTGTCTGACACCATAGTCCATAATGTATCATGTGCAATGCTTAAAAGACACATGGGTTTAACCTCTTTTTAAAGGCTATTTGCCTTGGTTTTTCATAACAGAAAAAATATATTTGCAGCTAAATTAAATCCTTTCAATCAACGAACGTATAAAATCCTCTTGATCTTTCATACTCAGGTAATGCCCAATCCTTATGGTTGATTTTAATGACAGGTGAAATTGCTTAATTCACAGTGATTTCATACACACACAATTCACAAGCTCCATTTTACCATTTTCTATTCTTTCTGGAGATACTTAAAGGGCACTCTGGTCTCTTTACCCAAGTTGCCTTTGGGTTCACATTTACTGGTAACTGTTTTACAAGGGAAAAGATCAGATTAAGGTCAAGTAGTGATAATTATGATCTCTCTGGCTGACTGAGTCTACACACACAGTGAAGTGGATAATTGAGACAACTATCAAGATAATTCAGGCAAAAAAAAAGGATTCTTGCTTCAATTATCTGGCTATTTCAGATGAGTATGTTTTGAACTGAATTATCCAACTAATTGCTTCAATTTTCCACTTTACTTTGTCTGAGGTGCCCCCAATTTGCTTGGGTGTTGAGCTGATGAATATACCTCCCCAAATCCTCTGATTTTTCCCATTCATTTACCAATTTTTACACTAGACTGACCTTTCCAAAATTCAGTTCTCAAATGGAATTGTAGGTTGTTTCAGATTTAGAGATGTGAATTCCAGTGTGACTTTGGACAGGTAATTTTACCTCTATGGAAAATTCCATAATCTTATAAAACCATTCCAGTTACGGCATGCTGTGGGTGGTTTTAGCTTATCAGACTAGATTTAGATATGTCTGGACAAACATTGAAGCTTAGTATCAGGTTTCATCTATCCATACAACTGACACTCATATTGATGATGCTGGACACTGACAGTCTGTGGCTTGACTGTTACTGTCAGAGCTGCAGTCCCAGGAATGATCTCTTCTTTGCTATCCAGCGTTTTGGCTCCTGTCCTGCTCTGTACATTTGGCTAAGAAAGCACCATCATTTTCAAGAGAAAAATATCTCATGTATTTTTGAATACACGCATTTGAGTATCTGCTGTTGCTTCCCCTAAAAAAATATTTCCTCTCCAAAGCAGTGATGGTTAACAGGCAGCAGAGACTAACTACAAGGAGCATGGAGAGGAAAGTGAAAGGTGAAAGAGTCTAGTGGAGTTGCCTGGAGGTGCAGAATACTTATTAAATGAAACTGTCAAGCTGATTTTCAAAGGGCTCTGTTTCAGAGACCTGTTAATGAGTTGAATTCATTTTCCATGCCAATTACTTGGAGCCCAAGTTTCTACAGTAGCCTGCTGTTAGTGTCTCAAGTAAACACTCTCAACTGCTTATATAGCTCTTCTTATGGAGCCCAACAGACTCAATAGCTGAGTAAAGCTTCCTTGCAAATAGAAAATTGTTGGTAAATTGTTCATCCTCAAACTGGAAAGGCAGTCATCAAAACAATTCTGTCTCCTTAGATTCAGCTTGTTCAGATATTGTGATAATGAACATGCTGATGAACTGTAATCATATTGGTAGAATTTCTGAAACTAAATTGACAGGCATATCTGTAAGTACTATCTTTTAACCCTTCTAGAATCATTCTAATATGGAAGATAAATTGATGGGACATCTCTGGATTGCTTTAAAAAGATTCATGATGCTGGCTGAAAAGATAGTTGAATATATTATCATATTTTCCAAAATTGTTTAGTTTATATTTTCTCTAGGGTAAATTACAGAAGGTAAGTGTGAGATTAGATAAAGCAAAATTGTAGCTTCTCCTAGCTCTTGCTCTATACTCTTATCCTGAGATGAAAAGTTAGAAACACTTTTGTTATAAATTCAGGAAACTTATTTAAATGCATTTCTTTTCAACTGGATAAAATAAAGCATCTAGAATTGGGCATGATTTATAGTGGTATTTGGCAATATTTGCTCAGAGTTCAGGATCTTGCAAGGAGTCAATTAATGACAAAATAAAAATGCTTTTCACAGAATCTCTTCAATGCCTTAAAAGATCAACATGACTGCAGAATAGATCATGACCATAACGTGACAATAATAATTTTACTTTAAGGAAATGCAACATTGATAAATTTTCTTTTTATAATTGTCACTATGTGCAGCTGCTTATTGGTAGATGTTGCATTCTGACACTGAGGAGCAGAGCTGACTTGATGGGCATGATACTGTACAAGTCACAAGGGTCCCACATTCAGAAGGTGGTCCTGTGCTTACAGTTCCTTGCTCTGCAATAACCATCTTAAAACTTTAGTAATTTCATCTTTGAATTATGTTTTATATGTAAAGTCCAATGAGACAATGGAGTGTGGGACAGGAGCTTAAAGCCTTGCCTTACCTGCAACCCTTTCTCCACTGTCTCTCTGTCTCCCAGGACAAGTTCTTGACACTCAAGGATACCCAGCAACCATTGTTGCCTTCCTGGGTCTCGAGCTGGGCTATGTTGGTAACCCTCCATAGCCTGGAATGGCAATACCATGGTGTGTTTTCCAGGCACTTTAGCAAGAGATAGTCTGTCTCCCATCCATCACCTCTGATCCAGAAGTGTGAATTTACCTTTGGTGACTCATCCATCTGCTGTAGTGTGGGACAGTGAGCTGTGGGAAAGAAAGAAGACTTATTCGAATCCTTCTCCCCCCAACCCCAGAAGGCCATGACATATTGATCCCAGCATCTAATGGACACATACCAAATCACATGGCAGGCAGCCAGGCATGTGCTCACCCCACAACCATCCTTGACTCCGAGAAAATGCAAAATTAAATAGTGAATAAAAATACATAACAAGTCAAGAAAAAGATGGTGAAAAGAAGAAAAAAACTTAAATAATAGTTCCCCCTGCTTTTTGAACAAGGGATTGTGGGTTTTAATTTTGCATTCAGATTAACATGATTTAGCCAGTCATCCAAGGGTGGTAATCATCCAATCAATTTTTCCTTAAATATTTATTTGTTTATTTGAAAGCCAGGGTTACAAAGAAACAAAGAGGAAGATACACACACACAGAAGGAGAGAGAGAGAGGGAGATCTTCCATCATCTGGTCACTCCCCAAATGCCAACAACAACCAGGGCTAGGCCAGGCTGAAGCCAGGAGCCAGGAACTCTGACTGAGTCTCCAAGATGGGTGGCAGGAGTTCAAGCACTTGGACTATCCTAGATAGTCCTAGATGCCTCCTAGATGCACTAACAGGAAGCTGGATTGGAACCAGGCACTCCAATATAAGATGCCAATGTCCTAAGCAATAGCTTCACTCAGTATGTCACAACACCCATCACAATCAACCAGTTTAAAGTGGCAGTCAAAGTGTTCAAATGGCAAACTAAGATCAAGTTAATAGGATTTCCTAATGTTATCATGCTACAGTGCCCTAACCTCTAATTGAGTTTAGGAAATCTGGATTTGAGACAACTATACCAATTACCACACTCTGATTATGAAGAGGTCTCCACACTCTGTGACCTTCAATTTCTTAGTTGTTAAAAAAAAAAAAAAAAGAAGAAGAAGAAGAAAGGGCCCGGCGCTGCGGCTCAATAGACGAATGCTCCGCCTGCGGCACCAGCACACCAGGTTCTAGTCCCAGTCGGGGCGCCGGATTCTGTCCCGGTTGCCCCTCTTCCAGGCCAGCTCTCTGCTACGGCCCAGGAATGCAATGGAGGATGGCCCAAGTGCTTGGGCCCTGCACCCGCATGGGAGACCAGGAGAAGCAACTAGCTCCTGGCTTTGGATAAGTGTGACGTGCTGGCCACAGCGCGCTGGCCGCAGCGGCCATTGGAGGGCAAACCAACGGCAAAAGGAAGACCTTTCTCTCTGTCTCTCTCTCTCACTGTCCACTCTGCCTGTCAAAAAATATTTTAAAAAAAGAAGAGATTTTATATGTTTTTAAAAGTTCTTGAAATGCTTAAATTCTGAGTCCCTATAAACCTTTTATTACAAATAATTTTTGCTTTAGGAACTACTACACAGTGCAATAATTTCATCATTTTGCCCTCTGGGTGATATTTGGGAATATCTGGAAACATTTTTGGTTGTCACAACTCAAGGGAAAGGAAATTGTCACTTGTATCTAGTGAGTAGAGGCCAGAAATAATGCCAAACATTTTACAGTGCACAGACTAGCCTCCCAAAGCAAAGAATTATCTGTTCCAAGATGCTAAATGCCAAGATTGAAGACTTTGACTTATAAAAGATGTACTATCTCTTTGAATTCATATGGATTTCCTGTTTTTTTCTCTAACAATGGACTGAAGCCTGAAAATGTTAGAATCAAGGCTTAGTAACCAAATCTAAACAAGAAGAACGGTGACTAAACTTGCTATTGGATTCTGACATCTGGAAATGAGAATATCTGTCTCCTGTAATCTTTTGTTTGCCAAGATAGTAAGAGAATGATGAAGTGTTATTATGAAAGTCTCTTGCACATAACATATGTAGAAGCATAAAAAGGGTTAGGACTGCTTTCTTAGGATAATAATTGAGCAATTTTTTCACTGGTGAACTTAGCTAGATGGGTAGAATGTTAAAAGTGATGATTTCATTGCAACTTCCATATTTTTTATATAGCCAATAAACAGAAAGCATGCTAACAAAGCTAGGCATCACTATCACTAATAACATTACATGTATATGAAGAATTCTGCTGGATAACTCTCCAGGTTATTTACTCATTGTATTCTTTTATTCAATACATCTTATTAAACTTGTATTATTTTCCATGCTTTCAGAGAATCTAATGACCAATGATAATTTAAATATCTGCAAAGGTCTTTGTGTTCTAATAGTTGTAGTGAGACATATGCAGCTATAAAGAAAGTACAGAGTGTCAAAGGTTGTAAAACAAAAGAGAGAGAAACAGTTCTTTGTGAGTTTTGGGAAGGAACAGGTTGGCTTTTTAAAAAAAGATTTTATTTATTTGATAGGCAAAGTTACAGACAGAAAGGGTGAGATAAAGAGGTCTTCCATCCGTTGGTTCATTCCCCAAATGGCCGCAACAGCTGGAACCAGGAGCTTCTCCTGGGTCTCCCAAGCACTTGAGCCATCCTCCGCTAATTTCCTAGGTTGTTAGTAGGGAGCCGGATCAGAAAAGGAGCAGCTGGGACTAGAACTGGTACCCATATGGGATGTTTCCCCTACACACACAGGCCAAAGCTTAACCTACTACATCACGGTGTGGGCCCCAGAACAGGTTGTTTTTGACTAGGATTGTCAGAAAGTTGTAATTGGTTACCATTACTCTGTATTTAATGTGTTAGAATAAATAGATTGCCTTATTTAAACTCAAGAGAGTCTTATTTGGGAATGCAATGTTATCATCATAAATGTTACAGGTGAATAAATTTAGTCTTTTATTTTTAAACATTTTGTTTATTTTATTTGAAAGGCAGAGTTACATGAGAGAGAATGAAAGAGAGGGAGAGAGAGAGAGGAGAGAGACCATATATCTTCTAGTTCTCTCCCCAAATGGCTGTAAAAGCAAGGACTGGGTCAGGAGCTTCATCCAGGTCTCCCATGTGGGTGCAGGGGCCCAAGCACTTCAGCCATCTTCTGTTGCTTTTCAAGGCCATAGCAGAGAGCTGGATCAGAAGTGTGGAGCAGCTGGGACTTGAATCTGCACTCATATGGGATACCAGTACCTCAGGTGGCAACTTTACCCACTAAGCCACAATGCCGATCCCCTTAAATTTCATCTTTAAGAGGTAAAATCATTTGATCAACGTAATATACAGGGGCAGGTGTTGTAGTGCAATGAATGAAGCAGCCATTTAGGACACCTGCATCCCATATAGGAGTTCTGATTCTGTGCCAGCTCCTCCACTTCAGAACCACTTTCCTGCTAATGAGCCTGGGAAGGTAGCCGATTAGAGACCAAGCAGTTGGGTTCATAACACCCATGTGGAAGACTTGGATGGAGTTCCTGAACCCTGGCTTTTGGTTAGCCCAGTCCTAGATGTTGCATGCATTTGGTGAGTGAATCAGTGGATGGAAGATTTATGTCTCTCCTCTCCACCCCCATCTTGCTCTGCCTTTCAAATAAATGAATAAATCTTAAAAATGTAATATACAAATTTGATAAGAGTGCCAGCACTTAAACACAGTCTCCCTGACTCAAAGACTACAAAATGCTGCTTTATTTTTGTGAAATAGCTGCAGGCCTAGCTTCAGGTGTATATAACCAGTACAGTTAAACAAAGCTAAATAAATGTTAGAAGGGTCCTCATGCTTTGGGGTTTAATGTTCTGTGGTCACTGTCTTGAAATTATTAAGACTTTTTCTTTGAATTTCTGTTTTGTATGTGAAGTTGGATGGGGCATTAAAGACTAAGCAAGGAGTTTAGACTCTTGGTTTATGAGTGTACCAGCTCCCTGGCACCTCTTTACCTCCTTATTTCTAAGGGATTGTGAAAGTCACTATCAAATTTAAAAATGTCACAACAGGATGTGAGAGAATTGATGTGAATAAAAGTTTTATATTTCAGTCCCTTTAGCAGCGTTTTCCCCTTGGTTTTTGAACAAAGAATCCTGTATTTTCATTTTGCATTGACCCCCACAAATTACATATCCAATCCTGAATAGAAAGAAAAAGTATCATCTTCGGTTAAATAGAATTTCCATGGTCTCAAATGACTACTTGTTAGGGAGAAAAACCTTGTATCTATCCATCTCTGAGCATCATCCAAGAAAAAAATAATTAGCAACATCAGGTACTATTAAAGCTGGTATATTGGGCCTCATTACTTAAGTATCCAGAGTATCATAGCACAGTATTTTTGAGTGAAGATTCTAGAACCAGCTGCCTCAGTTCCCATCATATTCCTTGAAATGTTTCCTTTGATAAGCTAAAAACATCTCTATATCTTCATCTCCTTATCTATAAAAGAAGAATGATTATAATCAAAATACCTATCTCATAAGGTTGTTATGGGGAAGAAACAAGTTTATATATAAACAATGCTTTGAACATTGCCAGGTGCTTAACAAGTAAATGTCTGTTCTGAAAGACTGTGGACCCAATATAAGAGGACAATGCTGCAGCCTGATTAATGAACGTGATCACAGAGCTTATGTTTAAAAAAAAGTCTATTGACCTCAATCTTGAATTTGCAATATCTTAAATCTCCGAGCTTGATAACAGTGTTAGTTGTCCAGAAAATGCTTCCAATGCTTACCAAGTCTTGGAATATACAGTTAAATATATTAAAATTTTCATTCCACAAAAACTATATAATGGTGGCACTCTGTGGAGCATACTCACTTTTGAAAAATATTTGGACTTCAAGGAAAATATTCTAGATGGAGGTGAACTTTAGTTGCATTTAGCACACATAAATTTGTCATTTTGTATGTTTAATCTTGCAGCCCAACATGTTCTGTTTGTAAATGCTTACAGAAGAGATCATTGCTTAAATGAAACTATATATGTAAAGCATATAGTTTAGACTCTGTCATAAATAGATGCTCAGTAAATGATGGTTTATTATTGTTAGCATTGAAATACATCAAAATCTAGGTGACTAGGCTGTAATTCAGTTCTCTGACCACTTGGTCATCCTGTGTGAATTATTGAAATTGAAGCTATTTTTGAGGATTTCAGATCCTTAATTATCATGCTGCATTTTATGACTGAATAAATCAGTGGGACTATTACCTTTTGGGGAGGAAAGTGAAAGAAATGCTGTAAGAAAGGTCACAGATGTGAATTTTATGGACAGTTTTATGAAAAAGCCATTAGATGGCAACATTAGTTCACAAAGATGTTCTGCTATTTAGTAATGTTAACTATAGGTGCTGGCTCACTCTGTAAGAATCACAGAAGAACAGAACCCCTGGGGCTTCAGAAACCTGGGAAAGCACATCACACAGGTCTGACATATAGAAGGCACTAGATAAATGCTACTATTTGGTACTTTCCCTTTAAGATTGTACAGTCCAAATCCACCTTTGCAATTGAGGAAATGATGGAGTGACATGACAGAGTTAAGCAGGTCATTTTTTTCTGGCCAAATGAGAACTAGAGTATCTACAAAATATCTCACAAGATTCAGATGATGTTTTTTTCCGTTTTGAAATACACTACTGAACTCTGAAAGAAGAGTTGGAGATATAAAACAGTATGAATGATGACAGTGCTTTTTTTCTTAAAAGCAAAGCAATCAAAAGCAGCCTAGACAATTTATAAATAGATGCCAGCTTGCAAACAGACTCACCTATCTCTGTCCCTATAACCTCACATTCCTTTACCTCACTCTACTAGCCAATATTCCCACAAGGAAATTTTTCAAATAATTATACACTCTTCCAGGACTAGATGAGAGTTTTTGGAAAAATATATTCATTTATTTTATTTTTTGATAGAAACTGAGACTGAGAAAGATAAACAGACAGATATCCCATCTGCAAATTCACTCCCTAAATGCCTGCAACTGTGAAGGCTAGGCCAGACTGAAGCCAGGCGCTGGGAACTCCATTAGGGTTTCTCACATAGGTGTCAGGGACTTGAGCCATCACCAGCTGCTTTTTAATGTGCAAACTAACAGGAAGCTGGAATTGGGAGCAGAGCTGGGACTCAAATTCAAGTATTCAGATATGAAATGCCAGCATCTTAACTTCCTATTGGCCCCTCCCTAGATGAGACTTCTATTTAATCATTTCCACAAAGACAGGAATCCCTATCCTAGCATCTTTAACAGATTTTATCTCCTGCAGGTAAATACTTATAGTTCATTCAATAATTCTTTGTATGGTATTGTTTTCTCAAATTTCTAGATGAACTGTAGCTTAGCAGAGTCAGTATTAATGTATCCAACTATGATAGGTTGTTTTATTAGTCTTGATTTTTCCTCCCGTGTTAATATAATTATACATCCACACATTTTTCCAGAAATTTTTGTAGCATCCTCTTAATGTGAATGGCATACACTTGGTTTCTTCTCTTGCTTTGGCCAATGAAAATTAAGTAGAAAGAAGACAGCATATGCTTAAACTGTATTTACATGATTTAGCTTGTCATATTGCCCCCTGTGATTTATCATGAGGGATATGTACTTTGAGTAGTTTCCAGTCCAAGAAGACAAATAAGCAAAGTGAGAAATCAACTCAAATTCCGACTATAATGTATCTAAGCACAGTCAATGTAAAGTCCTAGTGAGAGGTTTATCAAATGATTTACAGACTTGTGCGTGAGAAATACAAATTCTGCTATTGTAATTCACTGGGTTTCAGGACTTGCTTATTATATGCTATCATTGCAATGATAGTCAACAAATACACCAATCAAGAATCCCAGTGGTTGTCTCCTGAACATAGCTACAGAATTGTGCACCACTTATGGATGGTGTAATCTAATGGATTTCTTCATTCGTTTTATTGAAAGTTCTTTATTTTTATTGTACAGAAGTCATTCTTGATGTGTAGCAGCTTTGAGTTTTACATTTTTCCTTCTGTTAAGTCACCATCATGTGAATTTTTTTTCAACTTTTATTTAATAACTATAAATTTCCAAAGTACAACTTTTGTATTATAGCAGCTTTTCCCTCATAATTCCCTCCCACCCACCCACAACCATCCCATCTTCCACCCCCTCTCCCAGCCCATTCTTCATCATGTGAAATTTTAAGTGGGCTGAAAAGAACCCTCTCTGGGCTCCTGACTTCATCTTGTACAACTTGTCCTATTAAAACCAGGAACAACAAAGGATCCCCACCCCTGGCTTAACTGTGAGCTTCCTGTGGTTGCTTAACATACTAAAGCCCATAATAGTTTTCGGACTACCTGTTGCATAGTGACTTACAATCTCAAAATAGTTGCTTTTGCTAGCAAATAATGTTAGGCTATTTTTCCAGGGTCCCTGATAAAACTGGACAGAATTGCCTACCGCCAACCTTGTAACAAGCCTGTGCAGATCTACTCAAACTGATTGAAGAATTACCTTGTGGTTCATTATAATGTCAGATGACACACTTCCTATGATGTTTCAGCACCCATCTTTGAACATATGTTGTATGAAAAGATGTGATTACTCGGGGCTGTCACTGTGGTGCAGCGGGTAAAGCCTCCACTTGCGGTGCCGGCATCCCCTGTGGGCAGCAGTTTGAATCCCAGCTGCTCCACTTCCAATCCAGCTCTCTGCTATAGCTTGGAAAAGCAGTAGTAGATGGCCCAAGTCCTTGGGCCCCTGCACCCACGTGGGAGACCTGGAAGAAGCTCCTGACTTCGGATTGGTGCAGTTCTGGCCGTTGTGGCCAATTGGGGAGTAAACCAGCAGATGGAAAACCTCTCTCTCCCTCTCTGCCTCTCCTTCTCCGTGTAACTTTCAAGTAAATAAATAAATCTTTAAAAAAATGTGATTAGTCAAGGCACATGCTCAAAGAACATGCTCCACCCCTTTTCTCTGTACTTCTCATGTTCTGTCACTTTATTTAATGCTGTTCTGTGCCAGTTACCTTACTAGAGGTGGGGAAATATTTTTCTGCCAAGGTCCATTTATATCATCTGTGGGCCATACAAAATTATCAAATTAAAAATTAGCCTGAAAGGCCAGCATTGTAGTGCAGCAGCATAAGCTACCGCCTGCAAAGCCAGCATCCCTTATGAGCACCAGTTCAAGTCCTGGCTGCTTCACTTCTGATCCAGGTTCTGAGAGGGCAAAGGAGGATGGCCTAAGTGCCTGGGACTCTGCCACTCATGTAGATAACCTGAATAGAATTCCAGTTTCCTGAGTTTGGTCTGGCCTAGCCCCTGCCATTTCTGCCAACTGGGGAGTGAAACAGCAGATGGAAGATCTCTTTCTCTGTCATCTTCTCTCTGTAACTCTGTTTCCAAATAAAGAAATCTTTTAAAAAAATTACCCTGCTATAAAGTTATTGAATTTTTTTTAATTTTTTATAATGCTTTTATTTAAAGAATATAAATTTCCAAAATACAGCTTATAGATTACAATGGCTTCCCCCCCATAACTTCCCTCCCACCCGCAACCCTCCCCTTTCCCACTCCCTCTCCCCTTGCATTCACATCAAGGTTCATTTTCAATTCTCTTTGTATACAGAACATCAGTTTAGTATATATTAAGTAACGATTTCAACAGTTTGCCCTCACATAGCAACACAAAGTGAAAAATACTGTTGGAGTACTAGTTATAGTATTAATTCACAATGTATAGCACATTAAGGACAGAGATTCCACATGATATTTTTTTTAAATTGATTAACTTTCTATGCAATTTCCAATTTAACACAAAGATTTTTTTCAGTTTTAATTATATTTATATACAGAAGATTGATTCAGTATATACTTGTGGTGGAATGAGAAGGCCATGCCAAGGTGGCCACTAGCAAGCGAGCGTCAGTTACTCAGGAATGGCTTTGAAACCCACCTGGCAATGGAGCCTGCCTGGTAAAAGGCTGTGATTGGATGGCTTTGGAAACTGCCTGGCAACAGGCTGTCATTGGATGGATTGGAAACTGCCTGGTAAAAGGCTGTGATTGGATGGCTTTGGAAACTGCCTGACAATAGGCTGTGATTGGTTGGGGCATAGACCACCCCTTGACCAGATTGGCTGGTCTTGGCTATATAAGATGTTGTACCAACTGTAATAAACGAGTCTGCGGGCTGCTTGCCTCGAGCCTGCTTTCACCCGACTCCCGGGGTCTGTGTGTTGACTCCGCGCCTCTTGCCCCCACCACGCTGCTCCTCTCAGAAACAAATCCACTGCAACATTGTTGAGAAACTCAACTGCAACATATACTAAGTAAAGATTTCATCAGTTTGCACCCACACAGAAACACAAAGTGTAAAAATACTGTTTCAGTACTAGTTATAGCATTACTTCACATTGGACAACACATTAAGGACAGATCCCACATGAGACATAAGTACACAGTGACTCCTGAAGTTGATTTAACAATTTGACACTCTTGTTTATGGCATCAGGAATCTCCCTAGGCTCTAGTCATGAGTTGCCAAGGCTATGGAAGCCTTTAGGGTTTGCTGACTTCAATCTTATTCCAACAGGGTCATAGTCAAAGTGGAGGTTCTCTCCTCCCTTCAGAGAAAGGTACCTCCTTCTTTGATGGCCCCATTCGTTCCACTGGGATCTCACTCGCAGAGATCTTTCATCTAGGTCTTCTTTTTTTTTTGCCACAATGTCTTGGCTTTCCATGCATAAAATATTCTCATGGGCTCTTGAGCCAGATCTGAATGCCTTAAGGGCTGATTCTGAGGCCAGAGTGCTATTTAGGACATCTGCCATTCTATGAGTCTGCTGTGTATCTCGCTTCCCATGTTGGATCATTCTCTCCCTTTTTCATTCTATCAGTTAGTATTAGCAGACACTAGTCTTGTTTGTGTGATCCCTTTGACTCTTAGACCTATCAGTGTGATCAATTGTGAACTGAAATTGATCACTTGGACTAGTGAGATGGCCTTGGTACATGCCACCTTGATGGGATTGTATTGGAATTCCCTGGCCTGTTTCTAACTCCATCATTTGGGGCAGTTCCGATTGAGCATGTCCCAAATTGTACATCTCCTCCCTCTCTTATTCCCACTCTTATATTTCACAGGGATCACTTTTCAGTTAAAATTTAAACACCTAAGAATAATTGTTTGTTAATTAAAGTTATTGAATTTTGAGTCCCACCTGTGGTTCCATGGCAGGGTCAGACCAAATAGCTTTGTTGGCCTTATTCTGCCCCTCTTGCAGAATGTTCCCCATCCCTGCTAAACCCATGCTCTCAAATCACTCTGTATATGGGAAGATTGATTTGGCCCCTCACATGACTTGGCCATTTCTCCTACAGGCTTGTAGTTCATAGTAAATGTTTTATTTCTCAGAAGGTAAATTCAGTGATTTTTATGAGAGCAATAGTATTGTTTGAGTGAGCAGAGGTAACTGTCTAATAATACTAACATGTATAAGATGACAATTCAAACAAATGGGAATTTTCTGCAGAAGAATAAGGGGGCTTATAAAATGGCAAATTCTCACAAGTCAACTTTGTCTTGCAAATTCCCCTTGAGAGAGTTTCCGCAGAAATTAGTTTCTAGGTATTTTCTCATTTTCTTTTTCATTTACATGATATTGTATTTTATAACAAATTATGTTTTCTAAATCTCCTCGAAACTTCTGACAATGGATATGAGGGTTTTGGAGGTTTGCTGGTTGTGGGGGTTAGAATACAAAAAGCCAAATTGTCAAGGGATCACGAATACTCTTCTTTTTTTTGCATTTATTTTTCAGCTGCAACTAGTTATGGTTCCAAAGTGCACCTGCACTTTGCCACTACATATCCTTAAAAAAGGCAAGTCACCAATTATGCTGGCAAGTGGCTAATTATGCACACCAGG
This sequence comes from Sylvilagus floridanus, assembly GCA_949820135.1. NCBI lineage: Eukaryota > Metazoa > Chordata > Mammalia > Lagomorpha > Leporidae > Sylvilagus > Sylvilagus floridanus. The sequence goes on along the minus strand of OX463223.1, from coordinate 63,448,658 downwards.
AACCAATTGCAGAAGCCAGAATATACACCCCAAAACAGAAAGACCTCTTTATCATGTTGAGTCTTGCAGTAGCTTACACATGCTATATTATCACTTAATAAAGGTAGCAGCAATCACAATCAGATATCAACAAACATTTATGCTTGCATTTACACACACACAGTCTTTGTTGATGACAATTATGAGTGAATCATTGTGCTATATGCTGTGGAGATACCAAGATGAAACTGACTCACTTTCTGCCCTCAAGAAACTTAGAGTTGTGCTGAGATAAGGCTATACACATGGAACAAAGGAAAAAATTAAAGGCATTGTGTTGGAGTTTATTCTTTATAAAATATTTAAAATGAAATAAGATAAAATGTAGTGTCCCAAATCAGCAGCATTCAAACTCCATTATTAGTTTTTAGATCTTGCACTGCCCAGACTTATGCACAGGTTCCTTAAGTAGGCTGAAAGCAGTATACATACAACATGAGACTGGAAAGCTCAAGAGAATCTTACAAGAGAAAGAGGCGAAGAAGTGGATTATTTAATATATATTTTATTGGCAGTTTTCCTACTTTTGTTTATTGTTCCAGGACTTGCCATCTTATAATACTACAGAGAAGCTATGAAGGAGAAAAAATTGTTATTTTACTTATTTTATATCCCCCTTTTGATATTGAATAAGGTCTATTTGCTATGTCATTTAGAAGTTTTGAAAATATTTAAAATGTAAGATCCATCCCAGAATAGGAAAAGCAGCCACTTGAGAAATCATGAGCTTCTTTAAATTTTAACTTCTAAATGTCAGAAGCAAATGTTGCTTTGCTACTTGTCCCTGCATTGATTTAATCTAAAGTCCCGATCAATGTGACAACCAACCTGTAATTGCAAGCAGTTCTTCTAAGACTTCTGGCTTATTAGAGGTTAGATTATCATGCAATTCTGAATCATCCCTGTAATTCTGTCCATAACCCCCAGCATTCAAGAGGACTGCATTACAATGCAAATAGCACCAAGAGACTCTCCTCTCAATTGAATACTTTGAACAATTCTACCAATTCTTTTTCTCTTCTTTTAAAATGTAAATATACTGGGTAGATAAATGTTTTTAAAGACTTTAAAGCTTCCACAAGTATTTATTGAGCTACTACTATTTACAAGTCATTGTTGTGGAAAAGGGGAAATGTAATGGAAAGTTCATGCTCTCAGTGAACTTAAAACAGGTCAATCATTCATATGTTTAGCATGAATTATTTTTTATATGATCAGACATTATTATTCTTAGGTCAGAGTTTTCTGAAAATTTCAACTATTCAGGACTAAAATCAGAGGTAAGTTGAAGCACTTCTAAAGCAAGCAGGACTGGAAAAGGATTTGTGAGGGAAAGAGGAGGGATGTGAGAGTGGAAGATGATGGGAAAATAACGGTTTGCAATGTGGACTTGGAGAAAGATAAAAAGGAAGATGAGAAAGTCAGACTTCTGAATTTTATCTAGATTTTGTGTTTTCTAGACAATAAAAATGTGTAGGGAATAGATTTATGTATAATTTTTCTATCTCCCCAAAAGTCTATGAGCGTGAAAATTATCATTTATTTCCAGGGCTTAGCCCGGTATTTGGTACATAGTAGACACTCAAGCAACATTTGATCAATGGAAAATATAGCACACATCTGTTCAAATTATGAATAACTGCTATTTTGAATTTATTTTAACTTATATTTAAAATCACTGACAACCAGAGTCTTAAACTGCCTACCATTAGACAAATTCAGTCCATAAACAAACTTATTTAGCCAATATCTCATTTTAATTTTCACTTGTACATAAATGCTGCAGAAGAACAACCCCCAAACAAGTTGAAAGTATTGCTGCAGAATCCCCAAATCTGAGTCTGCTTGACTAATGTACAGAAGGCAAATCACTGACCTTGGCATGGTGGAAGAAACTAGACATTTATTACAAGGCATAGAGCAATGCGCCAGATAGCTATTGCTTACTACCCAGGATCCCCAAGGAACTTGGGTTGAAGGTTCTTATAGATTAACATTGAGGCTGAGAGGTGGGTGTTCAGTTTGTGTCCATGATCCTCATTGGTTAGTGGTGCTTGTGATCATCCTTTGATTGGTCAGCAATGCCATGCTCTTTAGGGAATTTTTATGATGGCCAAGTGGGCTTCAATTGGTCTGGAGGTGACATGGAAGTGGTAGTTTGCCTTCTGCCCCAGACCTGGAATTTCCCTGCCTGGACCTGGAATTCCCTTACAGGAACCCCTTCAGACACTACTAGTCCACACGGTTTTACCTATTGGAGAAGCAAATGAGTTTTCAGTGACTAGAACCTTTTCAGACCAGCTGCATCGTTCGTTAAATTCAGTGAACTCATTTTGATAAAGGACAGGCAAGGACAGCTCAGGCTAAGGGAGACAGATGAGAGATTGGGTTCTGCCTTTACATTATAGTGGCTGGGTCTCAATGTCTTATAAAGAAGTATGCACTATCCAGTTGAACTTAATTATTACTACTCTACAGTCTAATGCCCCATCTATGTCACTTCCTTCAGTTACTTGCTCTGTCTGAAGACATTTGAGTTTGTGGTCATGTGAGGTACATTTTTGTCCCCATTTTAGCTCCTTTTTCCAGATTGCTCTCATTTGTCTACCTTCTTTTCCCTCCCCTCATCAATTATCTCCTCTTATTTATTTCACACACATTCTTTGAGTACTTACTATGTACCAGATTCTGTACTGGGAGAGCTCACAGTATAGATGGGGAGATGGACAAATAAATCACCTATTATAATATAGCATAATTAGAATTATGCAAAGTGTATTTTAGGAATATGCAAGTATGCATCCACCTCATTTTTAAAATATTTATTTTATTTATTCGAAAGGTACAATGACAGAGAGGAGAGACATGGAGAGAGAAAGAGATATGTCATCTGCTGGTTCACTCTCAAAAGCTGCTACAACTGGGACAGGGACAGTATAAAGCTGAGAGCCTGGAACTCCATCTGGGTCTCCAACATAGGTGGCAGAAACTCAGGTACTTGGGCCATTTTCTGCTGCTCTCTCAGGAGCAGAAGTAGGAAGCTGGATCAGAAGCAGAGTAGCCAGGACTCAAGCCAGTGCTCATATATGAAATGCCAGCGTTGCAGGTGGCATCTTTACCCACTGTACAATACCAGGTCTTCATTCCCCTTAAATATTTTATTTTTCTCTCGAACCATCTCATGTTTTTTCTTCTTCTTTCTTATTTCTCTCTTTGCAACTAAGAACTTTTGAACTCAAGACTGAGATAAGAAGCTGGACAAAATTTCTGTTTATCTAGAATAGAGGAAAATTGATCAACTAGACATCCATTCATCCTTGCAAATTAATGTCATGAAGAGCACTTAAAATTTGGGATAATAACATAGGCTTGATTTATTATTCTGTCAGTGAACAATTTACACAAATTAGTCAAACTCTGTGATCCATAGTTTCTAATTTTTAATAATCAAGACAATGATACCTTTTTTACGTTTGAACTGATAAAGGATTCAACAAATATGTTTAGCATGTTGCACAGGGTTTAACACTCGGTAATCACTACTAGTAGCTGTTGATATTCACTCATTCAATTTTCTGACTATCTACTATATGTCAGGCAAGACTCTAGGTTCTGGGGAAATAAGGCACAGTTCCTGACTTTCTGGATTAAAAGTCTAGTAATGTGGTGCTGGCGTTGTGGCACAAGAGTAGGTTAAGCTCCTGCTTGAACCACCTGCATCCGATGTCAGAGTACCTTGGTCCAATCCCAAGTGCATTTTAGTTCTGAGCCAGCTTCCTGTTAATGCATCTGTAAGGCAGCAGATGATGGCTCAAGTATTTGGGTTCCTGCCATCAAAATGGAGACCCAAATGGAGTTCCTGGTTCCTGGCTTTGGCCTTCCCAGCATAGGCTGTTGTGAGCATTTGGGTAGTGAACCAGTGAATAGAAAACCACTGTCTCTCTCTGTCTCTGTCACTCTGCCTTTCAGATAAATCAATAAATATTGAAAAAAAAGTCTAGTAGTTAATATTTAACCTGAGACATAACTGAATCATAAACTGGAAATAACGATGTAACTAAATAAACATACACTATATTTATTTATTATTATGCATATCCAAAATTATTTATTGGTTTTATAATATTTTTAATTAACTGATTCAAATAAAATCTTTAAATTTGTTAATTGGAATATATAAAATAAATAACCTTGGGAAACCCTCACCTTTTAGGCTTTGATTATCTTCATGGGTCCCAGGTACTTGTATTAAATAGTTTTTAATTCAACACCTCATTTCTAGACTCTGGAATCTTAGAACTACCTTATTGTGGGATATACACACATCCACACACTCACATGCATATTATACCTCTATATGGAAAACACCAACATTCAAAGAAAAAATGTACAGGGACAATCAAAGACAAATAAAACTGAGCTGGATTGTGTACATGTGCTTGCTGTAGGGAATCAATGAGGTATAATGGTTAAGAATGCAGACTTTAGAGCAAAATGTCCAAGTTTGAAGCTCATTCTGGCATTCATTAATTATAAAGTCTGACAATTTACAGAAACTTCTCTTACCTACGTTTCCTTATCTGCAAAATGAGGTTGGAAATAATATCTATATCTTAGAGTTATTATGAAGGCTAAATGGGTCAATAGATGTAAAGTACTTTGGATAATGGTACATAGTAAATACTATATAAGTGCTAGCTGTTATTTTCTGTTGTACTAGAAAGTAAGTGGTGACTTGAGGCCACCCCACTCTGATAAATGTCTGATATGAAAAAGTGAGGAAAATAAGAATCTTTGTTGTGGTTAACTGGAGGTTAGGTAGACTTGTGGGACAGGGCAGAAAGACATAGACATTCCTCTTTTAAAATGGGAACAATTCTAGAAGGATATATGATCCAGTAATAGTGAGGACATCCAATGAAGGAATAGATCTTTCAACAGAGGTTACACAAGAAAAGAAAGCTTTAGGTGATAGTCAGGACTTGGTGGTGGTGTAGGGCTAGCTCAGCCAAGAGTAACTGTGTAGCAAGTCCGAGAGCAAGGATCCAAGAAGAATCTTACCCTCAGCAGAGCCTAACATTCAGTATGAAGTTTTCAATATTTTCTCAGTCAGCATATTACGTATAATTCTAATAGATGAAGTGTCCAGACTTGAAAGGACTCTAGAAGTCCACCATGTGCTAAAATTAGGTCATTATGATAGCCATCGATTCGTTTCTATTTTCTTTCCAACTTCAGCAGCTGTCTTCTACAGGACTGCTAGAAACAGGAAAGGGTGAATCATATAATCTAAAAGTAGCTTAAAATGCTACCTTTCAAATGCAACTATGTATTAATCCCTAGGCTTTAAATTGTGTTAGATATGCAGTACTTAGGTTTTTCCGTAATTGAAAGAAGCTAGCAAATATTCTCAAATTGATATTATTTTAAATATAGGTGGTGTAAAATTACTAATACTGTTTTCATTAGCATTACACTATGGAAATCACTGTTCCAATAAACATAAAATATCTCTTGCAAAACAAACTGCAATTATGACAGAAGTGTTTGCTAATTTTGCTAGGATTTGTAGTAATATTGGAAGATATTAACAAGTTTACTTTGTAAAGATTATTTATTTATTTGAGAGGCAGAAATACACGGAGAGAGAAGGAGGGAGGGAGGGAGAGAGGAAAGGAGAGAGAGAGAGAGAGAGAGAGAGAGAGAGAGAGAGAGAATCTTCCATCCACTAGTTCACTCCCTAAATGGCCGCAACAGCCAGAACTGGACCAAACAGAAGCCCGGAGCTTCACCCAGGTTTCCCATGTGCGTGCAGGGGCCCACACTCTTGAGCCATCCTCCACTGCTTTCCCAGGTGCATTAGCAAGAGCTGGATTGGAAGTGGAGCAGCCAGAACTCCGTTCACACCCTTAGGGGATGCCAGTACTGCACTGCAGGCAGAGGCCTAACCTTCTATGCCGTAGTGCCAGTCCCTAATAAATTTTCTTTTAAAACAAACAAAAAGATTAATAAATTGTAAAATAAATGTCACTGTAACTGCAGCTTACACCTAGTAGTCTATGAGATTTGTCTCAAAATAGGGTTTTCTTGAGGGAGCATTCTAAATACAGTTAATTTGGATGAGGATAACAGATGGAAGGTGAATTTTATTTACTGATAATGAGACAACATCTGACCTAATGATAAGACAAAAGAAATATTTTTGTATAACATATAACTGTAGTATAAAGTTTTAGGTGCTTCAAGATGCTATCTAGGAAAATAACAATATGTGTAAATATAAAATAGATGTGTAAATAAAGCACATGCAGCTACCTTGGTAACCTGACCAATAAAAATCACATAGGTTAGCTGTCTTCAGCCAGAAAGGCTAGAAGGAAGTCATTTGGTTCATGGCTGTGCATTTAAAAACGTTCAGAAGTTCTTTACCTTTCTCCAAAGGAAGAAAAAAAACATAAGTTGCCACTCTGAAGACTAGATTCCTTAAACTGAGTTTCTTACAATTATCTAATAATTTCAGTCACCATCTTAATGAGTGATTTATGTTTGCATTATGTTCCACTTTCCATGTAGTTATTGTCTTGTGAATAAATTAATATATCATGTCATTTTGAATTCTCATTGCAGATTTTGCCCTGAGAATGAAATTGTTTTTGCCTACTTTTTTTCTTGTTACAGTGTTAATTACCAGAATAAGATGCAATAGTTTTAATGCCCAGTGCAGTCTGAGAAAGACTATAAACATTTAATAGACTCATAAACATAGCTTTAACCTTTTCAATATTCTACATTTTGATTGGCTGCCCATACTGCTTTATCTCCACAGGTTACTGAGACCGTAAACAGGAAGAATAAGAATGGATAGGGAATCACACTGCACAAACTCTGAAAAGGTCAAAGTTATGCAGCTGCTTATTCTTTGACTTAGAATATGTAAGGTTTCACAATTTCATTGAAGCTTCTTATGCTTAATTTTGAAATGGGTGAGAAAGAAACTAATATGAATCTTTTTTCCTAAGTGCTGGTGAATGTAAAGGAGATATTTAAGCTTCTTTTCTAGAAATTGCTACATTATTATAGTGGAGTTGTTTTTAAATTCAATGGGAAAAAGATGTAACAGTGGTTAAAATTGGTAATCTAGGAGCATAGCAATGTTTCTTGCCTACATCTTAGATTATTTGTACACTAGCAATTTTTCAACTTTGGTTTGACAACATACTATTGTGTATTAATGTGTTGTGAGGTGTGTCAAGAAGTGTTACTATGGTGGTTCCCTTACCAAAGTGTGTGACATATTTGCCATGTTGAAAAACAAATCAGAACAAATTCTGGGCTGTCTTGATGGTATCACTCCCATACTATTGCATTACACTTAATATCCAGGGAACTGCACATAATGCTGGGAAAATCATTGAGTGTGTTGCTTATATACATGTCATATGCATTGCTGTGGAGAGAAAAAAATGTTTTAAGTAATCAATTCTGAAAAGGAAACTTATTCTCCATTCTGTTTAAATAAATTTCAACCATATTGCAATGTCCCTTATCATATAGAATATAGGAAAGGAAGAAAAATGAGCAATGCAATGAGAGCCAAGATTAAGTGAACATTTACTATAGGTCAAGCCCCAACACACACATTTTGTATGGATTATATTTCTAATTTTCACAGCAACCCTATTATGTACAATTATCATTACCACTTTACAGGTGGCAAAGTGAGACACAGAAATGAAAAGATTTTGCTCAATATTCCATTGCTAGTTAAATTGAAGACCTGGAATTCAAACCTAAGGCAAAACCTAGCATACAAAAATAAAACCCCCAAAGCTATACTGAAATCAAAATCATGTTATGTAACAGGTACATAGCAAATGTTTGTTGAATCAACAGACCGTCCCGAAATCATTAAAACTATACTTTCCCCCAGGGAATCCATACCTAGTTTTTGAGGCGTTATTCCTTGGGTACCTATTTAATTGGGTTGCCATTCTTTGAATTAGAATTGAGTCTTATATTGTAAGCAGTCTTCTCAGCCAGAAGCAGGATACAGGCCCAACAGAATGCATTCCAGGTGGAGAGCCAGTGTTTCTAGTGTCTTAGTGTGGGGTTAGGGGCAGTCTAATTGCCAGAGACAGAAGCTTATTGCAAGTTCAAGAACACAGAACAGGCTACTTGTACTTAAACACTGCTTGCCTCAATATTCACCCCCCAACAAAAAGAAAATTAAGAAGTCAGAAAAATGAAAGGTTGATATTTAGAGCCATTAAAATTGAGTGATAGAAAAGTAATTTGAGTCAACTTTTTAAATTGTTAAAATTGTGTCGTGATCTTTTGCATTGAAATTTTTTGGAGATAATTATAGATACAAAATTGTGATGAAAATAACAGAAACACCTGTGTATCCTTTACTCAGCTTCCCCAACGTAACAACTTACAAAACTATGGCACAATATCTCAACTAAGATATTGATGTAAATACACCTGGAGTGATGTTTGACAAATCCGAAATGTATTTGTTAGTCAACTAGACTTCCACTGGAGCTCCGTTCACTATTACATTGATGTGACTCTACATTCCTGCTTCTTGAAGAGCATGACTGAAAAAAGTGGCAGTCTGTCCTGGAAGATTTAGCTAGGAAGACAGCAAGGTCAGGAGATTTTTTTTCTACTTTGTTTCTATCCCTTTCCTCTAAGATAAGCATGCTTCTGCATCTCATTTCTCTATATTAACTTAAGGGTATAAATGCAGGTCCATTGAAAATGATTTTTATTCCTCTGATTATTTCCTTTATCAGTGTTAGGGAACATCTTTCACACTGAGCACATTTTCCAAAAAATAATTGGAAATTTTGAAATAGTGCTGCAAGCCTTGCTTTGTTGAATACATATTGAAAAGGAAAAAAAATGTGGAAAAAAAGAAGACAGAATGCATTCCAGGCTTAATGAGTTTTTGTTAGAGATTCAGGTTTCTTCAAGCTCTGAAAATCATCCTAACAAGTCAACTAAATAGTCACATTTTAAACATCAATGCCATTTCCGCACAGGTTGCGAACTGATAGAAATGAATTCATACATTGCTAGTCAACAGAAAGGCATTACTGAAAATCTCAGTGAGTCCTATTTTTAAAAATGGGAACAATTTGGTTACCAAAAGCTCCTACCAGGCTTGTGAAGGTTTTTTTTTTCTTCCTTGTTTAAATCATAATACTCTTAAATTTTCCAATACAAATTTCTGGACTGGACATGTATTTTCATGCTTGTCTTAGCCACTTCATAAATCCTACATGATGAAATCCAAAGTGGGAAAAGAACCATCACACAAAATTTCCTTGTTTTGGAGTTTGATTTCCAGCATCTGCTGGTTAAGCTTTCCCTCCGCCTTAATTCAAGTATAAGCAGTTACTTACTTGTTGAAGATCTGTGAGACAGACTAATTCTCGAATGAAGAATGAGCTGAAAGTAAGCAGGGGGAAGAGTTCACATTGCTCAGGTTACCTGCCACTTATCCCCGGTTTGTTATGTGGGGAAGGGAGGGATTGAACGGATTTTTAGAAGCTTGCAATGTGTTTGTTATTTTTTAAAAAATATTTATTTGTTTGAAAGGCTGAATTACAGAGCGAGAAAGATATTCTATCTGCTGGTTCACTCCCCAAATGACTGCAATAGCTAGGGATGGGCCGAAGTCCGGAGCTAAAGACTTCTTCTGGGTCTCCCACGTGGGTGCAGGGGCTTGGGGCATCTTCTGTTGCTCTCCCAGGCACATCAGGAGGGATTTGAGTCGGAAATGGAGCAGCTGGGATGTAAACCTGCACCCATATTGGATGCCAGCATCACAGACTGCAGCTTAACCTGCGTTTATTCTTGCACAATTTATTCTTAAATTTTCTTCACAAAAAGTATTCAAAGCTGACCAAATGAGAATTCAGTTATAGGAATTTGTAAGTAAAGACTTCAGTGTCTAGAGTTATAAATCAACTAACAATTGCATCTACCTCTACAAGGATGAGTAATATTAAAACCGCACAAAGAAATTCTGTGTTTGGGGGGCAGGCACTATGGCACAGTGGTTAAGACATCATAGGAGGCCCATTGTTGTGGTGTAGTAGTTTAAGACACCACTTGCAACAGCTGGCATCCCATATTGGAGTGCCAGTTCAAGTTCCAGCTATTCTGCTTCCAATCCAACTCTCTGGTAATGTGCCAGAGAAATCAGCAGAACATGGCTCAAGTACTTGGGTCCTTTCACCCACATGGGAAACTGTGATTGATTCTCGGGCTCCTGGCCTTACCTTGATCTTGCCCCAGCCATGGTGGACATCTGGGGAGTGAACTAGCGGATGAAAGATCTCTTTCTGTGTGTGTCTCTCTGTCTTTCTGCTTTTAAATAAAATTCAAATAAATAAATAAACAAATATATTTCAAAGAAACAATAAAATATATGTAGTGGCTCCCACATTGATAATAGAACATATGTTTAGTACTCATTTAATTGTTAATTGCATGCATTTGCAGTTCATTCCTATCTTGTCCTAGGAAGTGTTAGCTCTTCAAAACAAAGTCCTTTCCTTACTCCACACTCTTCTCACCCCACTTTAGCAAAGTCTTGAACATAGTAGGCAGTCAATAAATGTATGTTAACTTGAATGTTGTGGCTGTTTTTATTCTGTGGCTGTTTTTATTCTGCAAACACACACACACACATATATGTGTGTGTGTGTGTGTATATATATATATATATATATATATATATATATATATAATCTGAACATGATTATTCAGCAAAGAAAGTGCTGGATTTTGAAATCCACATAGAGGATAGCTTTAAGCTATTATTTAAGGCACCCCATTCTTGCCAGTTCTTAATTTCACACTAAAGTTTGAGCAGGTACTGCACAATTCTGATAGCCAGAGAGGGGAAACAGGGTCAGGGCAAGTGCAGAGTTTAGAGCAACAAATATTTTCTAGTTAAATACTCAGTTTTATTGCAGGTAGGTCGATATTTTATATTTTTTCAAAAAAATTCAAAAAACATGATTGTATACTGTTGGGAGATAATGATACTATAAAATGCACTCTTTTCACCACTGGGGCCTGAGCTCTGGTATAGCAGGTAAACCCGTCGCCTGCAGTGCCGCCATCCCATATGGGTGCTGGTTCAAGTCCTGGCTGCTCCACTCCTGACCCAGCTCCCTGCAAATGTACCTGGGAAAGCATTGAAAGATGGCCCAGGTTCTTGGGTCCCTGCACCTGTGTGTGAGACCCAGAAGAAGAAATTCCAGGCTCCTGGCTTCAGATCTGCCCAGCTTCACCCATTGCAGCCATTTGGGGAGTGAACCAGTGATGGAAGACTTCTCTCTCTGCCTTTCAAATAAATAAATATTTTTTAAAAAGAGGAGCCACCATTGATATTACATATTTCATTGTCAAAGGGGTTAAGAGCAAGCCAGAAAGTAGTCTCTATTAAGCTCTTAAAGGTCTCTGCCCTGAGAGTTCCCTTTTACCTTAATTCATCAAATATATCAACACTGCCACCATCCCCAGCCGAACAACTTGGTCATTTTCACAGAATTCATATTAATATGTGGGTGGTGTTATTGCTGGATGGGGGTTGTTGCTGGCATGATGACTATTAGTAAGACAGTTTCAATTATTAATTTTGAAGTAATTAGTCTAGAGAGTTTGTCCTAATTGACATATAGTTTTTCTCCAAAAGGTTCAAAGACAAGTTTGACTAACAATTATATAAATTCATCTTGCTTGAATTTCTCTTACGTGAGTTTTACATGCAAAGCTTGATTACTTTGAGATTTGAGTCCAGGTAGTTTGTTTTTAAAAAAGAAACTATTTTCATCTACTTGAGAGGTGGGGGGGGGGAGATAGAGAGAGAGAGAGAGAGAGAGATCTTCCCTCCACTGGCTCACTCACCAAATGCTCCCCTCCCAACAGCCAGAGCTGGGCAGACTGATGCCAGGAGCACAGAACTTCACCCTGAGCTCTCATTTTGGTGGCAGGAGTGCAAGCACTTATGCCATTATCTGCAGCCTCCCAGGATACATTAACAGGAAGCTGGATCAGAGGCAAGGGTGCTGGGAATTTGATTTTGATGTGAGATGTGTGTGTTCTTTGTGGTGACTTAACCTGCTGCACTACACTGCCCCCTACCATGGACTTTCATACTCTTACATTGAAGTGAATAACACCCATGGTAGGTACTGCCATTAGTACAGGGACTCTATTGAAATTAATGAGGTTTGTTGTTTTTGTTTTTTGCCTAGACTGAGTTTTGTCATTTTTGGAGATCTAAAATGGTCATTTTATTTATTTATTTATTTATTTATTTATTTATTTATTTGACAGGCAGAGTTAGACAGTGAGAGAGACAGAGAGAAAGGTCTTCCTTTTCCCTTGGTTCACCCCCCAAATGGCCGCCATGGCAGCCGTGCTGCAGCCAATCCGAAGCCAGGAGCTAGGTGCTTCCTCCTGGTCTCCCATGTGCGTGCAGGGCCCAAACACTTGGGCCATCCTCCACTGCACTCCCCGGCCACAGTAGAGAGCTGGACTGGAAAAGGAGCAACCGGGACAGAATCCTGCGCCCTGACCTGGACTAGAACCCCAGAGTGCTGGCACCGCAGGCAGAGGATTAGCCTAGTGAGCCACAGCGCCGGCCCTAAAATGGTCATATTTTGTGATTTACATATAGGCACCTTTCCAAAGTGCCTTGGTAGCATAAATCAGAAAGATTATTATTACCTTTATTTTATTGTTTTCTCTTTGTGAGTCCTCAAAATTATGCATAAATATAGTTGCACAAAGTGAAAATCAGATGTGCAAAGAAAGCTCCAGAAAATAAAATAATTTCAAGTTAACAATTTAAAAAGTTCACTTGTTCAAAGGTATCTTTAATCCACTGAAAACAAAGCTAGTTCATTTTCTAATTCAACAGAAGATATCAAACTAGGACATGCAGAAACACAGCGCTAAGAGATAAAATACATTATAGGTCTTGATCTTATCAGTTGAACTCCCACTGTAGATGACAGAATTCTGCAATGCCTTCCACACCAACTTCCGTAGCTCTGCCCTAAGGAGGGTGCTGGAACATCCAAAGAGCCAAAACTTCCCACTAGTCCCTGGACAACAATGGGAAAGGGACTCAAGGCAGATCAAAGAACCACACTGAAAAATTAGTTTCACTTTTAGTGTAAAATCTGGAGGACTGCAGGTTCTCTCACAAGAAATAAAACAGAAAAATGAAGGTGGTTAACAACAGTAATTTTATTTAGAATTTCAACCACTCTGACTGCAAAGGCTCCGAATTCAGAATTTCAGGTTAAATATACTCAGCTCCTTTTCCGTTGCTGAAAGGAAATCATTGAAAACTGCTGTTCACTGGGGAGCAAGTCGAGTCCCATTCCTTAACAGTGGCTACTGTACATGGTTGTAAACAGACACAGAACCTGATTATTCAAATATATCTAACAAATATGATTTCCCTAGGCCACTACAGATTCAATAGAGACCTCTGTCTTTGATTCTGACTTCTGTCAAATATCATATATATTTTAATAGGAAAAAAGCTGATATTAAATATGAATACTAAACACCTGTACAGGTAAACCACAAATAATAAAACATTACGAAAAGTATTATTTCTTTGTGCAATGAGTTCACCCAGATAGCTTTTTCTGAATCTTGGAATCACGTGTCATTGAAGCTCTACAAACTACTTCTCTGCTCCATATTTTTCTGTTTATTGTGATTTAAAAATATGATATCAAGCAATAATCTTTGCGGGTTACATGGGTGTGCATGTGAACTTCTGTGCTAAGATTTAAAGAATTATGATAGGAAAAATGTGTTACCAGATAGAAATAAGGTAGAAGAAATCTCTTTATAATATTGGGATACTAACACTCAATTTAGAAGCATACATTTTTAGTAATCTTTTCTACTCCCATGAAAGGGAGACAAAGTGGGGACGAGTCTCCATTCTGGCCAAATCTGGAAGATAATTAGTCACATTATAATGGAATTCTACAATATGTGAAAATTAACTGTGGAAGATGCAAAGCAATCAGTATTAAAAATGTTTATATGACCCTTTTTCCTCCTAGGAACTGATGCTAATATAACAAACATTGTTTACAAGATGTCAATGCAAGCAATCAATTCACTGTGTATTCACTGGAGTTGAAGAAAAGATCACTCAAACTAGGATTTTTGATATTATAAAGATAAAGCATGAATTTGATAAAGTGATTGTTTTCCCTTTTTTCAATTGGCTACATAAAAATAGTGTGGACACAGCTTGAGTAACTGGAAAGATGAAAAAACACACCTGATGAACTGGTCAATGAGTTGACCTCTTTGTTTTCTGTCTTTGAACACAATCTGCTTTCTGTTAAAATCATCTTGCCTATGTGCAAGTGAGAGGGAGAGCAAAAAAATAGAGGGGGAGCACGTTTTTACTTTTGGATATGTGTCTACATACACATACGCATATTAAGAACTATAGAGTTTCACTCCAAAGCACGCTACTCCTTGCTCCCCTCCCACAGAGGGTAAAGATATCTTATATTAAAATCCTTTTGGTAGTTGAATAAACCAGCCCCCTTTGAAGACATCCAGATGAACCAGTCTTATATCAGTATTCCTTGGTAACAAATAATGTTGTGAAGAGACAACTCAGTATTCTGGCTAACAAGTTAAATAATATGTGAAGAGGTGTGTGTTCTATACTCTTGTTTATGGAAGCAAGCATAGTGACATAATATTTTTTTACTGGGATACACAAAGGTTTAATTTTGCGGATTCTGTTTACAAGGGCAGCAACCTACGTCCTTTTGTAGAATTTCCTTCCTTACTTCTTTGAGGTTGCAGAAATTAACTGGATTTTACTTTTCAGACCGTACTCATACTCTTTTGAATAATCCCCTAATTTCAGAGAATGTTCCACCAGCAGTGCTCTTAAGCAAAGGTACTTTTTTAAAATCTTATTTAAAAAAAAACCTTAATTGAGTTCAAATATATTTTATATTCGCCTTTCTTAATGCTTCAAAAATTAACATCTGTAAATGAGTAAGTTTGAAGATTGTTATTTTGAAACTGCTATGGGGGCATCTGTAGAGAATGTTCTATTCTTATTTTACTGAATTGATGAATGTGAGTGACATCAATTCAAATGGTATTATTTTGCATTCTTACTTTTTCTTCCTTCCAAGACTTGTTTTAAAAGGGTCACATCTTTGGATTTGTAAGTGCCAAGTCATGGAAATAATTTCGACAATGCTATGGTTCCATATGTGCCTTTAAAGAGATCTGACAGATGGAAAAACACATTCTTCATTTGGGAAACTACTTTTTACCCCTAACGTTTTTCTTCTCCATTCTATTTCTGATTCTCCCTATTCCTAAGAAAAGGTATTTTTAATAAAATGTTTCTTAAATATTTCTTCTTATGTTTCTTCTTATAGTCTACTGGCAATTAAAGGAACAACAGCAGCCTGGCTTGGGAGCAAGGAGAAATGCTAAATACTTCCAAGGGAACAGTGTTTGATTTTATTAAAGACGAATACAGTTCATTCTCTAATTTAGGCAAACCTACCTTTTTCTTTTTAGTATAAGAAACCACTTTCCAAGCATAATACTTTTCTTCCTTTATTATTGAAAAGAGAAATGTTATTTAGTTGTTTATTTCTTTTTTGTTATGCATGCAGAGGGACAACAACCATGTAGACAACACACACACTCTGCATGCTTGGTTCTCAAATTTGAGTTTGTTCATATATCTGAATGTTCTATTGCTCTGATTTGACATTGGGGATGAAATTTTATTGCATTCACCCCAGTATGATTATTATTATTCATTTTGAACCCACTAATTTTTATATCATGACAGAGAGCCAACTGTTGTGAGGACCTGTGGCAAACTGGGCACAAAGTTGCTTCTCCTACTGAGATTTTGGTTGGCAGCAAGAATTGTAGCTATCCCAACAAGGAATGCCCCAGGCAGAGCCATCAGCATCTCCTGAATTTAAGGAAAATATTATGTTTATTATACACATAGAAATTGATAAGATTTCCAAAAAGAGAACTAGGCCTTGGTTACATTTTTGGATAAAAAATAAAGGGAGTAAAGGAATCAAGTTTGATAAATACGGAAAATATATGTATCAATAATATATATCAGCAAAATATACAGGTAAATAGTGATGAATGTCTATATCTTTATATTTATTTATCTATTAAAACATCTACACATGGTTCTATTAAATAGTTTAGGATACACTGCAACTTGGTTTCTGTATACAGTACTCTAGAAAGGAAAACTATGACTTTTTAATCAACTCAAAATTTGTATTGGATATTGAGTAAGAAGGAGGTTGGTTGATATGAACAGCAAGAGAACCTACAGGTATATGGCTATGGATTTTGTGCTTGTAGGTATATCTCTATGAAATCAACACTGCCTAGAAAAAGAGAAAATGCCCTTGAGTATCCACATAACATGTGGCATATTTCATATACAGTACACACATGTATAGTGCACCATGCATCTGTAAATCATTAAGCAATCTCAAAAATGCAAGACATTACATGTGATAACCATTACCTATTAGAATGATTAAATAGTTTTGCTCTGTCCAACAACAATAACAAAACACCTACCTCAGATTTTGAATTGAGGAGGGCTTTACTTATGGAAAATTGTAGGTAAATATTTTACTTATTGCTTAATATGCATCTATCAAAAAGTTGAATAATGAATGTATAATCAAACCTTTAAAACAGAAGTGCTTGAGAGTTAATAAAATACTCCTCAGCCATCAGAATAGGTTCCTTATTGTAAGGATAGTCTAGTGAAAGAAAATAACATGTGAATGAGAGGAAGTGTATAATAAAAAAATCTTCCTCCCAAACGTCTCAGTGTAATATTTTTTTCATCGCCCAAACTCAAGTAGGAATGGACGAAATTCAGCCTTACTGGGAAAAACAGTTCACCGGGATCCTGGGCCCAGAGAGAGACTTAAGAAGAAGAGCACTTCTCTTTACACACAATCATCTCCCCATCCCACATCAGGGCAATGGGACAATGGGGCAATGGGGGCTCCCATATCAGAGGGGATCCTGGGCAGGAATGGGGAGGAGAAGGTGAGCGCAGCCAGGCAAGATGAAATCCCAGGCAAACTCTCAGTCCAGTTTCAGAAAGAACACATTAGAGGAAGGGTCTATCTATTTGAGAGAGAGAGAGAAGAGGGGACTGGGTAGAGAGAGAGAGGGAGAGAGACAGAGAGAGAAGGTTGGGGAGTCTATCCTTTTGGAAAACATTATTAAGATTGCACCTTCTGAAATGAAATCTGCTCCCCCCCTTCACTGATTTCCCCAGCCATTTCACACTAATCTGGGTGTTTCTTGTGTGAGTGGGAGCCCGAGCAGGCCGCCTTGTATGTGTGTGTGTTTGTGTGTGTGTATGTGTGTACTCCAGGGCTGAGCTGCAAGGCCAAAAGTCAAAGGAAAAGAATCAAGAATCAAAACAATGACTAATGATTTCCAACCTGAAGCAAAGCAGACGCGCTGCTCACCCGGAACGTGCCTCTGTTTAAACGCTCCACTTCACACAGCACACAATACAGCCAGAAGAAAACACACACACACACACAAACACACACATGCACATCCATACATAGAGAGAGATAAATGTACATATGTTTTTTGGAAAAATGTTTTATTTAAACCTTTTTAATCTTTTACAACAATAAAATATTGCGTCAATATAAACCCCTTGACTAAAACTGTTCACATCAAACATTACAGCGAATTGTTTTCTTTTTGACACCCAACTCATCTTTGAAAGAATTTCCGTTTAAACACAACGCAGAATTTATTGAAAATAAATAATTGTTGGCAACTGCAATAGGCAATTTGAATAAAATAGTTGAAAAAGCAACTCTTAATGAAAATAGCGTTTATTATACATCAGTTACTAAATGAATAAACTAAATGATCTTTTTTTAAATTAATAACTTCAAAAACGTTTAATATACAAAACTGTACAATTATAAAGTCGGCAGAAATATTTGGGTTAACTCAGGTTTGAACCATAGCATTTAACTGCAAAGAAAAAAAAATTGGAACAAACAAAATACCCCCAAACAGTTGTAAAACATGAAGTCAGTTCAGAAAAAAAAAAATCCCAGAACTAAAGCCTAAGTACTAACAGAATGCAGAGGCTTGACAACAAAAAGTATAAGGGTCTGGGATTTGAATTAACACATGCTCTTGGACCTGCAGCTGGGGGAGACACAGTGTGATGGACCAGAGGCCTGGCAGCCCATACTAGCGCATCCTCGAAATGGGGCCCGGGGTTTTCTGGTCCTTAGGTAGTTTGAAGCTTTGTCTACCGCAGCTGCTCCTGGAAGCCAGGCAGGGTGACCAGCCCAGGCGTGTGGAGTCCCCAGCCAGGTCCCGCCGGCGGCGGCTGGGTATTGGGTGGTTGACCGGCCCCACACATGGGTGCTCGCTGGGAATGAAGTGCACCTGTGACTTGGCATGTGGACATGAGGGCTAGCAATAAAGCCACAGCAACTGCATATTTTTGGGATCTCTACATAGCCTAGCGAGATTTTTTTGTAGTTTTGTTTTTTGTATATAGTAATACAATACGCACATCTATCTACACACACACGTTTGCACTCGCACGCACGCACCCACGCACAGAGACACATACACACAGAGAGATAAAAAAGCAGGAGCCCAGCCGCCCCCAGGCGCTCGCTAGCTCTCTCGCTCGCTCGCCGTGGGCTTCCACCAGCTGTGCTTGTCAGAGAAGCCGAGACCGCTCCCAACACACACAGCGGCTGGACCAGAATCCCTGTGACCTTTGCCAATCGTTTCATTGTCATTCTGCACTGAGCAGAGAGCGCCTTGTCCCCCCTTTCACCCCACCACCCCTCCCGGAGGATTTCTTCCTTCCAGGACGAGCGAAGCAGTGGAGGTGAACCAAACTGGGAGGCGCTGGCCCAGTATTTCGCCAGCGTCCCTGGGTCGTGGTCTCCAGCGAAAGCAATCGCTTGTGAAGGCAGTCTTTCGTCTAGGAGAGCCGAGGTGGGGTCGCGCGGGCTGTCGCCCTGGAGAGAGACTGCGGGCCTTTGGGGAACTTCGCTCGCAGGCATCCCGGACTGCAGTGGATTCGGAACCCCCCAGTCGCTCAGGCCACCTCTTTTTAGACCGGCGCCGCCGCCGAATCCTTCGCAGGCACCTGGATCTAAGCTGTGGAAGCCTGCAGGGGTTCCACAGTTCTGGGAGGGAGGGCCAAAAGCTGCGATATCGCCTCTTCTACTTCGCGCTAGTTTGCAAACCCAATCGGGTTGCCTATTGTGCCCAAAACAGACACTCCAACCCCGGGAAAAAAAATATATATATATAACCAATATCATCATCGGCAACCCTCTCCATTGTATCCTCCCTTCTCCATACAGATTTGGGATGGGAGTAGGTGGGTGGGTAGGCATCTTCCCTCCTCCTCCTCCTCCCAGCCTCCCCTCCCTTTTCTAAGCAATTAAAAAACCATCAGCTCAATGAAGGAATAATAATAATAGCAATAATAATGTGGAGTGGTCGATTAGATACAAATTATCTCACAAATATTGTGTACAGCTTGTAGTAAAACACCGCAGACATTTAGAAACGCTATAGAAGTTTTAAAAAATGCAAAACTAGTCTATTGTAAAACAGATTTCACCTGAAATACAGCTGCTATAACCAAGGCGCTGGAAGGTTATTCAGAGGCACACATCTGTCTTCCCACCCCTCTCCCCCTCCCCTCCCCGCCCCCACATTATCCCACTCCTTGCTCTTCCTAGAGAGGAGTGACCCAAACAAATCTTACTCAGAGTAAACAATATGTACCGCTCAACAGAAAAGGTCGGAAGGGACTGTGCGCATGGCAGGGAATATGAGGTTCCCGCCTGGACTGCTTAATGTTAAGTGTGTATACGCGTAGAGTAGCCTGAATAGGAGCGTGAGTGTGTGTTTTCTTCCTCAACATAAGTTAGAACCCCCCGTTAGAAAGAAAGAACGAATCAACGAAAGAGAGGAGAGGGAGGGAGGGAGGGAAGGGGAGAGAGAGAGAGAGAGAGAGAGAGAGAGAGAGAATGAATCAGAGAGAGAGAAAGAGAACAATAATAAAGAATGTTAGAGTGAAAGGAATAGAAGGAAAGAAAAAGAAATCCGCGCTGCTCCCAGTGCGGCCGCCGCCTCCTCGCTTCCTCCAGTCAGAGATCATGGCAGGACGTGTCTGTTTTCACGGTGTGCGAATAAACCTCATGCGGCTGCTGGTCCCCTGGTGGAGTCATTCTTTTCTCTTTTTGTCTTCGATTACAGAACCAGACACGCACCACTTCTTTCTCCAACTGGAGGCTGTCTGCCAGCGAGGAGATCTCCTGCGCGGCAGGCTTGGGACACTTGAGGAAATGCGTCTCCAGTACGCCCTTGACACTCACCTCGATAGAGGTTCGCTTCTTGCGCTTGCGGCCCTGCGCAGCGATCTTGTCAATGCTGGTCGGACTCCCTGTGGACGAATCCGCCTCCTCCAGCCACTTGTTCAGCAGAGGCTTCAGCTTGCACATATTCTTGAAGCTCAATTGCAAGGCCTCGAACCTGCAGATGGTGGTCTGCGAGAACACGTTGCCGTACAGTGTACCCAGCGCCAGCCCCACGTCGGCCTGCGTGAAACCCAACTTGATTCTTCTTTGTTTGAATTGTTTGGCGAACTGTTCCAACTCATCCGAGGTTGGCGTCTCCTCGTCCGAGTGGTCCTGGCAGTGGTGTGAGCCCAGTTCGCCGTGGTCCGGAGGCTCTCGGAGGACCGGGTGCAGGCTCTGTGCAGAGGCGGCGGGCGGCGGTGGGGTGAGCGCCCCATGCTCCAACATGCCGCTCACCGTGAAACCCGGTTGCGAGTACACGTTGAGGGGTTGACCGCTTGACGTGATGGACGGGTTTGGAGCCGGGCTCGCCCCCCAGGCGTTCGGATGGTTAGTGTGCGGCGAGTGATGGGCTACGTGTGGAGAGCGGTGATGGATGATCGCACCCAGTTGCAGGTCTTCACGCCCAGGCTTCACGTCCTGCTGGTCCAGGGGGCTAGTGGCCAGTGTGGAGGACCACGGGCCCCCGTCGCTCAGACTGGTCACCCAGTGATGCCCGAGGGGATGCCCATTGCTGGGAACTCCCTGCAAGTAATCACTTTGGAGAAGTTTCTGAGGGTTGCGGAAAGGACTCCCCTGCTGCATGCCCGCAGAGTCCGCATGGACCAGGGAGCTGGAACTGAGAATGCTGTAGGGATTCGAGGCAGCTGTGGCCATGGTCGATGAGGATCCCCTACTAGTTATAATGTGGCAAAGGGAGCAGCTTCAGCCTTTGACATCTACGGTGCGGGGGAGCCCAGGCAGCTAGCGCGGGTTACCGGCACCCGCCGCGACCAATTGGAGCACGCCTCTGCCTGACCAGGCATGAGCACCGCCAATGGCTGCGCAGGAGGCTGAGCTCGCTTTCCAAATTAGGCTGCTTCAGCTCGGGAGTTTCAGCGAGACCCAAGCAGGAAGTGAATCAGTCTTTCGGCTCCATTGGCTGCCTGGTGCAGAGTGGCGGTGGTTCATTTGATTAACCCTTTCCCTCCCCCCCCCCACTAGGAGGGTGTTTGTGGTGGAGGAAGAAGTAAGAGAGGGACGTGCTTGTGTGTGTGTTGGGGGTGGGTGGGGTGGACAGGGGATAAGGCGACAAATGGGTTTTAGAACTCTTTTTGATTTAGATTTACCTAGATAAAGAAAAAAATACAAGTTTCAATGTCATTTTGATCTTAGTGCATAGGGGTTTTTCAGAATCGCTCAGCGCTCTGGATTAGTTGTCTGCCAGGGACTGCAAAACAAAGCGTCGCTAGGAACTTTGAACAAAGTAGCATCTTCTGTAAGACTCTAAATCAACAAAGTTGAGGTCTATGATACTAAAGAACTATTACAATTTATTTTTATTTCATTTTATCAATGGTAAGAGACTCGATATCAAGATGTGAAAGCGTCTAGGAAAAGATTGCCAAATTCACCTAGAAAAATTTATTTAAGCTATGAAGAACTGAAATATTTCTGTGAAAATAAAGTCTAAGGTAATACTGGCGAAATTGTTGTGTTGAAGCTTGCTCCCCAATCCAGCTGGTCGACTGGACGCCGTGCTTTATTGCTGCTCCATGTCAGCTCCCATCAGAGGTGCCAGAACTTCTGTCAAAGGCGCTGGTTGCTGAAGCCGGCAGCCCTTACGCTCACCCCCAGTCACTCAGCGGGCTCACTTCCATAGGTACACAGAAAAATATTCAGGACACTGTTCTTGATGCTGTCCCCTTGGAAAACTGCTTTTAACACTCTCCCTCCCCTCAACTGAAGAAACGTGAACCATTTAATGTGCTCTAGAAATTCAGAGCGCGAAATGATGAGTTGTTTGACATCAAGTATCTTCACTTCTCCCCAGTCCACATCGAGTTTGAATTTGTCTTCAGCTTGGGAAGACAGGGCTGCTTTTACATTTTGTTTAGAAGAGAGGAAATAGTTATACTCCAAGCTTTTGTAAGTTAGGGAAGGACACGTCTGTGTGCTCCACAGCCCCGCGCAAAGGCGTTGCTTGGAAGCAGAGGAGGGGGAAATGCAAAGATTTTAGATTTGCTCTAGCTGGGAAAAGGAAACACCCGATACCCAACGCCGTCTTCTGAAGTTAAAAAAATGACCTTTCATTGCATAATTTTGGAGGTAACCTAGCTGCGTAATTATATTTGCACTTACAGAAGACGGCATCAGAGTTCCCTTATTGGTTTGAAATTCCATTAAATATATTGCAAGAGCTCCTAGGTTAAGCTTGATTTAAATTTGCATACATTTTCATATATTTAGCAGAAATAAAAGAAGGCTTGCAGCTACCAGAAAGTCATTAAGGCATTAGTTTCTCTAAGAAGACAGATCTGAAGAAAATGCAAGAAAATAAGAAAAAATAAAAACAAGGTGAGCTTATTCTGCCATTCCTTTATATAGCTAAACAGCATCTATTTCCTGTGAAATGAGGGATTTCTTATGAGAGCACAGAGCAAGAGGGGCTGGTATTGGTAAATGTAAACGTGTCTGTTAGGCAGGAAAACCTAGTATCTGCTTGAGATCTATTTCTTTCGATCTTAAAAAAACACTTAGTAATTATTGGTATAGAGGACCATTTGCCATCTCCATCCCCCCTCCCTGATTGAAATTGTAGTTTCATTTGCCGATATCGTATTGTAAAGGCTTATCTGCTTTTCTGCTTTTAAACCAGAAATTGATTTTTCTTCTCTCTCTCTCTCTCTCTCTCTCTCTCTCTCTCTCATCTTCTGCTGAGGAACATCATTTCTTACTGCCAAATGTGTGCATCTTACTTTGTAAGAATGCAATGGCATTTGGGAATGAATTGGTTTCCGAAGGAAAAGGAAACTGTTAATAATCAAACAAAAATAAAAGTTTTGTGGTGTTCTGTTGGGCTGTCTGTTTGAGGATCCATTTGCCGGTCTGTGTCAGGTCAGTTTAGAGGTCAGAAAGAAATGCATTGGAGAAATAGTACATGCAAAATGATCATGATCATTGCCATGCTGTTGGTAGGTTCCCAACCCCCACCTTGCAGCTGCGTTTGGGTGAAAGTGTTGCTAATCTTAGTCTGGCCAAGCAGGGGTTTAAGGTAATTATCAACCGATGAGGCTTTTGCATGAAAAGGGGATATTTTTCCAA
Organism: Sylvilagus floridanus; assembly: GCA_949820135.1. Taxonomy (NCBI): domain Eukaryota; kingdom Metazoa; phylum Chordata; class Mammalia; order Lagomorpha; family Leporidae; genus Sylvilagus; species Sylvilagus floridanus. The sequence goes on along the minus strand of OX463223.1, from coordinate 63,424,830 downwards.
TTCTGACTTGCCTGAGTTCTTACAATCAACCTTCCTCTTGCTTACAGTCTCTGCTCCAGGTACCCAGTTTCGCCAGCCCTGCAATTGTGGTTCAGACCATTTGCCCAAGGTTGGGGGGGGGGGGGGGGAGGTGGGAGTAGGAAGGAGAAGGCATCAGAGCCCAAGGCATCAGGTTTTTCCGCACCATTGTTTTTCAATCTTTAATGTAAGAATAGCTGTTGTTAGGAGCAGAAATCATCATCATTGTCATTCTCTCTCTCTCTCTCTTTCTCTCTCTCTCTCTCTCCTTAAAAAACTGTTCTCATGACTATAGATACCACCTATTGAATTCAGTTGCAATCACAACCTTTATCAGCTGTGATAGAAATCGTCTCTTGTATGTAAAAAAGGCGTTTTGTTTTTTGAAGAAAATATCTGCATATAGTCAAATCTTCTTGCTGTTCTAACTAATCTACTGGAGAGGTTTCCTTCGCCCTCTCCTGCCAGTCTAACTTCCCAAGTGTAACAGATGCCGCTCTCAAGCGCTCCTTTCTGCGGCTTCTCTTTATTCAGCCTCACATATTTCTCCCCATGATCTGGGTTTCCATAGAGAGAGGAATAAAAGGGGGGACCATGGTCACAAATCCCCTGCCCCATGCAAAATAAAAGAGCCTCATTCAATAGACGACCCCGTCTGGACATGGGAGAAAAAATAAGTCTTTGCGAAGCTACTGTTGCAAAGAACTGGTAACTTATTTTCCATAGGCTGCATTTTGCTTTAAAATCTTAGTTATCACTGGTAAAGCCACTCTTTTTCAGCAGTTGTGCCTCTCATTCTGATCTTGAAGTTCACGACTGGTCCTCAGATATCATTCTTCCCAGCCCCACTGGATCTGTGGTTTGAATAGTATCGCAATAGCTGAGCTACAGCAGCTAAAAGTCGCCCTAAAGAGGAGCCTGGCTTTGAAGTGAAGCAACTGTGACTATCTGGAGTTCACCGCCTATCTCCTGCTAGACCGTGCAGGTTTCAATTCCTGTGCCATACAAGCACCTGGTACCATCTTCATTCCTGGTTGAACTGCCTTTAGAATGAATCCATTTCTCCACCCTGCCTTATGCATCCCTCTTGCATCATTTCTAAGGGTAATTCAGTTAATATTTCAAATAAAGTCAGGTTGGCTTGATTTACTTATATGTTCATTTTTTTTAACATGGGGTCACTCAGTAGCTTTCCTCCCTCACAAGATTTAAGGGTAGCAGCTCCTGAGCGTCTTCAGAGACCCACGCCCCTCTCTTTCGAAGCAAGGAGGGACTCACAAAAGAAATTAAGCAGATTAATGTGGTTCAGGTCGCGCTTCTGTGGAAGCACGCGAGCTTGGCCGCAGCTGGGCAGCTTGCGCCCAGGCTCTTTCGGAAAGCGTCCCAGCCATGGGGATTACGTTTCTTGCCGATTTCATATTTGAGTGTAGATTACCAGGCGTTCTCATTATGCGTACAAATTGGAGGAGGGGGGAGAAGGCAGTCTGGAGCTGGAGCTAGCGGGGGGTGGGGGTGGGGGTCGGGAAAGAAGTCCAAAAGGCCAGATTTGATTGTGTGTAATACAGCATGAAGCTCCAGACGGTAGGACGTGGCACAGAGGCGTGACCTCGAGACTGAAAACTTCACCTTCAACACAAGTTCACTTTGGAAACAGGACAAGTCAGATTGGGCTTGGTAGGGACAAGTGCACATTTTTCTTTATAAAACCGGGAGCTTATAAGAGGAAGGGAAACAATTGAAAAGCTTCTCAAAGCAGCAGAGAAAGAAGCCTTTTTCCTGGTGTCTGTTGAGCTCATGAGACGTTCTGGGTGTGAGACACAGCTGCCCTTCAGAGCACCAGCCCACTGTAGCTGCTCTTGTAGTCTCCTTTCTTCCTCCCTTCTTTTTTCTCTGCCAACTGCATGGGGGGTGGGGGAAGGTAAGAAGCTGGTAATATTCTGGGGGATAATTTTTTAAAGAGAATTTAGATGGCAGTAGCAGACATCGGTCAATGCTTACTCAGGCTCAATTAGTTCATTTTTAAGGTATTCTTGATTGTGAGAGAAAAGATCTTCAGAGAAAAGGGAAGAGGGAGATGAGAGAAGGTGATCGCACACAGGGAGTGCTGCAGCAGAAACAGGGTAACTTAAAAAATAAAATATTCATCATTTAAAAAGCAATGCAAATACTCCAATCTACTAAAACCCTAGTCATTTGCTAACAAAATGGAATGTCAATGGGAAAGTGCTGTGGCATTGTGTGGCTGGGACTGCCGTCAGGACGGTTAGAGGACAGGCAGGGACAATAGAGACCTTCTCTGCATACTCCCACAGCCAGGTCGGGTTGATCCAATCTCAGTTTCTCTTCTGCGGTCCCATCTTTCTGTGCACTGCCATTTTCAGTGGGTGAACCCTGATCTTACAGGGTTCCAAGAAAAGAGCTCTATGGAGACAGAGCTATTGTGCAGCATTCAGCCTGGCTATCTTTTTTTCCTGCACCAGGATCTGAGGGTTCTAAGAATCATGGACACTTGCCAGTCACTTGTTTTGCACTGCAGACAGGGAACTTCGCTTCTGAGAACCTAATTGAAGACACACACACACACACACACACACACACACACACACACATATCCTATGTGGAATTATCCCCCTTTAATGTTTCCAGATTTAAATTGCATTGGTAGTTTTTTATTTTAATTATTGTCTTAAAGCAGAAATGGTGCGAGAATTAAAAGATGAAGGACAAGAGTTCCTACATGATCGATCAGAGAGCATGCAGAGACATTACACTCTGTGGATCAGCATTTGAGGCATCAGTAAGTCATTTAGTTGAACATTAGATGCTTTCTATAAGTTACTTTAGTAGTTGATAGAGCCACTCAAATTGCCACCCACTTCCTTCTTCATGGACAGATTAAAATTTTGGTGTACAAAATTGTTAAGAATGCTAGGGTTTCATTCATAACAGAGATCATATGTGTCTTCCCTGCAAACCCCATCCCCCAGTCCTGTTACCCTACCCTGTAGAACACAGTACTTATGTGAAATCGCAAGCATTCTGTCCATGGTCCTGTGTGGTTATGGTACTATAGGAAGCTTGATTATCACTGAAATATGGGCTCCTTCTAAGAAAACTTTTTAGTCAGTTATTAGCTGAGTGGTGCTCAGGTTATCATTTTGGGGCCCCACAGGGGCTGGAATCTATCACATTTCAAAATGAGCAAGAGACCATATTTAACTTGCTATTATTCAGGCATTTGATGATTATATTATCATTATTATTATTCTGCACGAGGGAAACTGTAAAGAGCAGGGTTGAGGGCTGTGAGAAAAACATATGCATATATGTATATATGCATATATATATGTATATATATGCATATATATATATGTATATATATATATGGTGGAGAACGATTAGAAACGTTTAGGGGAAGGATCACTTTTCAGGAATATTTCGGGAATCCATTTTTAAATAAGATATTAATGCTTCCTCTATTGTGACTATTGTGTTAGTTTTTCTTGAGAGGGGTTGTTGGCTTCCCGAGTGTTATTAGAATCTCCCTCTTGTATAACTTTTCTTTGGGTCGACTTTTGCATTTTGCCCCAGTCTAGATTTCGGGATTCTAGATTTGATTCCCCTGTCGGAGTAGATGTCAGTATGATCTGGTTTGTCAGATTCCAATTGCTTGTGGATGTGTCAATTGGGCCATTCTGTGTGTGTGTGTGTGTGTGTGTGTGCGCGCGCGCGCGCACGTATGTGCACCCTCATGCACGCGCTCACGGCTGCCCTGCTATAGACGTGAGTACATTTTATAGCCAAGAACTTTTTGAAGTCTCCAATGTACAAGAGCTCAGGCGGCTGGCAGAAGAAATCATCTCCTCACTAGCTCTTTGCCTTTAATGGGTCTGCTCTGGGCTCCCTTGCAATTCTGCAGTCTGTTCCCAATTTTCATGTTGCTACGAACCTAAGTTCGTTCTCTCCAACCTAGGGAGGATGAGAGCTACGGAGAAAAGAAGAGTTGTTCCAAAGTTCAGGACGCGGCCTCGGCGGGAGGGAGGGGTGCGATCTGGGAGGCCAGAGGACCGTTTACCTCCTGGGGAGCAAGATGAGAGAGCCGCCAGTCCAGAACGTGGTCTTCCTGATGCAAGCTGAATGGAGGCGGTTTGACCAGAGGGGAGTAGGGAGTGGTTGGGAGCTTTCACAGGAGAGGTTGTGTCTTAAGTCAGTGAAGGGCATTTTTTTTCCGGGTCGAATAGATCCTGTGGCGACAACCGGGCAGCTGGTGAAACGAGTTTATTTCAACAGGCTCCAGTACCCCACAGGCGCCACCCCACCCCACCCCCCATCTCCAGCCTCAGTCTTCTGTTTGGAGCAGTATCTGAGGGATAGAGGCCAGGACGAATGCGCTGGGTTGGAGGTGGAGGGAGAGGGAGGGGAACTACAAGTAGGGACGCCAAAGCGGCTGTGCTGCCCTGGGGGCATTTTCGGAGTCGTCCTTGCTGCTTTCAGAATAGCCAAGTGCATTTGGGGCCTGGCTGAGCATTCTTTTCCATGGGCAAGCCTCTCCTTTCTAAGGCAGCTTTTGCCTCTTGAAGATTTCCAGACCCAGTGTTCTGCTCCCTAGGCCTGCACAGGGATAAAGCACTCAAGGTACTGCTTAGGAGGCAAGGCCCAGATCTTTTCACCAACAAAATGCCCTGTGTCACCAAGCCCTGCCTTAGCGACCACCTCTCCCTCCGCCCCAACAAGTGCTGAGGAAAGCAACACCCTCCATGACTTTCCGTGTAAATGTTAGGGTCATAGTCGCCCTAAAATATGTTGTCCAGGCACTAAGATAATAACTCACTTCACATTGAAGCCACAGGACTTAAATCTGCCTAATCCTCCTCAAAAGGAATACATTTCCTGTGTTTTCTTCTTTCTTTCTTTCTTTCTTTCTTTCTTTCTTTCTTTCTTTCTTTCTTTCTTTCTTTCTTTCAACAATAGATAGTGGCAAGAAGGAAAGATGCTTAGGGGTTTTCTGAACATCAACACTCAAATTTCTCTTGGACATCTCAGATATTTCTTTTAACTTACTCAAATCATCATGAGAGTGAGACTTTTTCTTTCTTCTATCTTCTTCTTAACACTTCTAATTTTGGAGAGGTATTAGGATTCCTGCTTCCAATTAAACTACAATTCAATCACATCTGCTCTCATCTTTATATTTATATACAATATATCCCTAGGTGCTTAATGTAGGCATTTGGTATGTTTCCTCTCCTTTAAACAAATGGATCACACATCTTTGTGTGTGTGTGTGTGTGTGTGTGTGTGTGTGAGTGTGTGTGAGAGAGAGAGAGAGAGACAGAGAGAGAGACAGAGAGAGAGTTTACAGGGTTGAACCTTTGAATATTGGAGAATAAATCTGTTTGAGTATAAATGGCCTTTAATAATGATCTCAACTTTAAATATGGATCTCAGCTCTGCAGCAGCTGAATGTTAGAGCTGTGGAGAATTGGTTTTCTTTTAACAGCTAGTTGACAGCTTTGTAAAGAACTGAGGTTTCTCCTACACACCCACATTAGTAATGCAAAAATATTTGAGTCTTTTACCCCTTCTCCCCTTCTTTTATCCCTCAGAGTAGAAGAATCACACTTACAAAAATTGTATATTTTTAATAATATCAAGGAGTCTGAAGAATTTTCTAAAAAGGAGAAAAATAAGTCACAACACACAAATAGAAACACTTTGGTAAATATAGTTTTTTTCCCTGAAAATTTACACATGAAGAAAAGAAATAAACTTTCTAAAACCACTTTTAGTTAGATGATGACTTGTATTATACATATATTTTCTCTTTTCATGATTTCAGTGCAAATCTCATCCCAGACCATTGGAATTATAATTATTTAATAATACATCCTACCATATTTTAAATGGAGGGATGTCTATAGGTGTTATGAAAGAAAACCAGAATACAGTTATTGGAAGATGTGGGAGATGTTGGGAAATTATACAGTGAAGTTTAGAGTAAACAGAAGTTTAAGTTTTACCAGCCTTCAAACATTCAGTTATAAACTGTTCCCAATTGTTGGGAGATGAAAATGGTCTCTGCTGTGTACAGCATATCAGATAGTATTATGTCTTCATAGCATGATGCTTATGCTTGGAGGTTATTGTTGAAAGTAAATAATGTTTATGAAATTAGCTAACTCTGATGAATGATGGAGATTTGTTAAGAAAGATACATTAAGGTATACATTAAGAGTTTACATTCTCATAGTTGGACAATGTTTTCAGATGTGTAGGGTTATTTCTCATTTGGTGGATCTGCAAACTGCTTTGAAATGACTAGTAGTGTGTAAGTGGATTGCAAGTAAACCTAGTGAATTAAGATGATTCTCTATCAGTTTAATTTATGTTTTATAGTTAGTTTAGCATTCTGATTTGATTGCCTTAGTAATGTGAATTGCCTACAGCTGCTGATGATACAGCTTTAATTCTGTTTTAAAGGTCATGTAAACATGTGCCTGTAGCATAAGGAATGCAAATTCAATTCCCTTTTAATGTTTCCTCACATTCACTTCACAGCCTTCACCTAGAAAATTAGCAGGATTTAATATAAAACTATTTTAATGTTATGATTTCATTAAAATCTTTTTTCAATGCTTTACTTTTCCTTTTGCAGGGTAAAGAAGTCTTCTTCCGCTTTGCAGTGCGTAGTGCATGCAACACACATCACTCATACTGGAGGCAGAAAAACATTTCTGTTCCGATCTATTTACTTTTCTGAGGCTTTTTACTAATAAAGAGCTGAGAACTTCATTTCAGTCTCCCTGTAGCTGCAGGTAAAAAGGACACAAAACAAAGTAGATAATCTAGCCACATTTTAGATTGCAGTAGAGAAAGGCAGAGTATTGTGTAAATGTAGGAGCTTCTAATCAAGAATTTTTACAATATAAATACATGATGGAATATTATCTGTGGGAAACATATATCAACAGGAAAAAATATTTAAAATAGAGTGTTGACATAGAACAGAATGCTATAATTGTTCCAAGTTAATATAAAAAGCATATAAATTATGGCCTCAAGGTTCCATGGTTTAAAAATTTGTTACTCTGCAGAAAGTTAATTTTTTTACAATATTTAAAAATATATTAATCCCTAGAGATTAACACAAAGTCGTGACACTGGATTACATTAAAGCCTCCAGAAATGTGCTTTAAAAATTGAATAATGTTCACAAAATAATGCAATTTTTAGTTGAAGACACAGTCATGTGGGAATGAAAAAAATGGAGATGTAAAACATACAAGTTGAAATAAAGGACAATTTGACCTAATTCTGTGGTGACATCATTGTGCTATTTTATAATCTATATCTGACCTTTCACATTTTTCAAAGCCAAAACTTTGCATGAAACTTTGCTGGAGATCACAGTTTCAGTTACCTTTCTCCTTATATTGGATAAGCCAAGTAATAAGAGTATTAAAAATATATAGGTAGAAATGATATATTTAAATAAATTAATTTGGTAGCAGCACATTGTTAGTATTAAAAAAAGTGGAAACACACATGAATGAAGCCTGATGATTACCAGTCTCAAATCTACTTTCGTTTGGGATTGGGGAACAACTATTCAGATTCAAGTTTGAGAGATAAGCACTGTTCCATTGTGGGAAATGTGTTTTGTTCTGTTTGTGCTTTAACATTGAGTGTTGCCCACGTGAATAATCATGAGTACCTGTGGAGGAAAGGGCTAAGGCCATCTTAGGTTCTGATCTAAGTGGTAGACTTTTCACATTTTGCCTCCGGTTTGCTGCATACCTTTTCCAAACACTTTTCTGTTTTCCTGTTTTCTTAATATCACGGATTTCAACAAAGTGTTTATGTTTAAAGCCTGCGGAAAATGCTAAATTTTCGTTAATACTCTGGACCCTAGCAATATAATACTGCAGAGAGAAGTGATTGATGACAAAATCAGCATGAAAGTGAACTCTGCTTTCTGTGATTTGGCCCACCTGCCTTATGTCAGTATAAGTTAGAGTTGCAATTGCATGGAGATGGATTTGCTTTTGTTTTTGTTTTTATTGCATAATTGTAGTGTTCATGTACATGTGTTTTTTGAATGAAATTCACAACTGAGGCAGCTGTGTCTCACAAATAGAATTTCCAGTGTATTTTGCTTTTGATAGAAGACTTATAGCTACATGATTGTTTTCTTAAGGAAATTTAGCTTGGGCAATGATGTCGTCTTACCTTTGTTTTTTTTTTTTTTTTTTTTTTTTAGGGTGGCATTGATGCTTTGAATAATAGATTTGAATGAGCAAATGTGTAGTTTTTTTTATCCTAGTTTAAAGTTTTAAAGACTCTGCTCACCAAAATTTCCTTTTACATAGAAATAACTTTAAATAAAATAGAACTCCCAGACCAGAACCGTTTATGGAGGTCTGTTCCTGAACCGAATGATCATCATTCATTTGGTTTTATGCATTGGATGTCACCTTAGTCAGATGATGCTGCATCCACAGGTGTCATTTACAATGTAGGTGCATGCTTTTTGTTTGATGGTGATATTAGTACCATTTCTCTGTCAAAAAGATACAGAGATACAGTTGAAAATTACCTACTTCATGACTGCATGTTCTTGCACCAAAATAGAGAATAGTGTCCGGTGTGAGTAGTATGTGTCTCAGGGAGAAGATTTACCTGGAATAAAGACAGCACTAAAAAACTAAAACAGAGCAGACCCTCAGTATTTATATCCAAATCGGCACGCTGTAGTTCACTTGCAGGACAGTTAATGGCCATGCTTTTTTAAATTTCACAGGTATGTACTTACGTTCAGGAGAAAAGAATACAGCATGATTTTAATGCATTTAAATCTACCATCATTTGTTTTCAAATTTCTTTCAACTGCAGCCCCTTTCCCCAATTTCTTAATGTCCTATAGTTCTCCACATTCAGCAATGGTGCTTTTTATTTGTGTTCTGGAAATGAATGATTTCAACGAAAACAATTTATATGGAAGCTGTTGTTGGCTGATTATATTAATTTCATCCTTATCATTAGTTGGCTTTAAATATGAAAGTTTTAAATGGTTTTATTACATGAAAAATGACATTACAAACACCTGTGGTAGTCTCATATCAATCTCTATTTAGTAATGGAGATGGAAATTTTTTTGTTATATCTATTCAGTGAAAGTTTACACATTTACTTAAAATCGACTTCACTAGAATAACTAATAGAAACAATGTGCTTGAAACAATGAGCTGCAATTCAACATTTCCTAGTAATGTATGTTCTTATATGTTCTACTATGTGTTTTTCTTCGTTATCTTCTTATATCTGAAGTTCTATTCCCACCCCCCCCCCTTCCCTCCACCCCATGTATTTGATCATTTCTCCAAGTCCCTTGGCTGAACCAATCTCTTTTCATGCAGAGGATAAAAAGAGAAGAACTTCAAAGTAGGTTCAGGTAATTAACAGCTGAGGGGAATATAATCTAAACCATAGGCCCTGCTTTGCACCCAGGCTGGCTCTCTGAGCCAGCCGGCAAGGGAGTGCCTATTCCCTATAGCATCTAAATCTGCTTCCTCTGAACAGCTCTGCCAGGCCTCCAGTTATCACATCTGCATTTCAAACACCATGGCTCTGGCATTAATTATTAATTAGCCTACAGTCACCCTAGAGGATTCAAGTTCCAGTCTGCACATACTTATTCATTGACCTCTATCTTAGTTTTTGTTGGGGGGAAAAACTCAGTAGAATGCTTAATAATTTTCTTTCTCTTAGACCTTCTGTTCTAGTTTCATGAGGAGGAAATAGTATATTTTCCAAGCGGGAATAACCACAGAGTGGCCCCCAAATTTGTTTATAGTAAAATGCTTTGTCAAAAGTTGAGGGGCATGGAAAGAGTGAAATGATTTATAGACAGCACCGAGTGTTGAAAGATACTTTTTAATGTTCAACAAATTGACTGGCTATATATATGGGAGATATGGTCATAGGACAAAGCCAAATATTCTTTAGTTCTTACAGAAAGTAACTCTAGAGTATGTAGAATGAACTAGAATTCATTTTTGTGTGATACGTGAATGTGGTAGTAGGTTGCATCTGAAAACAGGGATGTTCAACAAAACCATAACCACAAAGACAATTGTTTAAAAAGATAAGTCTTCTCACTTTTGGTTTATTTCAAAAAGAAATTTAAAGAAGTTCCTCTATCTCCAGGAAATATTTTCATGTGTGCATGAAATTATTATGTGGTTTGCGACAAAACTTTGAGCCATAATGTAAAAACCTTTACAGAATAGCACAGAGGTTAATACAGTGAACTAAGGCAGAGCTGATTTCGTATCTTAGCACTGTCACTAAGTGGACTTAAATTCTGTATCATCTTAGAGTTTCTGACTTCCTTTTAGTAAAATGATGGTAGCATCAGACCCAACCTCATGTGATTGTTAGGATAATTAAATGACAAAACACATATAAATATTCATTCTAGTGCCTGGCATATTGCAATGATCAATAAATGTTAATTATTATCATAAATATTTGTTACATTATTTTATTGTGAAGTTTCTATAGTTTGTCTTAATTTGGTTTTGTTTAAATGTCACATCCACGCTGCATGTTCTTCCCAATTTGGAGTTTTTTAATATGTGTGGGCATGACCTCTGCTGTACCACTCTTAGTTGCTCTCACTAGTGCCCGCACCACCATTCATTTGCCACTGGAATTGCCTTCTTCTTCAACCCCAAATCTTAATTTCTTGCCATCTATTCTGGCAGTTCTTTTAGATGCTGGTCATCACTCTAGAAGATCATTCTCTAATACGAGAGACCCTGTGGAGCTTTCTCAAATGTTTCAACCTTATCCTTGCCCTGTGGAGTCTCCCCTGGAATCATAGTCCTTTGGAAACTGCTTTCTATCCCTGGAAATCATCCAGGAATTCCTTCCAGAGGAAATGTGGCAAGAGTGGGAATAGGGCTTAGGTCTCATTGCCTGTGTGAGGAAGAATGAGAGTCTGGTCCCAATACTTAAGTGAAAAATAACAGTCCTACCACTCACATTTTAACACTTTGGTGACTTACTCTGAATTTCCTCTGTTTTAAATTATCTACAAATATAATTGTAGTTATATTTTATAAGTAATTTTATGTGCTACTTTTTAGCTTAACATTATATTAAATGATTTATTACATACTCTTCATGAATATTTATAAAGGTTGCATAATATTTCATCTTAAGCATATACTATAATTTACGCAAAACTTCCTTTTTTGTTGACTTTTTCAATACCATAAATGCAGTGTAATTTTTATTTAAAGGTAAAATTAATTTTAAACATTTTATGATTTTCCCTCTTGGTTTTACACTCTAGACACACACACACACATAAACACACATACACACAAATTTTGGTTTTACTCTCATACATTAGCTATCCTTTTTAGAATTGTGTCATGTGTGAATTAAAAATCCTTTTCCATCTTGTTACACATTGAAAAAATGTATAGACAAGGATAATGTAAAATACAAAGTCAGAATTTTACCCCTTGAGATTTCTATTCAGGTTTACAAAGATTCATCAATAAACTCTCTTTGGGAAAATATGTATATGAAATTATGAATCCTCTATAATAGAGCAACAATTTATGTTTATGTCCATCAGGTAAAATACATAGGATTTTAAAGCCAAAATGACTTTAGATGATCACACAACCCAGGCCCCTATTATGAAATTTTGAATGATTTGTCAAAAGGCTACCACAGCTATCAACAATTCTGTGTAGCAATCCTAGCAGGAAAAAATGAGGTTGATTCAATATGAATTGTTTTTAGTGAATCTGTAATGGCTCCTAATGAGCACCCTGGATTTTTTTAAAAAATTCAAAAGATTTTAATAATCTATTTGGGAGTTCTGCTAGGCATTAATGTTAACCTTGGTTTATAATTTCTAGAATCTATCATTTCTCTCTTGCTGAGATTCAGTTATTTGTTTCCCTCCTATTGGCTAGCTCTTATGTAAAACAACAATATGCTGAAATTATAGAATTGTAATTTTATATTACTAAGAAGCAATGCTGTTGTGAAGTAAAAATATTACATAGCTAGCATTAAGAAGTAAATCTACAAGAGTCATTTCCTTATCCAGTTAAGGCACTAAAGAAAAAGTTGTATGAAGCATGAATAGAAAGAGTTCAGTGGGCCAGAATTAAGCTGGATGACTTTTGGCAGCTTTTTTTTTTTAAGATTTATTTATTTAATTGAAAGAGAGAGAAGAGGGAGAAGGAGAGAAAGAGAGAGAGAGAGAGAGAGAAACAGAGACAGAGAGAGAAGGGTCTTCCATCCACTGGTTCACTCCCCAGTTGGCCACAATGGCCGGAGCTGTGCTGATCTGAAGCTAGGAGCCAGGAGCTTCTTCTGGGGGCCCAAGGACTTGGGCCGTCTCCTACTGCTTTCCCAGGTCATAGCAGAGAGCTGGATCAGAAGTAGAGCAGCTGGGTCTTGTACCAGCGCCCATATGGGATGCTGGCACTGCAGGTGGCGGCTTCATCCACTACACCACAGCGCCGGCCCCATCAGCCAGATGACTTTAAAGACATTTAGTGCTTAAGTTCTCTAAAAACTGTTTATTAAAATTATTCTTAGATCAAGACATTCTAATTATCCAATTATAGATTGTTGAAATAAATTTTCAGAACTTGCTTTTAGGGCTATTTTAACAGATAAATTCAGATTTCATAAAAATTATTTTGACATATCCATTGTTTTAGAGTAGTAGTATTTAGAATATAAAATTAAAATTATGAGATAGTTGTGTTGTTCAATCATTTCAAATGTGTTTATGAAACCAGTCTAAAACTTTGCCCTAGAATTCTAAACTGCTTCATCCAAAACTGCAAATATACAAGTATATATAGGTGCTGACTGACATACAGATGGAGATGATGAACTGGGATTCTAAATTACTCAGAGAAAAAAATCTCGTGTATCTCACCTAAAATGATGGCATATCTATAAGTAACAAAATAACCAGTGTTTTAGAATTGAAAACATTAAGATGATTAATAAAAACCATGAGGTCACGTTGCTGTAAATAGTTAGATTAATTAAAATATAAGAGAACCTGACCATGTGACTGGACACATAAGGATCTACTTAATCATGTTTTCTACTATCTTCAAGAAATGAAAGTGGGGTGCCAACATTGTGGCATAGATGAGGCCACCATCTACCACCCCAGCATCCCACATGGCTGCCAGTTCGAGTCCTTCTCCACTCCACTTCCCCATCTACCTCCCTACAATTACCCAGGAAAAAGCAGGGGAGAATGTCCCAAGTGCTTGGGTCCCTGAACACATATGGGAAACACATATGAAGCTCCTGGTTCTTGGCTTTGTCCTGGCACAACCCCAGCCTTTGTGGCCATTTGGGAAGTGAGCCGGTGGATGGAAGATATCTCTCTCTATCTCTCCCTCTCTAACTCCGACTTTCAAATAAATAAATTAAATTAATTTTTAAAAAAGAAATGAAAGTGAGTTTTTATGATAGGATAGGCAACCTAATTTTGAAATTCATTGTATTTGGGTCAAATTCCATATCTGTCCCTCCCAAGATATATCAGAAAATCATCATTCTTTAAATCTGTTTCCTCATTTGTAAAATGGAGATAGTAAAAGAACATAGTATGTGAGATTATCTTAAAAACTAAATAAAATAAAGTAATATCTAGATAAATCCTAGCTTTGTGCCTAACACAAGGTAGAGCATTCAGTGATTTTTGAATAATGAAAATTTTCCCATGTAAGTGTGTATTTCTATCTGAATGGAAAATCAAAAAAATTATCCATATTGATCAAAATATTTGTATTATGTTCCTTGTTTCTTTCAATGAACTATAATAAACATAACCCATGTGTTTCCTAATTATTCTGGGTAATCACAAGAAATTCTCTTCTCTGTGCTCTGTTCTCATTGGACTACTGAGGTATTAAGAACTGTATTTGCCCCATCCCTTAAAATATTCCAAGCTTTGTTTTTTCAGATCTTTACCTGATTTTTCTAGTTTTTTTTAAGCATTCATGGTTAAAAGATACTGTGAATGTACATGCCTGTAATAGCCTCAACCTCATTTTCTTTCCCCCTTTTCTCTAATGTATTGTAAGCTCAGAAAACAGAATATCAACAGCTGGTCTGTATTATACAGTCTACAGTGTGCATTCATATCTAAGAATTCATTTGACACTTTTTGAGTGAATACATATAATTATGCTCAGATTAAAGAAGGGAAAATGGTGGAGGCTCATAAAAGTTAAAAGTTGTACCCACCGTTTTATTGCTCATATTCAAGCCTAATTGTTCAACTAAAGACTGTAAAATGTATTTAATCAGAGAATTTAGCCTTACATTCTATTGTGAATTGACTCACATACCATATGACAATATAAAGGTATAATTTAAAATTTATTGTAAAGTAATGCCGATGTAATCCTCCACATCATGAAATAAAGCACTGTCGACACTGCAGAATTTCCCAATGTACACTTTCTTGAAGGTAGCCCACTCCTCCAATAAGAGTAATTGCTCCTCTGATTTCTTTTATTTCCTTTTTTGTTTCATTGCTCAAGTATACTTCCTAAATGACATAGTTTGATTTTGCCTGCTTTTGAGTGTTATATCAATGGGATCATATAGTTCGTGCTAGTTTGCATCTGGTTGTGTTTGCTTAACATATTAAGGTTAAATTTCATTCACTTTGTTGTATAGATGTAGAATATTCATTAATACTGCTTTATAGTATTCCATTGTGTGAATATAGTATAATTCATTTATCTCTGTATTATTGATGGACATCGTATCTAGTTTTGGTTATAAGGAATTCTACTATGAGTATTCTTGCATATGGATTCTGGTGCACATAAACTGATATTTCTGTAAAGCATATATATTAGGACTAAAATTGATGAGTTTCAAGGTATCTCCAACTTAATCCAGATATGATTACTACTAGATTATTATTATTACTAGATAATATTACTAGATTAATCTCAATTATTTTTCAGAATGTTTGTACCAGTTAGCAACCTCTCACTCCACACTCATTCAGGGTATGAGATTTCTCATTGTTTCATGTTATCACCTATATTAAATATTTTCAGATTTTTATATTTTAGCCAACTTGGCTGGTGTATAGAGCTATCTAATGGTTTTAATTTGCTGTTACATAATTACTAATAAGGTTAAGGAACTTTGGCTAAGTGGATTTCCACTTTTGTGAAGTTCCTGTTAAATTATTTTCTGGTTGCTTTACATTTTCTTGTGGTTTTACTGTAATTTTTTCTGTGTTCTAAAAAGCATCCATTTTTCATTTATAGTTTTTTAACTATCTTTTCCTATTCTGTGCCTTATCTTTATTTTCTTAATTTATCTATTAATGAATATAAATTCTCAATTTTAAAATTCAAATTTATTCATCTTTTCCCTTATGCTTAATGGCTTTTATATGTTAAGAAATATTTTATTGGCCGGCACTGAGGCTCACTAGGCTAATCCTCCGCCTGCAGCACCAGCACACCGGGTTCTAGTCCCAGTCGGGGTGTTGGTTTCTGTCCCGGTTGCTCCTCTTCCAGGCCAGCTCTCTGCTGTGGCCTGGGAGGGCAGTGGAGGATGGCCCAAGTCCTTGAGCCCCGCACCCGCATGGGAGACCAGGAGAAGCACCTGACTCCTGGCTTCGGATCAGCGCACCTGTGGCAGCGGCCATTGCGGGGTGAACCAACGGCAAAGGAAGACCTTTCTGTCTGTCTCTTTCTCTTACTGTCCACTCTGCCTGTTTAAAAAAAAAGAAATATTTTCTTATTTGGATAGTATATTGATATCCTCTTATGAGCTGAAGCCTTTATTGTGTTGTGTTTTATGTGTAAGTCTTTAATATACCTGTGATTAATTTTTGTGACTGTGTGAGGTAGGACTCTAATTTAATTTTTTCCTATATTGATAATCTGGTTGTAACATTATTTATTAAAAAGATTGATTTACATGTTTAAAATTGTATAAATCAAAGCTCCTGTATGTATTTGTCTGTTTCAATGTTCAAATCCGCATTTAGACTGTTATATATTTGTGCAAATATATTCCAAATAATATGATTGTATAAACCAAACCTGTTTCGATTTATTCTTCTTTGCCAAAGATATCTTGGCTCTTCTTATTCTTAATATTTTTGAATATTTCAGAATATTCTTGTCAATTATCACAAAGGATTCATTGAGATATAGATAAGGACTTCATTTAAATTATACATGTTTTGATCATATGGGGTCTTCCACATAGTATCTCTCTATATATTGAAATTTTTCAAAAATTTTGTTAAATTTTTATGTTTTTCTATAGAAATCTTATTATCTGTTAAAAATTTTGTTTAGGCACATTTTTATGAATAGCATTTTATAAAAATAAATTTATAGAAGTAAAACTGGTTTTTTGCAATTCATTGTTTTTTGATTTCCAACAATCTTGATGAAATATTTTATTAATTTTAGTATTCAACATATAATTTTTGTTAGATTATCTGGGAACACAATTATATAACTTACAAATAGAAATATTTTTATTTTTCACTTCAAATATGTGAAATTTTGCATTATCTTTCCCAATCTTTAACTTATTCTGTGAAATGAAATTATGCAACCCAGATCATTTTCAGGTAACTTGCTTGTGTATCCTTTTCCATCTGCTAATAGCTATAGGAAGGCAATACTTCTCACAACAATGATATGAGAATTGGACATGCGACATACTTTGGCCAGTAGGATGAGAATGAATATGATGTTTTCATGTTTGAACAGAAGCTTTCACTTCCATCTTGTAGATTTGCTTAGAGTCTTTGAACCCATATGTATTCCATGCAAATAGGAGTATAATCCAAGTTGGGCTGGTGCTCAATCTTGGACTAAGAATAAGAAGACATGGGAACCCAAGCAGAGCTGAACAGAAAGAAGTATAACCAATCCACATCACTCATGTAATGTGAGCAAGAAATAAATGTTGTTGAAATGTGGGAGATGTTATCATGGTATAGCTGAAATAAAATACACTTTTTTACCTTTTATTTTTGTGTCAGTTATTAAGTTATTGTTTCTCTGATCTAAATTTACCCTTTTATGTTCTTTATGGTTCTGGGACTGAAGCTCTATGTAGTATATTTGTCCTTTGCATTCTGGTTCAGCATTACATTTCCTCAAGGGTGGGCCTCAGAAGACAAAAACTAACTTGATTTCTTCATTGCTTCCTGTTTTTGCCAGCATCACTCAAGCAATGACTGACTCTTCACTCCTTCATTGACATTTGGCTTCTGTTACAGTTGCTTCCAGTGCCTTCATTTCCCCCTACTTCCCAAACCAGCCTTGTTGTGCTTCCTTATAGATTTTTATCCCAATCAGAGGTATTAGCAATAGCTCATGTTCAGATATCTAAGTTCCAAGACCGGGGTAATTTTACTAATCAGGTATCACTCCCCTCAGAGCGATTTGGGTACCAGCTTTTCAAAATTTTACCTCTAAGCATTTGACTTCTTGCCTCTGTCACTGCACCTCTAGAGGTCATTTTGTTTCTGCAGTTATTTTCCTTAGTGTTTACAATTTGCCTTTACAATTTTCCTTCTAATAGGTGTTTATCTAATTCATATTGTTAAATTATTTTTACAAAATTAGCCATTTTGTTGACTTAGTGATTTGACTAGTACCTCTAGTACAATGCTTCCTTTACTTGTTCCATATCTCAAACTGGAAATGTTCAACATGGTATCATTAAACATGATTTTGCATAGATTAGGTTACTTTCTTTTTAAAAACATCAAGGAGTTTTTTTTTTAATTTTTGGTTTACTAAAATACTGTATCATGAAGGAAAATTGATTTTTACCAAAAACTTTTCTACATATACTCAAGTAATCATGTAATTTTTCTTCTGTATTCTGACTTTGTGGATTTCTGAGTGTTGAATCAATATTGCATCCTTTGGATAAAACTAATGTGGTGGTGATTCATTTCACATAATATTGTGGAAATTAGTTTGGAAATATTGTGGTTAGAATACTTACATATACTTTCATAGATGAGACTGGCTAGTGATTTTCTTTATTGACTTTCTGTTTGTTTTTTATTGCGGTGGAAAACAATACATTAAATCTATCTTCTTAACAAATGTTTAAGTTTACACAATATTGTTAACTATAAAACTGATGTTCTTCAGGAGATATCCAGAAGGTTTTCATCTTGCATGACTGGAACTCTGTACTCATTGAAGAGTTTTTTCCTTCTCCCAAAACCTGGCAACACCATTCTACTTTTTATTTTAATGAGTTTGACATTAGTCCTTTTGTGGTTGGCTTATTTAATTTTGACTCCAAGATTAATTCATGTTGCCACATATGAGAGAGTATCTTTATGTTTTTTAAGGTTGGATAATATTCCATTTCATGTGCATATCCAAATACCTTCTTTATTCATTTATTCATTAATGGACAGGCAGGTAGGTTGTTCCACCTCTTGACTATTGTGAATACTGCTGCAAAAACATCAGAGTGCAAATATATCTTTAATTTTGATTTTAATTCGTCTGGATAAAACCCAGAAGTACTCACTTATATGAATAAAAAATAAACAACAAAAGCCTTAGAAGTGCAATTGGATGTATTATATGGTACTTTGATTATTTGTGTTGGAGGAATCTTCATATGGTTTTCCACAATGGCTGCATCATTGTGTATTCACACCAACGATGAAAAAGTGTTCAAATTTCTTGGCATTTTCCAACACTTCTTATCTTCTGCTTTTATTTTTTTTTAAATATTTGTCATGCTAATAGTTGTGAGGTGATATGTCATTGTGGTTTCAAAATGCATTTTTTTTCTAATGGTTACTGATCAGCATCTTTTTGATTACCTATTGGCCATTTGTGTTCCTTTTATGAAGTGTCTTTTCAAATCTTTTGCACATTTATAAATATTTTCTCCCATTTCATGGGTTGCTTTTTCACTCTGAGGATTGCTTTCTTATCTGTATTGAAGCTTTGTAGTTTGATGTATCTTCACTTGTCTATTTCTGCTTTTGTTGCCTATGATTTTGGCCAAGAAATTGTTGCTAAGACCAATGTCAAGAAGTTTCCCCTATACTTTCTTCTATGAGTTTTATAGTTTCAGATTTTATGTTTAGATTTTTATTCTGTTTTGGGCTTATTTTAGTGTATGGTAAAAGAGCAGAAACAATGTCATTTTTTTGCATTTGGATGTCCATCTTTTCCAACACTATTTGTTGGAGAGACTGTTCTTTTCCCTTTGTATAGTTTTTTTTTTTTGGGGGGGGGGATAGGCAGAGTGGACAGTGAGTGAGAGAGACCCTCCAATGGCTGCTGCAGCAGGTGTGCTGCGGCCGGCGCACCGCAGGGATCCGAAGCCAGGAGCCAGATGCTTCTCCTGGTATCCCATGCAGGTGCAGGGCCCAACAAGCTGGGCCATCCTCCACTTCACTCCTGGACCACAGCAGAGAGCTGGCCTGGAAGAGGGGCAACCGGGACAGAGTCCGGCGCTCCTACCGGGACTAGAACCCGGTGTGCTGGTGCCGCAGGCGGAGGATTAGCCTATTGAGCCACAGAACCGGCCCCCTTTGTATAGTTTTGACAACATTGTTGAAGATATTTTGCACAAGTACGAGTGAGTAAATTTCTGGACTATGCATTTTATTCTATTCTATAGGATTATATGTCCGTACTTCTATTTCTTTAATTCTTGTAAAATTATATTTTATAGATTTAAGATTTTTTAAAAAAGATTTATTATTTATTTGAAAGGCAGAGTTAGAGAGAGATAAAGAGAGAGAAATATAGAGAGATGTCTTCCATCTGCTGGTTCACTCCCCTAATGGCTGCAGCGACCAGAGCTGGGCTCACCCAAAGCCAGGAGCCAGGAGCTTCTTCTGGTTCTCCCACATGGGTGTAGAGGCCCGAGGACTTGGACTGCCTTCCACTCTTTTCCCAGGCACATAAGCAAGAAGCTGGATTGGAAGAGGAGCTGCTGGGACTCAAACTGGCACCCAAATGGGATGCCGGTGCTGTAGGTTGCAGCTTAACCTGCTATGCCACAGAGTTGGTCCGTAAATTTAAGAATTTTTAAAAACATTTTCCATATTCACTTCATATAAAATATTATACATACACATACATAATATTTTTCTTGAAAACAAGAATATTAATATCACAATATGGGATTCATTTTAACAATCAAAAAGTGAGGAAAAGGTTATATTATGTACCAGTTATAATTCGCTGAAGACAATAATATGATTATTTATTTGAGAGACAGAGAAAGAGAGCATTCCCATCTGCTCGCTCACTTCTTAAATGCCCAGATCTGCTGGAACTGGACCAGACTGAAGCCAGGAGCATGAAATTCAATCTAGAACTTCCACCTGGGTAGCAGGGACACAACTACTTGATCCTCCTAGGATGTATATTAGCAGGAAATTGAGTTGGAAGAAGAGCTGGGATTCAAACCCAGGCTCTCTGATACAGAAGGCAGGTGTCTCAAGCAGCAACTTAACCACTGCTCCAGGTGCCCACCCGCCCTTTGCTTCTTTTGGCAAGTTTTAACTTAGAGTACATTTTGCCATTCCTGCTCTCTTTGTGTTACCATCTGCATGGCATTTTTATTTTATCCTTTTTTAAATCTAAAGGGAACCTTTTGCAAACAGTATATAATTAAAGCGTAAAATAACCTATTCAGGTATTTTATGTTTTTGTTTGTAGAGTTTAATCCACTTAAATTAATTATTGATAAAAAGGGCTTTCTATTTCTTTTTTTCCTTCCTTGTTTTCTGTTTGTGCTGCAATTATTTTTTCTTTTTGTTGTATTGATTTTTTCGTAGAGATGAGCTTTGGTTCTTTTCCCATTGTCTTCTAGATGTCTTCTATAGGTACTTTATTTGTAGTTACTGAGGTGCCTATACAAAATATCTTACAGTTAAACCAACTTGCTTTGAGCTGATAGCAACTTAACTGTGTTCAAATACTCTATGCTTTTACTTCTCCCTCTCACACTTTATGCTACCTATGACACACATTGTATTTTTATACTGTGTTTCCATTAACATACTTTTACAACAATAGCTTTATACTTTCATTTCTTACTTAACAAAATTTACATAATCTACTCTTACGTATCACAATTATATTATCCCAGTAATTTCTGTTTTTCTATATATTTGCTTTTACTAGTGAAATGTAAACATTTATATTTTTGTGGTCTTTAAAGTCCTTTCATTTCAACTGCAATGACAAATTACTCTCTTTCCATTTCTTGTAAGGCAGATCTATTGTTGATGAACTCCCTCAACTTGATTTATCTGAGTATGTCTCTTTTTCCTTAGCTTTTGAAGGATTCATTATTATTGATAGGCATTTTTTTTAAATTTCAGCACTTTTAAAAAATATCATTCTATTTTCTTCTGGCCTTCAATGTTTCTACTAAGAAATTTACTTATGATTTTATCATAGTTCTCTTTCTGCTTTAAAAGTTATTTGACTGTTGACACTTTGATTATGTGTCTTGATGTGGATTTCTTTAGGTTCTCCCTTGTTAGAGTTTGTTGGCCATCTTGAATTTGCCTGTCCATTTCATATCCTAGATTTGGGAATTTTGGGATTATATCTTTAAATAATCTTTTCCCCCTTTTTTCTCCTTTACATCTGGAATTTCCATAATGCTTGATTTGGTCTCTTTGATGGTGTTCCATAAGTCCTTTAAAATGTCTTCATGTATGTTTCATTCTATTTCATTTTTGTTCCTTTAACTGCATAATTCAAGTGGTCTGTTTTTTATGTTACTTCTTTTCTTCTGTTTGATCAAATTTGTTATTGAATTCATCCTGTGAAAATGTTCAGTATTCTTTACCTTCAAAAGTTTAAAAACTTTTTCTTTATCATTTTTGGTATTCCCATTTTTTTGACGAATACTTTTCTTGAGAGCATCTGCATACTGGTTATTTTGTATTCTTTTTCAAATAACTCATGTGTCTTCAATTCTGTTGGATCAGTTTCTGGAGATTCATTTTGGATTTTATTCTTACGCTATGCCTCCCTGTTTCTTTGTGCCTCATAACTTTGTTTTGGGATATATACATTTGAAAAATTAGCCATCTCCTCCATTTATTTATGGACTAGCTTCATATCCAGAATAATCCTCACCAGAAGGCCAACTGGAGGTTGTGGCACCAGTAAAACCTATTTTTAGGGGGATGTAACTTCTCTAGGTTTGTGCATGTAATTTCTTAATTGATTGGGATTGCCAATTTCTTTTTCAGCAGCTTCTAATATCTTGCTCCCTCTGGTGCCTGTTTGTGTCACTCCAAGTTTTCTTGCTCTTCAACAGTGTTGCATGCCCTTCTCTGTTGTTCTCAGCAGCTACCAGGCATTCAATTCCTCATCTGTGTCTCATGTCAGGAAAGACAGAGGAAAGAGCTCTTTCACCCTCTGATTCACACCCCAAATGGCCACAATGGCTAGGGCTAGGCCATGCCAAACTTGGAGTCTGGCACTTCATCTGGGTCTCCTACATTGGTGACAGGGGCCCAAGTGCTTGTACCATCTTCTGCTGCTTTCCCAGGCACATTATTGGGGAGCTGGATGGGAG
Source organism: Sylvilagus floridanus (assembly GCA_949820135.1). Classification (NCBI taxonomy): domain Eukaryota; kingdom Metazoa; phylum Chordata; class Mammalia; order Lagomorpha; family Leporidae; genus Sylvilagus; species Sylvilagus floridanus. The sequence continues at coordinate 63,402,150 of OX463223.1, read as the reverse complement.
TGAAGCTATCGGGACTCAAACCTGAACTCCAATACGGAATGCTGGCCTCACAGGTAAATGCTTAAGCTGCTATGCCACAATGCCAGCTCTGTTTTTCATTTCTTAAGGAATTTTAATAATTACCATCCTTCTTTCTTTAGTTTCTCACATTTTATTCAGCTGTTCTAAAAATTATTACATGTATCTTTAAATTATTAAAATAAAGTAATAATTGATTTTTTCTTTTTCCAGGGCAATGGAGGGAATTTATAACGCTTTATTTTTCTCTCTGTTACTGACTAATCTGCTAATTATGCACTATATTTTAATCCTTCTCTGTTTATTATTCCTCTTTCCTTTCCTCTTCTCTCTTCTCTTCATACATACATATCTCCACACAAGATATCATTTGTTTTTTATAACAATTAATAATATATATTTCCCTACATAGTCACCCATTATGTAGTTCTTAATTTCATTTCTTCCCATATTTGTGACATTATGACATTTATTCATTTGGAATTATTTTAACTTATTGGTAAATATTTTGGAATTCTTTTAGTATAGTTTTCTAGCAGCAAACTTTTTCAATTTTTCTCTGTCTTTATTCTTAAAAGTTTTTTTTTTTTTTATTCTCCATATAATTTTAGGTTGGCAGTTATTTCCTAAAAGAATATTGAAGACAACATTCCCTTGCCTTTGGGATGCCATTAAAATCTACTGAGAAATCAGAAGTCTTCTTAACTGCCATTTCTCTGAAGGTAAATAACTTTTTATTCTGGAAAATTAAATAATATATTTAAATATATTTATTTTTGGTTTCTATGGTTTCTCTATGATGAGCCCAGCTGTGAATTTGCTTCAATTTTTCTTCTTGGGATTAATTAGGTTTGTTCAATTTTGAAGTGATGTTTTTGATAAAAAAATTCTCGGCTATAGCTTCTTTTTGTGTTGATTTTGTATAATTTCTCTTCTCTCCTCCAGAATGTCATAAATGTATAATACTGTACCTTTTATATTTTATCTTCTCTTCTTCGTTTTTGTTCTTTTTAAAAATATTTTATTTATTTATTTATTTGGGAGATAAAGTTACAGAGAGGAGGAGAGAGAGAGAGAGGTCTTCCATCCATTGGTTCACTCTCTAAACTGCCACAATGGCTGGAGTTGGGCCGAAGCTAGGAACCAGGAACTTCTTCTGGGTCTCCCATGTGGTGCAGGGGCCCAAGCACTTGGGCCATCTTCTACTGCTTTCCCAGGCCATAGCAGAGAGCTGGGTTGGAAGTGGAGCAGCTGGGAAACGAACCATTGCCCATATGGGATGCTGGCGGCAGAGGCAAAGGCCTCGCTCACTGCACCACAGTGCCAGACTCTTATTTGCTATCACAATGTCCCTTTGGAATTAATTTTGGATAACTTCTGATTTTTTTTCTACAGCTCGTTAAGATTATATTCAGCTGTTTATAGCTTATTGTGAAGCCCATTCACCCAGTTTTTAATTTGTCATATTGTTTTTCAAATCCAAGTTTTAATTTAGTTCTTTATATATTTATCCTGTTTTTTTTTTTCATTTTCTTTTAAACTCTTGCAATCTTGGCGGTTACCTTCTTAAACAAAATCAGTATAACAATTTTATAGTCTATCTTTTGTAATATCAATATCTGTAGTCTCCATGTATCTATTTTCATTCTGTTTTTTCTCTTTTTTTTTTATATTTTAAGTTTTATTTAGTGCAAAAGGTGCATAGGAGAGTGAGAGCTTTATTAAGAGAGAGAGGTAAATCTGGGTTCATACCCTGCACCAGGAACCAGCCACGTGGAGGAGCATCTAGGCCAGGAAGCCTTGGGCAGGTTGGCCCGCAGGCCAGCACCCTGGAGGTGCAGGGCTACAGCCAGCCCCCTCCTGGCAAGAGGCCAGGGTGAGGGAAAAGGAAGAAAGGGCTGGACACACCTTGCTCCAGGCTTTTAATCCACTCTCAAAGGGGAGTGGTTAATTAACCTGATTGGCTGGTGGGCACTCAGGTGTGGCCAGGTAGGGGCATGAGGTCACAGAGGAGCATGGTGAAGGTGTGGCAAAGGTGTGGTCTTCCAGCTCACAAACCTGATCAATCTTAACCTGTATGCCTGCCTACAGCATTCCCTCCTCGAGACTGCATCCCTTAATCCTAAGAGGGGAGTTGATGGACGTCGAATCACTCTTCTGTAACTGCTTCCTGCTTATGAGGGGCATAGTGCAGGCCCTGCCTATCCAGGCTCTGGAGGTCTCTGCCTATCCTACCTAGCAAATTTGCTTTGTGAGCTGGGGCAGTCTCGTTGCCAACGTCTGTGACCCCTGCATGGTGAGTTACTCCCAGAAGTCGAGTTTTGAAACATAAAACTGGAACAAAACAATTATAAGTGGGGTGCCCTTTTAGATGAAAACAAAGTATCTTACAGGTTTCCAGATAGTGGGTAGTGATAGGCTACCCTTATGTAGATTATAAACCCATTTAACTTGAGCACAATAGAAGAACCCACTAAGTAGCTTTATTATCAATAACAGTTCCCAGAGATAATCAAGAAAGGCAGGTACAGTATGTTTGCCTTAAAGAGACAAAGGCAAAAGTTTTACTTATCCTTTTTGCTTTGAAGAGGTACAAAAGGTTTCTGATTGGCTTATAGGAACAGTCAGGCATGTCTTTCACATTCACCTGTAAAGACTTAAGAGGTAGACGTTTAATCCTAATTTCACGGAGGTAGTCATGCTCAATAGCACCTGGTAAGGTCCCTTTCATTTAAACTGAAACTGATATGAAGAGGATCTTCTTTTGAATTGCTTGCTCAGGAATTTCTAATGTTTGAGTTTTTTGTCAATAACTCCTTGATTCCTTGGAACACCTTCTGTGGCTCCCCTGTCCAGCACAGTGTGTCTATGTCAGGGGCTTTTTAAGCAAATACAAGGCTTAGAATCCAAATCCTGGAATCTATAACAACTTTTGTAGCTACACTTTTTAGTACAGAGTCTCCATCAGGGCCTCTTTAAAGCTATATACAAAAGCTTGGAATCCAAATCTTGGAGTCCAAATTCCATAGAATCCTGTCATCAGCAATTCCCAATACCGGAGCTTTTAGTTAGAAGCTCCTTAGTTCTCTGGAACAACTTTGCAGCTACCCTTTTCAGTACGGAGTCTCCATCAGGGCATTTTTAAAGCTATATACAAAAGCTTGGAATCCAAAGTTTGGAATCCAAATTGCACAGAATTTTGCCATTCCTAAAAATCTCCTCGGCTACCTTTAAAAATCTGAACCTATGTTAAAACATACAAGATAGGAATTTCACAGAGAGACATATATCCAAGATTTTATGTTTGAAGCACTTAATAAATTTTAAATAAACACCTAAGAGTATAGGCAATGGAGCCTGACAGACATAATTAGAACTTATGATGCATAATATCACACAATAGAACAATGTAAATCTTTAGGATCAAGTTTTATTATTAATGTTAATACTGTAGCTCTTTTGAGAACAGAGGTCCTGCATGGAACGTTAGTACACAGTGACTCTCGTTAATTTAACAATTAACACTCTTTATGTGACGTCAGTGATCACCCGAGGCTCTTGACAAGAGTTGCCTAAGCTATGGAAGCCTTTTGCGTTTCACAAACTCCGTCAGCATTCAGACAAAGCCATACACAAACTGGAAGTTCTCTCTTCCCTCTGGAGAGAAGTACATCCTTCTTTGATGGCCACTCCTTTCCACTGGGGTCTCACCAGGGAAGTTTTCCATGCAGGGACACTTTTTCCACAAATGTCCTGGTTTTCCATGCCTGAAATGCTCTTGTGGGCCTTGGCCTCTTTATCCAGACCAGAACATCTTTAGGGCTGATTTTGAGGTCACTGAGTGCTACTTAAGGTGACTGCCACTCTATGAGTCTGCTGTACAGACTCCTTCCCATTTTGGAGCATTTACTCCTCTTTAACTCTATTATTATTAGTAGTAAACACTTAATTCTACTGACATCATTTTAACATTTAATCTCACCTATATGATCACTTTAAAATTTAAGATGTTACCATTGCCATCTAGCCCAAGGGGATTTGCGATCTCATAGCAAGTTTTAAACTGTACCCTTAGAGGTATGTCCATAGGAGTGCATGCAGAGCTATACAGCTTTACAGTCTCTCTGTAGGACCGAGTACCAGGAACCAGCCGCATGGAAAAGCATCTAGGCCAGAAAGCCTAGGGCAGGTGGCCAGAAGGCCACATGTCCTGGAGGCAAAGGGCTACAGCCAGCCACCCCCAGGCAAGAATCCAGGGAAAAGGGGAAGGAGGAAAGGGGCTATTTCTGTTTTTTCTTAAATTTCTAGCTTATGAGGTCCTGCTTCCTTGTATGTCTGGTCATTTGTCAATGGACCCTGAGTATTGAATACATTTTAGAGAATGTATTTGAGATTAAGATAATTATATATTTCTCCAAAGGTGATTTTAGTTTGCTTTTGTTATATCCTTAAGGACATTAACAGATGAACAAATTCAAGGTTTGTTTTGTATGCCTGGACTTTTTGTGAGGCTTAATTTGCTTCTGGCTTGTTCTTACATCAATTCAAATCAGGCACTGAAGTTTTGCAGACCCTGGACTTTGAATTTTTTTCTGCCTAACTTCATGGGGCAACTGAATCTCCACTCAGTTCTCTCTTTTTAAAAGATTTACCTATTTATTTAAAAGGCAGAGTTACAGAGAGGCAGAGGCAGAGGGAGGGAGGGTGGGAGGGCGGGAGGGAGAGATAGAGAGAGAGAGAGAGGTCTTCCATCCGTTGGTTCACTCCCCAGGTGGCCACAATAGCTGGAGCCGCACTGATCCAAAACCAGGAGCCAGGAGCTTCCCACGCTGGTGCAGCGGCCCAAGGACCTGTGCCATCTTCTACTGCTTTCCTAGGCCAAAGCAGAGAGCTGGATCGGAGGTGGAGCAGCCAGACTCCAGCCAATGCCCATGTGGGATGCCGGCACTGCAGGAGGCGGCGTTACCCACTACACCACAGTGCCAGCCCTCACTCAATTCTGAAATTCCTATTCTGCTTCTGAAAGTAGTTCCAGGGAAAAATGGCTTGTTGTATTGTTCTCTGCAATATCTCTATTTAGAATTTTTTTATTATCTCCCCCTCTTTTATTTGATATTTTTAAAAATATTGGAAACTATTTTCTAGCCTTTTCAATTGTGACTATCAACAGTCAGAGGAAAATTAGACTAAATTAACTTGTCTACCATTATAAGTAACAAAAGTCTTCAGAGTATCTTTTTATTTTTAGCTTTTTTTTGTACTTCTTAACTATGCTCTGGAAAGGTCAAACCTAAGTTAATTGACTTTCAGTTGAGTGCTTAAAAATATTTTGGTTTGCTCACTTTAGTTTTAGGCATCATATTTTATCTTTGTATTTTTAGCTTCTGGCACAGAACTAGCATTCAATGTATGTTTGTTTAATGAATGAATCAATTAATGAGTAAAAACAAGATAGCACACAACTTCCAAATAATGAGCATCCTAATACTATTAAAGCAATCATGCTTTGTGATTATTTTGATATAACTCTATATAGCTAAAAGTGATGTAGAAGATAGGAATTTCTGTACTTAAGGGTAGAATACACTAGAAACTTCTTGACTGTAATAATAATTTTTGAACATAAGTTGTATTTCAAGTTTCCAGTTTGATGATAGAATTTGTCTTTTGAAAAACACATTCTTCACCATATTGTCTACACTTGGGCATTAATTTAAAATAAAGTGATTATTATTTCTCATTCATGTATGGTCTTTCCAAAGAGGATTTTATTAGTTGCAGTGTTCCAAAACTTGTATACAACTTTGTTTTATATATGGTATGGAGTTATTTTTTTTTTCCATAATGTACTGCAGGTTCTATATACAATAGTTAGTGATAATGTTTCAGACAATATATTAGAGGTAAAGGTGAGGGTGGAAAGGATCAAATTATGGTTGCTTAATATTATAACGTTTCTGAAATTAGTTATTCAAAAGGACAGAATAATACAACATCATCTACATATGAATAACTGAAGATAACCTATTCAATGAGCATCTGGTTCTGTGAGATGCATTTACACTTTTAGACTGTAGTATAATTTATAGCTAGCAATATAAACTCAATTGCATTTTTTTCAAAATACAATGATTGTTATGCTTGTCTTTGTGGGCCTCTGAGGAAATGGATTAGTTTTTTTCATGTAGGAACGGAGAAAAAATAAGACCCAGTCATGAGTCCAAGTTGGACAGTTTTCTATAAGGATTCTGTGACAACTTAAAAGTACACCATGAGGTAACTGAGGACCTGCTGAAGATATTGAGTAATTCATATGTGAGAGCAGCGAGTACTGAAAGGAAGTAGTAACTAAATAATTAACAGCTGGAATAGCAGAAGGCCTAGCTTCAAGAATACAAAGATGAATAGCAACCCATTCCCTGCTGCCAAGTAGTTTACCTTCTATGAGGAAGATGACCAGGAACTATATTAAGAAGATAAGAACCAGGATGGCACAGGCGCTAATGGATCAAAATGAACACAAGCCTTAGCTAGAGCATAGTTTTAGAGGACTACCGCTGTTCTAGCTGTTAAGCCTTCAGTTTCTTTGCCATTGGAGGTTTTGGCATGGGACAGTAATAGAGGAGAAAAAGGGGGAGACACTGCCTGTTTACCAACCTGTGTAGGGTAATTTCAATATCGTAACAACTAGCAGGGGCCTATTGAGGCTTAATTAGCCCAGTGAACAAGAATAAAAAAAATAAATAAATGAATGTCATAAAATCAAGTCAAAGAGATGAAATTGCTAAGCTCTATCTGTGGTTAAACTTTACAGATGAGGCCGATGTTGTGGCCCAGCAGCTAAAGCTGCAACTCTGGCATCCCATAAAGGGGCCAGTTAGTGTCCTGTCTGCTCCACTTGCATTCAGCTCCCTGCTAATGTGCCTGAGAAAGCAGCGGAGGAGGGCCCAAGTGCTTGGTTCCTTGCTGCCCTTGTGGGAGACCCTTGGAGGAAGCTCCTGACTCCTGGCTTTGGCCATTTGGAAGGTGAATCAGTGGATAGAAGATCTCCCCCTCCTCCTCCCCTCCCCCTCCCCCTCCCTCTCCTGTGTGTAACGCTGCCTTTCAAATAAATAAATAACTGAAAATAACTTCACAGAAGAAGTAGCACCTCAACTGGGTCTTGAGGTATAAATGAAAGATAAGAAGATGTGGATTAAGGGCATTTGGGAAAAGGTACTGCCCATTTAATATGGTACAAAATAGAGTGTTTAGGAAACTTTTAATTACTCTACCCAACTACAGCAGTTTGAAAGGAAGTAAGAAATAGATAATGGTGTTGGGGAAGTATATAAGAGAACTGATTGCTCAATGTCACACATCTAGTAATTGGAAGAATGAAATAAAATCTAGGTCTGTGGCTCCAAAGACCATGTTTTTTCCACACTATTATTGTGTTTTATAATGCTTCTTTTCTGAGGCAGAATGTTTTTTGAAATGACATCTTATGTAGAGTGATATAAGCTATAATATTTAGTGTCCTTTGGTCAAGTAGGAATTATATCTGGCAGCCCTTCGGTGCCTCTCTGGTGAAATCCACTGCTCTACTTGTGTTCTCCTTTTCTCTCTTCCTTTTCCCACCCCACACATTGCATGGGTAAAATTTTATGGGAATCCAGTGACTAATTCATTTGGGAGAAGTCAAAAGAAGACACATAAAGGAGGCAAGATTCCAGTTGAGTCTTGAATGAAGGAGAAACACCTTCACTTTCAAGTAACACAAAAGCGAGTAGTACATTGTAGAAAGGATGGGTAAAGGAAAAGGATGAGCAAAAGGGGAGTCACTGAAAAATTTTTGGCAGGGGCATACCATAAGAAAATCAGCTTTTTAGAAAGATGTTTCTGAAAGCAGTATGTAGAATGGAATGATGGATTAGAAATGACAGAGGAAGGTAAATCATTCAGGTGACAGCTTTCCCAGAAAAACATAAAGTTGAGTCTGAAATTTTGTCCCTTAAGACAAGGTAGGTCCTCTCTTTGAATTGAGGGTGGCTAATGGAAATGATTCAGTGTTATCTGATTATTTGGTATTCTGATAAGAAAGTTTTAATTATCAGAAGAAATAGATCACATGATAGGATTTCTCAGAAGACAAAAATAAATCCTGGTTTGATATTTTTTCTGATAATTTGACAGTATGCTGCTGGTTGTCTTTGCAAATACTATTAATAAACTTTAGAAAGCTCTTACGTACTCTGTGATCTTTTCCTTTGCTTTGGAATAGCTTTCTTGAAACAATTCAGCCAGACCATACAAGGGTGCATGACCCATATCCTTTTTGTATTTTTCAGGAGTGTTCCTCAGCATAATTGAAAGTTTTATATATCTATACCTATATATATATATATATATATATATTCAATATATTTGATTTTGTACCATAGAACTGTTTAGACTTGTTTATTTCCTATAAGGTAGGGGACATATCTGAAAGACAGTGAGACAATGCACTAAAATATATTATTTCATTCAGGGCTGCATTGTGGCACAGTGAGTTAAGCTGTTGCTTATATTGCCAGCATCCCATACTTGAGCACAAGTTCAATTTCCAAATACTACACTTCGGATCCAGCTCTTCGCTAATGTTCCTGCAAAAGCAATAGAAGATGGCCTAAATACTTGGACCTTTGCCACCCATGTGTGAGGCCCAAAAGGAGTTCTGGATTCCTGGCTCTGGCCTGGCCCAGTCCCAGCTAGTGCAGCCATTTGGAAAATGAACAAGCGGATGGAAAATATCTTTCTCTGTTTCTTCTTCTCTGTTGCTCTGCTTTCAAATATATAAAAAAGGTCTTTGACAACTGTATTATTTAATTCACATTTTACAGGGATAAAATAATTCATATATTTATTTGTAATATATAGCATACTGTTTTTAAATCCATTTTAATTACTGCTATTTTATTTATATATTTATTTATTTGAAAGGCAGACTGAGAGAAAGGGAGAGAGAGAGTAGAGAGAGATCGTCCACATACTACTTCACCCCCTAAATGCTGACAACAGCTAGGGCTGGACCAGGCCAAAGCTAGGAGCTAAGAATTTCAGGATGCTTAGCAGGAACTGGATCAGAAGTAGAGTAGCTGGACCTTGAACTAGCATTCTGATATGGGATGATGTCCTACGTGATGGCTTAACCCACTGTGACACAACTCCAATTCCTCTACAGCTATTAGTCAATCCATGTTCTATATTGTCAGAACTCTATACCTGGGTAAACCATATACTGACGATTACTTCTGGAGTTTATAGGTTTTTATTCAAAGAGGTTTGATGCAGCAAGAAGACTTCTTGTGTGAAACTTTCTGTGCTTTGCTGATGTATGTGGTTTAAAAATACCTTTTATAGATTGTATGCTACACATCCTTCATATTATTAACACTTACACACACACACAAAAAACATGGATTTTCAGAGGGCTGATGGGTAAACATTTGGCAGCATGACATAGCACAAAATGATCACTACATACTGGATGTACTGGGGAAAAATATGACTACAGTACAAATATTGCATTTTTTGGAGCAACTTTGATTATAACTAGACTTTAAATTCTGAAGGCAAGAATTTTTAAAAAATCTTTGATCTTACAGAATCCAGCACAAAACATTATATGAACTCAGCTAATACCAACGAATTGGCAAATTCTTTCCTGTAAAGAAGCCTTTACTTACTCCTGTATATCTATTTTGATCTCGAGAAACTGAAGGACATAGCTCTATTTGACTAGTAAGGGAACTAAGATCCATAAAGTCAAAATGTGTTTTCATGAACAGGCAGCCTGTCATAATTTTTTTAGAAGAAATACTTTAAAAATCTATTATTTATTTATTTGAGAGTCTGTGGCAGACAGACTGAGAGAGGGAACCCCCCATCCACTTATTTACTCCTCAGATGCCTGCAATGGCTGTGGCTAGGCATGGCTGAAACTGGGAGCTGGGAACTCAATCTAGAACATGTATCATGACTTTTGTCCTCATTAGAAGTACGGCATTTCAGATGAATCTTAGGCCTACTGCTCAGTATCTGCATATTAGTAAACTACCAGGCAATTCGTATATACATAAAAATAAACCAAAGAAAGTTCTGAGAAGAGTATTTTCTTGCATACTGCATCCTAATGTACTACTCTTCCATATCTCAAAACAGGAGAAACTACAGCAATATCCCAATTTCTTGGATCTAAGAAAAACCTCTTATCTTTTCAAAGTGTTTTTCCTCTTTAGCTGTTTTATCCAATCTCTTTCTCACAAATTTTCCTGAGACGAATGGATGAGCAATGTTATGCCTTTATTAATGATGTGTTAATAAAGGTATATATGATATTATTTATTTAATCAAGTTTAAACACTGTGTTAGTGACAGACTGATCAGATAATAATTTTAGATCATTTTATTTTTCTTGTCAAAATCAGTGAAGGGAGATGGGGAATGACAAAGATCTTATAAATTCAGACCATTCAAATCATATATCTGGAAATTTCAGCGTCCTTGAACAACTCCTTCACCCCAGTTCACAAATTCATGAAAACATTGGAAAATATAGGACGTTAAGCTGGGAGTGTATGGGAAATTTTGCATAATCTCAGTCCCTCCTTAAATATATTTTATTTTATAAAAGTATATTTCAATCTCTAAAATTTCTAATTGGAAAATATACTCATCTATTAGCAATAAACACTCAAAATTAAGGAAAGCCATCATTTTTGTTAAAAATGAATAAATTAAATGAATATTTCAGATAAAGATAAGCAACTCATTATTTTGAAAAAATGTATATTTTAGTCCACTGACAAAAAATAGTGAATGGATTATTAAGCTGTTGTATTCATATGTGGGGCCATGTTACTGAGTAGATAAAAATATTGACATATGCTCCGTACTAATTTATTGTATATGATATTTTATTACTTTGAATATTAATACATGAAATCCAGAAACATTTGAATTTTATATATTATAAATGTCTTACCTCTTCAAGGTACTCCTTTCTGTTCTTATACCCCCAAGAAGCTACAGGAGGATTCTTGTACAGGGATTCCACTAATCCGGCATTTCTTAGATAGTATCTGAGGCACAGTGGGTTGCCACAAAATTAATTTGTCTTGACAACAGGCTTGAAGATTGGAGTCCAGGGATCACTAGGCAAATTCCCTTTAAACCAAGCACAATAATAAACAGAAAACTGATAACAGCAATTCTAAAAGACCACACAGAGGAAGAACCAGGAATAGACTTATGGTGTGTATATTTGAAAATACTTCCATTAAATTGACTTTCAGAAGCTTTATGCTTTCTAAGATTTATACATACTGATGTGTGGATGATTTTCTTTTACATCATCCAGCAGATACTGCAAATTCACATTTCAAATCATTTTTAAGCATATATAATAACTCATTAGTAATAAGAGCCCACTATGATTATTGGCTAATGATATTAATTTATATTTAATATTTGAATATTTGTGAAAATTTTCAATATTCTGTTGTGATTCCAAATTCATAAAAATCTCTTTATACTGACTAGAAAGTTTTAAAGTAAAGCCTGAGGTATACATATATTGATTCACAAAACTCAGTGGTAGTTTAGTATTAGGCAGTGAATACTATTTCATGTGTTCATTGCACAGTTTTCCATTAGAATTGTGAATTTGATTTAAATGTCACTTTCATATTATAATTTATTGAATACAGTCTGACAACTGTATTATTTAATTCAAATTTTACAGGGATAAAATAATTCATGTATTTATTTGTAATATATAGCATATATATTAGAACATACTAAAATGAAAGCAGTTTAAGAATAACATGGGTGGTTTCATGCTAAGTTGTTAAATTAACTTTGTTTTTTGTTGGGTTCATGTTTGGGTTGTATTTATAGTACTTGTATTAGCTGCTGCTTGCACTAAATTTTGTTTCTGTTCATTCAATGACTAATCTTCCTTGTGAAGGGAAAAAAAAAGCATAGTCAAGTTGATAATTGGAAACTGAAAATGTGTAACTGGCCAGTACATTTATGAAAACACCATTCTTTGTTTACCAGTGACAACTGAGGTCCTTTTCATTCTCATAATTCTCTTCATTTATGTGTTAAAGTTACCAAGAACTTTCTGCTTCTTATTCCTGAAAAAATAAATTTGAAAATAAAGCCTAATTTTTATTTCAATAAAGAAGGATATGTTATGAGTCAACCTTTAAGTGCACACAAAGGGTTATGTGAATGCATTATTAGAAGCAGAGTAGATGTTTGACAAGCATAACGAAGTACCTAATTGTACAAGTCATATATGATTATCTCTACCATCTTAGGTTTTTATTTAGAATGAATTTTGGCTCTGTTCTTTTACACATTCATTTCAAATCCCTCAAAAATGTATTATCTTTCTTCACACAAACCTCTCAAGTAAAGCATGCATATGCTTGTGATAAGCAGAAATATTAAAGTTGTAAATCTACAGATCCTAGGGAAAAAAGAAACTAAATAATCAACTCAGTGTTCCAATGCAGTTACAACTCAGGCGGAAGGGTTATGCTGTGGGAATTGTTATATCATAAAGAAAAGGTGAGTGGCAGTTTTCCAGCATCTCCATATCCAAGAGTTCTAAAAAGCTGTCTCTGGCATTTAAAAATGGTACTTGTATTTATTTAAACAGAAATTTCTGCCCACACATTTGTAATAAAAACATTTCCATAAGTTTATATACAATTATTCACTAAATTTCACGTTTCAAGTTTAATGAAAGTTCTTGAAGAAAGACAATATGATTTATTAATATTCATCAATAAATTGTATGAAAAAGTGAATATATCTTAACTGGTTTGCCTTCTACACACCTTTGAACTAATGCTGCTCTTATACTTTGATGTGCTTTTTATTTGGGGCAAATTAAAACAGTCAATTTCTGTTCTTTTTAATTAATTTTTCTATATTTTCACACTAAATCAAATTGGACTGCTATTTCTTTTAACTTTCATTTTAGTATGTTCTAAAATGCCTAAAACATATAAATTCTGTTATATACAGTCAATCCATTTCTTTCAGTAGATAATATGCTAAATGTTTTTAATTTAGACAAGAAGGGTCAACAGATTTATTTCAGTTATATTATTTTTCCAAGCTTACTTAGCTGTTGGATTGACTTTCTGTAGATTAGCTGATGATCTTATGAGACCAATAATAAACTTTTGAATATGTTTTCCTATTTGAATAAAAGCCCATGCATCCTAACCCTGTGTCCTAAAGCTTGATTTCCCTGGGGAGTCATTATCATGCGACTCACATTGTCACTCACCTACACTGTTGAACTTGCTATCAAATAACCTGCAAAACAGTACATGTTATTATGTGTCATAGGGCAGATTTATGATAAACTAGGTTTGAAAAAAATAATGAATTCTTGACATTTATCCTGTCTCTAATAACATGGCTACTAATTTCATCTGATTTAATTTTAAATCAGGAAGTTACATTTCCTCTCTTTATATCATATAGAAATCCCTCACATATTTCCTAGTTGAATATGATTTATGACTATATGCATTTCCCTATAAAGAATAAAAATAGTAAAACATTTTTGTTCAAGTCATCAAACTAGTTATCAGAGGTCTTCATGACCCTCTATGTGGATTAAACTTCAGAAGCCTTTTTAGGCTGTACAAATTAAAAGGACCATCTTCTAACAGCTTTCAGAGACAGTAATTCTCAATAATAGATGAGAGATGTTTTACATTATTGCACAATTTTAATGGAGCACATTATGAAAATATATGCGACAATAGTGAAACTCAACAAATTGAAAGCAAAGTTAGTGTTTTTTTTTTTTTTTAAATAACCATTTGGTTGTTTAGCCTCTTCTAATCCTTATGGGAATAGAGTGCAGTTATATCTGTGTATGTATGTTGAGGGGATGGTGGCTGATAAACATCACTTCTATAAAACACTCTGAGAAGTAGGAGAATTCATCTTTCAGGTTTAGTTACTTGGCCCTTTAGATTGCTACCATAATGAACATTCAGTATCTGAGGTCACAGACAGGGAAGGAAGTAAGGATGCAGGAAAAAAAATACCAACCATATTTCAGTGGTTCTCTGCTTGGAATGATACCACCATTTCAATTCACATAAATTTCAGATTATAGCATGGTCTTTAAGTACTAAGACTTAAATAATGTTCTCATAATTTAATAAAACAATTGTTGGTAGAAAAAACACTGTATTTACAAGAATGTTTATTCAATCTATTTGAATTAACTGATTTAAGTGTTTGTTTTGATATTTTAACATTAAAATGATAAAATATAGTTTTATTTATATTGCTCATTTTTAGTATGATTATATCTCAAAAAGGATGTATTTATTACTTGGGCGAAAGGCAGAATTACAGAGAGAGGGAGAGACAGAGAAAAAGAGTTTTACCATCCAGTGCTTAACACCCAAGTAACTGTGAAGGTTGGGCTGGGCCAGGCAGAAGCCAGGAATCAGGAACTCCATCTAGTGTTCCCACATGGGTGGCTGGGATCCCAGGACTTGGGCCATCTTCTGCTGCTGCCTTCCCAGATGCATTAGCAGGGAGCTGGACTGGAAACAGAACAGCCAGAACTCTAACTGGCACTTATATATGGAAAGCTGACCTTTCACATGGTGGCTTAAACCTCTGCGCCACAACACTGGCCCCGAGTGTGATTAGGCCTTTGTTATCTCTTGTAGGAGATCATGGCAATAAAAAAATCAGTAGAGTGTCATAAAGTTAGTAAAGCATTTTCCTTCATTCAATTATTTATAGATTGATTCCTCTGATTAACTTGCTGGGCTCCTTGTCTGAGATATAGTGGCATACAAGACAGGAACCGTCTCTACCCTCAAGGAGCTTTCTGTCTTAAGAGGACATTAGCTTTCTGTCTTAAGAGGAATTAGAATTATATCCAAGAATTATTTGAAATTTGTTCTTCTTACGTAATAAAAAAAAGAGGAATAACAAACATCATTAAAGCTGTAATATAAGTTATTAACTTAAATGGAGATAAATACCACAAAAGATAAATACAGAATCCTTTTTAGAAGTCTATAATTGAGCCTAATAATGTTGCATGGAGCGTGGTCAAGAAAGGCTTTCCCATCTTATCCGATAGCCATAAAAACTCTGTGGTAGCAAGACCAAGTATTACTATTTCCTTTATTTTGACTGTTTAACTGAGATCCAAGAAAGTGGCAAGTTTGAGACTCAAATCTAGGTCTTCAAAAACTTTACTATGCCAAACTCCTTTTCCAATAGCAATGATTCAGTAACTAAATAACGTGATCAATTTCCTCTAAAATTGCTCTTGAAAGATTTATACGCTGTCAGAATTTGTATATTTTGTATTCCTTAAATCCTTCTACTTAAAATCTTATTCAGTAAATAAGCTATATTCTTTTATGTTATTAAATTATTAATAATGGGGGGCTGGTATGGTGCAGCAGGTTAAACTGCTGCTTACAACTCTGGCATCCCATATCAGAATGCCGGTTCAAGTCCTGCATGCTCTTGTTTGTTTGTTTGTTTGTTTGACAGGCAGAGTGGACAGTGAGAGAGAGACAGACAGAGAGTAAGGTCTTCCTTTACCATTGGCTCACCCTCCAATGGCCGTTGTGGCTGGAGCACCGCGCTGATCCGATGGCAGGAGCCAGGTGCTTCTCCTGGTCTCCCATGGGGTGCAGGGCCCAAGCACTTGGGCCATCCTCCACTGGACTCCCTGGCCACAGCAGAGAGCTGGCCTGGAAGAGGGGCAACTGGGACAGAATCCGGTGCCCCGACCGGGACTAGAACCTGGTGTGCCGGCGCCACAAGCGGAGGATTAGCCTGTTGAGCCATGGCGCTGGCACATGCTCTGTTTTTAATCTATCTTACTGCTAAGGTGCCTAGGAAGGCAATGAATGATGATTCAAGTACTTGTGTCCCTGGCATCAACATGGGAGAGCTGGATGGAGTTCTTGGTTCCTGGCTTTGACCTGATCCCTTCCTGCCTATTGCAGTAATTTGTAGAAGAGGACCAGCAGATGGAAGACCTCTCTCCCTCTCTCTCGCTCTCTGTTTCTCTTTCTCTCTGCCCACCCATTCTGTCACTCTGCCTTTCAAATAAATAAGTAAATGTTTAAAAATAAATTATTAGCAATGAATAATATTAAATGATTGCATAGTTTGAGATGTTAAATACTCATATCAAGTTCTAAGAGAGAAATTAAGTTCAGAATCAGAAAATAATTAAACTTGCATAAACGGATTAAATTTTTTTCTTCATGTCTTTTGCCTTTGTGTAGCTATAACATATACTATCCAAACATACTCTCTTCCATGCAGTGAAATAAAACAAAGAAGCAGTATGATTTTTGTATCTTTTTAAAAACAGAAAACAAGACAGAAAAATAAACTCAAAGAGTTAGGATATGTTTTCTCAGAAATTAGAGTTGTAGAAGACAGAGGGTGGGATAAGCAAAAATGGCCAGGCTTTTTTCTTTCTGTTATTCACTGCAAACTCTGCTGAAAAGCTAAAAAAGAAACCTGCTCAGTGAAACAATACTTCCTCTCACACAAAAGTGTTCACCTTGATATAAAAAATCGCATGCAGGCCCACAAGTAAGGTAAATAAATACTACACTGAATAAAAGTTAAAGTCAAACAAAAAAGAGAACACGTTATTCTTTTTCATAGCTAACTTTATCAAGTGGTTGGAGATGAGCTCTTCAGTATGTGTAGGGAATGCAGTCTTTAAGATGACTGCTACTGTGTCTTCCATTACGTCACAACTGGCAGAGTCTATGGATTCAGTAAAAAAAAACTGTCCTTGTCAGGAAAGAAATGACCTGACTAAGCTATTTGAGATAGTTGACTACTTTGTTGATTAAATTAACTAGTTAGGGCAACAATATATGACTGCCTCAAGTACTCAAGGCATTGTGTCTAAGGGAAGTAATAAGAGGTCTGTTTTACTCCGTGTACATTAGACTACAATTTAAGTACTAGGCTCAGTTCCTGGTGCCTCCATTATGTATTTAGTACTAGATAAATTTCAACATTCATGCAACTTTACGTCATTTAGAAAAATATATTTTATTTTATTATTATTTTTTTTTTCATTATTTAGAGAATACTTTATTAGTTCTGTAATCAAACCCACGTAGATAAGACCTTACATATTTAATACAGTGCGTTACCCCTGTACAAATGGAAAAAAAATTAAGTTTAACGTTTCTAGACCAATATGGCTGTTAATTTCTGTACAATGCCAACTCAACACGGTAAACTGGGATACTTTTCTCAAAGTTGACAGCACAGCTAAAGTTTCCAAAAAGTCAATTATATATATGTATATATATATATATTTATATAAAAAGACCAGTAATAGCAGTATGTTATGTATCAATAGCAGCAACAGCTTTTCCAGGTTCTGCAGTCATTTGAACAAAATTATAGAGACATCTAGCACACTCCAATAAAAAAAAGAAAAAAGGTAAAAAAACCTTTGTGTTTTGTGTGGGTGCAAACTGATGAAATCTTTACTTAGTATATACTGAATCAATCTTCTGTATATAGATAATTAAAAATGAAAAAAAAATCTTGGTGCTAACTTGGAAATTGCATAGAAAATTAATCAATTTTTTAAAAAAATATATCATGTAGGATCTCTGTCCTTAATGTGCTATACATTGTGAATTAATACTATATCTAGTACTCCAACAGTATTTTTCACTTTGTGTTGCTACGTGAGGGCAAACTGTTGAAATCTTTACTTAATACATAGTAAACTGATCTTCTGTATATAAAGAGAATTGAAAATGAACCTTGATGTGAAGCAAGGGGAGAGGGAGTGGGAAAGGGGAGGGTTGCGGGTGGGAGGGAAGTTATGGGGGGGAAGCCATTGTAATCTATAAGCTGTATTTTGGAAATTTATATTCTTTAAATAAAATCGTTATTAAAAAAAATATTTTATTATTTTTAATAATTTATTTATTTATTTGAAAGGCAGAGTTACAGAGAGAGAGAGAGAGAGAGAGAGGCAGAGACAGAGACAGAGAGAAAGAGAGGTCTCTCATCTGCTGTTTCACTCTTCGAATGGCCACAACGGTCAGGAGCATCCTCTAGGTCTCCTACACAAGCACAGGGGCCCAAGGACTTGGGCCATCCTTTCCTGCTTTCCCAAGTACATTAGCATGGAGCTGGAATGGAAGTTGAGCAGCTAGGACTAGAACTGGTGCCCATATGGGATGCCAGAGCTGTAGACAGTGACTTTACCCAGTACACCACTGCTCTGGTCCCAGAAAAAATAGATTTTATCTGATGTTTAATTCTATTTTATTTTTCATTACACATGAAGGTACAGAGGAAAGTATGTATATATAAATATATGTGTAGGCCGGTGCCGTGGCTCAATAGGCTAATACTCCGCTTGCAGCGCCGGCACACCAGGTTTTAGTCCCGATCGGGACACCGGATTCTGTCCCGGTTGCCCCTCTTCCAGGCCAGCTCTCTGCTGTGGTCAGGGAGTCCAGTGGAGGATGGCCCAAGTGCTTAGGCCCTGCACCCCATGGGAGA
Organism: Sylvilagus floridanus; assembly: GCA_949820135.1. Classification (NCBI taxonomy): domain Eukaryota; kingdom Metazoa; phylum Chordata; class Mammalia; order Lagomorpha; family Leporidae; genus Sylvilagus; species Sylvilagus floridanus. The sequence continues at coordinate 63,383,523 of OX463223.1, read as the reverse complement.
CCAGGAGAAGCACCTGGCTCCTGCCATCGGATCAGCGTGGTGCACTGGCCACAGCGCGCCGGCCGCAGCGGCCATTGGAGGGTGAACCAATGGTAAAGTTAGACCTTTCTCTCTGTCTCTCTCTCTCTCTTACTGTCCACTCTTCCAGTCAAAAAAACAAAAGTATATGTTTATATATATATAGGGCCTTTGAAGGTCTTAATCCAGATCTAAATTCCAATCTTAGAGAATCATTGATACAGTGAAGCATATTCATGGGGGTATAAGTATAATCAGTCAGTCAGTGAAGTTGATTATTTAAAAAAAAAAAGACTTTACAGGCCAGCATTATAGAGTAGCAGGTTAAGCCTCTGCCTGCACCTCCAGCATCTTATATGGGCACATGTTCAAGACCCAGCTGTTGCACTTCCAATCCAGCGTACCTGGGAAAGCAATGGAAGATATCTCAAGTACTTGGGCCTCAGCACTCACCTGGGAGACCTGGAAGAAGTTTCAGGCTCCTGGTTTCAGCCCGGCCTAGCCCTGGCTGTTGTGGCCATTTGAAGAGTAAACCAGGGGATGGAACATCTCTCTCTCTCTCTCTCTCTCTTTCCTCCTCTGTAACTGTGCCTTTAAAATAAATTTTAAAAATGAATATAAAAAAAGACTTGAAGTGATAGTTCGAAGATTAAGATGAAGTAAATCCACATCACATGATAAAAAAAATGGAAGGTATAGCTTGTCAAAAGGTGACTCTATTCGGGGAGTGAGCTTGGGAATTGTGGGGTTGAAGCAGAATAAAATCTTCAAACATCCAAAGGTCTATCATGTAGAAGAAGGATTCAAGTCATTCTTTATGATTCCAAGAGGCAAAATTAAACCAGTCAGTGGAAATTAAATGGTGGCAATCTGTCTAAATTCAAACTCAAATTTTCTAACAGTCACAAATGACCAAAAATGAAACATGCTGTCTGTGGAGGTAGCAGACTCTTTTTTATTTGACAATTTTAAACATCTGCATAATTGCATTTAGGGGTATTGGAGAGAAGAATCAGATGTTGGCATACTTAGAAAAGCAAGTAAAATATAGTCAATTTTCTTGTAGATAGCTTAGTCATATAATTTTTTATAAAATATATTTCTTTTTGAAATTATGGTGTTACATGGAAACATAAAATAGATTTTTATTCAGCCAAGCTAGTTAGTACCTCAATATTAGTCTCCTTACAAACATTTATAAATTGAAGTGTAATTTTACTGATCAGTGGAATCAAAATTTTTTGTAACACTGTACTAAATGACCCTCAAGATTCCTCCCTATGTTGAGTGTCTGTGCTTAAAATTTTTCCAAGGGAGAAGGGGAAAGAGAGGATGTCCCGCACAGTCATTAATAACTTGATGCAAATGAATTTATCTGATTATTTTCTCTTTTTTTTTAAGTATAGGCCTGATCAACATAATGGTTCTATTCCTCTGGCAGGGGAAGGGAGGGGGGTCCCACTACAGAGTCAAAGGATGTAGGGGATAGCCAAGATACATATATCTTGCCTCAAAATTTTACAGTTACTAGTTTTATTCTGTGTTCTTTACTATTCTGATAGTCTTTTTGAAACTTTCTGGGAAGTTTCTTTTCTTCTCTAGTATCAATTTTTTTCAAGTGGTTATTCAATTTGAAGGTGTCATTAGAAAACTGGTCTATGCTGTTAGTGAGTGAATTCATGCTTAACTTAAAGGAATCATTTTAAAGAATTATTATTTGCAGTATCAAAGTTTCACAAGCGTTATTTTACTCACCTGTACTGGAAATTTTATGTTTTTGTTTCGCATTGTACTATGTTGATTAACACTTTGGTGCTATTATAACAGTAATAAGTGCAAGCAATTTTATTGCATTCTAAAAATGTTTTGAAACTCCAAACAACAGTGTTGGAAATTTCACTTATCAAAAATATTCCAAGAATCTCATCTTTCAGAAAGTGAGAAATTCAAGTTTTCTATTTTAAAAATCAAAATAATATTCCAGCAGAACTTTACAAATTAGTAGAAAAGCTGAGCAACTGAGAATTAAGAACCAAATGTAGTCTACCCAGTGACACTGCTGCTTTCCTAAGCATGTAATTCTTTTTTTAATTAATAGAGTTAAAACCTCATGAGATGTCCTTCTTCTACAATTATGCCTTCAGCTCCTGCCTATGATTAGATGCACAAGTAGAAACTACAGCTATTGTATTGTGGGAAATTCAATATTCTGTCAATCTCTCAATAATTTGAGGGCATATACTTTGTGCCAGGCACTGTTCTATATACTAGAGAAATAAAGATTAATGGGAATGGCTCTTTTTCCTAATAAGCTCATAGTCTGATGTTAGGATTAGAGACAGATTGAGATAGTTACTGTATTTTTAATGTCATCTTCATTCAATGACTCTTCTTTAGAATTCTCAGAATAGTAATTAAAAAAAAGAATCAACCATAGGAAGCGTAAGTAAAGTAGAGGACAATTTTTCTTTTTGTTTTTTTCAATTTACTCCATTTGCAATTTTTTGGTACCTGCCATTATCAAACCTGAGAAAGCAAGAGCAGATTATTTTAACAGAATTTTTATCAATTCTTGCTTTATTGCCTGCAACTATTGTTCTTTAGAATTTCACCTTGAAACCAAACTATCTGCTCTTTAGAGCTGCTGAAGGGAGAAATTTGCTTCCTATACTTGAGCTCTAAGAAAGCAGGGGCCATGTTTGTTTTGCCTCTGAATCAACAGCATAGTGTCAAGTTAGGTACTTACTTAAATGATGAATGATTGGTTGGTTTTCAAGGTACAATATCTGATGTGGTTAGAGATTCTTCTTTTCTATTTTAAACTTTGTTTTCTAAATTAATTTATAATTATTTGTAATAAAAGTGGGGGCTGTTTAAATGCTAGTATCTCCCTGGGATTGTTTGTATAAAGCATGGATCCCTGCACTAAACTAGAGAACAAAGGTCAGCATTTCAGCAAATCATTTTATAAATACCACTTATCCCAGGGGTATCCATGGTACATATGGCACTTGGGACACTCACATCCCGTATCAGAATTCCTGGGTTCAAGTCCTAGCTCCATTTCAGATTTCAGCTCCCTGCTGATGTGCACTCTGGGAGGCAGAGTACTTGGATTCCAGTTACCCACGTGGGAGACCTGGATTGAGTTCTGGGCCCCTGACCCATCCATGGGTGTTATAGGCATTTGGGGAGTGTACCAGCCAATGGAAGACTTCTCTCTTGGTCTCTTCCTCTCTCTGTCAATCTGCATGTCAAATAATTAAGTAAATTTTTAAAAATTGTTATTTGAGAACAGTAGGTTAACTGTAATCTGTGATGAAAGACAATGGAAGGGCTAATTGGTATGATTTGCTTATTTTGCAAATTCATATGAAATATTGAACTATACCTCATAAAATGTATGGTGCTTCATATTAATTTAAAATTTCATACATTAATTTTTAAAATGTTTTTTGTTTTGCTTCTCTCTGCAATTTTAAATCCCTATGCCAGATCATTTAGAATCTCTTTCTCCCTCCCTCCTCTCTTCCTCTCTCACTCTCTCTTTAACTCCCACCCCACATTCCTCCTTCCCATCATCTCCCCTCCTTCTTCCACCTTTCCTTCAAAAGACATCCCTCCTACTTCATCCAGCTCCCTATTGCTTAATTATCTTATTACTAATTTTGTTCTTTAATGTTTACAGGACTGGGTTTAGGGACAACTGGTGTTTGAGATTAATTGACTTCCTTCTTTATGATGAACTTGCCCATTTAGCCCTTCTCATTTGGCTTACAATGCATTAGAACACTAAGTTCAGTATTTTCTTTCCAGAACTAAGTTGTACCTTCACTTTGTCAGCAAAAAGATACATACTGTTGCTTTAAGTACTCGTATTTCCACTGTTCATAAATCTGCTTATCCCGTCAGAAAGTTCCATCTTCATAGAGCTTCATGGCTTCCTTGCTGTATCTATTGTTTTTCTCAAGTTTGACTGATGTGTAAATGATCTTTGTTGTTAAGTCTGGGGTGTGACTAAGTCTTTGGGGGAAGCTGGTTGAGCAAACATTTTACCACCTAATTGCAAATGCTTTGGCAGTTAAGCATTCATATACAAAGAATATATTTCAGTCATAGATTATTCAATGATTAACAATTAATGGTTTTTCTATGTAGACATCCATAAAGTATTTCTTAAATTTTACTTGGTCTTAAATTGGTAATAGAAACCATGTAATCTGTCTTCCCTTTCTACTTGCAAGTTAGATATCAGCACTTATTTTCAGTTTCTCATCACTTTTATACATTTAATTTTCTTTAAAGGAGATCTTGAAATTTTGTCTCATTTTAGATGAAGTCTTATATTGTTCTTCAGTAACCTTGTTGCAGTCTTTTTGGACTTTACATTTTCTGTTTACTAATATATAACATTACTATTGTTATCTGAATTAATTAAATAACTAAAACCTCTGGCGATGCAACTTGAGCAGGCCAGAGCAAACTGAATGCATACTTTCTCAATTACAAGTGGAATTCAAATAATTTTAACAGAGATCTGGTTTGTCCATTTCATTAAATGTTTTTATTAATTCATTTATTCCATCAGAAAGATAGAATTCAGAAGTGAGTAGTGCACTTTGTTTTTAATGCAGTCATTTTTATTTTATTCATGGATATGCTTTTTATTTATTCATTAGTACCTTTTGTTTCTATAGTCATCATAATCAAGAAAAAATAATCAAAAATAAAGCAGTCTTTTCAACTGCCCACAAGGGACAAAGAACAGCATCAAAGAACACGGTCCTAGGAATAGTTCTTGGTTAAGTAAAGGTTGTCACTGCAAGTGAGATCTGAGAATTCACAAGCCAGGAAAGCATGCATCATCTTTCCAATATCAGTTGTCCCATTAAAGAAGCAATTGTCAGCTGTGGCAAGTGGCTTATTTTTCTGTCATAATCATCTGATATTTTAGCTTGTCCACCCATTTTGTTTATAGATAAATTTTCCTATAAGGAAGAGAAGAGAATGGGAGTAAGATAGGTGAAATTTACCATTTTATATTTTATCTAAGAAGCAAACATGGAAAGCGTGTAGCCTGGTAGATAGAGACAAAAAGAGTATGAGTAAGACATCTAGGACAATCATTTCCCATCCAAATAAAATGCTTTTTTGGAGAAAAAATATTATTATTATTATTATTATTATTATTGCTAGTAATACCTTTACAAGGACAATAAGCTTAATTTGTGATTCTTCTGGGAAAACCAGGGCCATAGTTGCCTAGAGATAAAAGAATATAAAAATCAACATGTAAGTATGAAGTTCATCTCAAAACCAATATTTGCATTATAAGTTAAAGTGAATGTAGTATATCAGCATCAAGGAAAGGTGAAGATGCATGGATCTGTAATAAAAATACCACAATTATAAATATTCAATTCAAAAGGCAGTCTTCACCATCTTGGAACTGAAAGCATAGAGGCTAAGCCAGAAAATGATTACCACAAGCTTGTGGCATCTACTTATGTGTTTATTAATATTTTAAAACTTTTATCTTTTTATATTCTACCCAATGAGAAGTGATCAGGAATAGTACTATTCTATACCACTCCCAACATTCTCTCTTGTTGTATGGTCAGCAATCCAGCAGAGGGAGCACACGTTAGTAAATGATGAGTTACTAGGTGGACTAAATCTTTATAGATATCTATAAAATACTGGTATATAGTAAGAGAGCTATCTTCTGAATTAAACGTTAGCATATATTTCACAAAGAAATTACTGTGGAGATTTGTTCCTTTCTAACAGAAATTGTGTATCCTCCTTTCAGTAAAATCTTTCTTTCTTGTTTGTATATCATTGAATGTAGTTTCCAATTTCATATTAGAAAATTCTCTGAGAAGTCTCAGAGAGAAAGAAAAAAAGTAGTTTTATGTGCTCTTCTTAGAGAATGTTGGTAATATTTTTCTGGAATTGTTTCAATTTAAAAGGTTTTAAATTTAATTACTTTATTTGAAAGGCATAGTGACAAGGGTAAAGGGAAAAACAGAAAGAGATATTCTATCCACTGGTTCACTCCCACAAATACTTGCTATAGCCAACGTTAGGCACAGCTAAACCCAGGAGTCCAGAACACCATCCAGGTCCCCCATGTTGGTGGCAGGGACCCAAATACTTGGGTCATCATTAGCTGCCTCCCAGGTACATCAGCAGGAGCCTGGATCTGAAGCAGAGTAGCCAGACTCTAACCAGCCACTTCAGTATGAGATGTGGCCTTCTCAAGTAGCTTAACTGGCTGTGCCACAATGGCTGCCCCACTATTTTAGGACACATTTTCTTTATGAAGTACTTTATCTTTCGAGCCTTTCTTTACAATGGTTAACCAATATACTAACTATCAAAGATTCTAGATGTTAATATTGCAGAAGGATGGGAAAGAACATTCTGCAGGGATCATATTTGGTTCTATGGAATTTGATACATATTTGCACTGCAAAAGAGTCTCACTGAAGATCAGGTCAAACTAATAGTAGAAACAGTTTATTGTTGATTTCCATCTTGAGAAAGCCAAATGAAAACAGTACAAGGTATTTTTTTTTTTTGGTAAACATGAAACAACATTGCTGTTCAATTTACTAATGCAAACACACAAAGGAGTCACCAAAGGACAAATATGTTTACTTAATGGGTTTTTTGTTTTCTACATTAGAAAAAGTTTTTTTTTTTATTTTCATAACTTCTCTAGAAGCTAAAAAATCAGAAAATATGAAGTATAAAATTATACATGTTCAAAGATACTACTATTCATGTTCAAAACTACTACTATTTAAATGTGCAAGCTTTTATTCCTGTTCTATCCAAATGCTTACATTTTTCACAAAAAAGTATCATATTGTACAGATTTTTTATAGTATGGTTCCTATATGGCAATATAATTTAATCATTCTTTTATGTTATATGTTATTAATAGATATAATGTGTGTTAAAAATGTCATTATAAATGAATATATTTTCATGCTTACTCATAAGTCTTCTATTTATATATATTTAGATTATTTTCAGTTTTCTATTTTACAGATTATGTAATGAATGTAGTGAATATTCTTGTATATGTCTTTTCTTATATGTCCTATTATTTGCTTAGGAAGAAAGCAGAAACTTTGGGTTAAAGGTGTGACTATTTTATATTTGATCCAAATAAAGATGTGAAAATTTTATATTTGATCCAAATCAACAAACATCCTCCACAAAGCATTATCAGTTCACAAAAACTGTTTATGCAAGTGCTTCTGTCATTAATTCCTCACTGTAATGGGTACTTTTTAATCTTTTAAATATAATCATACTTTATTTTATTCCATTGATATATTTACTTTTTCCCACTGAACTAGTAGTTCGATTATGATCTGCGTAGTGGGGCTGGCACTGTGGCGCAGCAGGTTAAAGCCTTGGCCTGAAGCGTCGGCATTCCATATGGGCACCAGTTCTAGTCCCAGCTGCTCCTCTTCTGGTCCAGCTCTCTGCTGTGGCCTGGGAAAGCAGTGGAAGATGGTCCAAGTCCGTGGATCACCCATATGAGAGACCCAGAAGAAGCTCCTGGCTCCTGGCTTCAGATCAGCGCCGCTCCAGCCGTTGAGACCATCTGGGCAGTGAACCAGCAGATGGAAGACCTCACTCTCTGTCTCTACCCCTCTCTGTAACTCTGTCTTTCAAATAAAAATAAAATAAATCTAGAAAAAAAGATCTGCATGTAAGTTCCTTTTTATTATTCAACTTTCTAAAGTTTTCTTGGTCATTCAAATGGAATATTTTAATTCAATTTAGTTCAATATAGTGCAATGTACAGATCTTGAGTACATAGTTCAAAGAGTTTTAACAAATGTATACACTTGAGTAAGCAACACTCCAATCAAAATATAGACAAAAAATTCCCACAAGAATAGTTCTGGTCCATCTGTCTACAAATAAGCAACACTTTTCTGATTTCCATCATTATAGATTAATTTGCCAATTTTGGGGCTTCATATAAGTGGAATTACACAATATATACTTTTGTGTCTATAATTTTTCATTCAAACTAATGATTTTGAGATTTGCTTATACTGTTGTGGCAATAAGTAGTTCATCTGCTTTTATTGCTGAATGGCAATCCATAGTTTATTCTCTTTTTGACAGACATTTGGGTTGTTTTCAGTTTGGGGATACTGTGAATAAAGCTGCCATAAACATTCTTGCATATTTTCTTGACAATATATTTTTATTCGTCTTGGGTAAAAACACATATGTGGAACTTCTGAATCACAGAATAAGTGTATGATTAATCTTACTGGAAACTGACAATTGTCCAAAGTAATCGAATCATTTTACATTCCCTCCAGCAATATATGAGAATCCTAATACCGCATATCCTCACCAACATTTGGTGATGACTTTTGAATTTTAGCCATTCACACATGTATGTAGTAGTATTATGGTATTATTGTATATTTTGTTAGCCATAATTATGTTGAGTACTTGCAGGTACTTATTGGCTATCTCTATCTCTTCTTTGATGAAGTATCTATTTTTTGCTGATTTTTATTGTATCATTTTCTGTTTATCATTGATATATAGCAATTCTTATATATTTCTCATAAAATTATTTTGCAAAATGTATGTGTTTGAATTTTGTTTATTTACCTTTCATTTATTTGAAAGTCAGAGAAACAAAGGAAGAGGCGGAGACAAATAGAGGGATCCTTTGTCCAATGATTCAGTTTCCAAATCAGCAATCCAGAACTCCATCCAGGTCTCCACCATGGGTGGCAGTTACCCTAGTCCTTGAGGTATCATCTGCTGCCTTCCAGAGTGCTGGAAGCTGGAAGAGAGAGTGGAGCTGGGACTTGAACCCAGACATTCTGATAGGAAATATGAGCATCAGAAGTGGTGTCTGAAACACTGCAACAAATGACCACTCCTAAAATATATGTATTTAAATTACTTCTTCATGGGCCAGCACTGTGGCGCAGTGGGTTAACACCCTGGCCTGAAGCGCTGGCATCCCGTATGGGTGCCAGTTCTAGTCCTGGCAGGTCCTTTTCCGATCCAGCTCTCTGCTATGGCCTGGAAAAGCAGTAGAAGATGGCCCAAGTCCTTGGTCCCCTGCACCCGCGTGGGAGACTGGGAGGAAGCTCCTGGCTCCTGGCTTCTGATCAGCTCAGCTTCAGCCGTTGCGGCCATCTGGGGAGTGAACCAGCATATGGAAGACCTCTCTCTCTCTCTCCCTCTCTCTGTAACTCTTTCAAATAAAGAAAATAAATCTTCAAAAAGTAAATAAAATAGATCTTAAAAAAATAAATTACTTCTTCCAACCTGTGCTGTTTTAAGAAACTATGACTAGCAGACATTTCAAAATTTTGTATCTAATTGATCATTTCTTTCCTTTTGCGGATTTATGAATTTTATTAACCATTTAAAATAATCCGTTTTTTTTGACAGGCAGAGTTAGACAGAGAGAGAGAGAGAGACAGACAGAGAGAAAGGTCTTCCTTTTCCATTGGTTCACTCCCCAAATGGCCACTACTGCCAGCGCACTGCGCGGATCCAAAGCCAGGAACCAGGTGCTTCCTCTTGGTCTCCCATGCAGGTGCAGGGCCCAAGCACTTGGGCCATCCTCCACTGCCTTCCCAGGCCATAGCAGAGAGCTGGACTGGAAGAGGGGCAACTGGGACAGAACTGGCGCCCCAACCGGGACTAGAACCCGGGGGGGCCGGCACCAGAGGCAGAGGATTAGCCAAGTGAGCCGCGGCGCTGGCCAAAATAATCCATTTAACTTCATTAATTTTCCAATTAATCCAATTAACTTCATTAATTTTCTTTTTAAAAAATCTTTATTTGAGAGCTAGGCTTACAGACAGAGAGAGGAAGAGAGAGAGAGAGGGGTCTTCCATCCTCTGGTTCCCTCATCGAATGACTGCAATGGCTGAGACTGGGCCCATATGAAGCCAAGAATCAGGAACTTCTGGGTTTCCCATGCGGGTGCAGGGGCCCAAGCACTTGGGCCGTTTTCTGCTTTTCTAGGCTATAAGCAGACAGCTGGATTTGGAAGAGGAGCAGCCAGGAGATGAATTGATACCAATATGGGATGCCAGCACCAATGGCAGAGGCTTAGCCTACTACGACACAGTGCCGACCACAAGTTCATTAATTTTTTATATTGTTTGTTTATTTTTAGATTGATTAAGTTACAGAAAGTTCCATTTGGATTTTGTTTGGGATGGAATTAATTTCTCAATGTAATTTGGAAAATTTTATGTCTTCATAATATTTTCTTATTCACTGATATTATACTCTTCATTAATCATTTCATTTTATATCTCTCAGTGATGTTGTAAATTTTTTTCTTTTTAATTTTTATTTGAAATATAGAGAAGGACAGGGAGAGAGAATGGGAGAGACAGAGAGATCTTCCATCTACAGTACACTTCCCAAATACTTGCAGCAGCTGGCCCTGGGCCTTGCCAAAGCCAGGAGCTAGAAACTCAATCAGGTCTCCCACACAGGTATCAGGGACTCAACTACTTGAGCCATCATTGCTACCTCTCAGGGTATGCATTGCCAGGGATCTGGAACCAGATGTGGAGTCAGAACTCAAATCTAAGCACTTAAATATGAGATGTGGGCATCCTAAGTGGTGTCTTAATCACTGCACCAAAAACTTGTCTTACTCTCAGTAAAAATTCATATTTCTCTTTATATAGATTCTATTACTTTTGATTCCTTTTCTCTGACTTTCTATTATTTATTTAAAGTAGCTTTGTAATGCCAATAATTTCTGCAGAGTAGTAGTCTTATTTCCAATATACAGTCCACAACTTGTTTACAGAGTTCATCTTACCTTAGAGAAATTCCTTACCAAAATTTCTATATATTGGCTGCACATTATAATTACTGGCATAGATTTTTAAACATTTGAGTGTTTTGGTATGGGTTTCAGACACAAGTAATTTTTTTAAAGATTTATTTATTTATGTGACAGAGTTACACAGAAAGAGAAGGAGAGGAAGAGAAAGAGGGAGGGAGAGAGAGAGAGAGAGAGAGGCCTTGCATTCGCTGATTCACTCCCCAACTGGCCTGGATGATCGGAGCTGTGCTGATCCTGAACCAGGAGCTTCTTCCGGGTCTCCCACGTGGGTGCAGGGGCCCAAGGACTTGGAACATCTTCTACTGCTTTCCCAGGCTATAGCAGAGATCTGGATCATAAGTGGAGCATTGGGACTTGAACTGGCCTCTGTATGGGATGCTGGCACTTCAGGTGGCGGCTTTAACTGCTATGCCACAGCACTGGCCTCCTAAGTAATTTTTTAAAGCCTTTTAAACTTTAAAATCCTTTTAAAAACATTTTACAAAAGATTGTAATGTGCACTCAGGTTTTACAACCATGATCTTAAGAATGATAATTTCAACATTCTCCAGAATGACTTCTTGTACCCCAAATATGGTTTTCACACTATCTGAAATGCTTCACCAAACTGTATCAGTGTCTAACCTTCAAACAAGTCATTTAAATTAGCCATCTCATCTGATGTCTTATATTTTTGACTAGCAACCTAACATAACAATACTTAAGAAAACATATCTTTAACTGTTACACATTTTAAGATATTTATTTTGTGGTATACTGTGTAAGTCAAGGTGTCACCAACTTTCAAAATGGATAAACTCTGAAAAAATGAAACAGAAATTTATTTGTCACAAAATTGTCAAATCTGGAGAGGTAAAGTGAGAACATGGTGGTTCAGGGACATAGGCTCCTTACATTTTGAGTCTCAGTCATTTTCAGCAAGTGGGTCTACATTTTCTCCATTTGGCTGTCAGAGTGGGAAAGAAAAGATTTGATGGAAAGTTTTATTTTTTCCACTTTTTATTTTGTCATATGAAGTTGCAAAACAATGCAGAAATATTCCATTCATTCTTCATCCAGTTTCCTCCAATGATTATATCTTACATAATTACAAAATAATACCAAACTCAGGAAATTATCATTGTGTATGGGAGCTCTTTGTCATTTTATCACATGAATGGATTAAGTAACAGCCAATCAAGGTACAGAACATAATGACAAAAATCCTCCCTGGCCCTACACCACTTCTTCTTCTTCTTCTTCTTCTTCTCCTTCTTCTCCTTCTCCTTCTCCTTCTCCTTCTCCTTCTCCTTCTCCTTCTCCTTCTCCTTCTCCTTCTTCACAGGCAGAGTGGACAGTGTGAGAGAGAGACAGAGAGAAAGGTCTTCCTTTGCCATTGGTTCACCCTCCAATGGCTGCCATGGCCAGTGCGCTGTGGCTGGCACACCGCGCTGATCCGAAGGCAGGAGCCAGGTGCTTCTCCTGGTCTCCCATGGGGTGCAGGGCCCCAGCACTTGGGCCATCCTCCACTGCCCTCCCTGGCCACAGCAGAGAGCTGGCCTGGAAGAGGGGTAACTGGGACAGAATCCGGCACCCCGACCAGGGCTAGAACCCTGTGTGCAGGTGCCGCAAGGTGGAGGATTAGCCTATTGAGCCGCGCGGCACCGGCCCCTACACTTTTATAGTTTACCCACCTGCCTCTCCTCTCTCCATCCCTAATCTCAAGGCCATCAGTAATCTTTTCTCCACCTTCTATACACATGGAAACATACAGTATGTGACCTTTGGAGACTGGCTCCCCCCCCCACTCACATTTTCCCCTTGAGATCCAAGTTATGAATCAATACTTCATTCCTTTTTATTGCTGAGAAGTATATCTTTGCGGATATACACTACAGTTTAACCATTGACCTGTCGAAGAAGATTTAGATGGTATCAAGTTTTGAGCTGTTACATATAAAGCAATAATGAAAATCAATGTATAGACTTTTGTGTGAAGACAGATTCTCAGTTCCCTGGGATAAATTTGTAGGTGTGCAATCCCTAGGTTGAATTCTAGTCATGTGTCTAGTTTCACAAGAGACTATGCATGGGGCACTAATGCTGAGGCATAGTGGATAAAGCCTGCAGTGCCTGCCTCCTGGCTGCTCCACTTCTGATCCATCTCACTGCTAATCGACTGCAAAAAGCAGCAAAAGATGATTTAAGCATTTGGGCCCCTGTCACCCATGTGGGAAACCCAGAATGAGCTTCTGCCTCCTGGCTTTGGATGAGCCCAGCTCCAGCAATTGCGGCCCTTTCAGGAGTGAACCAGTGGATGAAAGATCTGTCTCTCTCTCATATATGGAGATACACACACACACACATACACACACACACATACACACACACACATATATCCCTCTTTCTCTGTAACTCTTTCAAAATAAATAAGTAAATCTTTGATTAAAAAAAGAAACTGGGGCCAGGGCTGTGGTGTAGCGGGTAAAGCTGCTGTTTGCAGTGCCAGCATCCCATGTGGGGGCCAGTTCAAGTCTCAGCTGTTCCATTTCCAATCCAGCTCTCTGCTATGCCCTGGGAAAGCAGTGAAAGATGACCCAGCTATGCCACAGTACCAACCCCATGTTGCATGAATTTCAAAAAATTTTGCAGCAAGTTTACCTTATCGTTTAGGTTCATTTTCCCATGAACTATTTGAGTTCTCAATACAGCACTAGCAAGCATTGCTGTAGACAAAAATTATTGAGAAAGGATATCAAAATGTTGTTGAACTCTTTTTATCTTTGGGCAAAGAGTGCAGCACTGATTTGACATATTTTAAAATTCAATTGGTTATATTAAAATAGTCCTGTGGAGCATATGTTATCAAAAAGGTTAGTTGATTTTCATTCCAAATACTTTTAACTTTGAGGTGATTGCTGTACAATATGTCTATGCAATCAGAAGTTGCCAATCCTCAAGCATTGTTCTTCAAGAAACAGACAACCATCATTTTCCTACAAGTAACTCAAATAATAGATGTACAGAAGCAAACTTTCAGGGGAATTGCTGAGTTACACCCTTCACCCCCATGTTCTTTGAAATAGAATTTAAGCTTAACTGTGGGAAGGTTGTTTCTGGTTTAATGACCTTGACTATTTTTAACCAATTATTGAAACTTTGATATTTTAGATTATCCTAAATGATCAATGTCACTTTCTCTTCCACTTTGCCCTGTTTCTCTATCATATGCTATAAAGTCCTGTTTAACATTCAAAAATTACAGTTGCTCCCAGCTCTTTCCTGTGGCCCAGGAAGGCAGTGGAGGATGGCCCAAGTGCTTGGGTCCCTGCACCTGCATGGGAAACCAGGAGGAAGCGCCTGGCTCCTGGCTTTGGATCGGTGTAGCTCCGGCTGTAGCAGCCATTTGGGGAGTGAACCAATGGAAGGAAGACCTTTCTCTCTGTCTCTCTCTCTCACTGTCTAACTCTGCCTGTCAAATAAAAAAAATTACAGTTTTCCAAATAAAAGTATTTATTTATATTTATGCATTTATTGAGTAGTTGCTTTGTTTCAACTACGGTCATATATGTTGTATGTGTATTATGTGAAAAAATTAATGCTGTAAAGTACATACCACTGTGATTTAAATATTAAAGAAGAAAAATCTGGGACTTGGGTGTTAACAAATTTGTGCTAAGTTAGACAGGTCATAAACAAGCATGTGTGACTTGAACAGAATTCTCCTTCTCCCCATACCCCAGCCTATTAACCATGATACTATTTTATGTCTCTCCCACTAAGGATTTATCTTTTAGGCAAATGGTGAGTACATGGACTTTTCCTTACCTTTTGCTATGTCACCTTCATAACAGTATACTCTAGATTAATGGTCTCTGGCACAAGTAGTTATTCTCTGCCATTTCTGGGCTGTGCACACATTACATGGATTTCAAAACTTTTGAAACCCAAATAAACTAATCTTTAATTCTACTTTCCATGACATCTTGAAGTGCATTTGTGTTTATTGTCATAATCCTTTCTTTTCTGAGGAGTTTTGCTTTTATTGGACCTTCTGCCTGTTGCTTGTGGTGCCATAAATATTTCTGCCAATCTTTGTAGCCTAGTTATTTCAGATACAGTGGAAATTCCTCGCCTCCCCTCCAGCCCTCAGCAGGAAAACTTCCAACTACACTCAGCAAGGTTCAATACCTCTCTTTAAACGTCTCTCAAGGGAGGAAGATGATGCTAAGAAGACCAGATTTGAGCCTTGTGCTTCTACACAGTTGGGGATTTAGTCTTATTAACCTGCAACAATGTGTGACAAGATCCCAGTAATTGTCCTAGATGAAGTACAACATAGAGACACTTGCTGTTTTTGATTTTCAATTTACTTGATGTAGGAAATTAGGAAGACTTAGAAAAATACTGCGTTGGAATGCTTTCAATACCTCCTTCCCATCTCTACAAATAAATCCTGCAATAGGCAGGAAACCTCCTTTCCCTGTCTCCGGAGTCAATCTTTTTGTGTAGTCTCAGACCCTTGGGGTATTTATTATGCTAATCACTTCATCCTCTGAGCATTACCTTCCAAGCAGGCAAAATAACATTCTCTTAACAGTGTTTTCTAAAGTGTCAGGTGTTTGCCAAAGGTGACTGGTTTGCAAGATAAATTTTTGTAGGGAAAAGAAAATTTTAAAAATATTATTTATGCCTTTAATGTTTAGAAAAGTAAAACTAATATACTAAATTCATAATTTAATTGAAATAATTGCCCAAGACATTACCAAAGTAAATAGTAATTTTGAAAACCATACCTGAGATAAAGTAATTTATCCAAATGTAGGCAAAAATGTGACATTCACATATGATTGATTAGAGTTAGGGTGTTAATGGGCTAAATATTGAGCATTGAGACTTATTATTTTAAAATATTCATTTAATATTTTAGAAGAATATATTTACATGGTTAAAATATTAAACAAACATATTAAATCATTTTACCTTTAAAAATAGCCCTTCTATTCTTCCATATTTATCATGAATATAATAGATTGCTATTACTAATTTCTTATATAGCACATCCTTCCTGAGATGTTAAAATTCATATTGCAGTTCATAAAATATTTATTCTTTATTTCCTTTTTACAGACATGGAACATTACCATACATATGTTTTTAATTTTCTTTTTTTAAATTAACAAATACCTGCTGACCTTTTCATATCAAAGTACAGAGAATTTCCTCATTTTTGTTTTGTGTATGAATTTCTTTTTTAGAGATGTTTTAGGTTTATAAGAAAATTGAGCATAAAGTACTGAGAGCTTCTTTTGTACACCATGGCCCTCCTCAGTTTCCCCTATTAACATCTTGCTTTAATGTAGTACAGTTACCATAACTGATGAGCTGATATTGATGCTTGACATTCATCCTGGTAATAATTTTTATTAACCCCCAAAAGCACAGGCAACAAAAGTGAAAATAAATAGATGGGATTGCATCAAAGGAAGAATTTCCACACAGTAAAGAAAAAAAATGACATAATGAAGCGATAACCTGCAGAATTTTGGAAATAATTACAAATTATACATCTGATAAGGGGCTAATATCAAAAATATAGAGAGATCACAAATAACTAAATTACAAGAAAAGACTTGAATAAATAATATTCAAAAGAATACATATAAATGTTCAACAGGTATATGAAAAGATTCAATATCACTAGCCATCAGAGAAATACATGCAAACCAAAATTTCAATGATATATCACCTCACACTTGCTGGAATGGCTATTGTTAAAAAGACAAAAGAACATATAAAATAATATAAGTGTTTACAAGGATACAGAGTAGAGAGAACCCTTGCATGCCATTGCTGGGAATGTAAATTGATAGAGTCGTCATGGAAAAGATGATGAATGTTCTTCACCAACTTAAACATAGAACTACCATATGATTCACAATCCCACTTTTGGGTGTATTTCTGAAATCATACAGTATGTTAAAGAGGTATATGCACTCCCATGGTCATTACAGGATTATTAATAGTTAAAACCTGGAATTAACCCAACTGTCCATTGATTGATGAGTGAATATACATACATACTCCTATGTGCATATAGATACGTATACACAGATAAAATGGAATACTTCTGTTTCAATAATGCTTATAATTTCTTTTTGAACCATTTTAAAAAGGTCATTTACTTACTTGAAAGGTAGAGTTACAGAAAGAAGAAGAGACAGACAGCAACAGTGATCTTATATCCTCTGGTTCACTCCTCAAATGGTTGCAATAGCCAGGTTTGGACCAGGCCACAGCCAGAAACTTGGAACTCAACGCAGGCCTCCCACATGGTTAACAAGGGTCCAGCCACTTGGACCATCTTCTACTGCTTTCGCAGGTACATTATCAGGGTTTTGAATCAGAAGTGGAGCAGCTGGGACTGAAATCGGTGTTCATATGTGATGCCAGCATCACAGGCTGTTTAACCCACTGGCCCTTATTGAGCCATTATTATGATGGCTGCTTTAAAATGCTTGTCAAGGAATTCTGACACTTCTGTCATCCTTGGTATTAGCATATGTTGATTAATTTTTTCCAATTCAAGTTGAGATATCTTTCTCTGTTGCTCCTTCTCTTTGTAACTCGGCCTTTCAAGTAAATAAATAAGTCCTTAAAATGGTTCAAAAAGAAATTATAAGCATTTTTGAAACAGAAGTATTAGGAGAGATTTTCAATTATATTCTGGATATATTTTTAAAGACTTCCTGTTACATTTACAATAGGGCATGGTGGACAATGCCTCATTATTGCCAGGTGTAGTTAGAAGTGTAGGTTTCCACTGATAGTTTGGTCAATATTTGAAAGGAAATTCATGATTGCTAGGCAGAGATGGAGTCTAGACTCCCCATTTGTCTTCCACTGACAGGAAGTAGAAGGAATGCTTCCTTAACACCAACTGGGAGTAGAAGTTCACATTCCCCAGTTGGCTTCTGCTGACACAATAGAGAAGGGGGAGGAGTGTCTGGTTATTATTAAGTGGGGTTGGAGGTCCAGGTTCTCAGTTTGTCTCCATTGGCATTGGAAGGGGATAAGGATGCTTTCTTAAATGGGAGATGGGAATGGAGACTGAGTATTTCCCTTTGTCCTTGCTGGTTGCAAGAGATGTTCACAGCATTATTTTCTGTGGTGTTTGGTTAAAGTAGCACTGGTATTGCTTTTTTTTTTTTCTTTGATTTGGCCAACTCTACTGGCCTTTTAACTAGAGAGAATTAGTTTATGTCAGTACTTTTTGTGACTGTGTCTCTGTCAGTGTTTTGGGATTATTAAATACTTTAACACCAAATTTAGGATATGTGAGGAAAAAGAAAATCCAGAGAATCTTGATGTGTGCTATGTCTATTTTGAAAAATTGATAGACCAAATCTCTTTTATGTAGCTTATTTTAGAATATGTTGTTTGGAAAATTTGCATTCTTCATAAGATTATCTAGTTGGGGATATGTATTGACAAATATAACTCCTTTTATAATATTTTTTAAAAATTATGGCTTGTTTGTATTGTGTTAGTAAATTTTTTTCTTCCTTACTTTTCATCTTTCTAGAGTATCTGAGGTGCTTAGGGAATTAACAATGAAATATAGAAAAATGGATTATACAAATACAATAATGTGTTTTGAGTAGAATTAGGAAGTGATGTTCTTTAGGAACTTCAAAAATATGTTTTATCAACACTTTCATTTGAAGAATAGCCATGACTGTAAATGCCTCCTGTGTATCATTAGTTTGCTAGGTAGCTGTAGAGAAGTAACATAGAAGGGCTAGCCTAAAAACAGACATTTGTTCTGAGGAACTGGATCATGTGATTGGAGGCTGGCAGTCCAAGATCTAGGTGTTTTTCATAGTGGCTGTACTAATTTACTTTCTTACTAACCGTATGTAAGAGTACCACTTTCTCTACATTCTTCCTGCATTTGCTACTTTTGTTTTTCCATAAAAGCCATTCTAAGAGGGGTGAGGTGATATCTCATTGTGGTCTTAATTTACATTTCCCTGATTGTAATAATGAACTTTTTCTAAAGATTCATTTTATTTATTTGAAAAATGCAGTTACAGAAAGAGAGAGAAAGAGAGGAGAGAGAGAGAGAGAGAGAGAGAGAGAGAGAGGTCTTCCATGTTCTGGTTCACTCTCCAAATGGCTATAACAGCCAGATCTGAGTGGACCCAAAGCCAGGAGACAGGAACTTCTGCTGGGTCTCCCACTTGGGTGCAGGAGTCCAAGGACTTGGGCCATTCTCCACTGCCTTCCCAGGTGCATTCACAGGGATCTGGATGGGGAGTGGAGCAGCCAGGACTTGAACCGGCACCCATATAAAATGCTGGTGTACAGGCTGGGGCTGTAACCTGCTGCACCGTAGCACTGGCCCTGACAGCAGCTGGCCCTGAACATTTTTTCATGGTTGTTGACTATTTGTATTCATCCTTTTGAAAACTGTTTTTTTCAGTTTTTTTCTTAATTAGGTGGTTGATTTTTGTTGCTGAATTTTTTGAGTATCTGATATAATTCTGGATATTAGTAGCTTGCAAATATTTTTTCCCATTCTGTTGGAAGTCTGTCCACTCTATTGATCATTTCCTTTGCTGTCTTCCTTTGCTTCTGAGTAGACACAATCCCTTTTGTCTAGTTTCACTTTTGTTGATTGTGCCTTTGAGGTCTTATTCAAAGAAATCATAGCCTTCACCGATATCTTGCAGTGTTTCCCTTTTGTTTTCTCTGATATCAGTTTCATAGTTGAAGTCCTTTTGGGTCTTGAGTTGCTTTTTGTGTATAATGAGAAGCAGGGATCTAATTTCATTTTTCTACATATGAGTATACAGTTTTCCAGTACCATTACTGAAAAGACTCACATTTCTATAATGTATGTTGTTGGGATCTTTGATAAAAATAGGTTGGTTGTATGTGCATTAAAAATTTTTTGCACTCCCAATTCCATTCCACTTATGTACATGCTGGACTTTATGAGAGTACCATGCTGTTTTAATTACTATAGCTTCATGCAGTATACTTTGAAATCAGATATTGTGATGCCTCCAGCTTGAATATTTTGCTCATAATTGCTTTCACTTTTCTGGGTCTTTGTTATTTCCATATGAATTTTAGGTTTTTAATTCTGTAAAGAATGTCTGTCTTTGGTATTTTGATAGGGAGTGCTCTGGGTATGGACATTTTAATTACATTAATTCTTTCAGTCTATGAGCAAGAAATATCTTTCTAATTTTTGTGTCTTTGATGTTTTCTTTCATCAATGTTTTATAATTTTCATTGTGGAGATCTTTCATGTCTTCAGTGAAATTTAGCCCTAAATATTTACATTTTTTTAGCTATTGTAAATGGGCTCTCTTTCTTGATATCTCTTTCAGCACGATCATTACTGACATATAAAAATGATTTTTATTGTTGATTCTATATCTTAATAATTTACTGAATTGGCTTATGAGTTCTAGTAGCTTTCTAGTTGGGATGTTTAGGTATTTCCATGTTCAAGTCATCTGCAGCTTTGGTATTTTGATTTCTTCTTTTCCACTTTGACTACCTTAATTTCTCTCTCTTCCATAATTGCTCTTGCTAATAATTCCAATTTTATTTTGAATAAGAGTGGCAAAAGTGAACATATTTTTCTTATTCCAGATCTGAGAAAAATGCTTTGGGCTTTTTCCTATGAAGAATGATTTTGATTGTTTGTCATATTTAGCTTTTATAATTTTGTGATATGGTGTTTTTTTATCTTGAAGAGATGTTGAATCTTATCAAATATTTTCTCTACATCTATTGAAATGTTTGCATGAGTCTTGTTTTTCATTCTGTTGATGTACTTTATAACATGTATTGATTTGCAAATGTTGAACCACTCTTGCATCTTAGGAATAAATCTTACTAGATTATAGTGTTTGATCTTTTTAATGTAGAGTTAGATTCAGTTGGCTAATATTTTGTTGAGAATTTTTGCAACTACGTTCATCAGGGATATTGATCTGTAGTTTTTTGTTTCTGTGTTCTAATCTGTAAGGTTTCTGCTGAGATGTCTGCTGTTAGTCTAATAAATTTTCCTTTATATGTAACTTGATGTTTTTCTCTCACTGTCTTTAGGATTCTCTCCTTGTCCTTAACATCTGACAGTTTGAATATTATATGCCTCAAAGGTCTGTTTTGCTTGAGTCTGTTTGGGATCTATCGAGTTTCCTGTTTCTAGACACTCATATCTCTTTCAAAACTTTGGAAGTTTTCAAGTGTTATTCAATCAGTACATGCCTATTTCCTTCTCTTCTCCTTCAGGTAACCCTATAATACAAATGTTTTTTCAGTTCATGATATCCTATATGTTAGATAGGCTTTCTTCATTCTTTTTTGTTTGTTTTTATCTGACTGCACTATTGCAAAAGTTTTGTCCTTCAAATCCGAGATTCTTTCCACTTATTGGTCAGTTTTGTGGCTGGAACTCTCAATTGAATTTTTAAGTTTCATTTATTGACATTTTCAGCTCCAAAATTTCTCTTTGGTTCTTCCTGATGATTTACATCACTTTAGTGAATTTCTAATTCATTTATTCTACCATGCTTCCTTGTTTCTTCACATTTCTTGTGGGCCTACGTTGACATCTATGCATCTAGTGTATTCTTTATTATTTATGGATTAGGTTTAAAGGAAAACAATGTTTTGTTTAGATGGTATGTGGGCTATAACTTGGAATGTTGCTTTGGTTTTGATTCTAGCTGAGCCCACAAGTGTAAACTCTGAGTCATTTCTTTAATTTGAATCAATGTCAGTAGTATATATGAGTGCCACAGTTTAGTTTGTAGTTTGTGTAGTTTATGTTTCTGAAGTGGATGTAGGTATCCTAGGGTGTGTACCTTCAGATCCCAGTGAGTTGGGTGCCAGTCACATTAGGGTTTATGTTCTTGGTGCTGAGACTCAGGGTGGGCTTTTTCCACCAGGCGAGCCTGAGTGATGCTGAGAGTTATGGCAACAAAAAAAGAATGGTTGTGGCACTGGGACTGTGTGATGTGGATAGGACCATCCCTATGTCCTCCTGGGAAAGTGTAACTGGTACTGGGACTTATAGCTCCAAAAACCTTATTCTCAGCACAGGAGATGTGACGGAGACGTTGCCCCAGTCCTACAGGGTGATTACAAGATACATTGGGGTTTTTGCTCTGTCATGTCAGGATCTGGATTGGTGGAATTCAAGTAGGCTCTTTGTTGGGCTCCACAGTGTAGATTCCAGTGACTGCGTAATCTATTAATAGCAGTCATAGTCCTAGAGTGGCAGAGTGTAGTAGGGTTATTACCCAGTTTCATAGTGTGAAAATCAGTTGTGATGGGGATTGTAGACCGGCAGCAACCATACTGAAGCAGAGGCATACAGATAGGGATTTCCAGAAACCACAGATGAATGCAAGTTACTCCAGGGATTTTAACACCTACCGTAACAGTTTCAGACATGCAGGGCACAGAGGAAGCTGCCCACCAGTTCCCACAGGGCATGCAAGATGACACTGGTGCTTGTGCCCTGGGTACTCAGCACACTGTGCTAAGAGATGCAGAGAGGACTTTGCCAGGCCTAGTCTTCTAGGAGTTTTTATGGCCTGCTGATTGTGCTAAACCCTAAGTAGCTGGGGTGAAATTCCCTGGATCATGCAGTGAACAAATGAGTCTCTGGGGCTTGTGTCCAGAATTCCCCCAGCTGCATATGCTTGGGGTCTGCTCTCTGCCCTATAAAGTGTCATGTCTTAGGCTCTGGTGGCGTCTAGCAGCAATGGGATTTCTTCTTGTCCTTTAATTCAGCAGAATTTAGAAGCAGCTCTGGGGCGGCGCTGTGGCATAGCGGGTAAGGCTGCCTCCTGCGGTGCCGGCGTCCCACATGGGCACCGGTTGGAGACCAAGCTGCTCCACTTCCAATCCAGCTCTCTGCTATGGTTTGGGACAGCAGTAGAAGACGGCCCAAGTCCTTAGACCCCTGCACCCGCATAGGAAGACCCGGAGGAAGCTCCTGATTCTTGGCTTCAGATTGGTGCAGCTCTGGCCGTTGTGGCCAATTAGGGATGAACCAGCAGATGGAAGACCTCTCTCTCTCTCTCTCTCTCTCTCTCTCTCTCTCTGCCTCTCCTTCTCTCTCTGTGTAACTCTGAATTTCAAGTAAATAAAAATAAATCTTAAATAAAAAAGAAGCAGCTCTACCACAGCAGCTTGGATTTTTGCATTTTGGGGTCAGAGAGAGGCAATGTGGGTTCCTTTTTTGAGCAAAGTAGTTGCCCCGATCCCAGTCGGCTCTTAACTCTGGATTTAAAGTCAGGGAGTACTACAGAATTACCTTGCCATTAGGGCTCCCAGTCTGTGGTGGTGGTGGTGGCGGTTGGAGGTAGGCAGGGTGTTTTCTGCTTACTCTTTCCTGGCAAGATGGTGTTTCCTTGGCCAGGGAGCAAGCATTGAAGCTGCAAGCAGTTGCAGCATGCTTTATCTCTCTCTTTCTCTGCAGGGTTTTGGCATCCCTGTGCTTTTGCTGTTCCTATCACTTGCTCACTGGAATTTTTCCTCAATAAGTTTTGTTGAAACCCAGACATGCCTTTGCTGTTTTGCAGGGCTGCTTATTCCTGAGGTCTCTTTCCTTGGCTCGCAGATGGTCACCTTCTCCCTGTGGGTTTATGCAGTCTTTCCTCTATGTGTCTGTGTTCTAATTTTCTTTTTCCCAAGGATACTATATTGTATTATGGCTCACCTTAATTACTTCATTAATTTAATTTCCCCCTTAGAGATTCTATCCCCAGATACAATTCTAAGGTTCTAGGGTTAGGATTTCACCGTATGAATTTAAGACAAAATCCAGCCCATAAAATCTTGATTTATAACTTTTGATAATCAAACCCTTAATGATTTTAAATAAACTGTTCTGAAATGTTATCCACCACTCAGTTATTCCTTTCTATTCTAAGTCATGTCTTTTTCTATTTGGGAGAAATAGAGAAGTAACGTGGAAGAAAGTAAACCAATGGTTTTGGAATTAGGTAGAACCTGTCTTTCATGACATTTATCTTGCAAGATATTTGTAAGGATCAAATGTAATAGCGCATATAAACCTCTCAGCAATGTCTGGCACATAGAAGATGCCTAACAAACTACCCTTTTTTAAAAAGATTTATTTTATTTATTTGAGAATTGGAGCCACACACAGAGAGAAGGAGAGGCAGAGGAGAGAGCTCTTCTATCTGCTACTTCATTCCCCAAGCAGCTGCAACTACAGGAGCTGGGCCAGGCAGAAGCCAGGAGCCAGGATCCAGGAGCCAGGAACCAGGATCTTCTTCCTGATCTCCCACATGGGTTCAGAGTCCTAAGCACTTGGGCCATCCTCCACTTGCTTTCCCAGGCACATCAGCAGGGAGCTGGATTGGAAGTTGAACAGCCAGGACTCGAGCCAGCACACACATGGTATGCTGGTGCTGCAGGCAGCGGCCCAACCCACTACGCCATAGGTCCAGCACTCTCTGTCTGTTCTTAACTGTGGATGGATTTCCTTTACCTTATTAAGGTGTCACCCATAGACACTTGCTGTGGTGGCACTGTTGATTCAATGCCTATGGGAAGTTTCTCAAGATCTAGTCATTGCTATTCAGCCTGTTTGACCTCCTGTTCTGGTCATGGGTTATTTCTTGATTTGATTATTGGTTTCAGATCCTTTCTCTCTAGCTCTTTTGATTCTCTTTAAATTTACCAAACCCATCATGACTCTGATTTACTGCCTAGCCTTCACTCTTGTCTATTTATTTATTTAATTGACACATATTTATACATATATGTATACATATTTATGGGGTATAGTATGATAATTCCGTGTTAATGATTGATATGCCCACCTTCTCATCTTTGTTTTTTGGGAGTGACCTCAGCATATTTCACAGCCATACATAAGAAACTTCTAAATACATTCAAGATGAAATCTCTCTTTCAGGTGCTTCCAAAGAACTGTCTCATCCCCCACCCATAAGCCTGCTTTCAGTTCTAGTCATGAACCTTTGGTTGGTATACCCTTACCATCATTGTAGCATTCCTTCTGCCTCCCTAATTCTGGAGACATGGGACAGTATCCACACAAACAAAAGCAACCAGCAGCAATAATAAAAACATAAACTCAAAAATAAGAAGATTACAAATAAATGGCAGGGTTTTCTTCCTGACTTTTTCTGGAACTTGCTTGATGCTAATTGGTGGTGCCACTCTGAGATATGATATATTGCTTGGGGATTTGCACAAGTTGTTGAAGGCGTTATCAATAATACTTGATGAAAACGGGTATGACCACTGCTTTGGCATGCAGACCAATTTGTGCTTAAAACATTTGAGTATTGATATATTTGCACATCCTTATTTTTATTTTGAAATTATATTTCTCATGTCTCTTTAGTAGATTAAGCTTCTACAAACTAAACAATTTGTCATTTTCTGGTGTCATCTAATCTCTTCACTTTTACTGTTTCTGAGACCTCTGTCACCATTCTGGTTTTATGTTACTACAGGCTTCTTAGTTCAGATAATATTGAAAAAACAGAGGCATTTTGAATTTCTGGAAACTCTTAGGACTGGTGTGGCCTGCATGAGGTTGGTGTCCTTGAGTTATAGTTTGCAACAATCCAGTAAATATCCAGTAGCTTTTTAAATGAGACATAACTCAATTGAATCAACTTTTGTTCACAAATATTTTAGTTAATAAAAAGTCATAGATTTTTCATGTCTCCATAGACAGAGTTAATGAAAGGAATTATTGATATTGAAATGTATTGTTGGTTGGGACAACAATTGTTAACCTAACAATGGTTCAGAAGGTGAGAGCACGGATTTTTAATTCTCTGTTTTAACCCACAATACTCTTACTTTATATTTGTTCTGTGTTGCCAGTATGACTGTTAACTGTATTGTTTAGAAAATATTTATGAATTAAAAATAATTCAATGAAATAAAAGACTATTTTTTACTTTTTCTCTCTCAGATTAGTTAAAAGGATTAATGCAATTAATGATTAAATTAATGATTAAAGCAATGGGCTTGTTCATCATTAATTCAATATATCAGTTTTTCAGACTGAAACAAAATGTAGACAAAAATGACTATATGTCCTCAAATGCCACCTCATCTTGAGGGAAAATAGTACTTTATTTGATACAGAAGAATCTTTATTTGGTATATATATCCATATATATATCAACACATTCTTACTGATTCTTCACATTATATAAGCATTGACTGTGTAAGAGAAAGGAATGGATGAGGTTAGTGATCACTTAAATTTTATTCAAATTTTATTGTATTATTTTACAATTTTCAGAATGCTTGAATATATAGTCTCTCATTTGGTTTTCATGTAACTGTTATCATAGGCTTTACAGTCAGTGTTTATAGAGATGTGAGCGATTTTTATGTATGTTGTTATTTTACAAATTTAAATGGAAATAAATAAAATAATGCATGTGTATATATTGACATTATATACAGATATGTATATCAGATCTATATATAATTTTAAAATTATATTTTAAATTAAAACTATATTTTAAAGTTTTATATATATATATATATAGAGAGAGAGAGAGAGAGAGAGAGAAAGATTGATTTGATGCAGTGGTTAACATACTGCTTGAGATGCCTCAAGTACAAACATGTGAGAGACCAGGATTGAGTTCCCCATTCCTGGCTTCATTGGCTTGTTCTGGCCCTGGTTTTTGTAGGCATTTGGGGAGTAAATCAGAAAATGGAAGATCTCAGTGTGTATGCTTGTCTTTCTCTGTCTCTGTTTCTCTACAGTTCCAATATAAAAAAATTAAACTGACCAGAACTCCTTTTCACCATGCCTGGGGGAATAAAATACATAATTCTAGACACTAAATAAACTTTAAATAATACAAATATTAAATAGTACAAACTTAAGGATGATTTCTTGCTTATTTCATGTTTAATTCAGTCTCCTAAATATTTTACACACATTTTCATAACCTACTATACTAATAAAAAGTAAGAATTGACATTGAGATTGATGTATCTGAACCTGACTTAAAATATACATAGTGTGTGTAGATATTTTGTTTGTGTTTCTGTGTCTGTTGTTTTTTCTTGACTCAGAGCCAAAGAGGTAACATATACTCATGAAATGTAGAGAGTGATGATTTGGCCTACTAGATTGAGTTCTTTTGCCAATAGGGACTATGTCTTACTCATCTGTGTCCATTATGAGTTTTTGAATTGCACTATGGCTCTTAAAGGAAGGCAAAAATTTAGAGAATCTATAGAAGCTTGAATTGGAACTGAAGGAGTAGATAGATTGTAAGAGGTGGAAAGATTCATTGTGAAAACTGTAGGAACAGATACACAGAGGTAAGAATGAACACATCACTAAGATACTTGTGCTGACTGAGTTCTTCTTGGGAGTATAAGAAGATGAGGCTGGGGAGTGGTGATGGTGATGTTATTATAAAAAATCCACATGGAGCCTGAGTTTAAATATCATGATAAGGATTTTCTTCTGGTAAGCTGCTGAAGATTTTAAATAGAATACTGACACAAAGGAATTAGGAATTACAAAATGTTCACATCTCAAATCATTTGACATATTTCCAATTTTAATTTACAATCATTTTACCACAATTTAAACATTCACATTCATTTATTTTGTTTTGTTTTGTGGATGAATCAAACAAAATGCAGATATCCCCTGTCAAGTGTGCTATGAACAATGAACTTATTGATTTATGTGATTAAAGTTAGTATTAGTCAAAGCTAACCTTTTTGAAAAATTTTTATTTCAAAAGGAGAGAGAGAGAGAGAGAGAGAGAGAGAGAGAGAGAGTGTCCATCGGCTGGTTCACTCCCCTAATGGCAGCAACAGCTGGAGGTGGACTGGTCCAAAACCAGTAGCCAGGAGCTTCATCCGGGTCTCCCTTGTGGGTCCCAGGGTTATAAGCACCTGGGCTATCTTCTGTTGCTTTCTCAGATGCATTAAAATAGAGCTTGATAAGAAGTGGAGCAGCCAAGAGCAGAATTGGCACCATTATTCACAATAGCCAACAGTTGCAAACAACCTAAATGTTCATCAATGGATGAATGGATAAAGAAAATGAGGCCTATACTGTGGAATATAGCTCAACCTTAAACAGAAGAAGGGAATTTTAACATTTGTAGCCACATGAATGAACTCTGAGGACATCATCCTAATTGAAACAAGCCAGTCACAGTGAAAAAATACTATATGATCCCACTTACATGAGAACTGGATATGGTCACACTCATAGCAATAGAGGGTATAGGTATATTAGTGGTGGGCCAATGGTGGAGGTAGGAGGAAAAGGTGAAGTGTTGGCACACTTTAGCTATGCAAGAATAATAAGGCACAGCTTAATGCCTATAGTTAGCAATATTTAAGTATATGCAAAATTTGGGAGAAAAATAATGGAGGCTATGAACATTTTTGTGGCATTGATTGTGTTGATGGTTTCATGAGTTATGTACATTTTTCCAATCTTACTAAGTTTTATTCATTGGATGCCTGCTTCTTTTAAATACTAGTATCCCATTAAAGTGATTCTTTGTAATAATACAAAAATATCAAGTACTCTGACAGGATAATATAAAGGATATTATATTTTTGGTTTTTCTCAATTTAAAATTGCACTCAAGTCTTTTCTCAAGTGAAAACTAAAATACTTCTCTTGAGGTTGCATCGCTCATGCTCACAATTCTTTTTGTAACTAGGCTTGTGGAAAAATAGCTTTACTTGCTGTTTCCAGTTCACCTCAGTCAGTTTTGACTTATTGTCACTAAATGTGTACCCTAGCTTATGTTTGATATTATTCTTGAAATGCAATTAATGCCTTTTAGTTTAGTAAATCTTTATTAAGTACTTTTGACCTTCCCAGACTGGTACTAAAATGCTGTGACTGGTAAAGATATTGGATATGGTCCAACCTTCACTGAGCTCACCTTGTGGATCCTTTGAGGAGTCTGTGTTTGGCACGACGAATTTCATCCAATAATGCTGACCCCAGGACTTAATAAACTTAATGCCAGACATTAATATTTGATCAATGGGATATTTGCTTTAGGAGTTTGCTAAATGTAAAATTGACAATCTCAACCATCTGTTGTATAACAAAGGATATTTATGAATTTTAGCTGAAAGGATGCTTTTTGTGGAGTTCTTCATGTAGCACTCAAGATAAAGAATCAGCTTGGTGGATTGTCAATATTATGCCTAGGACTTCTTCACACTGCTGCCCATAAGTAGCTTTCTAAATGTTGCCTTTACACACAACCAAGAGCAGTAACTGGCAGCTAGAGCTCTGCTTGAGGAGGTAGAAGGAGCTTTGGACCCAGTTCTTAGCAACTAATTATTAGGTGTTTTTGCCTGTTTTCCAGGGGGACAGTTCAATAGCATTTGTGATGCTGACAATGCTCCTGGCCTTTTCTGTATTTGTTAGTTTAAGCATGTGATGGAAATGCTCTTTACAATTTCTGGGAGGCTAAGGTAAGAGGAAAGTCAGCCTTTATAAAACCATTTCAACATTACTGCACAATATGGTCATGGAAGATGTCAGAGAAATAATAGAAAGATCTTGAAAAACAGTCATCCTTTTCCAGCTACCCAATATCACTTTAGGCTGAGAATGTCTTTTTAGAATATCTCTTTAGACTGCCCTTGTGACAAAGGACAGGCCAGATAAGATAACTTAGGAGATATTAATAGCAGATTCAATACTCAAGTATATGTGGCATAATGGAAGAAGGTTCTGGTTTAGAGTTGGGGAATCTGTGCAGGGTTTTTGTCTCATTCATTTCAAAACGTTTTGGGGGAACATTAGCTGTATACTAGGCAGTGGGATACAAAATACTTCAAACACTGTCACCATCCTCTCAGAGTTCATGAGACAATTGCTAGTAAAATTGAAAATGTTTGTTATTTTTGTTAACTGAAAGGCAATAAAAAGAGGTATAGTACTTCCTTGAGTCAATGACTACCACCAGCAAGAGACAGACTAAAGACAACAGTGTATGAGTACGTAGAGTTTCATATGTAAGCTATCTTGATGTCACTGCACAAAAAGAGCAAATTGGGTTGGCACCATGGCTCACTTGGCTAATCCTCCGCCTGTGACGCTGGCACCCCAGGTACTAGTCCCTGTTGGGGCGCTGGGTACTAGTCCCGGTTGTTCCTCTTCCAGTCCAGCTCTCTGCTGTGGCCTGGGAGGGCAGCAGAGGATGGCCCAAGTGCTTGGGTCCTGCACCTGCATGGGAGACCGGGAGGAAGCACCCGGCTCCTGGCTTCGGATCAGTGCAGTGCCTGCTGTAGCGGCCATTAGGGGAGTGAACCAATGGAAGGAAGACCTTTCTCTCTGTCTCTCTCTTTCTCACTGTTTAACTTTGCCTGTCAAATAAAAATTTAAAAAAGAGCAATTTGTACATAATATCCTATAATAGAACCAGTTGGGTTGAAATAAATTGGGAATATGAAACAAAATCCAGTATTCAACAAGGTAAAATTAACAATGTATGGCAAACAACAACAAAAAATTATCAAACTTGAAAGGAAACATGAAAATAAGACCTATAATGAGAAGGCAATTCAGTCCATCCAAATTACACAGAGACAATATATATGATACAATCAAAATAAGAAAATAAAATATTATATTTGTATTCCTTATGACCAGGAAAATAGAATTTGAGCATGTTAAGTAGATATAAGAAAATGTGAAAGATACAAGTTTAACATTAGCAATCAAAATACAATCTCTGAGGCAAAAATTGTTCTGGATGAGATTCACAGATAATTTGATATTGCAAAAGAAAATATTAGTGAAAATGCAATTATATCAATAGAATTTATACAAAATGAAAAAAATACAAATAATTGTGCTTTGAGATGACTGAACAGCTCATCACATAGAATTGTAATTCAAAAAAGATAGTAGAAAGTAGTAAAAATATGAAAATATTTGAAGAAACAATTCCTGACAATCTTTGAAATTACATGAAAGTTATAAGCTTACAGATTTAAGAAGTTCAGTATACCTTAAGGACATGGGGGAAACTGCCCAACAATATATAATAATCAAATTTCTCTAAGCATAAAATAAAATTTTTAAATATTGATTTATTTGAAAGGCTGAGTTACAGAAATACGGGGGAGAGAGAGAGAGAGAAAGAAAATCTTTCTTCCACTGGTTCACTCTCCAAATGGCTGTAATGGCCAGGGTAGTCCAGGTTGAAGCCAGGAGCCAGGAACTTCATCTGGGTCTCCTACATGGGTGGCAGAGGCTCAAGTGCTTGGGCCATCTCCTTTGCTTTCCCAGACACACTAGCAGGGAGCTGTATTAGAAGTTGAGCAGCCATAACTCCAACTGGTGTTCACATGGGATGACAGTGTTGCAGGTGGCAACTTAATCAGCAGCACCACTATGCAGGTCCCAAATATAAAATCTTAAAAACAGAGAGAATACTAGTGGGAGACTTCACTACCCTACTTTCAGTAAGGGATAGAACAACCAAACAAATAAAGAAGCGAAGGATTTGAATAACAATGCAGACTCATTGAATTCAGGGTTGGTGCTGTGGCACAATAGGTAGTCACTGCTTGGGATGTCAGCATTTCATGTTTGAGTGCCTTGTTCAAGCAAAATCATAAAGGAAGAAGTAAGTGCAACATGTTAAGCCATGGCCTGCAACTGACACCAGAATCCCATGCTGGAGTGCTGATTGGAGTCTCAGATGCTCAGCTCCTGATTCAGCTCCCTGTTAATGTGCTTGGGAAAGTGGTGGAAGATGGCCCCATTTCCTGGGCCTCTGCCACCCATTTGGCAGTACCGGATGGAGTTCTTGGCTCCTGACTTCAGCCTGGCACAGTTATGGCTATTGTGAGCATTTGGAAAGTGAACTAAGAAGGAGATGGAAGATCTCTTTGTGTCTCTTTCTGTCTCTCCCTCTCTCTGTGTCACTCTGCCTTTCAAATAAGTAAAATAAATCTGTTTAAAAAATAAATTACATTTAATCAATAAATAGATAAATAGCATTTACAATAGCAAAAATATTGACTGACTCATATAGCTGACAAAAGATGTGAATTAGTGATATACTTAAAACCAGAATAAATTAAAAATCCAAATAAATTGATGAATATATTATGTTTATAGAGCCAAAAGTCAATTTTTAAAGAGACTTATTTATTTACCTATTTATTTATTTGAAGGAGAGAGAGAGAGAGTGTGTGTGTGTGTGTGTGTGTGTGAGACAGAGAGAGAGAGATTTTCCATCCACTAGTTTATTCCCCAAATGACCTCAAACAGCCTAGGCTAGTCCAGGCTAAAGCCAGGAGCCCAGAGCCCCATCTGGATCTCCCACATTGGTGGCAGGGATACAAGGGTTTGGGCAATCCACTTCTGCCCACCCAGGCTCATTAGCAGGGAGCTGGATCAGAAGTGGAGCAGCTGGGACTCAAAGTGGTGCTCTGATACAGGATGATAGCATTGCAGGCAGCAGCTTACCTCACTGCAGCAAACACTGGCATCATAGCCAATATTATTAAGATATTAATTCTCCTCACATTCATCTATAAGTTCAATGTAATCCCTGTCAAAATTTCATTAGGTTTTTGTTGTTGAAATTCCCATGCTAATTTGAAAATTCACATGGAAATGGAAAGGAAGTAGAATGGCAAAATAACTTGGATAATGAAGTACAAAGTTGGAGGACGAACACTATCTGACTTCAGGACTTATTACAGTGCTATAGCGATAATTATACTGTAGTACTGAAATCATTTATACATAAATTATATTAAAATTAAAAAGCAGCAATCTTGTAAGATTGGTTCTTTTTGTCTCCCATCTCTGAGATTCAGAAAAGAGTTTAGTATAGAATGGAAGGAGGAGGCAGAGTGAGCAGGAGGGAGGGAGGGAGGGAGGATAAGGTGGGAAGTATCATGATGCTTTGAAAACTGCGTATATGAAATTTGTTCCTTTTATATAAATAAAAAATGTAAAACCTGCAATTTTTAAAATTAGAGTAGCTTTAAAGAAAAATAAAACAACATTTTTCAATATTCAGTTGTTTGGATTTACCCTGCTATATTTAATCAAACCTCACACATTTATTTTTCTCACAATAATCTTGTACTGAACATCTTTCATGCAGCTTAGATTCCACATGGATGTAAATCTTTATGATAAATTTCTGGATTCGGAATTACTGAATCAAAGTGTTTGAAATTTGGCAGCTACTGTTAATTTGTTCTAGATATAAATGCATTTATTGCATTCTCATAAACATTTTATAAAGAGCCTATTTAACCATTCTGTTTTGCACACTGGGCATTATTATCCTTTTTGATATTCGCCAGTCTGATAGGGAAAATTTGTAAACCTTTTACCTCATATTTCCTTAATTATGAATGATATTGAGAAAATTTTCATGAGTGTATTTTCAAATTATTTTTATTATATTAATTAATTAATTAATTAATTACAGAAGCTGAGAGAGAGAGCGTTACAGAGACAGAGACGGAATTCCATCTGTCAATTTACTCCCCACATGCCCACATGAATTGGGTGGTAGGAGGGTATAAACAGGGAGCTGAGTTTTTAATCCAGGTCTCCCACATGGGTGGCAGAAACCCAACTACTTCAGCCATCACTGCTGTGTCACAGGATCCGCATTAACAGGAAAGTGGAATCAGAATCTCAGATCTGGGTATCAAACCCAGGTAGTCTGCTGTGGGACATGGATGTCCTAATCAGCATCTTAACTGCCGGGCCAAAACACATGAACTTTTATATTTATACTAACTTTCTTGTTCATGGTCTAAGTAATTTTTCCTGTTAGGATTGTATTTCCTTTTGTAAACATACTCTTTTTATGTTATGGATATTAGCCCTTTGTTGTTTGTAGTACATATACTTTTAATTAGTTTTTTGTTCATCTTTTAGCTTTGACTATGATATGATTTTTTTACATAATTTTAATTTATAAAGAAATGAAATCATATTGTATGTCTACTCTACAATGTGATTTATCCACTTAATATTATGTTTATCAATTTGTGTAATATATATATATATATTTATATCTACTATATTTATTAGCTTTTTAAAATCAGCTCAACTTATTAAAAGATTCTTAAAGACTCACTTATTTATTTGTAAGATACACAGTTAGACATAGAGAGATCCTCCATTTTCTGGTTCATTCCCCAAATGCCCACAACAGCCAGGACTGGGCCATGTTGAAGCTAGGAAGTGGAACCTCAATCTAGGTCTCCAGTGTGAGTAACAGGGACTCAATTAAATGTGCCATCACTTGCTGCCTGAGAGGATGTGCATTAGCAGGAAACTGAAGTCAGGAGCATAGCCAGTACTCAAATCCAGACACTCTGATATGGAATGTGGGCATTGTAAGCGTGTATTTTCTTCTGCACCAAATGCCTGGCTCCAGATATTAGCTTCTATACAGCTTCCTGCTATTTGGATATGTCATATTTCATTTAGCCAGTCCTGTGTTGATGATATATTGAGATTTTGGGCTTGCTAATGAAAGTGTTGCAGCAATTATTTTTTGTACATTCATCTATTTTCATAAAAGACTAAAATATATTTATAGTATAAATGTATAGTTGTGGAGTATCTGGGTCTTAGGTGTAAATAAATTAAATATTTTAGGAGATTTTTGCCAAATCTGAGGATCCAATGGTTCTTCACTAGTGGAGGCTGATAAGAGTTGAAAAGAGGAATAAGGTCATTCTTGGAAGAAGGGTAGGATTACATTAAGACATAGACTTTCCTATTCCCCACTTCCAATATGGGGGAAGAGTTAGTGATGAAATTAAGCATAATATATTGAGATTATTAGTACAGAAGAAGGCTGATGGGAAGGAAGGTTGATAGAAAGCAATGAAACCAATATAATAATTTTATTTTCTGAAATCTTAAATAAATTGGTTTAATAAAACCCTAGGATTACCCAAATGCTAGGGAGAGGACTAGCCACACCCCTTTCAATCATAGCAATTCGGAATAAATCTGTTGTATATACTGGGGTCTTCATGAGATTTGACAGTCTTTTATCACTGATAAGAAAAGAAAAAATCTGTAATTCTGTAGGAAGTTAACATACTTGTAAGTTCTAGAATTATGGTTTTCAAACTGGTTTCAAGAACTCTTCACATGCTTAAATTATTGAGTTTCATAAAGAACTGTTGTTTATGTGAATTTTATTTTTTAATATTTATTATACTAAAATTTAAATTCAAGATTTTAAATATTTTCACTTTTAAATAAATAAAATTATGTATATTTGTCATGTGCAACATGAGGTCTTGACATATGTTTATATATATATACACATATATATAAACATTGTGGAATGGCTAAGTCAACTTAATTTACATATATGTTAACTCACAACATTGTTAATTTTGTGGTGAGAAAAATTAAAATATACATTTTCAGGAATAGAATATATAATTATGAACTATCACTTTGCACAACAGATTGAACTAATTCCTCCTACTTGAATTTTTATTTTTATGACCTTTGATTAACATCTCTTCAATTATCTTATTCCTCCCACTGACTCAGCTCCTGGTAACCACCATAACACTATCTACTTCTGTGAGATCAACACTTTTGGCTTTCATATATGAATGAAATCATGTGGTATTTGTCATTCTGTTCTTGGATTATCTCATTCAATATAAATGTCCTCCAAGTTTATCCATGTTGTCACAAAAGACAGAATTTCATTCTTTTTATAGCCCAGTAGCATTTCGCTATGTATATATACCACATTCTCTTTATACATTCATCTGTTGATGGGCACTTAAATTGATTATATACACTATCTATTGTAAATAATGCTGCAGTATATAAAGGAGTGTAGTTATCTTTTTGAAATATTGTCATAATTTATTTGGTATATACTCAGTAATGGTATTCATGGGTCATATGATAGTTTTATTTTTAAAGTTTTGAGAAATATACATATCCTTTTGAATAATGATTGTAGTATCTTACATTTCCACCAGCAGTGTGCAAGGGTTTTTTTTTCCATCACATGACCACCAACACTTTTTATTTTGTCTTTTGATAATAGGCATTACGACAGGTGTGAGGTGATATAACATGGTGATTTTATTTGGTGAATCTCTGATGATTAGTGATATTCAGTTCTTTTGCATATACTTAGTGACCATTTGTATGTCTTCACTTGAGAAATGTCTACTCAGGTTCATTGCCCGTTTTTAAAATAAAGTATGTGTTTACTTGTTACTGAGTTGTTTGTGTTCTTTGTATATTTTGAGTATTGGCAACTCTTCAGATATATTGTTTGCAAATACTTTTCCAATTTTTATGTTGTATTTTCGTTCTTTTTTTAGATTTTATTTTTATTTCATTTGAAAGTCCGAGTTACACAGAGAGAGGAAAGGTAGAGAGAGAGAGAGAGAGAGAGAGAGAGAGAGAGAGAGAGGTCTTCCATCTGATGGTTCACTCCCCAATTGGCCACAAAGGCTGGAGCTCTGGAGCTGCACCGATCCAAAGCCAGGAGCTAGGAACTTCCTCTGGGTCTCCCAAGTGGGTGCAGGGACCCAAGGATTTGGGCCATTTTTCACTGTTTTCCCAAGCCATAGCAGAGAGCTGCATCAGAAGTGGAGCAGCCAGGACTCAAACCAGCACCCATATGGTATGCCTGCACTTCAGGCCAGGGTGTTAACCAGCTGCACCACAGCACTGGCCGCTGTAGTTTCATTCTTGATTATTTCCCTTGCTGTGCAGAAGCTTCTTAGTTTGATGTAATCCCATTTATCTGCTTTACCTATTGTTGCCTTTTCCTTTGAGGTCACATTCAAAAATTCACTGCCCAGAATCAGGTCATAGGGATTTTCCATTTTTTTCTTCAGGCAGTTTCATAATTTCAAATTTTACTGTGAAGCCTTTTATTGATTTTGAGTTGACTTTTGTATATGGTGTGAAATAAGGATCAATTTTGATCCTTTTGCATATGGATATTCAGTTTCCCCAACACTGTTTATCGAAGAAACTGTTCCTTTACCACTGTGTATTCTTGGCACTTTTGTCAAATGTTAGTTGGCTATAACTGATTATTTTTTCCTGATGTGTGAGTCTGTTTTCACCCTATACCATGATATTTTGGTTATCATGCTTGGAGTGTATTTTGAAGTTATGTGACATGATGTCTCCAACTTTGCTCTTTTTGCTTAAGATTGCACTGGTTATTTTCTGATGGTTCCATTTGAGTTTTAGGATTGTTTTTTCTATTTCTGTGAAAATGTCATTGATGTTTTGATAGACATTTCAATGGACCTATAGATTGTTTTAGATATTATCATTTTAACACTAACAGTTTTTCCAATTTTTTTCACACTATATTTTCAATGTGTTTTCTTTAACTTTTTAAAAATTTGTTATTAAGTGACTAATTTTACCTATTTATAGAGTGTAATGTGAGGTTTTAACACATACACACACACACAGACATATATGTAGTATAATGATAAAATCAGAATGATTACCCTGTCACCTTAAACATTTACCCTCAGAGAGAACATCAAAATTCTCTCTTTCATCTATTTTCAAATATATGATGTATTATTTTAAATTATTGTCTCCAAACTGTGCAGCAGAATACCAGAACTTTTTTCTGTTATATGACTGTAACATTGTATTCATTGATCATTCTCTTCCCATTCACTCTTTGTCTCTAATCTCCCCAGCCTCTGATAATTGCAATTCTATTCTTAGCTACTATGACATCAGTTTCCTTATAGTCCACACATGAATAAGATCATGTAGTATTTATGTTTCTGTGCCTGGTTATTCCACTTAACATAATATTCTCTAAGCTCATCCTGTCATTGCAAATTACAATATTTCATCCTTTTTATGGCTGAATATCATTTCATTGTCTATATAATCCACACTTTCTTTATCCATTCATCCATTGATGGACAGTTCAATTTCCTTTATCAATGTTCTATAGTTGTCAATGTAGAGATATCTCACTAAGTTTTTGTAGCTGTTGCAAATTAGATTTTCTTGATTTCTTTTTAAGATAGTTCACTGTTAATGATAGAAATACTACTGAATTTTGAACATTGATTTTCTATTCTGAAGCTTCATTGCATTTGTTTATTCTAAAAGGGTTTTGTAGATTCTAAAGAATCTATATATACTAATCTATATATATAAAGAATCTATATATACATACTTTATATATATTATATGACTATTTTATCTACAAACAAAAATGAATTAACTTCTTCATCACCAATTTGGGTGCCTAATTACACTAGCTAGAACTTCCAGTACTATGTTCAGTAGAAGTAGTGAGACGTAATATCTTGCCTTGTTCCTGATATTAAAAGAAAGGCTCCAAATTTTTTCCACAGAGAATCATGATAGTTCTGGATTTCTCTTAGATGCCTTGAAGTACATTGTTTCTGTACCTACTATGTTGAGAATTTTCATCATATTGGGAACATTGAATTTTGTCAAATGCATCTATTGAAATGATTATATGGTTTTCTTCATTCTGTGTGTAACATCTATTGATTTACATATGTGGAGCCATCCTTGCATCCCTTGAATAAATATCACTTGATAATGATGAATGATCTTTTTAATGTGCTGATGGATTTGATCTGAGAGTATTTTTGAGGATTTTTGCATCTATGTTCATTAAGGATATGGACTTTTAGTTTTCTTTTTTGTAGTGTCAACCTAGCATAGAGTCAGGATAATATTTATTTAAAATTTTTAAATTTGGGAGCCAACATTGTGGCATAATATGTTAAGCTGCTGTTTGTGATGCTGGCATTCCATATCAGAGCACAGACTGGGGTCCTGACTGCTCTACTTCCAATCCAGCTCCTTGATAATGTGAACAGGAAGAGAGTGGAAGATGGCTCAAGCACTTGGACCCCTGCCACTCAGAAGGGAGATTCTGATGTAATTCCAGACTCCTGGAATTGGCCTGGATCTGCCCTGGCTGTTGTGGCCATATGGGGAGTGGACCTGCTGATAGAAAATCTCTCTCTCCCTCTCTTTCTCTCTACCTCTCTCTCTCTCTGTTCACTCTGCCTATCAAATAAATAAATATTAAAAAATTTTAAATAAATTTAAATCCTTTAACAACCTATTATATGTTAATATTAGTAATTAATATTTTAAAACTATGTTTTTCTAAACAAAGTTGGTGAAAGTTAGTTTGACATTTTTTTGTAAATCTTTTGAATATCTGATATACTAGAAAATAGATGGCAATAAAGTCAGATTCTATTTTCAATGTTTCACAGTGGACAGCTTTCAAGCTGCATCCCTCCCTCTTCCCCATCTGCCCCCCATTCAGGAAATCTAACAAGAATACATGCCCACTTACTCTTTAGGTTCCATTGAGAAGTTCAAAGCATTTAAACTCTGGTACAGCCCTAAATCCCTAACCAAAATAAAAATCAAATCCATTTGGTCTTACCTGCTCTCTCAAGTCATTTTTTTAAGGGAAAGAATTTATTGGGGGAAACCCAACAGACTGGAGGGAAGGGGAAAAAGAGAAGGGAGGGAGAAGAAGAGCATAAGAGAGAGAGAGAGATACAGAGGCAGAAGGCAGGAGATGGAGAGGAAGAGGGAGAGAGAGATCAGGAGATGGGGAGGGAGGGAAAGAGAGAGACATGTGTTCAGGAAGAGGTCCTTTTAAAACTTTGCCGGTGGGCAGGCAGGGAAGCAGAAGCAGCGAATCCCATTAGGATGGGGGTGGAGCTTGTCAAGTCATTTTTGGACATATTTGTGGATGCTCTCCCGATAAAATGTCATTGTAAAATAAATAAATCTCTGCAAACACTTTGGTCCATGAATGGATCAAACTTTCAACATTTAAACCTAATTTAGCTGGAAGGTCCATTTGACATCTTTGGTGTGACCACAACACAGCTGATTCTTACATTTGTTTTGTATTTTCCACATGTTGATAAATGTAATGGAAATACGGTCTTACATATGTACATGGTTGGCAAAAGGAATATTTTTTTCTCAACAAGATGGCCATACTGACAGTATGCTGAGTGCTCTTCCTGCCACTCCAGCCTAGACCCCAGCTGCCACCCAGGCTACTGTGCTAACACCAGCACAGTGCTGGCTATCTCCAGCTGCAGTAGCCATTCTGGTCTCATGCACAGAACTTGTGATCGCAGTGGCTATTATCACAGCTCCTCACCAGACGCTGGCCTTAGCACAGCCCCAGAAGGGACCTCGGAACCCTTACTTCCTAGTCCTGCTCTCCCAAGGCTCTTTCCTGACAGTTATGTGATCAGGCTGCACCCAGTTATTTTAGCCTCCATCGTGGACAGCTACGAGTGACAAAGTGAGGGCTCTGCATGAGTTATCTGGACTCTGCTGGTATTTTTTTTTTGACAACTTCTCACCAATTGCTTTTCAGTGCAGCACAGAGTCAGAATATGAAGGGGGCTGTTGACATGGAATTTGCTAAGAGCATGTATGAGTTACACAAAAAAAAAGTCTATCCAGAGGTTATGTTGTGGTGCAGCAGTTAAGTGGTTATTTGGGACACCTGCAAACCTATGTCAGAGTGTGTGGTTCAAGTCTCAGCTACTTCAGCATCTGATCCAGTTTCCTGCTAATGCACCTGGGTTGCAGCAGATGATGTGCTAAGTTCCTAAGTACTTGGGTTCCTGCCACCCATGTTGGAGAACTGGATGGAGTTCCAGGCTCCTGGCTTTGACGTGCTCAGCAATGAATGTTTCAGGCTTTTGGGAAACGAATCAGTGGATAGTTGTTTGCTCTTTCTCTCCCCATCTCTTTCCCACTTTGTCTGTTATTCTGCCTTCAAATATTAAATAAGTGAATGCATAAATAAATCTTTTTTAAAAAGCTCTCAAAATGAGTTCATCCTGGGCTGATAAGCTACAGGTCATGACATCATAGAGCATCTGTACTAATCCATGAATACTGTAGCTGAGAGGCTCCCTATCCCCTTAAAACTCCTTGTGGTTAAGAGTCTCCAGAACCAAGACCTATGTCAGTACTTCAATGGCTGTCCCAGGAAGGATCACTGGAGTGATGTTCACACCTTTAATATTAGGACGCTGAAATGTAAAGGCTGATCTGATCACGATGACCTATTTTTGCCCCAGCTGAATGATGGGATTCTTAAGTGACTTGCAGCAAGTAAGAGGGGCACCAGCTCTGATCCAGTATATCCAAAGCACCGAGCTGCAGTGCAGAGGACATGCTATCTGGAAAGGTGTCAGCTGACAATACTGTGGACCATTTCTTGTTGAGTCTGGTTAACCAAGTGCCCCAAAATAGTTCCTCCGTAAGTCCAGGATGCCATGGTCAACAGCAATATCAAAGGTTTGCTGACGCTGACCTGCTTAGACAGTCTCACATAGTCACAGATTTCCCTCAAAGATAAACTGGTAAACCAGTGACAGGCCCCAAGCAGCACTCTATTTACTCTGGTTCTCAGCTCAAGGACTCAGAGTGAAGTGGAAGAGAAACAGTTTCCTTGGTGTGACTCCAAATGAACATGGCTTACTTTTTGTACAAAAGCAAAAAATGACTATTTCAACACTTTTTAGATAATCCCTTTTTCATATAACTGGGAATATTTTCATTTGACATTATGCCAGAACATGGTAAATGTTTCAATAAATAATGTACTTTCAATGTGGAATATGAAATAATGTTAATGAATTTGAAATCTGAAAATATTTGTTCACTGAGTTAAGTACATTTCTAGTGATGCATTTCATTATATAAAATGAGAAAAATCACAATCCTTAATATCACTCATGTCATAAGAACCATTTTTAAGTACTAAGGGGCTACCAGACGCGTGGTAGCAGATGCAAGTTTTCAACAATATTAATATTTTCACGAAAGATAAAATTCTATAATTGGCAACAAATACTGTCACTTTTTTTTGCCAAGTAATAATCTTGCTCCTTTTAGTTTTGAAGAAATAACTGCCAACTATCTGTCTAAATAACCATACTCGTCTCTCAGTCATTCTTTCAAGTGAAAAAAAAAACTGTTTATTTCCTTAAAAGTGACTAGCAGCTTCTACCTCAAACAATCACACAACTGCTTTTTCTGGAGATAACAATCACACTTCAATATATAGAAAAATGTTTTATGTGTACTTTTTATTTTTTCATAAAATGTTTAAAAGCTGTATGTTCAAACATTTGGATTTATTAGAATTAATCACCTTTATTCTTTAACAAGAATGTTATGGATAAGTGGCTAGTATCTACCTTTAATTTTTTGTCAGTGACTAATATACACAATGATTACAAGCAATTCGGTGTCAATGCCTTCATTTTCACTAACTTCATAGTATTTTAACCCCTATTGCTTTCACACAATGCCCACACAATGAAAAAGGCAGATAATACCTTATTTTTTAATGGATATAATTTTGATGTCACAGACTGTATGGAAGAGCCTCAGGAATTGGAGAACCACATTTGGGAGCTTAGAAAGGGAGGTGGTAATGCACCCCCACCCCTACAGGGTATGCGAGCTGGCGGGAAGCCAGTGTGTCTCCCTGTAGGCTGCCCTCTGGCAGATCCAAAACTGGGAGGGGGCAGGACAGGGCTTCGGACTCTTCCTCAGCATCCATGGTCCCTGGTCCTGGCCTAGGGATGCACCTGCAGAGTCCTGGTCTGGCACTGAGCCCGGGGCAGTGTCGCTCCTCTCCCGATGGCTAGGTCATTCCACCTCTGCCTTCTGGGAGTAACTGACTATGCAGGGGACACAGACATTGGCAGTGACTGAGATTTCTCCAGCTCACAAAGTGAATTTGTTAGTTAAGATAGAGACTTCCAGACCCTGGCCAGGCAGGGCCTGTGCTATGCCCCTCATAAGCAGGAAGCAGCTACAGAAAAGACCATGACTCTACACCTCTCAACATCCCTTAGGATTAAAGGAATGGGGTCTCCAAAGGGGGAATGTTGTAGGCAGGCATATAGAATAAAATTGATTAGGTTTGTGAGCTGGAAGACCACGCCTTCACCGT
Source organism: Sylvilagus floridanus (assembly GCA_949820135.1). Lineage (NCBI taxonomy): Eukaryota > Metazoa > Chordata > Mammalia > Lagomorpha > Leporidae > Sylvilagus > Sylvilagus floridanus. The sequence goes on along the minus strand of OX463223.1, from coordinate 63,340,527 downwards.
GCCCCTGTGTGACAACATGCCCTACCTGGCCATACTTGTGCTTCCACCAGCCAATCAGGTTAATTAAACACTCCCCTCTGGAAGTGGATTAAAAGCCTGGGACATGGTGTGTCCGCCCTTTTCCTTTCTTTGGCCTTTTGCCAGTGTGGGGCTTGCTGTGGCCCTGCACCTCCAGGGCAAGTGGCCTTTGGGCCACCCATCCCATGCTACCTGGCCTAGATGCTCATTCACATGGCTGGCTCCTGGTACTCGGTATGAATCCAGATTTACCTCTCTGCTTTTAGATAGGGCCCTCACTCTCCTATGTATCTTTCTCACTGAATAAATCTTAAAATGTAAAAAAAAAAAGGGGGGGGTAAGGAGGTTATAGTTTGGGAAGGATTTCATAGAGCAATTGTGATTTGAGCTGGAGTCATAAAGTTTCAAAGTTGGTTAGGTGGTATTTGGGAGGAAAGGTATTTGTAGAGGTGTCATCTGTGTCAGTCAAAACAGTGTGGCACAGAGGAGAAACAACAAGGGATCTGGCACGTAATCGCAGACATTAAGAAAGATGGAGAAAGGATGGGATGAGTATGGGTCAGGAACACTGACCATGAGTGATATGAAAATAAACAGATCAGAACCTTTAAATGTGAAGAGCAATATTAGCCATCAGGGAAAATAAAATCAGTGAAATGTAGGCCTTTTATTATTTATCAAAACTATTAATTAGCATTTTTCAAAGATCTTATTATAAATTAAGTGCATATGCAAATGTGATTCTGCTAAATGGGAAGCATAGTTACAGATAGGCAGAAAACCAACAGTACATCTTCACAAGCATCACTTTAGCAGATTCTTTAAAGATTTATTTATTAATTTGAAAGTCAGAGTTACACAGAGAGAGGAGAGGCAAAGAGAGACAGAGAGAAGTCTTCCATCCGCTGGTTCACTCCCTGGTGGCTGCAATGGCCAGAGCTGGGCTTATCCAAAGCCAGGAGCCAGGAGCTTCTTCCGGGTCTCCCACATGGGTGCAGGGGCCCAAGGACTTGGGCCATCTTCTACTGCTTTCCCAGGCCACAGCAGAGGGCTGGATTGGAAGTGGAGCAGCCAGGACTCAAACCGGCACCCATATGGGACCCATATGGGATGCCAGCACTGTAGATGGTGGCCGTACCCAATACATCACAGTGCCAGCCCCTTTAAGCAGTTTCAATTGTTGGGTTTACTCTTCATGTAATTTAATTAAATCATTATTCAATCTTCTGAAAATTATCTTTGTAAAGAACATTTTCTAAGACAATTACTGACTTCTACTTATTCTTCGCTTGTGATGGGATTACGTGTTGATGGCTTTCATACTTTTTAGAGTCCAATGAAAGGATCAGTGCTTTTTGCCAGCATGGCTCACAAATGGAATGCTACAAGGATAATCATACCTGCTTTTTTTCTAGAATGAATATTTATTCAGGACAAAACAAGATGCTAAAAAGCATTAGAATATACTCATCATATTTGGATGCAACCAAGAGCTTTGATAATTTTTCTGCCAGGAATGAAGAAGCTTGCATGCGTTTTTCTTAATTGGCTTTGTTTTGCCTGTAAAGTGTTTGAAGCACACGGTATTTGCAAGCAAACTGTGGATAAAATACAGTTGCTTTATCTTACTAGTCAGTTGTATAAATAAGTCAAATCAGACTCATTTCTTATCCTTACTCCAACTAAATTGACTGGTTGATGGAAATGACACAGTCATTTTGGTTCACTGGTTCCCATCCCATTCCATAATAAACCCAGCAGAAAAATAGCACCAAAGAATTTAAGGTTTTAATTAATATTTTGAGTTTTCCTCAATGATTTGGTGCAAACTTTCAGTAGGTGTGCATGTTGGAGGATTTCCACTTTTATTAAAAAGAAGAAAAAGATCTTTGTGAGTGTCCCTGTCTGTGTGTGTGTGGTTGTAATATGTCTCTTCAGGTTTTTTTTCCAGATGTAGACTATTTTAATAAAACATCATTGAATGAGTTCCAGGAACAAATTTAAGTGAACTGAATTAATACTCTTCTGAATCAGACTAATGTATTTAGTTTAGTTCGGGTCCTGAAAAAGTCTGTGATGAGGGAAATAAATATTACTCCCCAAAACAAACAAAGTAATAATACCATTGCATTTATCCAGAGCTGCTCAATTAATTATTTTAAAGTACAAAATGAATGTATTTTAACATTAAAAATGACTTTTTTCTTACTACAAATCTGGTACCTATTCATTACAGAAATTTTGAAACATAATGTACTTGGTATTTTAAACTTACTATTGCAAAGAAGTCAAGCTTTTTTGTAACACTGTAAATGTTAAAGTGTTTTCACATTGCAATAGCCATGTCATATCCATGTCAGTGTCTACTAAAACTTCAATTCACTATGACCAAACTAACTAGAATGCCTCACTAATCTAAGGCTGTCAGATTTGGCAAATAAAAATATAAGATTTCCAGTTAAATTAGCTAAGTTTTATTATAAGGAGGCCTCAAATATTGTCCTGTATTTTAATATGCAATCTATAGCTGGAAATTTAACATTATTCTCTGCCTTTCAGAGATTGACTGATGAAGACTTAAAAAAAATAACAAAAAAGGGGCTGGTGCCATTGCTCACTTGGTTAATCCTCCGCCTGCAGGGCCGGCATCCCACATGGGCTCTGGTTCTAGTCCCGGTTGCTCCTCTTCCAGTCCCACTCTCTGCTGTGGCCTGGGAGTGCAGTGGAGGATGGCCCAAGTGCTTGGGCCCCTGCACCTGAATGGGAGACCAGGAAGAAGCACCTGGCTCCTGGCTTCGGATCAGCGTAGTTCTGGCCATGGCGGCCATGGAAGACCTTTCTCTGACTCTCTCTCTCATTGTCTATAACTCTACCTGCCCCCCCCCAAAAAAAAATAAGCAAATAAAACAAAAAAGGCTAAAATGCTTATTAGGAAATTAGTAATGCACAAAATAAATAAAGACAAATATGTTCTCAAATTTAGCATACATCTAACCTGCTTTCCCATATTTACTAGTGTTCTGTGAGAAGCAGATATTTAATAAAGTGGGTTTTGCATAGTGGGTTTTATAGTCAGACATATCTGCTGCTATTTCTCAACTTTCCATCTCTTGTCTCCAATTCCTTGTCTTTAAAATAGAAGTAACATCTAGCTACACTGATTGTTATGAACCTCACATGAGACACTGTATGTAAAGTGTCTGCCTTGTGATTATCTGGCTGTTCCTTCACTAAGGTAAAAGGAGATTCCATTACATTTAACAAACTCTACTAGGGCAAACATTTTGAAGCTCTTACATTTTGGACTGTTTCATTTTTTTTAACTACTAAAATTTTTAAATATATGGAAAGGTAGGAAAAACAGTAGCAATAGAATCCTATGTATTTAACACCCAGATGAAATAATTATCAATATTTTACCATTTTCATACTCCTCCCTTTTTTCCTGATGGACTGTGAAGTATATGCTCCCTAAATATTCTTTTATCCATGTGTACATCAATATGTATTAGAAAAATATTTAACAATAAGGATTAAATACTTTTGTCCAAAGATTATCTGGAAATTGGAATCCCCCCCCATTATTTGAATCTCCCAGCGAATTGGTGTACATTATAAATTAAATATCAAAAGAAAGTCAGCAGCATGATATGCAGAATACAATGCTCTACACTGGAAATGCAAAGACAGCAGTAGGATACAGTTTGTATAATAAAAGCACAAGGAGATGAACTCTAAGCGGAAAAAAATTAGAAACATTTTTACAAAAACAGGAAACAAAATTCCAGGAAATGAGGACTTTTTACTAGTAATTGAAATTGTATTTTTACACCAGTGGGTTTAAATTATGTACTTGGAATTAACAGAAGGCAGCTATTAAATATACTTTATATTTGAAAGCTTTCAGTTTTTAAGGTGACTCGAAAGCTCCAAAGTAATAAATGAGGTAACCACCACTGAAAATAACTGTCAGATTATTTTTCTAACAGTCTATTATTTTCATTCTTCCAATTTGTGTAAACGTTAATGTTAAATTCGGCACTGCTGACTCTTACGTAGTATTTAAATAAGCATTTCTATAGTGGTAAAGTAAAAGTGAAAAGCACAAGCCCGAGTCAAAAATACAACCCATACATATAAGCCTCCCACTTGAGTGTATACTGAGAATCGGGCAGTTTTTAACTAATATTAAGTCACTGAAAATTATAAACTGCAATGGGAATACAGTGGGAAGAAAAAGAAAGAGATTCATATTTGGAAGAACTGGAATATACTCTCTCTCCAGTTCTACTTACCAAATAGATTAGGGGAAAGGATAAAGGCATTACATACAACATACTGTTTTTGTTATATATATATATATATATATATATATATATATATGTATTTTTTTCCTTTGAGAAATAATCTCATGGCTTTATTGAAATGGCAAAAGTGCCAGGGAATTTGCAGGATTCTATTAGCAAGATACACAAATGTAAATATGCACACAACTTGAAGGCATTCATGTCTGAGGGCAATACATAAACGCACTGTCTACTTCAGCATCTCTTTTCAGGATTTGTGCAGCTTCACCCAAATAGATCTGCAGCCAAATGCTTCCTCTTTCCCTTCTCTTTCATCTAACCCCGGGTGGAGCTGTTCACCTTTTTGACCCCCAGAGGTGAGGTGATAATGGAGAAGGCCTAGGCCAGGAGTGGGGGAGACAAAGATTGATAAATTTTCCAAATAGGCTTAATTGAAAAACAAAGCCAGCTACCTTTTGCCCTTTGTTGTAAACATTGGTTGAACAGAGTTGAGTTAGAGATTTTTCTTTTTTAAATCAATGAGCGCTTTGTACTTTAACTGGAAATTTATTAGCCTCTAAATTCAATAGGTTTGCATCACTAATGTGAACCAAACAATTCTAGTCTGCCCAAATACTTTTGCTTTTGGCATCTGAGCAGAACTTTGCTGGGATGTGTGTTCCCTACGTGCAGGTATTATTGAACTGGAAATGTGAAACCAGCCCAAATGGGAACGAATGTCTTCTCCACCAGTAGTTTCCAGTTTCAAGTTCAATATCTGCACATACCAACTACAATTGATGTTTTATTTGAATATGTAAATTTCTTAAATTTACACCAGTGGATTTTAGAAATGAAGTCTTTATGAGTCCCTTTTTTCCCCACTTACCTCTTCACTCCATTTTAAAATTCTTTTCTGAAGTTTTTTTTTTTTTCTCCTCCACCACAGTGCTCGGAATTTGCAAAGTAATTCATGAATGCAGCTAAAAAGAGAAGCCTTTAACAGCTAATCTGCATTTTTGTTTCAGCACAATATCGATCTGACAGTAACAGTTTTGATAAGGTGCACTTTTTGCCGGGTGGAACAAAGAGCAATAAATTAGTTTTGAACTTTTGTGATCTTGTATTATAAAGAGTCTACAACAGACGCTGTATTCAAATCAATTGTCAAAGTGAAGAAGGATTAATAACTGTTGTACTATATAACCTTTTACATAACTGCAGCCTGAGGAAGGGCACATTTTAAGATCTACTGCCATATTTTATTATTGTATCATTCTTAATTGGAGACCCTTTTCAGCATAGGAAAAAGAAAAGAAAGAGGGACTGCTTAGTTTGTAGATTTGTTTATAGAACTTACTTTAATTTTAATAGAAAATCTGCAATTTTATTTGACACGATTGGGAGAGGATGTTGAAAGTGGATCCAGAGAAGAAAATTCCCAAGAACATTTTCGAATTGTGAGGTCAAAGGATAGAATAAGTAGCAGTGGCACTGCTTTCTCAGTAGGAATTATCACGTTAGATTGTATGGCCTTCCTCTTGCTTTGTCATTGATATGCTGTCTTTTGTCTGAAAGTGTTGAAAAATCTCTAGAAACGTAGTCTTTTTAATGGGCTACAGGGTCATATGTAGGTGACTCCAGAATCGATATTATTGTTTTCCCGAAAAAGAAACTGAGTCACAAAGAGGTTAAAAACTGTCTTGAGATAATTACCCAGCCCGTTGAGTCTGTCCTATATTTTAGTAGCTGAATGAAGAGAAAATCCAGACCTTCAGACTCCTGTGTTCAACCACCATACTCTACTTCCTTCCCCTTGGTGATTATGGCCCTTTCAAAAGAATTCTAAAATAAAGTTCACCTCACCTTGGTTAAGAGTTTTTGCACAATAAAGACAAGAGAAACCTCTTTGATGCCAAAGACCACTAGAATATGTTCCAGCATAGTGAAGGCAAGGGGACTTTTGTTTTAAACTGCAGCTTTGTTGTAAGACATTAAAAGTATTCTTAAGCATGTGGAGTTAGGTAGCGCTCTCTCTACATGCCTAGGCCTAAAATAATATGGTGATTGGACAACACTCTAAGATGAAGTTCAGAACCAGTGATAAGATAGATAACTGGAAGTTAGGAGACTTAAATTCTAGCCCCTAATCTGCCATAAGACTTTGGGCAATTCCTTTCCCTTTGCTGGCCTCAGTTTTCCTATCTTTAAGGGGAAGAAGTTAGACTAGAATTAGTGACTGTCCTTGCGGACGTGGGGCAGAGACTGTCAGAAAAAACGCAAAACCATAAAACTCTGATGAAAACTCAGTACTGTGGGGAATAGAAAATAGAGCAACCCCCCCCTTCACACATATTTACACTATTTTCATAAAAATTTGAGATTTTGACCCCACTAAAGCTGACATACACACTCCGGTTTGGGAGTCCTGAAGTAAATACTCTCAGTTCTAACATAATTCAATTCTATGTTTTTCTAATTGAATTAAATAACATTTCTTTATGCACACTGCATACTGATGAAGATGACTGCTTGGTCAAAATATGTAAAATGTGGGGCGAGCAGGGCCATCCCCCAGGCTTAGTTATTCTTTTGGTGGTTTAACATTCTTATGTTCAGGTCAAGGATTCCTTTTCAAAGACCTATAAACATGCTCAAATCCCAAAAAAACACAGAATTCAAATAGGAACCGAAAATTGGCAATATCAGAATTTACATGTTTAAATTTCTAAGTAATCCAACACATGAACTACTAAACTGAAACTCAATTCTTGAATAATTCTATGTAAATATAACAAAGTTTAAGGTACAGCATATTTTCTTAACAAAATTCACAGGTATAAAATTTGGCATTTTCATACTAAAATTGTATTTAACATAAAATCAGATGTGTTTAGTGAAATTAGGTGATTTTGGCATTTTTGATAGGATATGTGGTAGGGGCTTCTAAATCTAAGAGTACCTAAGGCCTAAACAATCTCAATACAGCTCTTGCTCAAGACTTACCCTCCAAGCTTTCTGGAAGGAATTAGCTTTTTGTAGCAGGGCTCTAGCCGGAGAATTCTTTTTTCTTTCGTGTAAGAAAGTAGAAAGCAGTTGCGCCAGCAGAGAGACAGGTAGGGAACCTTGAGGTAAGGATGCTTAATTTGGGCAGGAGAAGGGTTTAATGCCACCTAAGGTACAAGCAGACACGGCAGAAACAGGAAACTGCTGGTTTGGAATTTCAATGTTGACTGAAGTGGTCTCTGATTTCCTTAAGGTTTCTGGGTGTGTATAAGCTGAAATAATTGCATAATGAATTCCATGTAGTCAATATTTTCATTAAATGGTCCTGACTATTTTGTCCTATTTGTCCCATCTACTACTTTCTGAATTATTTTAAAGATAATCTTAGGTATTATGACATTTATCTGCTAGTTTCCCCACAGGCATCTCTAAAAATCGAGCCTTTTTTCCTATATATCCACACTGTCATTATTACACCTAATAATCAACAATAATTCCTTGAGGTAATTTCATTTCTAGCCCATATTCAGATTACCCTGTTGTTCCTAAAATCTTCTGTAGTTTATTCAAATCAGTATCTGATCAAATATCATGCACGTTTTTTAAAATAATCTAACAGACCCTCAACTTTTTTTTTTTTTTTCAAACTTGAACTGTTAAAGAGATGGGGACTGTGATTCTACAGAATGTTTGATCTGGATTTAATTACTTCCTTTCTTGTGGTTTTTAATTCATTCCTCACATCCTTGTCCCTGTATTTCCTCTAAACTGAAAGTTAAGTCGAAAAGCTGGATAAGATTTTTTGGCAAGTGTATTATATAGGTGCTGCTCCATACTTCAAGGCTGCATTTTACACAAAGGCACATACTGTCTGTCCACTAGTAGTGGTGGTATGTGATTGTTGGTTAGAGTGGTAACAATCTGGCTCCTCAACTGCTAAGTTTTAATTTCTCTTCCCAACCAGAAGAGATGGATACTTTTGGGTATGCAATTTTTGAAGAATAAAAGGGCAAGGATAGAAAGTATAGGAAATGAATATCAAAATATGGTATATTACCTTTTTAACACTTTACAAAGATTTTTTTTTCATTTTTGCTATTTAACACTGTGCTTTCTACTTTCTCTATGAAATACTGGCAAGTAACTTGTGATATGTTATTTTTAGAAATGCACTCAAAAGAAAATCCGAATACTTGATTTAATGATGATAATAACTAATAGGAAATATTATCATTAATTTTTCTGGTAAGCATTTTAATTCAAAGCATTGGTTTTTAAGACAATGTGATAAGATGGAAATTATTTCAGAAACTTTCTTTTTGTTAACCTAGAAACCTTTTATTTAAAGTATGCAAACTTCATGCGTTTCATATATACAAATTTAGGAACACATTGAATCTTCCCACCCTACCTTCCCTCCTGCCCACACTCCTTCTTTTCTTCCTCCTCCCTTTCCTGTTCCGATTCTTATTTTTTACTAGGGCCTATTTTCAGTTAATGCAATACACATAAGATTAACTCTACACTAAGTAAAGAGCTCAACAAATAGTATGAAAAAAAAAAAAAAAACACTCTTCTTTAGCAGTCCAGACAAGGGCTGTTCAAAATCTTCCCATCTCAAAGTGTCACTTTTACTTCTATAGATTACCTTTTAGCTACTTAATTTGTTTTCAAGTTTACCTTTTTCACTGCATGGTGTCCTGTTGAGTTCTTTGAATACGTACATATTTTTCTCCAAACCAGGTCCAGCAGAGCAATTCACATGATTATAATGTACTTTCTCCTGCTGTATGAGTATTTATGTATCATTTGTGCTATTTTCACTGGTTTAGGAATAATTGCTTAAACTGCAGGATTGTCTAGTTCAGGTCTTTCTTGACTGAATTGAGTTGCCCCACCAATTGAATAGTTATAAGTGGTTGTTACATTTAATAAGAAATAATTTAATGTTTATAGCAAGTATCTGTAAAAAAATCACAAAAAAATGCTTCTATGGAATTCTTTTTAATGATTGATTTTTAATAAACTCACCTGCTTGGCTGAAGATTTGAATGTAGAAACAAAAGAATCTGAAATTGCCTTAGGGAGTGGGGTCAGGTGAAGGTTAATCAAAGGAAGTGACAGTGAAATGGCATTCATGGTTTTTGGTAAATTTTTAATCATTACACACACAACAGGCACGTGCACAACATCATGGTTTTAAAACTTAGGCTTTGTAGACACAATTTAATAAATTAAATGACTTTCATTTTATTCTTATGATTTGCCTTCTGTCTCTATTTTAGCATCAAACCAATGTTTTGGAATTTTAAAAATAGGAATGATTAACTGTGGGATATAGAGATATTCAAACCATTATGTTGTCTTAGAACAGGAGTTTAGTAAAACATTGAAAAGGAGATTCCATTTATTTAGAATTTTAAGGAAATACTAGCAAACTAAAATATATAGAATTTTTATAATGAAATATTTCATTCCGGAAAAGCATTCTGGATATGGTGACTCTTTATATACTCACATAGCTGAAAAGTGAAAATACAAGGTGAAATTTCCTGTATTATGTAGTATACTATTAATAAAAAATTATTTTCAATAAAGGACAATTTCTTAAGAAGAAATACTTCAAGTAGGTTGTTATGCATTCTCTCATATTGTAGTAGTTAAAAATCCCCTGTTAATATTAATTCACTCACACTTTTTGCTGTTTTTCATGTACTTTTCTTGATAACAATAAAAATAAATAAATAAATAAACTAAAAGCTGTTTAAGATTGGTTATCTCTTTAAAAACAAAATTCTAAGTATGTTTAATTTTTATAACAATTCCATTGGTACTTTAACTTAGTATGATGGAGTCCACATTTGATAACCTTATTAATGCTTGAGACAACGGCCTCAAAACTAGAAAACATTATTTTTTTTCCTTTTCATTTGGCTATGTACAATAGAGATTTTGTTTTTCTGGTGAAAGGATTTGTTTCTTTTTCTATTTCCACAAACACATTAGCTACCCCCCCCAAAAAAAAACAAAAGAGGAAAAAGAGAGTAAGGGTTTTATTTCACTGATAATTACCAACATGGAAAAATATGAACGTATTTTTCCATTCTCTAAATGTAATAGATCACTAGCAGCTATTATTAATCTTTTTAAAGAAAAGGAATGTTAGTTTTACATTAGCATGGATAAATGCAATGCAATTTATCTGGAATGCTGGTGGCCCTTCACAAACTCAATCAGAATGCATTATAAAGAATTTGCACCCAACAGAAAGCACTTCATTTGAAACAAAACCAATGAAATTTGTACTTTGTTAGATTGACATAATTATGGAAAGAAAAAAAAAAAGTAAGATTGCGGCTACAAATTTGCTGAGTTTCTTTCTCTGCACAAATGTTTTTCTCCTTTAATTTTTCTTGCTTGTGGAAGAAAGTGAAGCTGGTGAGATATACAAAATGGAAATGGCTAGTTTAGCATTTCTAGAATCTACATTTTCATCACCTAAAGGTCTTTGGTATGCCACCTGGAAGATGCTGCATAAAGTGAAGTGTTATGAAATAATTTGTTTTTTGTTTTAAATTTTAAACCAACAAAAAAATGCTTGTTAACTCAGTTAAGCATTCTATCAACTTGGCAGAAAAAATTCAATCCAGAAACCTAGGAAAAAACTGTCTAGCTGTTAGCACTGCTTCCAACAGGATTCTGTAACTATTTTTTTTTCCTTTGGTGGTGAGAAAGGAAATACTTGCTTACTTTTAGACAAAGAAAAAAAGCATTACTTAGAATATCTGGATAGTTAGAACCGTAGCTTTTGTGGAAGGAGTGGCTAGTCAAAATGGGTTAAAGAAATAATCTAAGTATGTTCTGCTTATCTTATGAAAAATACTTAGAATTTAGGCTTGCTATTGTGGAACTGTGGATAAACTTAAAGTGGAACTAAACTTCAGACAGGCAGGTATTATTTGATGATCAATGATTTAATGTGACCTGAGGAGTTTTTTCATAATTTATGAATGTTTAATTGTATAACTCATAAATACATATGTATTTAAAGAAAATGGGAAAACCACGCAAACTTTGGGTTTATTTCCTTACTTATTAAAGTAAATAATATGTACTTCATAAGGCTACTGTGAGTATTAAAATGGGTACTAATAATTTTTAAGTCCTATCTGTTTGGGAGCCTCATGTATATATGTTAGCATATCATAGTATATAATATTACATTATATTATATATGTATATATAAAAACAAAGTGTCAAATTGAAACAATTGTCCATAGAATCTGGTTAGGAAACTGTATTCAGTCTTAGTTATTTGATGATTTTTAAAGGAAATGCTTTTTGTGACTTGAGTCAGCTTTGCATTTACCTTGTTTTTTAGATCATCCTACCCAAAATAAACTTTCCTCCCATATAAAAAAAATTCAAAATCTGCAAAATGATTCTTTATGCCTTTTTGTACCTCAATCTGTTATTCCTTGTAGGATTTGATGAGGCTTATCACAGCCTGAAAAAAATATGGCAAATATTTCCTTCTCTATGAAGTGAAAGCAATACCCCTCCATTTCCTAGAGAGGATCAAGTATTATAATAATTGTGAGCATGCTTTACAGACAAGAGGATGTTATACAAATGTTAATTGTTTTTCCTCCTATTTATGATGACTTTTGAATATAAACATTATGGGAAGACCTTGTCCTTTGAAAGGGATTTTCTGATCATAGACTTCTATTTACACGGAGCCAACCAGTCACCTGGTTTCTCTTGTGGTACAGTTATGTGTTTGCCATTTGCCTCACTGGGGTGATGGTTGCAATTTGTGTTATTGAAAAGAAGTCATGTAATTGGCTCAGTGAAGATAAGACTTGTTGCCTTATTCTCATTAATGCCATGATTTAGCCAACAGACATAACTAGCCGGGAACTAAAAGACCAAAGTACTAACTTCCCATTACATGATTTTCCCACACTCTCTGCTTTCTCACATTTACATTTTAAATACATTAGCAAACAGGAATATGTTCATGTCTCTAATAAATTTTCAGGTCCCTAGAAGAGTGATGGTGAACCTTTATCATGCAGAAAGGTGTTTGTAAAAGCACTTGAAACTTAACAAAATGTGTACAGTTGGAGAAACTTGGCAGTGTGTTTTACTGTCTGTGCACCTTCCAAATTTTACCAAGCTGGAAGGAAGAATCCCTGATGAATTTGTATACCTCTCAGAGCTCTAATAACATTATTTCTTAGTGTGGGGATTCTTTTGGGAATTCGTATGAAAAAACTCTTGCTCTTTGAGCTGGTGAAATTTGAAGAACAACTTCAAACAGAAACATTGTTGTCAAGAGAAACAGATGGGACAGTATCTGAGGTCATTTCTTACAGTATCTAAAATTAATTTACAGTAAAATACCTACCTAACTAGGGGCTAATTTCTTTTAAGAATTTCTGAACTGGAAAATGAGCTCACCAGCTTCCTGCTTAAAATTTCTCTTTGTAGAACTGATCAAGCGGAAGGATGGGTATTATCTGAAATGTAGATCTGGAAAAAGAACATTAACAATAATGGCATTTCTTCACGGTGCTCATTTAGAAATATGAGTGTAGCAAGAGTGTGTAGATAGAAGATGCCTTCACTTGCAACCCGTCTGTCCTCAATGAGGTCATCAGAAGGTCAGATGTTGTGCCACCTTGGCCCATTTAGCAAAAACTAAAGCCTTCTCTCCAACCTCTAGGCTTTCTTTTATTTTCTTGGATATTGGTTTCCCCTTGGCAACGGTCCAAATTGTTAATTCCATGGGATAAAGGCCTTTAAAATGGAAAATGAAACCCCCCACCCCTGACTCCCAGTAGCTGATTAATTTGCCACTTGAGGTAGACGAGGGACAAGAAAAGCTGCCGTCCCCCCCACCCCAAGGAAAAAAGAAACAGTGGGAGCACCTCGAATGCAGAACAGATTGAAATTAAATGTAAGTTTGAAGGAATTTGAGAGAGAGCTAGAACAAACATGTACAGAATTTTCAATGGACTGTGTCTTTGTGATTTTATTTGCTAATTTAAATGATAGAATTTATTATGTTTACTATGATGTTGTTCTTTGATACTGCAAACATTGAAAGCATTTATGTATTTCATTTTTGCTTTCCAAACTCTTGCAGAGATGTGCTGTGGTCTGGAAAAAGCTAATCCCCTTGCACTAATGGTGCATGTTATATCAATAATGCAAACCAAATTTTGGAAAATATGTCTGACAGGGAGATTTTGGAAACACTACTCACTATGAAAATAAATGTTGATATAATGTTAGTTTGAAATGAATGGGATCAGCCCTAGTAAAGGATATAGCCTAATGAAAATGCTTAATAAACAGGTAATTTTGTATTATCGTAGGGTTGTGGAAGGAAAGTGACCAATTTTGATGATTTTTAAATAGATTTGGTTGGCTGTCAATGGTCAAAGTCTAAATGGTGCTCCAAAAAGTGAACAGCAGGATGCTGTAAGAAATGAAAGGGTCCTTACAGGCCATCTAGTCCAAATGTTTATTTGATGGAAAGGAAATTGAGATTCAACGAAAGTGGACGTCTCATTAAAGACACACAGGTCAATAATGTGTTTTTTTCCCAGACTTGTGGTTACTTCCACTACATTATTCAGATGTATATATGTTAACTTTTGTCTTATATCTGCCATTCACCACTCTGACTTCATGTTGGTCAGTTTGCTTGCTTGTTTTGTTTATAACTAAGATGGAATTATAATTTATTTGCCTCATCTGAATAACGACTCTGTTTATAGACTCAGAATATGTTGGAATTTGAAAAGGCCAAGCCCTATCAGTAGAGGAATTTATTTTTCAATGTACATGTAGAGAAATCATTTAATTTCAATTCAGACAACTTCAGATGAGGCTCTCATGTTATAAACCTAGAGTTTATTTCATGGTGTGATAATGTTGTCAGAAAATGTTTTTGAATATCAAGCTGATATTTGCCTCTTTGTGATTTGTATCAATACTTATTTTTTTTTCTTCTCTCACATTGGGCCACAAAGAAAAAAATACAAATTCTTTTTCACATGACAGAATTCAACACTTAAGAAAACTTAATCATGCCCTTCCCGCCTTCCAGTCTCTCCAAATTCTTTATGTGAGACATTTTCCAGATTCTTTAAAATCCCATGAGGTTCTTGCTGCATGGTCTCCAGTGAGTCAACATTCTCCTTAAGATTAGATCACAAATGGGAATGCTCCCACAAATTTATACTGAGCAGTGTATAATGCAGAAGAATAATTTGTATGCTGAGGTGCCATCTTTTCTGCTATGGGCTATCATTAGTTTGAGTGCTTGTTATGCATCAGAAACTGCTACTCTATCAGAATCATGTAATTTAATCTTCATCATACTCCTATGAAGTAGGTGCTTTTATTATTCCCATTTCAGTGATGATTACACTGAGAATCAGAGATAGTGTATAAGGATTTCAAGGATTCATAGCCAGTAAATGGCAGGTTTGAATTCAAACTTGCTTAACTCCAAAAATGTCAGTATCAATATTGACTTCATGCTATTTTTCATACCACCTGAGTCACTTATGTCCTCCTTCTTATGGTTGGTTCATTTTAATATTGTGCATAATCTTGAAAACTTCTACTTTACAAGATAAAATTGAAATTTAGTATGTATTTGTACCATTGGTTTTAATCAATTTTTAAGAAGTTACATTTGTTCTAGCCCTTTTTAATCTAGTTAGATTTATTCTACAGTCTAGATTTTGAATTATGCGTTATTTCTTAGATTTGTCTCATTTACTGAGTTGCTAAACAAGCTATCACATGTTTGTTTAAATTATCTATGTTTTGAACAGGACAAGGAAATCTTGCCAGTTTGATGTGGTTTCATTAACTTACAGTCTTAGTATATGATTACTCAACCCAGAGCAACTTCACCTAATAGAGCCATCATATGGCTTGTGTTTTCTATCTCATTCACAAAGATGTTATGGAACATTGTCAAGTACTTGTCAAAATAAAGCTATAGTGTGGCCACAATAGACTTCCATTAGTTTAGCAACCATTTATTGAGCATCTACTAGTGAAGTATGGGTTGCAACCATAGCTATTGGCCTTAAAGACTCCACAATTTGGTAAAGAAAATAAAACTACAATATAATTAACTATAATGTGGAGTAAACAAGATTTAAAGAAAAGTATAGATAATATGTTTTGATGGGTCAAGGGAAGGTTATAGTTTAGGAAGACAAATGGAATGACTATTACTCTAAGGATTCTTCAAAAAGGGAGATTTTCTTAATTTGAGGATTGCTTATTAGTGAATCCATTCTAAATTTTGGTTATCACTTCAACCTGAGTTAGCACAAATCCTTTGATGCATTTTTCTGTTAAGAGAAGAACT
Organism: Sylvilagus floridanus; assembly: GCA_949820135.1. Classification (NCBI taxonomy): domain Eukaryota; kingdom Metazoa; phylum Chordata; class Mammalia; order Lagomorpha; family Leporidae; genus Sylvilagus; species Sylvilagus floridanus. The sequence continues at coordinate 63,324,810 of OX463223.1, read as the reverse complement.
TGTTGGATATTTGATAATTTAAGCTAAGGTAAATCAATTTGACAGGCTTAAAATGCCTTAGAATTTAAGACACGATTATTGTATGCTATGTCCAGAAATATGTTTTCTCCTTAAGCTGGGGAGAACAAGCTACTTTTAGGCTTTTCCTTTCCAGTAACCTCAGGGAGCATTTCCTTCTCTTCATGGGTCATTTACATCATAAGGGATCACTTTAACAAAACTCTACATTTTCCAATCTGGCTTTCTCTCAGAACTCTACTGCTTCTCACAGGGGGCTCTGCCCTTTTGTTGTTCTGAATATTTTAAACACTTTTGAACAGACAGAACAGAACAATTTAAAAACACAGCTACACAGTGTTTTCCTCAAACATGCATAAAATCTTTACAAATTAAGCCTGTGTCTGCATGGTGCTAAAACATCTGCTCAATTCATTCCTACTTATTTTTGTTACGTAGATATAGTGACCATATGCCCCGGATTTTCCAAGTGAGTTCTAATTTCAAATATTTGGCCCCATTGTCCCCACAATTATATCTAAAGACACATGTGACCTAATTCAAGGGTGGGAAATTGTATCTGATGACTTTATAACTAAAAGACTTTGAGGATTGATTGAATTACTTAAATGAGCCAGATGTTTTGATGTCCTATAGATGAATCCTAGATGTCATTACAATCTGATGTGTTTCTCTTTCTATTCATGCCCCTCTGCTTAACACATGGGATGAGAACTCAGGAGCAAATCAAAAGCTTAGAAAAATGAATTTTGGCAACATTTGTTTCATTATAAGCAACTATATATATATATATATATATATATATAATCACTATTGAAAAGGACAGCACACAGTCACTCTTTGTTTCCTAATGCTCCTAAAGGGCAGAGCGATATGAATATGTTGGGACATATAATATGTTAAATAATTTTATTTATTTAGTTACTTGCTTACTTCAAAATCAGATGTACTTAGTTATTTGAAAGTCAGATTTACAGAGAGAGAGAGGAAGAGAAAGAGAGAGGTCTTCCAACGATTAGTTCACTCCCCAGATGGCCAAAATGGCCAGTGTTGGGCCAGGTCAAAACCAGGAGCCAGGAGCTTCTTCCAGGCCTCCCATGTGGGTGGCAGGGGCCCAAGAACTTGGGCCATCTTCCTTTGTTTTTCCTAGGCCATAGCAGAGAGCTGGATCAGAAGTGGAGCAGCTGCAATATGAACCAATGCCCCCCATAGGGGACGCCAGCTTGGTATGTAGCTAGTGGCTAATCCACTGTTACAATGCCAGCCCCTCCCAAATAATTATTTTTTAAAAAATAATTAGTTACTGACTAAATTCAAGTGGTAGTCATGAACCATCTTATCGGTGTCCTTTTCTATAAAATGAGGATGACCAAAAAACCACCTATCTCACAGAATGTCATCAAAACTAAATAACATAATTGTAAAGTGCCAAGCAATGATCTTGTTACATGGTAAATACTCCATGAATTTTAGCTACTAATATCATTATAACCAGAAAAATACTTATGCAATTCAAAACAAAGATTATATAATATGTTGAGATTATTTTTAGAAAGTAGGTTGTATTTATGAGAAGAGACTCCAGGAAATAGGTCTTGAACAGTGATTTAAAGCAAGGAAAACATATTAAGTGGATGAGTAGGAGTATAGGGGAAGACACATACAAAAGGAAAGCATGACTGCTATGTGGAGACTGAAATCAGATTTAATACAAAGTGTTTCACATAGTAATTTGCACATTGTCAATCTATTGTTCTAATTTTAGTTTTTTGACATTGCTTTTTTTTTTCAGGTAGCCTTTCTCTGCTATTTATATTTACATGACTTGCATTTAAAGTTTGAAATGATTGGTCAACTGATTCCACTGTTGCTATCTAGTTTTCTATAGTTGCCTCATGTCGCCCTCTCAAAGGTTTTTTTTTTTTTCCCAATTTCTGTCCTGTATCAAAATTTTACCTAACATTGTAATATTTGGCAACTGTCGTCTGTAGTTTGAGTCTTTCATGATTTATTGGTGATTCATCTGGATGAAGAAAAACTGTGATAAATACTTATTACAATTCAGTATTCAGCAGTTCTTGGGTCAAGTACTTTATATCAGTCATCTCAATCTATACAACACCTTATAGATAGTTAATATTGTTAACACCTTCATTTTACAGATGAGAAAACAGAAGTGCATAGAGGATCAGTAATTTTTCCAAGGACATACAACTATAAAATGGTAGTAGTTGGATATTCACCTCAGTTTTTCAAAAATCTAGATTTCATTTTACTATATTGTGATACTTCCTGTTAGGAATGCTAATCAGTGATAACCTTTATCTTACACACATAATAAATTCCTGATAAACATTTATTGAATCGATGAGAGTGAATAGATGAATTAATATGAGTATGGGCTAATTATATAGGACAACCCGACTGTTAATATTGTTATGAGAATGAAAATTTGGTAATTATTCATTACACTTAATCAGTGGCAATGTCCAGTGCAAGTCAAACAATTCACTTTTGACCCAGTAATATCTTTCTTTTGAGGTGTTTTTATAATTGTCTAAAACATGCACTGAGTATTTCCTAAAGAAAGTTCTGGCATCCCATATGGGAGCCAGTTCGATTCCTGGCTGCTCCACTTCCAATCCAGCTCTCTGCTATGGTCTGGGAACGCAGTAGAAGATGGCCCAAGTGCTTTGGCCCTTGTACTCATGTGGAAAGACCCCGAGGAAGCTCCTGGCTCCTGGCTTCAGATCAGCACAGCTCTGGTCGTTGTGGCCAACTGGGGTGTGAACCAATGGATGGAAGCCCTCTCTCTCTCTACCCCCCCCACTCTCTCTCTCTCTCTCTGCTCTTCCTTTTCCCTCTGTGTACTTCTGACTTTCAAATACATAAATAAATCTTTCTAAAAAAAAAGAAGTGAAAGGAAGAAATATTAATTTCAGATTAATTTTATATGAAACTCAAGACCAATATTTCACATTTCCTATTATTCCACGTACAAACACAATCTGATTTTATTACTAAAAAATGTGAGAAGATAGGGAGAAGAGAATGGAAAAGTGAATAAGAGAGCATTGATACAACCACTGTTAAGGCAGAAGAGATAGGAATCTAAGAGCCAAACAACTGATTTTTCTAGACTGTTTGAGATTGTTATTTGGAATAACTACCCTATATTACCCCATATATATAACTACCCCATATATATATATATATGATTCAGTTTTACCTCATACTTATGTGTGTGTTTCTGTCTGTCTACCAATATTGGTTTTATAATTTGACAAGGGGAATTCTTCTGGTGAGTTGACTAATTTTCAAGTTTCCCATATTTATAATGGTTAGAATTAGTCCTAATCTCTATTTCACACTATCTGTGTATAGACACATGGATAATTCCATTTTCAAGAAAAGGATTCACCATATTGGAGACAGATCTCTAGAAGCATTCATATAGTCTCTGAGACGATATCAGAGCTAGCAATAATGTAATTAAGAGTCTCCATCATTAGGCAGTAAAATTAATAATGGATTTTAATATACTATTGTCACCTGGATACTTTGGGATTTGTGAATGTATCTGTATATGTATGTATTTATCTATTGATCTTTCTTTCTACTTATCATTTATCTAATCATCTATATTTAGGAATAGATTTTCATTTTTAAAACAAAGGAAAGAGGAATCTGAAATTTGTATATTGCATTCCTTTTGTTTTATTAAAATGAATCTCGGCTTTATTTAATCAACTCAGTAAGAGTTGTATAGTTGTGTTTTGCATCACTTTTTTGTTCTTTTTTAAAGTTAGGCAATACTTTATAATACAGTCAACACTTACCTGAAATAGATGATCAATTTTGAGTTTCATTAGAGGGAAATCGAGTAATCTTTAGTTTACTGTTATGCTCTCTAACAGAATATAAGAACCTGGGAGCAAAGTGTTCCTTTTTACTGATTTTTTGCATCTATATGATTCTTAAATGTTTAATAATTAGTCCATCACTGTACATTTTAAAGTAACGACTTATTGAGAGATTCCCATACTTTACTGTTAATCTTTCTATGTTCTGCATTTGCAACTGTATGCATCGTGCAAGTACGTTCAGTGGTTTCAGATCTGAAACTTGATTTTTCTCAGTATAACTGCATTAGCATTCAGCTGTGAGTATGTAAGATAATAGTATTAAAGGCAACCTTCCATTCTGTTGTCATGGATGCAGCACAACCCAATACTGGTGACACTTTTCCACTAGGCTTTGTACAATCTCATTTTTATCAACCAATTTTAATTTCATTATATGTGAAATTTAATCACTATACTAAAATCCATGCTATTTATTTGATATTTGAAACAATTAAATTTTGGAACACACTGGTTATTTTTGCATGTAAGAAGTTTTTTTTAAAATGTTCTTTTTAATAAAAATAGTGCTTTGACTATTAGTTATGAAAATCAGGAACAAAAATCATGAATACATCGATTCTTAAAATGAAACATTTTGATTGATTCAATTAAATTTGTTTATATGCTTTTGTGGGTATGTTGTGTGGGGAGAGATAGTTGTTGATAGAAATAAGATGTAGTTTTTTCAATTTGCAGAGAGTCTTAATTTTCCTAAAATTTGTTCTACAAAAGTTGTACAATCAGTTCTAAAGAATGTATTTCATTAGAACAAGTACACATTCCCTTGAAGTAACTAATCTTGGCAGCTGAAATAAATGGTCATAAGAATGTTTGTCCTAGACCTTATGGTGATATCTAGGCCCTGAAAAGCAATATGTAACTCCATATAAGGGAAGAATTTAAGGATTTTCAAAAAGCTTAGTTTTTATTATTCAATAACACTGTATATGTGTGTGTGTATGTGTGTGTGTGTGTGTGTATGCGCAGGGAAATGGACCTGCTATTTGCCAAAACCATAGCTGACTGCCTTGAAAGTGCAATGTCCAAAAGGTCCTCTTCTTACTTGTGACCACACATTTATGTTTCTTGTGAATAAAAAACCACTTTGTGATATTGTTGCATTGGAAGCTCTGTTTTTCACAAAAAAAGACATTTGGTATTTCAACTTTAAAATAACAAATAAAGAGATCCCTATGTGCTAAAACAATATTTTTTCTTCTGCATAATTTAAATCTCACAGTCTGAATTTTTATAGTTAGAGAGCAAATTTTGATAAGCCACTCTATAAGGCCTCTGTAATATTTTTCAATGATCTTTTATTTGATGCTTTCCCCTTGTAATTTGAAATGTAAAATGAAAATAAAAATCCCAGAATTTCAAAAATAGCTTCTGATGTTTACTTTGGATATATTAGTAATAAAATAGTTTGATCCTATGTAATTAAATTTGCCCATTTTTCAATAATGTGAAACAGATAGTTTGACTTTTTGTTATGATTACACCAAACATGTATTACCTTATTTACATAAAGACATCTCAGATTGTGTGTTATTTTGGCTGAGGGTGACTAGAAATGGAGGAGGTTATGGGGTGGGGAAAATCTGTGCCCACTTATAATTAAACAACCATGAAGCTACATGCATCAGTCAGCAAAAGCAGGCATCAACATTATGGAGTGAAAATTAAAGAGTCAAACACCCGAGTGTCTACTGTATCTGCCTGCTGCTAGACACTGAAGCATAGAGAACAGGATACACCTCTATGGATGGATAGCTTTCCTTATTAAAAAAACACAGTGGAAAGCACAGTAGGGGAACGTACTAAAACAAGGCTTTGTAGTAATTTCCTTGAAAGAAATTTCCCAAGATAGCAACTTGAAAAGCTTTTAATCTTATGACTAGCTATAGTGTGCGCTTTGCATTAGGTGGTATTTAAAAATTCCATTAGTTTGCAACAGATCTGGTAGAGTTTCCAAACTCTACACTCTTATTTTTTTTTTCCTTATAAAACATTTGATATCAGAACTCATTAAAATGCATACATATTTGTGAGTCTCAATCCCTTTGAAAAACTTTCTCAGTGACATACTAGCTGTATTCATTTTGGATGAAAAATTAAACTTAGAAACTGACATAATGACATCACTGGATAAAATGATGAACTTTTATGGCTGCATTTACTGCTTCATTCATTTAATGTCTCACATGTTTCATCAGGTGAATACTAAAGGCAGTGTGGTGTCCTTTTGCTTCTTATAAAATGCACAGAATACTTAACTGCTATATACTCGTCTCATTCCAGAATATTCATTCCTAATAGTTGTAAAGAAGTATTTCAAATGCCGGTTTTGAATGTCTATCACATTCTGAAATAGCAGTTTCTATTCTATCCTTTTGTGGATTTTTTAAACCTTAGATGTTAGCTGCAGTTTTGAAAATTATATTCTCTTTTGAATTTGATTGTGGCAGTTGTTTACATTGCCCATTAAGTATATTTAAACAGTAAAGACATTAAGAAATCACCATCTAAAATCCAAAGGAGGTTCTGTGAATTGTAACCAATTGGGGGAACATGGTCCATCACCCTGTGGATATTTAATATTCCTTAAGTGGATTTCTAGCAATGTGACCGATGCTTTCTAAGGAGTTTATTATATATTTTTAGATATATGTTAAAGTTTTAGGTACAATAGACAGAGAGGAAGTTGATATATTTTAAGGCATTTTAATTATAGACAGGAAATCTCAGAGACTTTGTATCCAAAAATTAAACATACAGTTTCATCTTTTAAATAATTATTAGGTTATTATTTATTAATTATAGCTTTATATAATTCAATCTCAATTTCGGAGATCCATTCTGAATCTCTTAAGATTCTTTCAGAAACTTATAAAATGAAACCTAGCAAAATGTAACTTAAATATATAGCCAACAATACATGGTAAAGTAATAGATAGTTCTATATGACTTTAACTAATATTGGCTTTTAAACATTTTATTTTTGTGTATCTACTAGCAACAACACTTTACAATTAAAATTCATACAAAAGCTGTATTGCTGATAAAAGTGTTTCTTACCTTTTCTTTAGAAAAATTATCATGACCTGTAAATATTTTTTCATAAAAAGGAACCACAAGAATAATCAATAAATATAAAATGATAAAAAATTTTACATACATGTTGTCTTCATTTATGATATGTTGGTACTAATTCTTCAGATAGTGCATACCAGAAAATAAAACAATTTCCTTTTATAAAACCTCATGATATAGTTTTTGTTTCTTAAATAATATTTGATCATTTTTCCAGAAAATTTAACCTGAAAATGCATTTAAATACTCCAAAGAAGAGCATTTAAAGTGACAAGATTACATGTCTAAACTGCATTTTATTGATTTGTATTTTTCAGCTGTTTGGAATTGTATTAGAAAAACTTTATTTTTTACTGTGCTTATTTTCCTCAGTGTTAGCAGTAAAAACTACTTTGTTTTAACGTAGAAGGTCTTGGGATTTCCATAGAATAAATGTTTAATGAGACTTAAAGTTGAATTGTCAATTTTATTGAGAACATTTTAATATGCCACACTTAAAAATGTATACATTTAAATGATTACAAGTCATGTTTGCATAGTTTTAAATAATTCTGGAATCTAATGTAATAATGAAAAGGCTAATGAAATGATTATTTGATGGGTGATTTCTTATGTTAAATTCATATGCGCTCCCATTTAGTAGTTTCATTTTACTATAACCTCAAAATTCATATGTACTTTGGTAGTTGCAAGATTTGAACTGAAAGATAGTCATTGTTGCTTGAGAAATGAAGCATATTTTTCAGTTTGTGTTTTGAGTTAAAAATCTGATGCTCGTAAAGTAATTTAAAACAGCTTTCATGTCACTAATACACAGTTGCTCCTTATAACAAATGTATTTTGTGGTTCTTATAACATCATCCAAAAATAAAGTCTTAGAAATGTGGAATATTTACATGACTACAGAGTGAACATACATTTTTACATTTCCAAAACCTCACTGTGACTATGGGGCAAACCTACATTTCAACATTATGTGCATATGCTACAAAAATGATCAGATCTAATTTTATTTGTTTTATATATTTCGTGGGATTAAAGAATTCCTGCAGGGAAACAGTTAATCTATTTTTAACTAAAGCTTTACTTTTGTAATCTATCCAGTGCTTCGAGTTCTGTCATTGATCTATGATTTATGTGATTTAAACCACCTCTTGGCTGTAACGCTGGTTTCTGTCCAAGATGCTGAGTTGAATACTAATTACAAGATCAAATTTATGCTGTTGGGCTAAGCAGCTGAATGAGTTCTCCATGAAGGACTCCCTTCTCCATCCCTGCACAGTTGAACCTTATGGAAGTTTTGTCAGAGAAAATGATAAGGGGTAAAATGATTCAAAGAAAAATATTCTGTGTACATTAGTATATTAAACAATTGTTTTGTGTCTCATATATTTAGTTATGAATGGATATGTGGTCTTGCTGATAGAAGATATAAACTATATCTATGTATACATATGCACATTTTTGTGCATGTATGTATATGTGTGTGTGTTTTCACATATGTGAACACAACACTCAATATCTATAACTTCATTTAAAACCAAAGTTAATAGTTCAGATCTGTTCTACAGAGTGACAATGCTTCCAATTTCAATTGTACTCCAAAATTTCCTAACAGCAAACAGTATGAGGCCCCAGATAAGTAATTGTTTTATTGGAGAGTTAAATCATTGAGGGGATAATTTAAGAAATGTAGGTAACTCTTTTTTTTTTGTCCAGAGCAGTGTTTTATAAACGAAGGTGAGTTTTTCCTCTGGACAATAATTTGGCAATATATGGAGACATTTTTGGTTGTCACAAGTCAAAGGGTAGGTTGCTAGTTGGCATCTAAATAGGTAGAGGCAGGGATGTTACTAAAAATGCACAACACAGAGGCCATCTCCCCACAACAAAGAATTATCCAATGCCATATGTCAACAGTGACATCGTGGAGAAACTTGGTCTACAAATATCACATAACTGTCAACTTCTTGGTTTATTCATAGATATTGCTGAAAATGACATTAATTAATGTATTTTAGCTTTGTAAGGAAAAGTCAAGCAAAAAATTGGGTCAAACAAAATTGTAGTGGTGGGATGTAGCTGTGACCCAGAAGCACAATCATAGAAGAATGCAAAATATGAAGAGCCACTCTAAAGTGTAGCATTTTCAGTTTCAGTGAGGCTTTTCAATTTAGTTTTTTTAAGGAATTCTAGAGCCCTCCTTCCACATATATACCAAATTAAATCCTTCTCTATTTTAACCCCACATAAATTCATTGTGTAGTTACATCCATTTATGTATTGTTGGTAAATATACCTACTTTTAATTTGAAGATTATATATATATATATATATATATTATATATATAGTCTGCAGATGAGTTACATACCTTTAGGTGTTTTGTATTTCATGGCAACTATATAGTTGAATCCCTAATAGGGTGATGGGCATTAATTCTTGAGACAGCTGTGCTTTTTGGCCTGATTTTTTAAAAACTGTTTTGTAGGAATGGAGTAAATGTTTGGTTAAATTCGCCAGACAAAATGTGCAGCTAGAAAACAAGGTCCTTATTTCCATACTTGACCAAAGATTGCTTCGTTGTTCTGGATTGGTCCATTTAACTGATAAACTCAGCTAGCAGTGTGTGTGTGTGTGTGTGTGTGTGTGCGTGTGTGTGTGTGTGTTTAAGGTTAGAGATGCCAGTTGATATTAAATTTTATGCTTTAGATTTAATGGTTATCTATCATACCTTGTGATAAGATAAGAGTATCTTAATTACCACAATGGAGTAGGACTGACTAAAGGGAAATAGAAGCTGAAATCAGACCATTCCCTTGTTCTGTTATCTTATAACAACTAAACTGTCTTATTCTCTCATCTATAATATTAGATTAAAATATGTACATGATAGTGTTGTTTATGAGTTAAATAGGCTAATCAATGTAAATTCATAGTAGGGAAATAAATCAAAGCTTTTATTATTATCATTATTATTATTATTAGCTTCTCAAACCCAAAATTCCTATTTAGAAGGAGCAATTCTTCAAAGTCCAGTCTCTTGGCACCAGCTTTCTTAAAGAAGAGTACTATCACAAGTTGCTAACCACAGAATCCAACATGGAATTACAGTTTACGTTGCTGGGTCCTCTGAATATAGCAGTGTGGAATTCAGGGAGAAGTGACATTTGGAGAGTCAAATAAGCAGGTGGGAATCTGGCATCAGTGACAGCAATCAATAGATATCAGGGCTCTTGCCAGGGAGTAGTTTAGGGGAAAAACATCCCAGGTCCTTGAGTGTAAATGGCAAAATGCATCACTGCCACAATTGGTTATCAGGGAAGCTACTTTTCTTTCAGGGAAATGGGATCAGAGATACATAAAAGACATCTTTCAATGGATTTTAGGTGGTCCCACTTGAAGTCTAGTCCTTGTGTGATTTTGTTTGAGAACAAATGCTTTTCTACTTTACAGTCTCTTTTTCCATAAGACAAGTAAAATACAAGACACTAGGGTTAATAGAAGAGATATATACATATGTAACAAATCCATGAAGTTTTAAGGAAGTCTATTTGTCTAAATTTCAAGGAATTTTAGACAGTAGAGTAATGATCTTGTTTAAAATTGTCTTTAAAGTGAATGGAGAAGTGGGTGCTTAACATAGCAGTTTTTAAACTTTTATTAATAAATCTAAATTTCCAAAGTACAACTTTTGAATTATAGCGGCTTTCCCCCCCATAACCTCCCTCCCACCTGCAACCTTCCTATTTCCCACTCCCTCTTCCATCCCATTCTTCATCACGATTTATTTTCAATTATCTTTATATACAGAATATCAACTTAGTATATACTAAGTACAGATTTCAACAGACTGCACCCACACAGACACGCAAAGTATAGAGTACTGTTTGAGTAGTAGTTTTACCGTTAATTCTCATAGTGCAACACATTAAGGACAGAGGACCTACATGGGGAGCAGGTGCACAATGACTCCCATTGTTGATTTAACAATTGACACTCTTATTTATGACATCAGTAATCACCCGAGGCTCTTGTCATGAGCTGCCAAGGCTATGGAAGCCTCTTGAGTTCGCCAACTCTGATCTTAGACAAGGCCATATTCAAAGTGGAAGGTCTCTCCTCCCTTCAGAGAAAGGTACCTCCTTCTTTGATGGCCCGTTCTTCCTGCTGGGATCTCACTCACAGAGATATTTTTAAAAAGAAAGCAGGGCATAATAAAACATTTGTAATCTCTACTATTTTAATATTCATTTTTAAAAATCACCAAGGATATTTTGAATACACTGTGATTCTTACCTACTCTTATAACCCAGTACAGATGACAATACAGCTCTATTCACTTTATTTTTAATTTTGTTTTTATTTATTTGAAGTCAGGAGAGAGAGAAGTTCCATACCTTGATTTACTCCTTAAATGCCTGTAAACATCAGGGCAAGGTCAGGTCAAAGCCATGAATCTGAACTCAATCTGTGTCTCCCACATGGACAGCAGGGATCCAAGTACTTGAATCATGTCTCCCAATGTATACATTAAAAAGAAACTGGAATTCTCTATATAAAAATAATTAAAAATGCATCTTAATGAAGAATGACATGGAAGAAGAATAAGAGATGGGATGGTTTGCAGGTGGGAGGGAGTTTATGGAGGGTGAAATTGTTATAATCCAAAAGTTGTACTTTCAAAATTCATATTTATTAAATAATAGTTTTCTAAAAAATTAAAAAAAAAATTTCTAAAGATTTTATTTATGGGGGCCGTCGCTGTGGCACAATGTTTAACCCGCTGGGTTAAGCCCTAGCCTGAAGCACTGGCATCCCATATGGGCACTGGTTCTAGTCCTGGCTGCCCCTCTTCCAATCCAGCTCTCTGCTATGGACTGGGAAAGCAGTGTAGGATGGCCCAAGTCCTTGGGCCCCTGCACCCGTGTGGGAGACCCAGAAGAAGCTCCTGGCTCCTGGTTTCAGATCACACAGCTCTGGCTGTTTGCGGCCATCTGGGGAGTGAACCAGCGGATGGAAGACCTCTGTCTCTGTCTCTACTGCTCTCTGTAACTCTGTCTTTCAAATAAATAAAATAAATCTTTTTAAAAAAGATCTTATTTATTTATTTGAGAGTAGAGCTACACCTAGAGAGAGAGAGAGAGACAGAGAAATAGGTCTTTCCTCCGCTGGGTCACTCCTCAAATGGCTGCAATGGCCGAAGCTGAGCCAGTCCTAAGCTAGGAGCCAGTAGCTTCCTCCAGGTCTCCCATATGGGTACAGGGGCCCAAGCACTTGGGCCATCCTACACTGCTTCCTTAGGCCATAGCAGAGACCTGAATTGAAAATGGTGCAGCTGGGACATGAAATGGTGTGCATATGGGATGCCAACACTGCAGGTGGAGGATTAGTCTACTATGTCACCACACCAGCCCCCGCCCTGCTCTCTTTTACTGGACATCTGTGTGGACCCCATATATTGTATGCTTCCTAACACTCTGATAGCCCCACATCAATTCTAGCCCTCATCACTTGATCCTTTGAGGACCTCTAATTGGTCTGATGAACGTACGTGTTGGGAGATGTTGGACAAATGGGGCAACAGTGTTTGGATATTGGAAATTGTGACCATAACACACGATATAGATTTAGTTTAGAATGTGGACTAGCCAAAAGTTAGTAGCACATAGGAGAAAGGGACAAAAAAAATCCAGGGAAATAAATTATTGCTCCTTTTTTTGTGAACTAGTTATCTCTTCATGCACCCATTATATAAGGAAACAAAATTCTGTAATTTATTTAAATCTGTGTATTTCATCAAACAGTCATAATTCAGTTGCTAAAACATTGGTCCCATTTATTGAGAGCCATTTATATAATAAGGTTTCACACGTGTTTGCTGAAATACATTTTATTCCTCAGAATACCTTTCCTTTGTCAATGCTTCTACAAAATGTTGTATTTTAAATGAGAACCATATGAAAAATACTATTCTGGGTCTTCTTCTGTCATTCTAATTAGTATTAAACATTGGCCTTCCCTTTATATTTTTCTCATACCTGTGATTCAGTTGACACATTTCACATTCTCCATTCGCATATCTGGAAATGATGACTAAACTAATTGAAACAATACTCAATGCAACCCGTTAACAGTAGTAAAGGGAGGACATGGACTCCTCCTCAGCCTTAGAAAATAAAAGCAAGATAGACATTAAAAGGTTTCTCACAATGCCTGGCCACTGACATTTGGCAACTTGCAATAGAATACCCATCTGCAGACCAGAACTTTTGGAGGGTACCCATCTTTCTGCCAAAAGCAAATATGAATTTGTACAAATTCACACCCCGTTGTATTCTGTTTTGACACTCGCTACTGAGGGAACATGCATGTATGTTAATGAAATTTCCCTCAGATCCCTCCTTACAGTAATAACTAGACTTATTGCGGTGGGAACATTCAGATATGTACTCCTAACTAGAATATTTTGTTGAACAGCTCTATGCAGACAGTTTGGAAGACAGTGATAACTGGTGTTAACAGTGATGATTCTCAGGGCACTGTTAAATTTTAAAGTGCATTCTAACTCCTCAAAATAAAATGAAAGTAGCCTCAGAATAGTTTCAGTGTTACTTTTTATTAGTCTTATTATCTTTCTTTAAAAATTGGAAATTCATACATGCTAAAGGTGTAAACCCAGCATTAACAAAAACCAAGAATATATTAAAGTGGAATGTTCCACTTTTCAACTTCTTTGAGTAAAGGGGCATCTACTGTATTTTATTTGGTGTTCCCATTTTTCTACATTTTCATCTACTCTTCTACATTTTTAAGTAGCTGGACACCATATTTTCCTGAATATTTCATTTTTGAAAAGTTTAAACTAGTCAACTGAGGGTTTAACAGTGAATATGAAAACTCTGGACAACGTTTTTGTTCAACTTAAGTCACAATAGCAGGTCATGAAACAAGAATTGATAGTGCTTTTATATTTTCAGCATAGTTCTGGATAATAATGATGACTAGGAAAATAAAAAGTTTATTAATTTATTCAACACACGTTTATTGAGCATTCACCATATGCAACACACTATATTAACAAAAACAATTCCTATTTTTCCTTCATAGAGCTTAAACATTGTTGATGGCAAGGACGCACATATGAATCAATCACTCATATAAATAACTGTCAAAATAAAACTGGCAGATAGGTCCATAGTGCCATGGAAAAATATTAAAGGGAGTTTTACCTAGTTTGAGAACTGAGGGATGCCTTCCTTGGGGCTGACATGCAAGTTTTGAGTAAGTTTTAAAGGGTTGAAAAGGAAAGGTTAAGAGTATTTTCTTAAGATTTATTCGTTTTTATGTTTTTGAAAGGCAAAGTGACAGAGATAGATGAAGAAAGGGGGAGAGTAATTTTTTGTCTGTTGTTTCCCTCTCCTAGTGGCTGCAATGGCTGGGGCTGGTCCAGGCTTTCAAATATGGGATGATGGTATTACAAACCACAGCTTAACCTGCTACACTGCAAAGCCAGCCCCAAGATTGTTGTAAATAGCATAATTCTCTGTGTGTAGCAGGATGAAACAACACAACTGAGGAATAGAAAATCTGGTGGGGCAAGAGTGAAGAGAATGGAAGGAAGATATGGAAGATGAAGTATGAAAGGTAGATATGAGTGAGTTCCCAGAGACACAAAGGGAGGGCATTAGCGGGTTTCAAGTGGGAGTGTGTGAGGTGATGTAATCAAATCTGCATTTTTAACAAATAGTTTGGTTAATGTGTATAAAATTGACAGGGAAGGATGCTAGATGGAAGCAGGAAGGCAAATGAGGATACTACTGCTGCAGTCCATGTGAAAGATGATGACAGTTTTTTTAAAAATACTGACAATGGAGAAAAAAGTGTATGCATAGTTATTTATGTGTTACAGTTTTAAGGTTAGGAAACTAGAAAAATGAGGACTGAAGGAAGGGATGAAGGCTTTCTCTTTAAGAGGGGCTGGGTAGGAAACAAGTTGCATTTCAGACATATGTGTAGTTGGAATTATTTACAGGATTCTTGGTGGAGATGAGATAAACAGTGAAATCAGTGGCATGCAAACACCTGCCCATAACAGTGTTATGTGAGTAGCTGATTCAGCCTTTAAGTGCTAAGGAGGTGTCAGGAGAGGAGAGAGAAGTTCTATTGTCTTCTCCACGATTACATGGATTTGGACTTGGTAGTACTGGTGATTATAGCAAGTCTGTTTTAGAAGTGGTTGGCTCCTACTGATAGAATAAAAAAAAAGAAATAAGAATCTACCTATTACTGAAGTTTACTTAGTTTGCTCTTGCCATCTGTTGATGTCTGTAATATTGAAAGAGTGGTAATAACTGAGTTGGATGATTTAAAGCCAATTACCTTGACTGAACTCTTGACACTAATCACCCATAAATTTGCAGTTATTTTCTACTAGCAAGTTTCAAGAGGCCTGTAAGCAGTACTCAGAATGAGCTAAAAAGCAAATAATACCCAAGGTAGCAAGGTCTCAGCAAACACTCACCCACAAGTCTGTCTTGATTGCCCTCTCTGGGAACCATAGTCAGATGAAAGCATCCCAAATCTGACAATAAACATCCCCAGTCAGCTCTATCTCAATTTCCCCCATTCGGGGATTATCTTTCATAAAATGTAATATTGTTGATGAAAATGAGCCCCAGAAAGGATGATGGTAAGAATAACAGAAGAAAGAATCATTGTTTGATTTACTACTCTTCAGAATGAAATAAATATTTGATTATATATTCTGGATCCTTCCAAAGCTTCTCATAAAAGTCAAATCTTGTATATTAAAGCTTAGAAATTAAATGACTGTATTGATCACTGTATATTTCATTAATATTAATAATATTCTTAAAGTAGTTGATTTTTAATTCACCATTAGAAATTGTTTTGAATTTCATTTGACTTAGAAATGTCTTTGGTATAAATAAAAGTTCTGATCTTTTGTTAATGATAGACTTGTAGATATGGCAATTGTCAGTCCCATGGATCATCTTAGTTGAAATTCTATTCCTGATAAGGACATTTGTCTCTGCCATTTTAGAGGATACCCTTAGTGTTCTTACTGCTCTCAACTTAAATGTGAGCTGATTCAGTACCTAAGTAGACCACATACTTAGTATACTGCAATTGTTTATGAAAACCAGTCAAAGCTTCTTGCCTAGCTATCCTCTGATTTTGGTACCACAACAAATTGGTGTGCAAGACATTTCATGGATACTTCATAGCTCTCAAGAGCAGATTGGTATAATTTTTTCATTGTTACCCTAGGTTCTTTGCCTTTGAATAAAATTTCCTGAAGACAATGAAGTATCAAAAAAGTAAGGGCTGTATAATACTTTGTGGTATTAATTTAACTCCCACTGTTATTATCCTCTTTGCTGTCTTCATACTCAATTTTACTATCTGGGGACTCATAGAGCTGCCATATGAGAATTTCCAGATTTGTTTTAAAATTCTAAATCTGTAGGCACATGTAAGCTTTTGCACAAACACTTTAGTGTTATTCTCGATGCATATTCTAATCGTCAAATCCCAGTATGCCAGCTAGGTATTTTGATTACATCTTCAAAACACACAAAAAATCTGACCAATTTTACTTCTTATACTGATGCAATCCTGGTCTGAGCCTCATAATTTCTTCTTTGGATGACTGCAATAAACTAATAGATTTATCTTTTCCTCCCTCTCACCCAGTGATTTATAACACAGTATCCAAAGTGTTGCTCCAAAGATACAAATTATACTATTACTTTGTTCCAAAATCCCTAGTCCAGAGAGAGAGAGAGAGAGAGAGAGAGAGAGAATCTTCCATCCACTGGTTCACTCCCAAAATGGCTGCAACAGCCAGGGTTGGGCCTGGCCAAAGCCAGGAGCTTCTTTCAGGTCTTCCAAGTGGATGCAAGAACTTGGGCCATTTTCTGCTGCTTTCTAGGCCATAGCAAAGAGCTGGATCGGAAGTGGATCAGCGGGACTTGAACGAGCACCCAGATAGGATGCCAGTATTGTAGAAGCTTAATCTACTACACGACAGCTCCAGCCCCCATAACAAAATTTCTATGCAACCATATTTACTGGTCAGTGTCTTGCTACTTTGTATTCCCCTGCCTTTGTACTTTCTTAGCCCAAATACTTTCTTTAGTCTCATAACAGATCAAATAAAATTTTGCTGATTCCGAAGAATGTTGATTGTTTTACAGCAAACAATGCTTTAGTTTTTTTTCCCAGATCCTATCTCTAGGGACACAGGATACAAGACTGAAATTTATATTTAATGTCTGAGAATTTATTGAAATCTGTTTAAGGAAGCCTTTAACTGTTATTCTCTTCTGTCAAGGGCAAAACTTGAACTAAACTAGTGTATGCTCTTGTAACCAAAATGAACAGTGCTAATTGACTTACTGCTTAGTGAGTTATAAACTTAAAAATGTGTTCCACACAGTTTGAATTAGAGCCAAATCTATGTATTTTTTGAAAGCTACTAAACTGCAACTAAAAATCAAACATCAAAATCTTCTAACTAAGCTTAAATATCTCAAACCTCTGTTTTGTATTCTTGTTGGAGAATGCAAAGAAATTAAACTGAAAGTTCAAACTCAAGTTTACTACTTAGACTCAGAGGCCTTCACCAACTCATTGCCTTTTCTTTGGTAATGATTGCTAGGCAAAATGTTGTGTGCCTGATAGGTTGCCCTGATCTGACTATTATGAACTATGGCTGATTAACAGGGATTCTGTCACTTAGCACAAATATTATATCAAATGCTTCAAAATTGCTGAAAGAATAGATGTTTTAAAATTTTATATATTTATTTTTGTTTTATTTGAAAAACAGAGACAGAAAGAAAAGAAAGATATTGCATCTGCTACTTCACTCCTCAAATAACCCCAACAGCTTGGAGTGGGCCAGGGTGAAGTCAGGAGCTCAGAACCCAATCTGGGTCTGCCATGTGGATGGCAGGGGCCCAGATATTTGAGCCATCACCTGCTGAATCCCAGAGTGTGCTTTTTTTTAGGAAGTGTAATCTGACATGGATCCCGGACTAAAATCAAAGCACTCCATTATGGACTGAGGGTGCCCCAAGTAGATTCTTTTACTTTATTTTTTTATATTAATTTTATTATTTCAAAATCACTATTGTAAAATTACCATTATATATCTGGAATTAATCTTCAAGTCAATTCTTAATTGTTTTGCTAAACACCCACACCAAGAATAGATTTTTAACATTCTAACCACAAAATAGATAAGTTGGTGAGACAATAGATATGCCAATTAGTTTTATCTAACCTTTGTATAGTGTATACATAAATCAAAACATCATATTGTATGGTATAAATAAATATATCTATCATTGCTTTTTGCCAATTTAATTAATTCAAATATTTTCAGAGTATCTCAGTTGTAGAACAATGTTTTAAATGTCTATCTTTTCTTCACATGTGTTCATCCACACATCACATAGTTCCTCTCCTTTTCTTGAAATTCGAAAACCCACTAAGTTCAGGAAATGAAAACTGTTCCCATGGATGATTTCACATTTGTTTTCTTGTTAATTATATTTCTTTATTGGTTCATTCTTTTTGAACTTGAGAATTTTAGCTCACAGTCAGTTAAGATTAGGCTATTTTTCAGGGTCCATATTTCTTTACACTGATATAGTAAATACAGTTGTTGGAGAGATAGCCAGGTCACAATGAAAATGATATATTATAGATATGAGCTGTCTCTATGTCAGGGCCCACAAGCATGAAAGTAATCCATTTATAAACTGCTAGACAGGCCCTGGCCAAATGCAGAGAAAATTTGTTTCATCCTTACCAAAGAAAATAATAATAATAATATACATATTAAAAATACATAGAACTGTTTAATAGAAGTTAATACAACCTCATTTTACCTGATTTTAATTACTTTCACTTTATTTCAATAAAGTATATTTTAAAGTGAACTCATTGATTTTCAAACTAATTAATTGGACTTAGAATGCTTTTTTCTTTCGGTGCTTAAAGCAGAGAATAGTTTTTCATTACTTAGAGGCTGAGTTTACATTCTTCTTTCTTGCCAATTGCCAAAGGCACTTATTTTTTACCTATAAGTCTTATTAAATGTTGTCAGAATCTTAACATTCCTCCCATCTCTCCTCTCCTTTCTGTAATTTTACATAGGCAGTAAAAGTTACAGGATATGGCATTATCCGAGGCTATCTTATAGAAAGGCTTGAAATTTGAAAGAACTCAAGATACTAATAACAAACCCAGAAATTATACAGATCCTGGAAAAAATAGAAATAATGGGAAAATGTAAATGAGCAATTTCAGCTGCATGTTACTTGCATTTTAATGAAAATTATTCCATGCATACATGATGTGTATCAAAAAGAAAAGAAAATAAATTAGAAATCTGTTGCTTATTTAGTGTTAAGAGTGACCACATGGTTTACTTTACTTACTTGAGACCATTTTTAATAAATAACTGAAAAAGGAATCCAGTAGAGAGTTGCAGTTTAACTAGACAGTTAAGAGTCTTGGTTAGTTGTTTTTGAGAAAAAACACATTCATTCATTTGTGATGGTTTTTATAAACAATTTCATTAATAGTGCAGGAAATGAACAAAAGGTAAAAAAAGTGAGCTGTTTTAATATCTCCAGTTAACCATGGTACTTAAAATTCTAATGTACAGCTAATTTTTTCATATGTGGAATTCTCATTATATTGTAGATTCTCTCATCATCAATGAAGATTAAAATTTAATAAGCTGAATTTCAAGGAATGACTTTAGAAACAGAATAGCGTTTGCTACCATAATCTAGAAATTTTTATTCAGGATGTCTATTTTTTGAAGGGCAATGTAGGGCCTTTGGATCCTTGCTGGTCATCTGACTAAAAAGATCTTATTTTGAAGAATAGATGAGGCAGTGAGGATGATTTTCTGTAAATTTGTTGCTACTATTGGAGGAGATATATTCAAAGTACATGTTTTACAAGTGTGTCAGCTTTTTGTGATGTCAGCCCATTAAGATTCTAACCTAGAAAATATCCCTGGAGGGTCCAGCGCTTGTGGCATAGTGGATAAAGCTGCCACCTGCAGTGTCTGCATCCCATAATGGTTCTCGTTTGTGTTCCAGCTGCTCCACTTCAGATCCAGCTCCCTACTAATGTGCCTTGGGAAAACACATTGGGTCCCTGCATCTACTTGGGAGATCCGGAAGAAGCTCCTGGCTCCTGACTTGAGATTGACTCAACTTTGGCTGTTGCAGCCACCTGGGGAGTGAACCAGCAAATGCAAGACTTTTCTCTGCCTTTGCCTTTCAAATAAATAAATAAATCTTTAAAAAATATGCCTGGAAAGATAACTGATTATAGTACAAGGGATGTGTGTATTTCTTTTATAATAGGTAATTACCAACCTCGTGCCTGGCCCTACACTGGGAGTTTCACACATTTAATTACAATCTTAATCAACCCTGTGAAGCATATACTCACATATCAACATTTTACAAATGAGACTGAAGCTCAGAAAGGTTAAGTATAATATCATGTTGACTATTAAGTGGTGAAGGCAGAATTTGAAACAAGTAATCTGAGGTGTTTCACCAGTATACCAGACCAGGAAATGATACTTCAGCTATATAGCATTTAGTTATATACCATTTAATATATAGCCGTATATAATATATAGAAATGTATATTTTGTTTTTATAATGTGGCTTTAATAAATGCTTGCTTTATCCAATTTTCCTGGTTTTCGGATACAACTTCCTAGGCTAATCAATATTTCTGTAATCGCTTCCTCACTTAAAACTGGGGAAAATAATAACTCATGAACTTTTTTATTTCTATTTTTTTAAACATTTATCTATTTTGAGAGAGAGAGAGAAAGAGAGAGAGATGGAGAGCCCATCCTCTGGTTCACTTCCAAAGTGCCTGCAACAGCTGGAATGAACCCAGTTGAAACCAAGAGCTAGGAACTTAAACTGTTCCACCCACATGATGGTAGAGACTAAACCACTTGAGCCATCATCCCCTGCTGCATCCCAAAGTGCACATTAGTAGGAAGCTGGAGGAATGGAGCTGGGACTCAAATTCAGGTACTCTGATACGCGATGCAGCAGTGTCATTACCGCTGAGCCAAAAACCCAGCCCTAATTGTTTTAATTAGTCAATGAGATCATGTAATTTGTGTCAGGTATTATGGTGTGTACCAGAAAATTACGATGTGTGCCAGATAAAGTATATTATTGCATCCAATCTATTAAACTAATGTTTGCAATCATAATAACAGTGGTTTTTTTTTTAACTAGGGAAACTGTTTTTTTTTAAATAAGATTTATGTATTTTATTTGAAGGACACAGTTACAAGAGAGAAGGAGAGACAGAGAAAAAGGTCTTCCATCTGCTGGTTCACCCCCAAATGGCTGCAGTGTCTGGTGGTGAGCCAAGTCAAAGCCAGGAGCCTGGAAATCCATCTGAGTCTTCTACATGGGTGCAGGGGCCCAAGCACTTGTTCCATCTCCTGCTGCTTTCCCAGGTGCATTAGCAGGGAGCCTGATTGGACGAGGAGCACCAGCACTCATATGGGATGCTTGCGTCGCAGGCAGAAACTGAACCCATTATGAAACAACGCTGGCCCCTCTTGATTTTTTTTTATGAACTAGATATGAATTAAGCACTTTTCATTGATTATATCTTGTAATCCTCAGAAGGTGACAGGGCAACCATTATTTTTTCCATTTTACTAATGAGGCCATGGAGGCACAATGAGATTAAGTAAAATTGAGAATCAACACAACTGGTAAATTGTAGAACTAGAATAGAGACCCATGTAGTGTGGTGCTATTTTTGGAATCAATACCATTCAGTCTTATCAGTCAGTCTTTTCCTTTCTTATTATTTTGTGGCACTCACTCTTATCCAATGGTGGAGTAAAACTGACCAATAGCTATTCCCATATGGTCTCCCTGTAAATAGTCCTGGTATTTACAGTACAAAAAGTTGAACAATTTCTTTCCTGATGGATGGTGAAGGAACATAGTGTGTTCAAAAAAGAACAAGGATGTCAGCACAGATGGAGTATAGTGAATAAGGAAGATAAGAGGGAGAAACAGAGAATGGGTAACCAGGGAGCAAGGTGGTAACAGAGGCAATATTCAGGAGCAATTGTAGTAATTACTACTCTCTTCTCTTTTACCTACATGATCACACTTATATGATTTTTATTTCACTTAGTAGTTCCATTTAGCTAAGTCAAAAGAATTGATGAAGGATGAAGTAACCATTTACTCAGTAAAATAAAACCAATAACTGGATTTCACGAGTCCTCTCCGAAATTATGCAGTGTTTTTTTTTATTCAAACACAGTGGATCCATTTAATTTATTTTCTCAAAATCACAGGTTTTCTTTTTAGTATTAATTTTCTAGGATACTATGACCTGAACCATGCAGGTAATTATTAGATTCTACTCCTCTGCAGCCCCCACAACATAATTTTGGAGGGTTGCTCAAAGCCACAGGGAGAGTTATTGATGAATGATTGTCCTGAGACACAATCAACAAAGAAGTTAACCATGAACAGTTACTTTTGTAAGTGTGTGAACCACTCCTGTACTAATGTTACTGCTGGAATTTACTTCTTTTTCCATTGCTTATTGTGGGGATTTCAGAAAGACATTTGCCCTCTCTGTGTTTCAGTGATTTCAAATGTAAATTATCTTTTCCCTAGTTTATTTGTTTTTTTTCTAAAAGGATTAATTGAATTATAGCATGAAAAACATTTAGCCTAGTGCTTGATACTTAGTAAGTATTCAGCACATCCTTTTCCCTTATTCATCATTCTGGGGTCTAACCTTTGTACATGAATTATATATTAATATATTGTTTACATTTAATGATGATTAAGTGGGCATCTACTCTGTACCCTACATTATTTTCTCTGTTCATGACAAAGAAAATTATGGCACATCATTTTTTAGAAGACTCATGAATAATGATGAACACAGACATGAAACTACAAACTCTAGAGGATGTGAATGCTAGTGACTCACAGGTAAAATATTGGTTATAAGAATAAACCTGAACAATGAATCCCATGCCAGGCCTTGCAAACTGTAGGTAGGTGTACCATATATTAGTGTAATTCCCACAATCCCTTAACTTGTCAAATAAATGCCATGTTTTTTTCCAACAAAGTTTGCTGAGGTGCCCAGTGGCAAAAGAAAAAGTTTACTTCGTCATTCAAACC
Organism: Sylvilagus floridanus; assembly: GCA_949820135.1. Taxonomy (NCBI): domain Eukaryota; kingdom Metazoa; phylum Chordata; class Mammalia; order Lagomorpha; family Leporidae; genus Sylvilagus; species Sylvilagus floridanus. The sequence goes on along the minus strand of OX463223.1, from coordinate 63,301,531 downwards.
AACCCTGAAAGATCATAACTCAGTGTCATTGTCATCTTCAGTGAAATAGCACATCATCATAGTTTTGCACATTTTAAAAGAGTACTTCAGCTTCTTTCATGACTGATAATTATGTAACATCAGCACAACATGACTGACAATTATGTAGTATGAGCACAACAACTAATGGATGATTCCTTAAGTGACTGCACAAAACCCATCATATACACTCAGAAGAACAGCCCAGCATGTGGATCATGACTCCATCTTCCAACATATTTTCTTCTTCTGAATTGTTCAATCCGTACTTGGCAGTCTTTTCTGCCAGAAAGACATGAATATCTACCACTGAACATTTAAAAGGGAATAAAAATGGCAAATAACTACATGCATATTTTGTTAGGCATGTTTTGAACCAAGGGTAAAAGCATTCAGTGTTAATGCCAATGAGGCTAAACAAATTAACACTATCTAAGTGTATGATGCAGAAATTGCCCCTCGGTATACATGCAATTCTCAGTTTTTCAAAGAAAAACAAATCTTCATTTATTGAAAATTAGGTAAACTAATTGTAGTAATCTGGTCAACATTGTCATGGAATGCCACAACATAATTCTGTAGAGAGAAATGTTGGGGGACTACATGATTGTGAAGGTGGTAATTCAGAGGCTCAGAGTATTATGTGTATTTTTATTTGCCCAATATGAGGGTGCTTCAAATAGTTCATGGAAAAGTGAATTAAAAGATTAGTTTATTTTGTTGCAAGAAATTTTGAAATCCATACATAGTTATCCCAAACTATGCATTTTTCGGCTGGTGCCATGGCTCAACAGGCTAATCCTCCGCCTTGCGGCGCCGGCACACCGGGTTCGAGTCCCGGTTGGGGCGCCGGATTCTGTCCCAGTTGCCCCTCTTCCAGGCCAGGCCTCTGCTGTGGCCCGGGAGTGCAGTGGAGGGTGGCCCAAGTGCTTGGGCCCTGCACCCCATGGGAGACCAGGAAAAAGCACCTGGCTCCTGCCATCGGATGAGCGCGGTGCGCCGGCCGCAGCGCGCCGGCCGCGGCAGCCATTGGAGGGTGAACCAATGGCAAAGGAAGACCTTTCTCTCTGTCTCTCTCCCTCACTGTCCACTCTGCCTGTCAAAAAAAAAAACTATGCATTTTTCAAGAACTTTTTGAAGTACTCTCATATACAGTGATGAATAATGGAATATAGGTTTATTTTAGTATGGAAAAATGGTATTTCACACACTTATCCCTGACAAGAAGCAGTTCTTATGTGTTAAAAATCAAAGAAGTTAGTGTTGTAGAACAATGTATTAACCTGCCACTGTGACATTGGCATCCCATATTGGAGCACTGACATCCTATTTCAGAGCATTGATTTGAATCCTGACTGCTCTAATTCTCATTCAATTCCCTGCTAATGTGCTGGAGAAAACAGCGAAAGATGACCCAAGTGTCTGGGCTCCTGTCACTGAAGTGGGAGACCTGAACGGTGTTCTGGCTACCTGGTTTCAGGTTGTAGCCATTGAAGGAGTGAATCAGAGGTGGAAGATCTTTTTCTCTTGGCTCACCCTCTCTCACTGTTGCTCTTTCAATTAAATAAAATAATATTTTTAAAAAAAATTACAAAGAAGACAAGAATTTCAGAATAGTAGCACAAAAATCCTGACAAAAATGAACAGATTTTTACTGAACTTTTGAAAATTATAAAAGGTCTGCAAAATGCTGAGGAGAATTTTCTCAAGAAAAATCTGTCTAATGTTGGTCTGTTGGTGGTTTAAATGGGCCTACTCGTTTCCTCCTCTTCTCAATTCCATGGTAGCATTGAAATTCAAGAAGTTTGAAACTATAGTTATTATGAAAAGCATCTGTCTTGTAGTTACTGTAAAAAACAGACAGGGTGTGGAGCTCATTAAACAGTCCTATCCTTAGTCTCTGTTCAGTATTTAAACTATCTCCCAGCTCCTCAGAAACAAGCCCCATTTGTAAGGTAGTGTTTGTGTGTGTGTGTGTGTGTGTGTGTGTGTGTGTGTGTGGTATGTTTACTTAATTGAGAGCTCATTCTGTGGGGAAGGTTGTTTTACTAGATGTTTGCCAAAATTAGCAACAATTGTTTAAGGCTACCGTACATGTTGAGACTAAAAATCATCTAGACAAAAAAAACAAAACAAAACAAAACAAAAACAAAACTTAAAAGTATGAGAAACAAGATGTCCACAGAGGGCTTCTGAACCTTCTGGTATACTCCTGGAGAAGGAGAAAGAAATTTTCTTTTGTTCTTTGTTTTGAACTTGTATTTTTATTGATTTCTATTTGATTTTGAGAGCATTCTCACATTTTCCTTTAGTTCACCTAACATGGTTTCCTTTATTTTTTGGCAATAATATAATAGGTAATTCAAAGTTCTTGCTAATAAATCCAAAGTCTAGCTCCCTTGGGGACAGTTTTGATAATTTTGCTTTTCCTCTGAATGTGCTATACACACCTATCCAGAGCTGTGTTCGTGCCTGCATATGAACTGAGAAGGCTCCAGTCTTTCATTTAAGACTGACATTGAAAATCTGTACAGAAAGGAAGTGAAGGCAGTAGAAGAGTTGTAAATTACCTGAATTTTGAAGGCATACCCCAACACACACAGAGACCATCTCAGTAAAATGTGACATAGTTATTAGTTCAAGGTACTTAATGTAATATCTCTCCAATCACTGTATGACCACTAAATTAACCAAGTAAAGACTTCGGTGGACACACAAAATGAAGAAAACAGACATTATAGAATTAGTCCAAGGAAAACACTGAGCAAGCAAACAGCAATGATAACAAAAGCATGAAGCAGCAGAAACAATTTGGGTGAAGTTATAATAGCCAGAGCTGCCATATCATGTTGTACATCAAATTTTAGTTTTGTAATTTTTTTCCAGGAGGGAGAGAGAGAGAAAAAAAGAGAGCAAACTTCTTTTTACTGGTTCATTCTCCAAGTGCCTGCAATTGCTGAGGCTGGACTGGTGCCAAAACTGTGAGCTGGTAACAAAATCCAGATCCCCCACATTTCTGAGGCATCTTTGCTGTACTAGGTGGAAGCTGGAATTGTGAATTGGAGCTACGAGTTGAACTTTGACCCTCCAATATAAGATGTGGGTGTCCTTAACTGCTAGGCTGAACACCCACTATACATATACATTTTTTTTTGGACAGGCAGAGTTAGACAGACAGAGAGAGAAAGAGAGAGAGAGAGAGAGAGAGAGAGAGAGAGAGAGAGATCTACATATAATATTTTAAATATTTAGTTTTCCAGAAAAAATATGAGACATGCAAATGAACTGGAGAGTATAGCCCATGCAGGGCAAAACAAAATTCTCAAAGCTGTCCCTTGGGGAGGCTGGACTTTGCACTTATTAAGCAACAAGTTTAAATTACCTATTACAATATGTGTAAAAAAGAAAAGGAAACTATGTTTGAACTAAAGGAAAATAAGAGAATTATCTCAAAATCAAATAAAAATTAGTAAAAACATAAGTTCAAAACAAAGAACAAAGGAAAATTTCTATAGTTGAAAACTACAACCACTGAAATGAAAAACTCACTAGATATACTCAACAGTAGATTTGAGTTAGCAAAAAAAATCAGCAATTTTGAATATATGTCAACTGATATTATCCCTTTTGAGACACAGAAAGAAATAGCAATAGATAAAATGAATAAAGCTTCAGATACCTGTAGGTCAAACACCATGAAAATACTAATAGGTATAATGGGAACTCTAGAGGAATAATAGAAGGCATTTTATAACGATAAGAGGATCATTTCAAAAGAAAAGCACAAATATTATTTTAGTGTATAGTAGATCACTATTTTAAAATGTATTTATTTGCATTTATTTGAAAGGGAGAGATAGAGAGAGAGAACCTGAGAGAGTCACAAGTTCAGTTCCCAAATGCCTGTAACGACCAGGGCTGGGTCAGGGTGAAGTTGGGAGCTAGGAACTCAACTCATGTGTCACACATGTGGCAGGTACATAAGAAATGGAGCCATCAACTGCTGCCTCACAGGGTACAGTAGTGGGAAACTGGAATCTGAAGTGGAACTAGGCCTAAACCCAAGTCACTCCAATATGGAATTCAGGGATCTCAAGCATTGTCTTAACTGCTGCACCATATATCCTCCCCAAGGGGACTTTATATATAAAACTGTACATGCATGTACACACACACACACACACACGCATGCGTATGTATGTATATATGTTCTTTATGGGTTTTTTGGATTTATTTATTTATTTGGAAGTCAGAGTGATTGTTGAGAGACCCAGCTACACCTTGCGCCCTTTCATGCAATCACAGAGTTCCCAAAGTTTCATCACACAAGACTCCCACAGTCCCGGGGTGCTGAGGATCTGCTCAGTCCTGTTAGTCTTTCCCATTCATAGAGAGACTGAGATGTCCCCAGAGCCAGCTGCCTGTGGGTGCTCCTTCTAGGCAGTTTGAGTCCCAGAGTCTGTGATATTTTAGGAGGCTGGGGGTACCATAAATCCTATGTGGGTGCCCAGCCCGCTGTCAATCCTCCCAGCCAGCCTCAGGAATCTCCTCTCAGCTGGTCACTCAGTGTATGGACATGAGTTGAAGTAGCTGTTATGTATGTTCAAAATGGCCCCCACCCTTTCTCAGCTGGTTGCCAAGCACTGTTATCTGAAGGATGGGGGGAGAAAGAAATGTGCCCCCTTATTCCTCTCTAGGTTGGTAGGTAAACTGTCCCCCACAGGGCTCCAGGCCGGACTTATGCAAGGTTCTGCCCTCAGCTATGTCATTGGTGGCACAGGCTGCTGCAGCCCAGTCTTGCCTTACTCTCTAAAGCTAGCGCTCAGGCTCTTGGCTGCTGGGTCCTGTGTTGTGGTGCTGCACGTCCACACCTTCCATGTGGATCCAAGCATCCCTCCTCCTTCCATGGAATTTCCACTGCAGTTTTCTTTTTTTTTTTTTTAAGATTTATTTATTTATTTGAGAGTCAGAGTTACACAGAGAAAGGAAAGTGAGAGAGAGAGAGAGAGAGAGAGAGAGAGAGAGAGAGAGAGTGTGTGTGTGTGTGTGTGAGAGAGAGAGGTCTTTCATCCACTGGTTCACTCCCCAATTGCCTCAACGGCCTGAGCTGTGCCGATCCGAAGCCAGGAGCCAGGAGCTTCTTCCAGGTCTCCCACCCGGGTACAGGAGCCCAAGCACCTGGGCCATCTTCCCAGTCCACAGCAGAGAGCTGGATCGGAAGTGGAGCAGCCGGGTCTTGAACCGGCACCCATACTGGATGCCGGCACTGCAGGCAGCAGCTTTACCAGCTACACCACAGCACCGGCTCCTCCACTGAAGTTTTCTCCCTAACTTTTCCCTAAGATTGCACTCTACACTTTTTTTTTTCAACTATCTTCCCCTAGCCTAGAGAAGTAAGCTCCCTACCTATTCCACCATCATAGAATCCCCAATAAAGATTCTTTACAGAAATGGAACACAATAAAATTTCCATAACTTGGTATATATTATGATCAATTTTCTTCTGGATTCTATTAAAAATTTTCTGACCAAAAACCAACAAGCATTCTGGTTAATAATGTCTTATTGTTATTTGGACTCTAGCTATTTAAGAAGTTAAAATAAAATAAAAACAATGCAATCTTAAGAGAAAGAAAGATTGAAACAGGTTAATGGAATATAGTGCTAAAAAGAAAATAAAATTCACTTCATTTTGCATCATATAAGGATTTGGGTTTAAAAACATTTTTAAAAGTTTATTTACTTGAGAAAGAGAGAAACGCTCCTTTCCTCTTGTTTACTCCCCAAATGCCCACAACAGATGGAGCTGAGCCAGGACCTAAGCTGGAAGTTGGGCACTTAGTTCAGGACTCCCATGTGCGTGACAGGACCCTAATTATTTGAGAAATCACCACTGTATCCCAGGATCTGCATTAGCAGGGAGCTGGTGTTAGGATATGGAGACAGGAATCACACCCTTGTATACAGATGTGGTACCCAGACATTTTAACCACCATGCTAAATGCCTGTCCCAAGAATTTGTGTTTTAGTGGTAACTAAGCCGTAAGGCTGAAACAATTTTCAGTTTATTTCAACGTCTTAACATTTAGGGTCCACTACAAGATACCTTCAGACTAGAGAAAAAGCCATAGCATAGCTATAAATGATCCATAAGTGCTTGCCTTCTGTTCACATTTTGGCTTGTACCTTTAGTACTTAATACCTCTCTCAGATGCTGTGGACAGGAGTCAAGGAATGCATGGCCCTGTCAGACCATCCACAGGGTAGAAATGCTTACTTGATCCTGCTTCCTTTGCTCTGATCTCTGATTATCTTACCCTCAGGAGTGTAATTAATGTCTACTTCACTGATGTTCAGTCTCAAGACTTTGTTTTCTGCCATAAACTACACTCTCTATATCATGCTGTTGATTTCTCATGAGAGTTTATCATCAGATGATTTAAGTCTAGAAAGTAAGAGACATTGCTTCTGAGTTACTAACACCATGGACACCCCTTCCATAAATGTGAAAAAAGGAATAGCATCTTTCATACTGCTTCCTCATGTCATCTAATTCTGAGGAAGCTAAGCAGATGATGAATATTCTGAAACACAGAAAAATCATTCTATGCTATTTCAAGGGTCATAAATGAATAAGATTTCAGGAGTTTTACAGTATGGTTTATAGGATAGTTTATGCCTCTACATGATATCCTCCTCTTCCATTTGGTTCTAAAACTATCTGTGTTAAGGCCTGCTACAATGTCTGCAACTCCCAGTATTAGTTACCCTTTTGATTAAGGATTTGGAAGGCTCCTGTATACATAGAGGGAAGCTAGTAGATTACATCTTAACTACAATATCTTCTGTTGGATTAGTTTATCATACTAGTTCCATATGCCTAGGAGGGAAAAGAGGCTATACGAAGGAGACAGAGAATGCTGGTAAGGGAATAAAACTCCTCATCTGAGCCACACAGGGGCTTCTGGGTACAAGATAGAGACAGACTGTTCCTAACAAGAAGTATTAAGCTCATATGGAATGTTGATTTCACATCACAAAACTGCTGTGAAAGAGGGTAGGAAAGAGCTTTTGAGAACCAAAGTGCTTGACCATGAAAGATGGAGGTTACTCAGGTTAGGGCCTAGACCTGAGTCTTCCACTCCTCCTGAAGCAGCTACTTGAGAACCCCCATCCCCCCACTCCTTTGCATTCCAATGAGTCTTGGCCTCATTTTCACTCAATCCTGACTTGGTACCTGTTTTTCAAGTGTTCCAGTCTGATCACTAGGGCTCAGAGGTAGAGCAAGCTTTGTCTTTCTGAAGTTCACAGTCTGGTGAGGCAAACAGTTTATTTCCAGACTTTTCTACTTTACTAGGTACTCAACATTGGGCAAATCACTCAACCTTGCTGAACTTCAGTATTCTCATCTGTAAAAGAAGAATAATAGCACCTACTTCACAAGGCTATTGAAAGAAATTCAGTGGGATAAACTTGGTAAAAGATGAATTCAGATCTATAAATGGCACATTTTATTAGGATAATGACTGAATAAACAGCAAAATGCCTGGTACACACCGTACTCATAATTATTACATGTCATAAATAATAGCTACAGATATACATGATGGTTGCAGCCATTTTAGGTTCTCAACAGATTGTCTCACCATGAGGAATACTAGCATTATCAATCTCAAAAGTTTCTTAATGCTCTTTCTTTCTCATTCTATTGTAGTACATTCTGCTTCTGGTGACATAGGTCAACAGGGGTTCTTATGCTTTTATTATCTGTCAGAATCACCTAAGGAACTAGTAATATATATATATATATATATATATATATATATATATACACATATATGACACTGTATATATATACACACACACATATATATACATATATATATATACACACACACATATTATGTATGACACTGTCTCAAAAATTCTGATTCAAAGATTTTAGAAGAAGGCTTCCAAGAATCTGAATTTTAAGCAAGTATCCCAGGCAGTACTGATGTAGGTAACTTTTGGACTGTATTTTGAGATAGTCTGGCCTAGAAACTCCCCAGTTGCCTTTTGGGAATATGGTGGTTTTCTGGATTGTTTTTCTATGTCTATCCAAGCTCCTCCCAAACCAACTGTCACGCCCATGGGAAGAAAAGGCTGGGAAAGATTCCCATAAAGTCAGCCAGAATAGAGAGGAAGGATTAATAGATACCAAGGGAGGAAAAGATTTGAGAAGGGCAGGAACAGGCCCTTTCCAATTATGTCCATGTGGCTGCCCCTGGCACAACAGATACTCAGGGAGCAACAGTGCTTCTCACACTCACTGAGTTGGAGAAGAGGCCAGGGCGCAGCTGGAGATGGGTATTCAGTGGCAAGAGCCTTGGCAGAGCTTAATGAACAAAAATGTGGTAATGCAAAACCTTGCTAATTCAGTCTAATTGGGGGCCTGAATAATTTTTTTAATTAAAATTTTTTAATTAAAAAAATGATAGAATATTTGAAAGGCAATTTTATTACAGTCAAGAATCTACAGCAACCCGAACCAGTCTAACAAAGTGTTGCCAAGTAGAGGGCCTCTGGGAGCTAGTGTAATGAATTGAGAATTATTTGTCATCAGGAATTTGTATGTAAATGGATTTGTATGTAAATGGATGCTTCAAAAGTGCTTGAAAACAGTTTGTTCTTTTAAGGGGGATAAATATGCCCCTGGTAATCATGTTTGCATGATTTTACTCACAATGTCCTACATTCCTCCATCATGCAAACAGTCCAACTTGTCTTTCTGATAGAATTCTTTCAAGTTCATTTGCAAAGCTCTTAAAATCACACTTTCCACTTGGGGAATGAACATTCCATGATTTTTTTCTGAGTAAAATCAAAGAAAATCTGAATTGGAAGAGAGATGAGAGACTTAAGTACAATACCCTCATTTTACAGATAGGGAAACTGAGACTCATAGAAAGGGTATTACATAGGGAATATAGAATTGGACTAGACCCAGGACTAGATCTCAGATCTAGGACGTTCCAAAGTAGCCTGCTTCCTACTGTTTGGACTATAGTGCCTCCTAGTGAATGCCATTTATTAAAATGTATACTGACAAGTGATGAGTGGTTTCATTAGAGTTATATTGTTTAACCATGCTCTTTGTTTACTATCTAGATGTGAATCAATGAGATTCTATATGAAGCTGATAAGATTTATGAGGACTCAAGAAGCAGAACGCCAATTTGGTATTTGAATTTCTAATAGGGTTTATAGTAGGATAAAACATTATTGTTACTTGAAAATGCAAGCAAAACATATAGAAAAATGGAAAATTATGAAGTGGGTAAATGAAGAGAGATCCAACTGGGGTTCTTGCCTGCCACAAAATTATGTCAACAAGGTCTATCTTCATTGACCTCTGCTTTTTTACTCTGCTTATTTGTACTTTCTGTGTCCAATGCCTTTCTTTTGAAATCCTGGAGACACTTGTTAAAGTATACAGGAGGAACATTTATGGAAGACTATGCTGACAATGCCATTCTTATTAAGTGGAGAAAAACCCAAATGATGAAAGATGTTATTCTTTCCAGTAATCCCTTGTATTGCTATAGGTCAATATCAGCTGATGAGGAAATTTATTGTTCAAGATTAAAAACTTTTGATATTGAAAGGAGAATTTATTACTAGTTACATAGAACTACAGGAATAAAATTGGGACTGTCCCAGGCAGACTGAAATGTAAGGTAATCCTTGAAAATAGATGAAGCACAGTGCTGAGAAGAGCATAGTACTACCTGCCTCTGATAACCATGGGTTTTTCTTATTCCACTTGATACAATTTGTCTTCTGGATTTATCCATGTTGTTGCAAAGGGGGCTGAATAATATTACATTGTTTGTATTGTGTGTATATTCCATATTCTTTGTAGAATTATCCACAATAGCTGAGATATAGAAAGGACCTAAGTGCTCATAAATGGATGAATGGATAAGAAAATACAGTATATGTACACAGTGAAATACTACTCAACCTTTAAAAAGAGAAATTTTGTCATTTGCAGCAACATGGATGAACTAGAGGAAGCTATGTTAAGTGAAGTAAGCCAGGAAAAGAAATACAAATATCTCATGTTCTCACTTATAGGTAGAATCTGAAGGAGTTTATTTAATACAAACAGAGAGTAGAATGGTGTTAAACAGAGGCTATGGGGATGATGGATGGATAGAGGAGAGATACTAGTGAAAGTGTACAAAGCTTAACTTACACAGCAGGAGTAAATTCCAGTGAAATATTGTATAGTACAAAGTCTATAGTTAATAGGGTGCATCTATTTCAAAATTCAGACTTAAAATGTTTTCACCACAAATAAATGCGAAGTATGTGCAGTGATGAGTATGTTAACCAATCTGATTTAATCTTTCCAAAGTGTAGATGAGTCATAATGTCACATTTTACCCCGTAACTTATACAGTTGATATTTTTCAATTAAAATTAAGTGTAATAAGAGACACAATAGAGATGTGTGAGTACACATCTAGAAAATATCATTTCTCAACAAGAAACAGGGCCCTCACCAAAGACCTGATCTGCCAGTGCCTTGATCTATGACTTCTCAGCCTCCAGAACCATGAGAGGTAAATTTCTGTTTTTCAAGGGGACTCAGTCTAAAGTATTTTCTTTTCTTTCTTTCTTTTTTTTTTTTGACAGGCAGAGTGGACAGTGAGAGAGAGAGAGACAGAGAGAAAGGTCTTCCTTTGCCGTTGGTTCACCCTCCAATGGCCGCCACGGCCGGCGCGCTGCGGCCGGCGCACCGCGCTGATCCGATGGCAGGAGCCAGGAGCCAGGTGCTTTTCCTGGTCTCCCCATGGGGTGCAGGGCCCAAGCACTTGTGCCATCCTCCACTGCACTCCCGGGCCACAGCGGAGGGCTGGCCTGGAAGAGGGGCAACCGGGACAGAATCCGGCACCCCGACCGGGACTAGAACCCGGTGTGCCGGCGCCGCAAGGCGGAGGGTTAGCCTGTTGAGCCACGGCGCCGGCCAGTATTTTCTAAGGCATCCCTAAAACATAAACTAAGAGGAAGAAAGTCTGCTCTAACTTCAAACGTTTTCATTATCTCTATGACTAAACCACAATGACTATAATAGCTTTTTTTTTTTGACAGGCAGAGTTAGACAATGAGAGAGAGTGACAGAAAGAAAGGTCTTCCTTCCATTGGTTCACCCCCCCCCCCCCAAATGGCTGCCTTGGCCGGTGCGCTGCGCCAATCCAAAGCCAGGAGCCAGGTGCTTCCTTCTGGTCTCTCATGCGGGTGCAGGACCCAAGCACTTGGGCCATCCTCCACTGCCCTCCTGGGCCACAACAGAGAGCTGGACTGGAAGAGGAGCAACCGGGACAGAATCCAGCGCCCCAACCGGGACTAGAACCCGGGGTGTCGGCGCTGCAGGTAGAGGATTAGCCAAGTGAGCCGTGGCACTGGTCTGTAATAGCCTTCTAACTGATATTCTTGCTTTCTTTCTTCCCCCCTACGTTCTCTTCTCCGCAAAATATTCAGTACAATCTTTGGAAATTGATCTTTCACTTTGTTGGTTAAATCTCTGTACTTTATACATACTACACTTATAATAAAAGGTAAACAGCATATAACGGCCCTTCATAATTAGACCTTTTACCTGTTCTCTCCATTCTCATCTCACCCCACCATTTCTCTCATAATATTCCTGCTACACATGACTCTTTTTTATACTAATGCAGAAAACTCATTCTTGCCTGTGACCATTCTGTTCCCTCTGTCTGGACTGCTCTTCACCAAGATTCTTGCTCCAGTGGCTCTTCTTTGTTCAAATGTCACTTCCTTGGAGTGGCCTCCCCAACCATCTATAGTATCTCTCAATATTCTATTCTGTTACCTTTTAAAAACGTTCTTCTTGATATTTGTAATCATCTATAATTTATATAAACGCACCCATTTCTGCAATATCTGTTTGCCCTATTAAAATGAAAGTTCCATGTGAGAAGATACCTTATCTCTCTCATTATAAGTTGGACTCATAGTATGAGAATAGTACTAAACACAAAATAGACACTCATAGTGTTCAATGAGTGGTTATAGATAAGCCACTGGATTTTGAATGATGCAAGAAAACGAAACATTTCCTTATACTATGTAGGGTAGAATGTATACCATTTAATTTCTAAATTATAAGTAGATCTATGGCTATGATAATGTGTAGAATCTATAATACTGACAATGACTTCAGGGAAGCCTTATGTGTAGCCTTAAGCATTTATGGCAAAGACCAATTAAAAAAAAAAACCTCTTAAACTAAAATTTTCTCAGTCTACTTAAATTTTAGATTATCAAAATGTATTTGATGTCTTATGTTTCCATTTGACAATGTATTTATTTATTTTATTTTTATTCTAAAGGCAGAGACTCAAGTACCTGCTGCCTCCCTGAATATATGTTAGAAAGAAACAGGATCAGAAGTGGAACAGCTGGGATTCAAATCAGGTACTCTGATATGAAATTTCAACATCCCCAAGCAATGATTTAACCATTATGCCATATGGCTACTTCTATATTTTGGAAATTTTCTTTCTAAGAGAGTATAGTGTCAAATATAATATTTAAAATGGGATGTAAGAATTAACCAATAATTTCTGAGTATTCAATAAATAGTTTGATATCTCTAAGTCTAATCATGTTAAACCAAAAGATTTTCATAGAAGACCCCTCTAAAATATTCTTTGCTATTAATACTAGTTTGATGTGCTGTCTCCTGCCTAGAGCTCTGCATGATTTTCCTCACCCTAAGTTCATTGGCACAGGTAAAAGTTTATGTTGGAACAATTCATTCATTACACATATTGCCAAATGGCGACGTAGACTTGGCATTTCTTTCAGAAGGCAAAAAGGGTTAGTTATTTAAAATGCCAAATGGAAAACTATGTACATCTATCCAGACAGGACCTCCTAGCAGTTGTCAGAAAGGAAACATATGGTTCTTGTGGTTACTAGTTCTAACCATCTCCTTTTGTATCCCAAGAACCTCCTGGAGTGAGCTTCCCTACATTATTCTAGAACACGTGATGACTAAGCCTTGTTGACATAATTGACTATGCCAAGAATTTGTACTTGGAATGACTTGGAGCCTCCCAAGGACTAATTTCAATCCCAGAGGTCTCTAAGAGCTAAGCTACTTATTTTTCATTTAATACTGACTCTATGAGGCTGGCAAGGCTTAAGTTCTCTTCCTCTTTCTACTTCCCTCCCTTTCTACCGTCTCCTGCTTTTTAACCTAATATCTTTTATTTCTTTTCATTTACTGTCTCTTTCTCTTTATCTTACTTAACCTTTTTAAGTAAAAGTTTTAGCTTTTCTTGGGGCATTTTATCGAAACTACTCCATAAGGTAGTGATCATCTAAATATTGTCAGTATTTTTTTGTATTCTTACTCCAAGAATATTTCAAAAAGTTCAAGGAAAAAGAAATTAAAAGTTATACTTATTTTAGTACAAAAATTTGGAAACCCATGCATGTAAGGGGTCTTCAAAAAGTTAATGGAAGCGAACATTCTGAAAAAAAACTATGAATGAATTTCAGGTTAGTTTTCTCTCAAATAAGTTTACTTTTAATTCCATTTTTGCATAGACTTTTGAAGTATCTCTGTGTATGCCTGTAACATGAAGCACCATGACATTATATATGAATTGTGCTTCTCAGAGTCAAAGAGACTTCAAGGTATCATTTCAGAATGAACTTGGAAGTAGGTGTTGAGTGAAAGGGAAAATATGGTTAAGTGGATGAAATCTTACTCTACTGAATTAGGGCAGACCTGTTTTACCTGCTATATGCATTGTTCTTCTATGTTAGATAAATTTTTGAGGAAGATCCACCACTGAGGAAATTGTTGAAAATCACTGGCATTATGAAAAAGTCAGGGATGGATATTGGATAAATATTAGTTCAGATTTTAGTTTGAACTCTTTATGGTTTATATCTTTAAATCCTTGTATCTTTAAATACTTGGGTGAGTACATTTAAACTCTGTAAATCACAGAATCTTCAATACTAAATTGGAGGTAATTTTTATCTCACAATATTTCTCATGAATTGAATGAAATTAGATAGTGTAAATAAAAACACTGGTAACAAAAACTGCCAAGCACTAGGAGAGAGCAAAGTGGTATGATAGAAAGAGAAAACAACAAGTATTCTCATTGACAACTTATATTCTAGCTATGATGAACACATCACTATATCTCTGACAGTTAACATGCAGTTTACTGTTTTGTGGGGAATGTGTATAATAAAAAATGAATTCTGAGTTATGGAGCTATATGAGTCAGAAAAATTGAAGAACAATTAATGGAGAAGGTACATCTGAAAAAAATTTAGGTCACTGGTACTAGGTCATAAGTATGCAGCTGAAACAACTAGGGAGTTTTGAAAATAAAATTGTGGTGCCAGCACACCAGGTTCTAGTCCCGGTCGGGGCACCGGATTCTGTCCCGGTTGCCCCTCTTCCAGGCCAGCCCTCTGCTGTGGCCCGGGAGTGCAGTGGAGGATGGCCCAGGTGCTTGGGCCCTGCACCCCATGGGAGACCAGGAAAAAGCACCTAGCACCTGGCTCCTGCCATCGGATGAGCGCGGTGCGCCAGCCGCAGCGTGCTGTCCGCGACAGCCATGGGAGGGTGAACCAACGGCAAAGGAAGACCTTTCTCTCTGTCTCTCTCTCTCACTGTCCACTCTGCCTGTCAAAAAAAAAAAAATAGCCTCAAACCCAGATTAAGTAATAGAATTTATAAAATTCCTTGAGCATTGTAATTATTCTTTTAATCTATTTGAAAGGAAGAGAGAGAGAGAAAGAGAGAAATCTCCTATGCACTGGTTTACTACACAAATGTTCACAATAGCCTCGTCTGAGGCAGGCCAAAGCCAGGAGCCAAGAGGCAGGAGCCAGGAGCCAGGAGCCAGGAGCCAGGAGCCAGGAGCCAGGAGCCAGTAACTTTAATCCACATCTCCCATGCAGGTGGCAGGAACACAACTCTTTTAGACATAACCTCCTGCCTCTTAGGGAATTATCAGGAAGCTGGAATGGGAAATACAGTCAGGACTCCATCCCAGGGACTCTGATATGAGATATAGTTGAAGTCCTTGTCTCTCAGGGTGTGTGTTATCAGAAAACTGGAATTGGAAACAAGAGTTAGGATTCCATCCCAGGGACTCTGATATAGACTGTGGTTGTCTTAAATGATGACTTTACTGCTGCATCAAAGGCCCATTATGTACATAGTAAACTTTTAATGTACAGTGGTTCTTACTTGTTTATCCTATTTCTGTACATGTTCAAAAATAAAAGCAAAGGGCATCTAAGTAGGATAGCAACAAAATTTTCCTGGAAAAATGTGTCATTTGAGGGGTTAGTGGAACATTTGCCTAGTAATAATTGAAAAGAAACTTGTCAATTATTAAGTAACCATTTATATTATTTGATAATTAAATAAAATATGAATAGCAATAATGTTGATAATGTATAACTTAAGAAAATATGCTTTTTAAATTCATATAAACTATCTCCATTGTACCAATAGGGTTTTCTATATGGAACCATTATCTGAATTCTAGAATGCATTTCTTTATTGAAACCAAATTTACTCATAATTAGCTTTCTTATCCAATGCTCAGAAGTTGATGTTAATTTTTTTCGGTTTGTAGTACACATGTAAATGACCATTTGGTTGGGGAAATGCTTTATGGGAAAAGGCTTTTTGTTTTTAGCTTGGAAAAGAAAAATGGCTGGAGCAGGAGCTTTTTGATGAGTACTCCTTGTTTTTTTTTTTTTTTTTCTGAAGAGTACCTTTGGCATTGAAGGGAGAAATAATGAAGTAAATTGGCTTTAAATTTATTAATTATTAAACACTTCTTTTTTGTCTGTTTTTGACAGGCAGAGTGTACAGTGAGAGAGAGAGACAGAAAGAAAGGTCTTCCTTTTTTGCCGTTGGTTCACCCTCCAATGGCTGCCGCTGGCGCGCTGCAGCCAGCGCACCACGCTGATCCGATGACAGCAATGAGTCCTTTAGGGCTAACTTAAGGGCATGCAACATCTGCCCTCAATCACAGAATGCAACAGGGAGAAAATGCTGCTTGGCATGAAATGCGCCACAAGGCAGCCTATGCTTATTTTGTCTTTTGGCATGGTGATACGGTTAGACATCTTACCATCTTTCATAAGAGAAAAAGTCTGAAGGAATATCAGTCCTTTATATTTATAAAGAATTTCAGAGGGTTTGAAAATGTTGAACAGGTTTTACTCTTATTTTTAAAACTTTTTCCCCAATACTTGTGAAAAAAATCTATTATATAAGAGAAAACTTATTCTTGTGTTTAAAGAATGCAGACTGCAATCTAAGAAAATACTATTTAGGAATATGACAAAAATTGGCCAGCGCCGTGGCTCAACAGGCTAATCCTCCACCTTGCGGCGCTGGCACACCGGGTTCTAGTCCTGGTTGGGGCACCGGATTCTGTCCCGGTTGCCCCTCTTCCAGGCCAGCTCTCTGCTGTGGCCCGGGAGTGAAGTGGAGGATGGCCCAAGTGCTTGGGCCCTGCACCCCATGGGAGACCAGGAAAAGCACCTGGCACCTGGCTCCTGCCATCGGATGAGCGCAGTGCGCCAGCCGCAGCGCGCCGACCGCGGCGGCCATTGGAGGGTGAACCAACGGCAAAGGAAGACCTTTCTCTCTGTCTCTCTCACTGTCCACTCTGCCTGTCAAAAAAAAATAAAATAATAAAATAAAATAAAAAATAATAATATTTAGGAATATGGCAAAAATTTGTCAATAAGTTATAAAAATTTTGTTTTCAAAGAAAACTTTTTTCAGAAATATAACCTGTAATTAGTATATATATATATCAATCTATATATCTATATATCCATATTTCATTGATATCATCTATCTGTATAATATATCTATCTAATGTACAATGTAAATAATGTTGGCATTGCAGAGAGTTGCTGCAAATCTTTCACTCAGTTTCCCCTTAATAATATCTTACATAACCTTGACACAACTATCAAAATTAAGGAATTAATGTTTGCACAATACTATTAACTAAACTACAAATTTTATTAGAATTTGCTTATCTTCCAGTTATGTACATTTTCTGTTCTTTGATCCTAGCATGATTTCTGGATGCATTTAGTTATCATGTCTTGTTTCCTCTATCTTGTGATAGTTTCTCATTCTTGCATTACTTTTTATGACCTGGGAAGTTTTGAAATAATGTTGATAAGATTTTTTTTAAGATTTATTTATTTATTTGAGAGAGTTACACAGAGAGAGGAGAGCAGAGAGGGAGAGAGAGAGAGGTCTTCCATCCTCTGGTTTACTCCCCAATTGGCAGCAACAGCCGGAGCTGTGTCGATCTGAAGCCAGGAGCCAGGAGCTTCTTCTGTGGCGGGTGCGGGGGCCCAAGCACTTGGGCCATCTTCCATTGCTTTCCCAGGCCACAGCAGAGAGCTGAATCGGAAGTGGAGCAGCCGGGACTCTAACCAGCACCCATATGGGATGCCGGCACTTCAGGCCAGGGCATCAGCCCGCTGAGCCACAGCGCCGATCCTTTGATAAGATATTTTGGAGAGGATCTTTCAGTTTGGATTGTCTAGTGCCAAACCATGATTAGATCGAGGTTATATCTTTTAGGCATGGATGTTGTAGGAATGATATTATGCCTTTCTCAGTGTGTCCTATTGGAAGGTACATGTTGTTAGTGTGTCTTATTAGTGGGATGCTAGCGTTAATCATATACTTAGGATGATGTTTGCCACTTTTCTCTGTGTAAAGTCATTACTTACTTCTATGATTAATAAGTATTTTTGAAGAGATATTTTCAGGCTATGAAAATGTCTTGTTTCTCCAAAACTTTTGCTCACTGATTTTAGAATTAAGTGATGATATTTCCTACTGTGATGTTCTAATGGCAATTTTCTGCTTATCTAAATCTTTCTATGTTTATAAATTGGAATCCTTTTCTAAAAAAGAAATTGTGTTTTTCCCTCATATATTTATTCAAACATTTACTTATGCACTTGAAAGTGATTTACTCTTTGGGTTATAATCTGTTACTACCAGTATTTATTTTGTTATTCAAATTGTTCCAGTTTTATACATTAGAGTTCTTTTAGGTCAGCACCATTGACTTTTCTTTTTTCAAACATGCCCTCTTTTTTCACTGTTATGTTTTTCTTGTAGAGCATTTTCTTACTGTATGACACGACAAGATAATCCAGGCTCATCTGGTGTTTTCTTCACCACAGATCCGCAATCAACAACTTCATCTAATAACTCTGGTACCTTTTATTGGAGAATGTTATTTGGAAACCAAGTTCTGGGTACAAAATGTGGTGCTCATTGTTACCTTGAATGTCACTTTTTCTAGAATTTCTCAGTGGAAAGAGCTGGGAAATATATGTGTGATTACTAACATGTGAATATACATATACACCTGTATCTATTTCAATATCCATTGCATTCTTTTAAACATGAATTCACACAAATTCCTTTCTTAAAATTGTACATATTTATGGTCTACAACATGATTTTTTTCCATTTTGCTACATTCACTCCAAATGTACACATCATATATCATACACATATAGACTGCTTTTAATCTAGAAAAGAAATATTAATATCTCATTGAGGGATTAATAACAATCATAACGTAGGGAATACAGGTGTACTGTCATTAAGATGATATGATTCAGTGAAGCAATTTTCTTTTTTTTATATTTTTTAAAGCTTTTATTTAATGAGTATAAATTTCGAAAGTACAGCTTATGGATTACAATGGCTTCCCCCCCCATAACTTCCCTCCCACCAGCAACCCTCCCCTTTCCCGCTCCCTCTCCCCTTGCATTCACATCAAGATTCATTTTCAATTCTCTTTACATACAGAAGACTAGTTTAGTATATATTAAGTAAAGATTTCAACAATTTACCCTCACATAGTAATACAAAGTGAAAAATACCGTTGGAGTACTAGTTATAGTATTAAATCACAGTGTACAGCACATTAAGGACAGAGATCCTACATGATATTTTTTAAAAAAATTGATTAATTTTCTATGCAATTTCCAATTTAACACCAAGAATTTTTAATCATTTGCAATTATCTTTATATACAGAAGATCGATTCAGTATATATATTCAGTAAAGATTTCATCAGTTTGCACCCACACAGAAACACAAAGTGTAAAAATACTGTTTCAGTACTAGTTATAGCATTACTTCACATTGGACAACACATTAAGGACAGATCCCACATGAGAAGTAAGTACACAGTGACTCCTGAAGTTGATTTAACAATTTGACACTCTTGTTTATGGCGTCAGTAATCTCCCTAGGCTCTAGTCATGAGTTGCTGAGGCTATGGAAGCCTTTAGGGTTCGTGGACTTCGATCATATTGCGACAGGGTCATAGTCAAAGTGGAAGTTCTCTCCTCCCTTCAGAGAAAGGCCTTCTTTGATGGCCCCGACCTTTCCACTGGGATCTCACTCGCAGAGATCTTTCATTTAGGTCTTATTTTTTTTTTTCCCAGAGTGTCTTGGCTTTCCATGCCTAAAATATTCTCATGGGCTCTTGAGCCAGATCTAAATGCCTTAAGGGCTGATTCTGAGGCCAGAGTGCCATTTAGGACGTCTGCCATTCTATGAGTCTTCTGTGTCTCCCACTTGCCATGTTAGATCGTTCTCTCCCTTTTTCATTCTATCAGTCACTATTAGCAGACACTAGTCTTGTTTGTGTGTTCCCTTTGACTCTTAGACCTATCAGTGTGATCAATTGTGAACTGAAATTGATCACTTGGACTAGTGAGATGGCCTTGTTACATGCCACCTTGATGGGATTGTATTGGAATCCCCTGGCACGTTTCTAACTCCATCATTTGGGGCAAGTCCAATTGGGCATGTCCCAAATTGTACATCTCCTCCCTCTCTTATTCCCACTCTTATATTTAACAGGGATCACTTTTAATAAAAAATTAAACACCTAAGAATAATTGTGTGTTAATTACAGAGATCAACCACTAGTACTAGAATAAAAAAATACAAAAATGGGTAAAGTATTACATTGTACATCAACAGTCAGGACAAGAGCTGATCAAGTCACTGTTTCTCATAGTGTCCATTTCACTTCAACAGGTTTCCCCTTTGGTTCTCAGTTAGTTGTCGCCGATCAGGGAAAACAAATGATATTTGTCTCTTTGGTACTGGCTTAATTCACTCAGCATGATGTTTCCCAGATTCCTCCATCTTGTTGCAAATGATTGGATTTCATTGTTTTTTACTGCTGTATAGCATTCTATAGAGTACATATCCCATAATTTCTTTTTTTTAAAGAATTGATTAATTATCTATGCAATTTCCAATTTAACACCAAGATTTTTTAATCATTTGCAATTATCTTTATACACAGAAGATCGATTTAATATTATAGTATGTAAAGATTTCATCAGTTTGCACCCACACAGAAACACAAAGTGAAAAAATACTGTTTCATTACTAGTAATAGCATTATTTCACATTGGATAACACATTAAGGACAGATCCCCCATGAGACGTAAGTACACAGTGACTCCTGAAGTTGATTTAACAATTTGACACTCTTGTTTATGGTGTCAGTAATCTCCCCAGGCTCTAGTCATGAGTTCCCAAGGCTATGGAAGCCTTTAGGGTTCGCCGACTTTGATCTTAATCTGACAGGGTCATAGTCAAAGTGGAGGTTCTCTCCTCCCTTCAGAGAAAGGTACCTCCTTCTTTGATGGCCCCGTTCTTTCCACTGGGATCTCACTAGCAAGAGATCTTTCATTTAGGTCTTCTTTTTTTTGTTTTTCAGAGTGTCTTAGCTTTCCATGCCTAAAATATTCTCATGGGCTCTTGAGCCAGATCCGAATGCCTTAAGGGCTGATTCTGAGGCCAGAGTGCTATTTACGACATCTGCCATTCTATGAGTCTGCTGTGTATCTTGCTTCCCATGTTGGATCATTCTCTCCCTTTTTCATTCTATCAGTTAGTATTAGCAGACACTAGTCTTGTTTGTGTGAACCCTTTTACTCTTAGACCTATCAGTGTGATCAATTGTGAGCTGAAATTGATCTCCTGGACTAATGAGATAATAAGAGAGGGAGGAGATGTACAATTTGGGACATGCTCAATCGGAACTGCCCCAAATGATAGAGTTAGAAGTGTGCCAGGGGATTCCAATACATTCCCATCAAGGTGGCATGTACCAAGGCCATCTCATATCCCATAATTTCTTTATCCAGTCTTCTGTTAAAGGGCATTTAGGTTGATTCTATGTGAATTGAGCTGCAATACACATTAAGAGGCAGACAAATATCCCTGATGAACATAGATGCAAAAACCCTCCATAAAATTCTGGCCAATAGAATGCAACAACACATCAGAAAGATCATCCACCCAGACTAAGTGGGATTTATCCCTGGTATGCAGGGATGGTTCAATGTGCACACAACAATCAACATGATACACTACGTTGACAGACTGCAAAAAAAAAAAACTATATGATTATTTCACTAGACGCAGAGAAAGCATTCAATAAAATACAACACCCTTTCACGATGAAAACCCTAAGGAAACTGGGTATAGAGGGAACATTCTTCAATACAATCAAAGCAATTTATGAAAAAAAAAAAAAACACGGCCAGTATCCTATTGAATGGGGAAAAGTTGGAAGCATTTCCACTGAGATCTGGTATCAGACAGGGATGCCAACTCTCACCACTGCTTTTCAATATAGTTCTGGAAGTCTTAGCCAGAGCTATTAGGCAAGAAAAAGAAATTAAAGGGATACAAATTGGGAGGGGAGAAGTCAAACTATCCCTCTTTGCAGATGATATGATTCTTTATTTAGGGGATCCAAAGAACTCTACTAAGAGACTATTGGAACTCATAGAAGAGTTTGGCAAAGTAGCAGGATATAAAATCAATGCACAAAAATCAACAGCCTTTGTATACACAGGCAATGCCAGGGCTGAGGAAGAACTTCTAAGATCAACCCCATTCACAATAGCTACAAAAATAATCAAATACCTTGGAAGAAACTTAACCAAGGATGTTAAAGACCTCTATGATGAAAATTACAAAACCTTAAAGAAAGAAATAGAAGAGGATACCAAAAAAGGGGAAAAAAATCTTCCATGCTCATGGATTGGAAGAATCAATATCATCATTCTCCCAAAAGCAATTTACAGATTCAATGCAATACCAATCAAAATACCAAAGGCATTCTTCTCAGATCTAGAAAAAATTATGCTGAAATTCATATGGAGACACAGGAGACCTTGAATAGCTAAAGCAATCTTGAACAACAAAAACAAAGCCGGAGGCATCACAATACCAGATTTCAGGACATACTACAGGGAAGTAGTTATCAAAACAGCATGTACTGGTACAGAAACAGATGGATAGACCAATGGAACAGAATAGAAACACCAGAAAACAATCCAAACATCTACAACCAACTTATATTTGATCAAGGATATAAAACCAATTCCCGGAGTAAGGACAGTCTATTCACTAAATTGTGATGGGAAAACAGGATCTCCACGTGCAGAATCATGAAGCAAGATCCCTACCTTTCACCTTACACAAAAATTCACTCAACCTGGATTAAAGACTTAAATCTATGACCCGACACCATCAAATTATTAGAGAGCATTGGAGAAACCCTGCAAGATTTAGGTACTGGCAAAGACTTCTTGGAAAATACCCCAGAAGCACAGGCAGTCAAAGCCAAAATTAACTATTGGGATTGCATCAAATTGAGAAGTTTTTGTACTTCAAAAGAAACAGTCAGGAAAGTGAATAGGCAACCGACAGAATGGGAAAAAATATTTGCAAACTATGCAACTGATAAAGGATTAATAACCAGAATCTACAAAGAGATCAAGAAACTCCACAACATCAAAACAAATATCCCGCTTAAGAGATGGGCTAAGGACCTCAATAGACATTTTTCAAGAGGAAATCCAAATGGCCAACAGACACATGAAGAAATGTTCAAGATCACTAGCAATCAGGGAAATGCAAATCAAAACCACAATGTGGTTTCACCTCACCCCGGTCAGAATGGCTCACATTCAGAAATCTACCAACAATAGATGCTGGAGAGGATGTGGGGAAAAAGGAACACTAACCCACTGTTGGTGGGAATGCAAACTGGTGAAGCCACTATGGAAGTCAGTTTGGAGATTCCTCAGAAACCTGAATATAACCCTACCATACAACCCAGCCATCCCACTCCTTGGAATTTACCCAAAGGAAATTAAATTGGCAAACAAAAAGTTGTCTGCACATTAATGTTTATTGCAGCTCAATTCACAGTAGCTAAGACCTGGAACCAACCCAAATGCCCATCAACAGTAGACTGGATAAAGAAATTATGGGACATGTACTCTATAGAATACTATAAAGCAGTAAAAAACAAGGCCATTAGCAGGAAGCTAGATTGGGACTGGAGCATTTGGGAAATGAACTAGAGCCTATATGGCATGCCAGCGTTGCAGGCTGTGGCTTTTTACCTGCTATGCCACAATGCTGGCTTCAGTGAAGCAATATTTATAACCAAATGACAAATGATTTGGCATGCACACAATTTGTATACCTATATGTATTAACTTCTACAAATAAGAGAAAATGTGATATTTTTCTGTCTGGATTTGGCTTATTTCATTTAGTATAATGATTTCCATTTCCATTCATTTTGTTGTAAATGTCAGGATTTCATTCTTTTTTATGGCTGAGTAGTATTCCATCATGTTTATATACTACATTTTCATTATATAATCATCAATTGATGAACATCTAAGTTGATTCCATGGCTTTGATATTGCGAATTGATGTGCTGTAAATTTGGATATCTCTTTCATATGCTGATTTCATTCTCTTTGGCTAAATTCCCAGGAGCGGGATAGCTGGGTCATATGATAGACCTATTTTGGAAAACAGCATGGAGATTATTCAGAAATTATGATTTTTTAAAAATATTTTCGTTAATTTTTACATAAAAGAGAAAAATCTCCTATTCACTGGTTTACTCCCCAAATGCCTGCAAGAGCCTGTCTCAGGCCAAACCTATGAGCCAGGAAGTCAACTTAAATCTGTGTGAATGTCAAGGAATCAAATACTTGACCCATCATCTGTTGCCTCTTAGGGTGCACATTAACTGGGATTTGAGATAAGCAGTAGAGCTGGGACTTGAACCCAGGCACTATGATATGCTGTATGAACACTCCAAGTGGCATCTTACACATTGAGCAAAATGTCTCCGTACAGATTTCCTTTATACAATGCCATAACCAAAATTTTTCTCCTCATTCTGAAATAATAATTTATACCTTTGGAAGATTTATCTCACTAAGCACCTCAAATGCAACAGACATCTTGAAACTCTTTTTTGGGGGGCATTCTTAAGGTACCAGTACAGCTCATTCATCTCACGTTTTAGTCTAGAATGGAATTTTAGCTGTTGCTTCATATGCTACTTGATTCTAGAAAAACATTTTTAAGCTTCCCTCAGAGCAACCCTAATTAATAATCTATTAATTTAAAAGTCAATATATAAACATTTTTATAGTTGGAATTTGCATTTATAAAATAAAAATAAAGCAGAAGTTATTCTGCCAGATTTTCCAGGAAAAGCAATCACTCCACTAAGATTAGATACCAATTTTGTTGTAAATTGTTGTCTTAAATTATTGATGGATAAATATTTAACAGGAATAAAAAGTCATCTTGAAGACACAAGAGAATGACTGACTCAGAAGGAAGGCTATAAACTTTCCCTGGGCCCTTTGAAAGCAAATAAACATCTTGAAAATTAAATTTAAAGTTATTGAAAGAGAAGACACAGCAGCTTTTAAAACTTTCATCTCAAACACCTGCAGAAAGGGAATTGAAGACAAACTCAGTTATGTTTAGAATCATACAATTTGAATCAAAATTAGATAATTTTCTAATAGCACCTTTGAATTCAACTTCCTTCCTTTGCTTCTACTATGCACTTTAAATTTAGCTGTTTGTATCAGTGTAAAATATTTTTATAAAAACACAAATCTTTGAATGAAAGCCTTGATGATGAGATTAAACTCCTTAGTTGAAAGTAAACTTACTAGATTACCCAGAGAGAATATACTATCTAGATATGCATACAGACCTCAAGGACCCTATTAATTCTGATAATACCTGGTGAAATTAGCCACATATATTGTGAATATTTGTGACTTCACAATGCTCACCTACACATGTATCTCATTTATTCTTTCCTGTTCAATAAAGAATGTTTAATAAAGAAGAGTAATCTTGTCAAGGATAAGTTAGAATTATTCTTTCTTGTTCAATAAAGAATGTTTAATAAAGAAGAGTAATCTTGTCAAGGATAAGTTAGAATTCACAGGTGGGGATGTTAAAGAATTGCAATCAATTTTCTTTTTTTTAAAGGTTTATTTATTTATTTGAAAGTCAGAGTTACACAGACAGAGAAGGAAAGGCAGAGACAGAGAAGTCTTCCATCTGCTGGTTCACTCCCCAGAGTGAACTCCCAATGGCTAGAACTGTGCCCATCTGAAGCCAGGAGCCAGGAGCTTCTTCTGGGTCTCCCACGTGAGTGCAGGGGCCCAAGGACTTGGGCCATCTTCTACTGCTTTCCCAGGCCACATGAGAACTGGATCAGAAGTGGAGCAGCCGGGACTTGAACTGGTGATCACATGGGAGGCCGGCACTGCATGCAGCAGCTTTACTTGCTACGCCATAGAGTCAGGCCCACAATCAATTTTCTGTTCATCATTTTAATAGCTTACTCAATTTCTGATACTTATATTTCAAGCTTCTAAATCTGTATTAGCTTGCAGGCAACAAAAATAGGGCAGCAACAATAATAAGTCTCCACTTTCAACTTCAGTTTCCCCAAATTAACTTTGAAGCTTCTGGAGAGCTACATGTGGCTTCAGAGTCACAGATTGCTAACTCTGAACTTAAGGGTTAGTGAGTTCCATTTCCCATATTCCAACTCTTTATGAACATTTTCAAGGACATCCAGATATCCATGAGTTTAGTCCACCTGATAGCCATCTTGAATCTTCCAATTTTATACTCTCCTGCTTTATGGCATATCTGTAATGTCTACCTAAAGCACCAATGTCTCTGCCAAAGATGCCAAATCAAAGATGACAATGTTCTCATAAGTCTACTGGTATTTGGCAGTCAAAGATGCTGAATATTGCTCTTAGATTAAATTACCAATGAAGATGCCTATAGTATTGAATGCACTGCTGTTACTTTTTATTTTCAAATATCCTACAGAAATTTTAATAACATGATAAACAATAACCTTTTATAATTTATCTAATCAATATTGAGTAATGCCAGGTGCTACAGTGGAGCCTAAAGATAAATGATTAGACAGAAAATCATCTGCTTTCATGAAACATACATATTAATGGAGGAGATAATCAATAAAAGAATAACAATCAAAAATAAATGCCAAATTATTAATGTGAAAGATTATAAAGACTGTGTAGGAAAATTGTTTGGTGCTATGAGAGTGATACTAAGTAGGAAGAAAATCAGAAAAGTCTTCCTTGAGAAAGAAAAAAATCAAAGAGAGTTATATTGGTGAATGGGTAAGAACACTCCAGAAAGTCTCGCCTTAAGACTCAGACTGGCTGTAGAAAAACCTGAATGAGTCACCCTGCTGCATACGTGGTGGGGAATCTTTATTCTGCCAAGGATCATTTGGATACTTACAGCCCTATTTGAAGGCCTTACAAAATTATTAACTTAAACATTAACATGCTATAGATTTATTGAATTTTGAGTTCCACCTGTGATTGTCTTGACAGTGCTAGACTTAATGATGTTCCCTATCCCTGACACCCTATGGTGAACAATTATTCTTGATGAACATTTTGTGTCTTCTCTCTGTTTCCTTTGAATGAGTCTTTTATTTCTCCTATAAGGTTCTAAAGTGCCTTCTTAAAATAATTCGTAAAAAGATCCAATATATCTTCTATTGAATCAGGTTTTCTGTACCTGAATACCAAATTGAACACAATTAATTTCCTTTTTTAAGGATTTATTTATTTATTTATTCAGAGTTACACAGAGAGAGGAGAGGCAGAGAGAGAGAGAGAGAGAGAGAGAGAGAGAGAGAGAGAGGTCCTCCATCCACTGGTTCACTCCCCAAGTGACCGCGACAGCTGGAGCTGCACCAACCCAAAGCCAGGAGCCAGGAGCTTCTTCTGGTCTCCCACGTAGGTACAGGGGCTCAGGACTTGGGCCATCCTCCACTGCCTTCCCAGGCCATAGCAGAGAGCTGGATCGGAAGTGGAGCAGCCGGGTCTTGAACCGGCACCCATATACGATGCCAGTGCTTCAGGCCAGGGCGTTAAACTGCTGCTCTGAACACAATGAATTTCTCAACATGTTAAACTTACCATATACTAAGAGGAAATGAAAGACATATACATTGTTTACACATCTACATTAAAAATGTTTTATCCAACTTTAAAATAGTGCCTTGAGATTTTCATGGGACATAGAGGTATTTTTATTCAAAACATCAATAAAAATTACAATAATATTCTAATTTTTAATCTGGATTTATTTAAGTTCTGGACATGAGCCTCTGGAGAGCTTCATATAATTCCAAAATCACAGATTGATAGCTTTGGATTTGAAATTAATGAGTTCAGTTGTCTCTATTAATCCCAGAAGAGCAAAAACTATCATGCTCATCCTACTGTGGAGGGAAGCCCATTACTGAAGTTACCTTTATGCCGATTATGTTGAATCACATCCCAGTCATACTGTTACCTGGCAATTCAAAGTACTTATTTCTCTAAATAGTTTTTGGCAGCAAGAATTCTTTCCTCTAGAAAGCCAGGGTAAGATGTTTTGTGAATGCTTGGCAATTTCCCCTTGGCTAATTTCTTACAGAACATCTCTTTCTTAGATGCCTGCTTTGTCACCAGCGAAGAGATCCGTCTCTTTTCTGTGAACATTGGGGTTTTGTGTTTTAATTGTTATTATAGATAATTGCACAAAAGCAGAGATAATAGTATAAAGACCCCTCCTCATGTACCTAATAGTATAAAGACCCCTCCTCATGTACCTATCACACAACTTGAACAATTATCAACATTCTAATGATTCTTTCTTTTAGTATTGGATTTCATTTAAAAATACTTATATGAAATATTTTGATATAAAATAATATCATAAAATAACAGTGAATGCTCAGGTATTACTGTCCTTATTTATCAGCAAGGAAGCAGAGGTTCATTGACTTACACAAGGCAAAATTAGAACTCTGAGTTTGGGGTCAGCATTGTGGCATGGCAGGTGGGGCCACCACCTGCAGTGCCAGCATTCTATATGGACACCAGTTTGAGTCCCGGTTACTCCACTTCTGATCCAGCTCTCTGCTATGGCCTAGGAAAGCAGTAGAAGATGGTCCAAGTCCTTGGGCCCTTACACCCACCTGGAAGGCCCAGAGGAAACTCCTGGCTCCTGGCTTCAGATCAGTGCAGCTCCGGCCCTTGTGGCCATATGGGAGTAAACTAGTGGATAGAAGACCTCTGCCTTTCAAATAAATAAAATAAATCTTTACAAAAAAAGAACTCGGGGGGCCGGTGCTGTGGTGCAGTAGGTTAATCCTCCGTCTGTGGCATCGGCATCCCATAGGAGTGTTGGTTCTAGTCCCAGTTGCTCCTTTTCCAATCCAGCTCTCTGCTATGGCCTGGGAAAGGAGTAGAAGATGGCCTAAGTCCTTGGGCATCTGCACCCACGTGGGAGACCCAGAAGAAGCTCCTGGCTCCTGGCTTTGGATTGGCTCAGCTCTGGCTGTTGCAACCATTTGGGGAATGAACTAGTAGATGGAAGACCTTTCTCTCTGTCTCTCCCCATTTGTAACTCTACCTCTCAAATAAATAAATAAAATCTTTTTTTAAAAAAAAGAATTCTGAGCTCTTGATCTCCTTTTTCTTTATCTTCATTTGTCTTTCAAATCATGTTTGCTTCTCTTTTCAAAGAGAGTGGATTCCATCTTCAGAGAGTTATGCAAACTCCCATCACTTTTTGAAGAAAATTTATTTAGTCTGTCAGGCACAAGATCTTCATGTGTATAATGGCATCTGTTATGCCCAGTTCTTCAAGTAGTGTAATTTACTTTCTGAGTGCAGTCCCTGTTTAATCAGTAAAATTTGTAACAGCTTTGATTGTTTTCTGCTTACTTGCTATCTTGAATGTCATTTGACAAACTCCAATTTAAGAATTCCATGCCCACAGACTGCTTCCCAGGTATGGTTTCAGATCTTCCAATCTCTGAACTAATCTCCCAAGAATCAATAAGGTTGGCTTGCATTTCCAGTATGCTTGTTGGACTGGCTTTCTTTGCCTGCTTAAGCCTGACCTCTTAAAACATGGTATACTTGGCTAGCTTTTGGATTTATTGCTTGGACTGACCTCTCAGGCTCTTCATAATGAACTTTCAGTAATTGCTAAGGTATTCACACCACAATAGTGAGTAGTAACTGTAGTTCTCTCAACAAAGCCTCTGACATATGGTAGTTTTACTTTGTCAGTTTAGACTGTAGTAGTTTGCAAGCATTGGTTATGTTGAAAAATCAGTTTAATGAAATAATGCATAATCTATTGCTCTTAAGCTGATTTTTAGCCCCTACATGTCTCTTCTCTATTTCCTACCTGTGAATCTTTGCTTTAATGCCCTTTTCTTTTTAGAAATGGAATCCGGAATCACTCCTTTGAATGTCTAGAGTTTCTTGTTGTTGAACTCCATAACTACCTGGCACCCCACTGGCTGCTTACATAATTTTTTCAAGCCAATTATCTGCCCAGACTTCAGTTTCTTGTAGCCAGTTGTTTTCTTTTCCTAGGCTCTGATAAGCTTATTAGCTGTATTTAAATAATATCAACAAATAATAATGTACAGCATCAACTGAGTGCCAAAGTCTAGTCTGCACTTTAAATGATTAAATCACTTACTTATATATCAGGTCTGATGTAAGTAATGTTATTTTGCTTTGATTTTCTATTGTCTGCTACTATATAGTTTGGATACCCATTTGGCTTCAAGATTAGTTTTTCTTAGCACCTGTAAGTCATTCTCACCTGTTCCAATTCCTCAACCACCACATACCCTATTGGTCATTGGACTGTTTTCATACTTATTCTTCTTTCAGTTTGTCCAAAATAAATAATTGAATAGGCAGTAAACAGCCATGCTGTACCATATTACAAGGTTTTTTGTGTAGTCTTTCTGGGATGAAGGATCTAAGAGTTTGGGATCTTTGGTTAAGTAGATAAAGATTAAAATCCTGTATGTAGGATGTTCTAACTGTAACCTGTTCATTTTCTCATTTGTAAGGTGACATTAGTAATAGTAATTACGTTCATAGAATAATTATGAGAATTAAAAGATTTTTCATATAAAATATGTAATGCACCCAGTCTTGGCACATAATACGGTTTCAAAAATTGTGAATAATATTAGTATCTGTTGCTTCTTTTTCAATATTTTATTGAATGTTGAACTTTTTGGGGTTGTGTTCTACCTTTAGTATTATTGGTCTAACAACTGAGACTGTATATGAAAAAGTTTTTATTTAGAAACAGAAGATTAATGCTTTTCACCTGATAACTTTCTCTATCTAACAATATAAGGATTCTATGGACAATAATACCAATCTTTGTATCATAGTAATAATGCATTTAGAATAATGCTTTGCACTTACATTGCAACATGTGAACATTTAAGATGTTGATATTATTTGCAGAAAAGAAGAATATGAAGATAATTAAAATAGTGTATAGAATGAATTAGTGGAGTGCTCAACTTGCCAGAGGGTCTCTGCCAAAGGAAACTAATTTTTAAATTAAAATTGAAAGCAGTAATAAATACTGTTAGTAACTAAAAATTAGGGCACATTTAAAAATGTAACAGATTAGAGACCCAAAAAGCAATATCTTTATTTGAATGCTTTCAGATTCCTGGTCTTGTTCAATGTCTTTAGGGTACCAATAGAGGTTTTCTTTTTGGTAGTTTCCATATTTCCTAATTTTTGATCATTTTCAATTAGCCAACACACTTATGCTAACAGCTTCTGTGTCTGAAAATCATTCAGTAAGTGTCAGGAGAGAAAATTAAAAACATAAGAAAGTCTCTTATCTCAAGGATCATACCATCTACAGCTAGAAGAGATGTACACACCTGAAAAGCTAACAACAGTAACAAAACATGAAAGGACAGAAATCTAAAAAAGATGAGATTCTGGAAGACAATGAGTGGTATTGGTAGTAAGTTCCAGAGAACTTCAGAGGAGGGCATATGTATTCTAGCTACAGTGATCTGGGAATGCCTTTCTTGGGACAGACAGCATTGGATCTGGTTTTGTATGCTGTGTAGGATTTGCACACTCTCACATATCTTTCATTTATTCTGAAAAGTTATCTATTCTTGTCGTCTTATTAACATCCTTAGTGGCTCACAGAAGTTTCACTGGAGCATAGCAGGATATCAGGGTTAAGCACTGGGAGTTGTAGGTCTCAAAGCCCCTAGGTTTTTGCTACATATCCTGAACAGCTGGTAGAAATCCTGTAGTATCACTCCCTACATTTCCTTTCCCAACTCAAAGAATTTTTCCTGGGAATCTTTATCTATGAAGGACAGCCTATTCTTCAGTTCTCATAAAAAAATGTTTGTGGCAAAATGGTTGAAATTTACCCATTACTCAGTCATCCTGATTGGGAAGTGGGCAGCTGCCCTAATCCACAGGAATGTTGGTTCACAAGGGAGCCGGGTAGTGTAAAATGTGGATAATGGACTACACATGCTCATTTGTTATTTTCATCATTGATGACAGTACACAATTTGCCACTGCTCTTGCATTTTTCTATCCATTCATTTTGAGTTGGCTGAGCCAGATGCAAATCACTCTCTTCTTTTCTTGCCTGCACTCCAGATGCTGTTTACAAGACTGAAAATGTGTGGAGGGCCCTAAGCAATGCAATGGTGCTTGTATTTGGATAGTTACAACATGAAGACTGAAGCTTTCGTAGACTATGTGTCAGTTGCTTACTATACTGTGAACCTTCTGAGGTGAAAGTGCTTCTGTTTGGCAAAGTTGTAATTATCTATTCATTATTGCTTTAGACTGAGAAAAAATTAAAAATCCAAGCTGCCACTGGCTCGGGCCCTGGCAAACATGCACTTTCTGTTCTTGAAAGTCTCTTGCTTCGCATCTGAAAATGAAACCAGTTAATAGAAACAGTGCTTGTTATGGTAAATTAAACTTCTTGAGAGCTTTGAGAATTGAGAGCTTTAAGTTCCATTTGAAATCCAGGGTGGATTAGGTAGCCCTCTAAATAACCCAAAGCTATACCAGGTCAGCTCACTTTGTGAGAGCTCACTCTCAGGCATAAGTATGATTTCAAATTTCCCATAAAGTGTAAATGAGGATCTGATTGCACATGAATGACACATTTGCCTCTATTGAAAAATTAATTTTATGTCCTGTAAGAAGCTGATTAATGACGCTGTCACCTTATACTCTAGCAAAAACCAGCATTGCATAAAAACCAATATTTAATTAAACACCTTGGTTTCCATGAGTGCTATCACGAAATTAACTGACATGAGAAACTAATGGGTCACTGTCTTTATGGGCTACAAACATTATATGGAGAATATTGTAGAGTGCCCTTTTATTAAAACAATTAATGTTGATATTTATGTTATTAAAATGGATAAAAATGAAAAGTCTACAAATTATGTGTGTGTGTTTTCTGTCAAAAATGAATAATTAATTGCTCTGGTGTAAGGTATTTTAACAATAATAAGAAATTAATTAGTTGTGTTTGGACATAATTTAAGAAGTTGTTACAATGAATCCAATCATGAAGGAAATATACTGTGACTTAATGAAAGGCTGTCATTATTGTAAGTAAATTTGACAAATCACGAATTGGAACTATTGCATCTTGGTTAGAATAAAAACATAGCTATGAGGTGGGCATTTGGCCTAGTATTAAACTGCCACTTTGGATGCCTGCCTCCCATTTGAAAGGCCTTTGTTTAAGTCCAGCTTCCTGTTGATTCCAACCCTGAGAGCAGGGCATGGCTCAAGTAGCTGAGTACCTGCCATCCACGTTGGAGTCCTAGATTGAATTCATGGCTCCTAACTTTGGCCCTGGCCCAGACTCAGCTGTTGTGGGAATTTGGTGAGGGAAGCAGGAGATGGAAGATCTGTCTGTTTGTCTGTCTCTTTGACCCTGCAATAAATAAAAGTCCTCAAAATAATTGTGCAAGTAAAATCATTGGTTTCCCACAAGATGCCAAAGATGTTTCCTGTGTATTCTTCTGTAGATATTTACTTCTTTCACCTTTTGCTGAAAACACTTTCTGTGTAATAATAGAACTATGTTAATTGAAACTGTGTATAAAATACTGAAGGGCCTATAATAAGAATTTGTAGGCAAAATTTATTCTACTGAAAGTAATAAGGCAAGGTAGGGAGATTTTTCCATCTATCAACCTTAAATCCTATTCACATGTTGAACAGAGATCAGGTTTTCTCACTTTTACAACTCACCAGTGATAGCTCTTTTCTGAAACCAAGAATTGCTTTCCTTTGATTCTGCATGCAAAACAAAAGTTGTTATATTTGTAACATTACAACTATTTCCTGAGCAGTGGGAATGTCATGAATACTGTTTTTGAGGCCATGTGACATTTAAAGATGCCCATGTGCCACAGAAGGCTAAGAACTACATCTCTTTCTTAATTAGAAATACACTAAGAATCCCCCTTTAGGAGTCTTGCTGCTCCTGCTGTTGAACTTCTGAGGCAACTTTGCTTCCCATGTAATCCTTGAGAAAATCTTTTGTCACTCTTTTTATTTAACTTACAACTCAATCAAGTTATTGAAAAAAACAGTTCCATGAGCTGATGACCAACAAATTTTTGTGTCAAATTTTGGAAGACAAATATTTTTGGGATTCAAAATATTCTTATTGTTGAAAATCAATACACTTTTAATGTTGATTAAAAAATAAAAACCAAGCTGAGATGAAGAAATGAGACATAACTGACAGCTGGTTCTTGGCTATGCTGGGAACAGAATCTTGGTTTCTCAGCTCAGTTAAAAGCACCACATCTTCTCATTTTCGGTAACTGTAAATAAAAATAGGTGGTAGAATGTATATATTATTCAATAAAAAACCTTTTTTTTCTAAAATAGGATGAAAAAAATTTAGATGTGTCCACAGTTTGAAATCACTGCCAAGTACTAAAAGAAAAACTTTATCAAACAAATGGAATATAATCCATAGAATAAGGATCAATGAGTTAGTCCATACTAAGATAAGTGAACACTTTAATCAATAGAGGAAGGAAGGAAATAAAAAAGACTTATTTACTTATTTACAGTAGAATTCAAATTTATAAATGCAGAATTAATGCTGGAAGCAGAAAATCACCATTGATAAATAAAGTAATTATTTCAGTCAAGAATCATCAATGGGTGA
Organism: Sylvilagus floridanus; assembly: GCA_949820135.1. NCBI lineage: Eukaryota > Metazoa > Chordata > Mammalia > Lagomorpha > Leporidae > Sylvilagus > Sylvilagus floridanus. Next base: position 63,266,913 of record OX463223.1, on the reverse strand, counting down.
TAAAATTAGTGGGCAAATCTGTTATGAGAAATAGGTTCTCTTTATGACTTCAAAATGTCCCTACAATATGCTTCTTACAATGAGGAAATTAGTGATGTAGACCTGCAAAAATATTTTTGTAGATACCACTTTCACCAAAAGATCAAGGTTAACCACACAAACAATGAGGGGTATCATTATAATGGACCTTCTAATATAATACATCACAGGACAAAAATATTATTTCTGTGATACCTTTGCCAAAAATGTCTAACCAAAGTTTTGTCATTAGGAAACATTAGGCAAAATCTAAATAAAGAGAGCTCTGCAAGATAACTAGCCTTTACCGTTCAAGTGTGTCAAGGTCATGAAACACAAGGAAATTCAGTTTTAAAGAGACTAATGAGATACAACAATTGATGTAATGAATGATCCAAGATTAGTTCCTAGAGCAAAAAAAAAAAAAAAAAAAAAGGAAATTAGTGGGGCAACTGGCAAAATTGAGTAAGGTCGGGAGATGAGAGTACTTTATAATAGTTAATTTCCTGATTTTGATACTTTTAATGTGATTATGTAATACGTTAACTTCTTGGGAATCTGGGCAAGGGTATAGGAGAATTCTTTGTGTCACTTTTGCAACTTTTTTATAAGTCTCAAATTACTCCAAAGCAAAAATTAAAAAAAAATAAGGCATGCTCCATCAAATATCTTAGACTGAGGACCAATAAATGAAGATGATTTCCAAAAACTTGAGGACCCTGCCTCCTTAAGGACCTCATTATTCTTATGCCTCCACTTCTATCATTCAGATATTTGCAAGTTTTAGCCCCTCACCCTCACCTTCCTGACATATCTGACATGGGACAATATAAAATATCTATTCCTCAACATTGGATAGACATAACTTTCCTACACTTAACATTTCAGGAAACAAAATCAAAATACAAAAGTTCACTTGATTGCAGTTCATCTTTTGGAAGGTAATAAAATAGTCATTAATAAAATTACTCTTGTGGGAAAATTTAAGCTTAAAAAACTGGTTTTCCTGATGCATCACTGTCTGAATCATACTGCTTCTTTCTACTCCAAATAGGTTATATTTTTGTAATTTTCAGTTCTCAAAGTGGCTGAGGCCACATATATTTATTTATTTATTTATTTAAATGCTGAGAGAGAGAGAGAGATTTCATCTACTGGTTCACTCCCCAAATGGCTGCAATGGCTCGAACTTGGTTGGTCCAAAGTCTGGAGCCAGGAATTTCTTCTGGGTCTCCCATGTGGGTACAGGGGTCCAAGGGATTGAGCCATCTTCCACTGCTCTCCCAGGCATTTTCAATGACATGTTCTTGTGTACAGCATTTTAAAGTAAAAGGAGATCAAAGATGAACAAATTAGGGGTGGGCATTGTGATGCAGTTCTGATGCTGTCTAGGAATATCCACTTCCCATATCAGAGTGTGGGTTTGAGTGTCTACTAACCTGCTTGTGATCCAGCTTCCTGATAATGCATCCAGGGAGGCAACAGATGATGACTCACATGTTTGTGACCCTTATGGGAGACTTGAATTTGGTTCTGGGTTCCTGGGTTTTCCTGGTGCAACCTTGGGTCTTGAAGGCATTTGGGGAGTGAACCAGTGGATGGAAGAAATATCTCTCTCTTTCTCCCCCATCCCAATCTCTTGCTCTCTCTCTTTCTCCCTCACTTTGCCTTCCAAATAAATAAACATTTTTTAGAAAGACTAACAATCTAACTTTCCAGTGCTGTAATAAAAATGAAGAATTATAATAAAAATGAATAGATTTCTTTAAGAGATTCCGCTGGGTTGTGCATTGTGGTGCATTGGGTTGAGCTGCCCACTTGAGACACCTGCATCTCATATCAGAATGTTGGTTCAGTCTCAGATACTCTGCTTCTGATATAGCTTCTTGCTAATGTATGTAGGAGACAGCAAATTATGATCCAAGTACTTAGGTTCCTCCTGAACGTGTGGGACACCAGGATGGAGTTTCTGCCTCCTGGCTTCAGACTAGAACAGCAACAGCTGTTGCAGGTTCGGGTAGTGAACCAGCAGATGGAAGATCTCTTTATTCTCTATCTTTTTTTTTCTATCACTTTTTCAAATAAATAAATCATTTTAAAAATATACTTTAATATGTAAAATTTAAATCCAGACATAGTAATACTACTACTAATAATAGCTTTACTGATGTCATAAATAAGAGTGTTAATTGTTAAATTGACAATGGGAGTCACTGTGCACCTGCTCCATGCAGGACCTCTGTCCTTAATGTGTAGTACTATGAGAATAACGGTAAAACTACTACTCAAACAGTACTTTATACTTTGTGTATCTGTGTGGGTGAAGTCTGTTGAAATCTTTACTTAGTATATACTAAGTTGATCTTCTGTATATAAAGATAATTGAAAATGAATCTTGATGAAGAATGGGATGGAAGAAGAAGTGGGAGATGGAATGGTTGTGGGTAGGAAGGAGGTTATGGGGGGAAAAGCCGCTATAATCCAAAAGTTGTACTTTGGAAATTTATATTTATTAAATACAAGTTTAAAAAATAACTTAAAAAATAATAGCTATCATTTACTGATCATGTACGGTAGTCACTGTGATGTGAGCCTTATATATATTTTGAGTTTGGTTCTCAGAATTCTATGAAACAAGTAATAGTATTATTCACATTTTAAAGATAAAGTAATCATAATTGATAAAAAAGCATAACTCAACCAAGGTTCATATGCAACAAAGATTTGATTTTATGAATGGAATTGTCTATATGTAGAGTTAATGAGTTTTCCGTAGGCCTATATTGACTAAACTGAGTTCAGTATTTTTGGTAATGACTAAATCATGTCAGTAAATAGTTATTAATTTTTGTCATATCAAACATTGGGATATTTGAAACACTCAATGTTTAAAAATTATTAAAGCATAGTATTTAGATAGTTGACACGCATTTTAACATCTATTTGAATCGAGACCCAAAGTTGGATGCAGATGTTTTGGAAAGTGCAATGTATCATTAAACACAATAATAGAATCCCCATTCTCCAGCACTTAGTGCACCAGATTAAGGTTATGATAGATATCACCAGTGATCACTTATTTGCATGAAAATGAGGTTTTCAGTTCATTCATATTGCGTATGTGTCATCAAGCAGTAAAAACATATATAAAATGGATATGAAAAGGAAGCATGGCTTGGTGAATGGTTACTGGAAACACTGGTTTGTTATTTTCTGGCAGGAAAGAATGGTAAACATTCTTAGAACTCCCTCCACTAAAAAAAAATCATTAAGGGAATAAAGGGCCAAACAAGCAAAAACATTCCTGTGGATTAAAACAGAAATTTCTTTGGGAGTAGTTCCTTTACTGTTTTTGTAGTTTGGCAGCTGTCAACATCTCAAAATATCATCTCACCCAAACTGTTGAAAGAAAGAAACCCTTTGATTTCCCTCTTGAGACTCTGAGACTGAAAATGGAATCTTTGTAGTCCCAGCTCCATCTCAGACAGTACCCCTGCTTTATATTCTAGTTGGCAGAAACATGTAATTCCTAAGTAGTTAATTAAATAAGTTTTATCATTTTAGCTTGCTTTCAAAAGGAAAAAAAAAAGAAAGTAAATCTCTAACATGCTTTTCTCTTTATTACCCATCTTAAGAGACTAAACATCACATTTCTTGCATCATTAATAATGCAAATTAGTTTTTGTTTGTGTCTCACATAAGACTATAATTAGAAGTAAATATTTAATGCCTAGATCAGAAAATCAAATCTTATCCACAGAAATTGTGTTCTCAAACTACAGGAAGTTAATGTGAGAAAGATTGCATGTACTGAATTTTTTGTTTATTTAACCTTTCTTGGTTTTCCTTCACTATCAATGGATTACTTTGTAACTATTTATTAAACAGTAATATATTCCTATACTCATTCTCCCTCAATCTTCAGAGACATCAACAGCATGAAATATTATACATATAGTCTGTTAAAAATAAGAGAAAATCAGTATTCATAATACCTGAACTTTGAATTTTATATGATTTTAGCAATCTAAAAGTTGCATCATTATTCAGAATGCAATTAGAGAATTTGTTTATTTACATCATTTTTGCTGCTTTATTTAAAAATGTTAATCTACTGAAGATACAAAACTAATTGTGGTGATTTGGTCATTAAAAGAATTCTGTAGATGTTATATTTTCAATTTATCAATTGAGTTAAAACTGCCTACAGGGTAATCTATTGTTTGAGATGGTCATTATGCCAAAATCATTATTTGTGGACTTAATGTTCCAGGTTATTTTCCCAGCTTTACTTTTCACTTGTAATAATATGTGAGCACAGAATGAATCTATTACTGTGAAATAGGGATTAGTATAATATCTTTATTCATTAGAGTGATAAAACAGATAAAACAAAATTTACTAACAGAACACAATGTTAATTTTTATTGAACACAATTTTATGGCAGCGTCCAAGCAAAGGAAAATTCCGTTATTTTGTAATCTTATGATAAATGTAATAACAAAAGCGAAGCTTCAAGAATAAGTCTTTTTCCATTTATCTGATGATGGATACCTAGGTTGCTTCTATATTTGGCTATTGTGAATAATGCTGCAAAGAACGTGTAGGAGTGCAGTTATCTCTGGAATATCATTTCAATTCCTTTAGATATATGTGTATACTCAGAAGGGAGATTATTGGATCATGTGGTAATATAATTCTACTTTTTGTTTTCTGAGGAACCACTATACTGTTTTTTCTAGTGGCTGCATTAATTTACATTCCCAGCAACAGTACACAAGGGTTCCCTTCTCTCCACATCCTCATCAGCTCTTGCTATTTTCATGTATTTTGGTAACAGCCATTCTAGCAGGTTTGAGGAGATATCCCATTGCTGGGAAATAAAACTACATAATGGAATTACTCTCCAGTTTTTAAAAAGAAGGAAATTTTAATTTGGGGTAACATGAGTGTACCTGGATGACATTATACTATATGATATAAGCCACGCACAGAAAGACAAATATCCCACAAACTCACTTATACATAGAATCTTAAGAAAAATTGATATTTTAGAAGTAAGACTAGAATGATGTTGCCAGAGGATGGGAGAGGAGTGTAAGGGAAAAAACTTATATTGATCAAAGGGTAAGTTTGTTAGGCAGGAAAAATGAGTTCTTGTAATCTATTACACAGAATGGAGCCTATAGTAAATAATAACGCATTGTACATTTCAAAACTGCCACTGTATAGATTGAAATATTTTCAACAAAGAATGATGAGTAAATGAAATGATATTTTGTTAATGTCCTGTTTTAATCATTTCATGTTATAAACATATATCAAAATATCACATTGTGCTCTATAAATATATACAATTGTTTACCAATTAAAACTTATAAAACTAAAGAAATGTGTCTTTTAGGGCTCAACATTTTAACATCTCTATTAGATCAATATTATAGAAACAGAGTTCATTTAAATTTCTCTTAAAACGTTAGAAAGTGGATTTTAATAATGAAGTTAAGAACAGTATGTTTTGCTTTTCTGCATTGCTTCCAAAACTATTGACTTAGTCAAAAGCAATTTTACAAGTGTCATAAACTTGCTAGTCTCCTTATGAAAAAGTACAGCAGAAGAAAATGAGAGATTGAATATAATTATTCCTGGACCTAAGTGAAAATACACCAACTGCTTAGTTTTAGCTTCGAGAAGTATAAATTGTGATTATTATTATGTTGAGCTTCTTTAGAAAGAACATGAGAATTTCCCTGTACTAAAGGGAGAGGGTGGAACCTTTGGCTTAATTCCAGGATTTGGAACAGTTTTATTCAAGGTCACTTATTCCCATGTGAATGTGGTCAAACTGCTAGGGTCTGACTTGCACAAAATAACATGTACTATAGCCTGTCAATATTTGTAATCATCCATACTTATTAAATATTTGTTGTATATGTACTAAATATGTATCAGTCATAGGGAAAACAGTAGTGATCGAAATAGATTTTCTTCCATGAAGAGTGTCAGAAATTAATAGTGGAAATAACTGAACAAAAAAATCACAGTAACATTTGGTTTGGCTAGATTGTGAGAAGCACAGCATTCTGGAAGGAGTGGTCTTATGAAGTCTACAAAGCTGGAGGGTTGTGCTTTATATTGGTTTGGCATACCTGAATTAGCCGTTCATATTTGCATTAGGGAAAATACATTTCAAGGTGAATTAGTAGTTTGGAACAAGCCAGATCAATTTATCTGAGATAGTTTTATTATCTTTTAAAATCTGTATAATTGCTGTACTGCTGAAATAAATGAAAGATGTGGAAACACTTTGGAAACTGTGAGTGAGTGATATTTAAGATTATTATTTTTGCTCCCTTCTCCTTTTATGTTTCTTCTTGATATTTATCAAGCCAGATCCTTATTCTCTTCTCTGGATAATACCTTGTGAATCTGATAAATGATTTCTTAATAGTGTGTTAATTGGTAGTGGTGAATTAAGTTTCTCTTGCAAACTTTTAGTAAAAGCCTCTTAAAGCCCTTTTTATTCTAAAGGAGTAATTAATGATGAGAACTGTAGACATTGTTGCACACTAAGAGGAAAGATATTTTAGTGTTTTGCTCTATGGGCTAGTAGAGATTCCTCAATGCCGCTAGGTAGGAGACCACTTATTCCTCTCACTCCTAGAGCCAATTTTGGTCATACCAAAAAACATTTATTTGAATCAGCATATCATTTAATGTTCATAGTAACCGTTTGAAGAATCCACAGCCAGAGTTATACAGCAAGTTGGTGATAGACGACAAAGCAGGAAAACAGGTCTACTGACTCTGGGCAGTATGTATGCTGTAACAGTACTTTTTTAAAAAACATATTTAGTGTTATGTTTAAGTGAAATCTTCTGGCACAATTCTAACCAGGGGATTCCAATACAATCCCATCAAGGTGGCATGTACCAAGGCCATCTCACTAGTCCAAGTGATCAATTTCAGTTCACAATTGATCACACTGATAGGTCTAAGAGTCAAAGGGATGACACAAACAAGACTAGTGTCTGCTAATACTAACTGATAGAATGAAAAAGGGAGAGAATGATCCAACATGGGAAGCGGGATACACAGCAGACTCATAGAATGGCAGATGTCGTAAATAGCACTCTGGCCTCAGAATCAGCCCTTAAGGCATTCGGATCTGGCTCAAGAGCCCATGAGAATATTTTAGGCATGGAAAGCTAAGACACTGTGAAAAACAAAAAAAAGAAGACCTAAATGAAAGATCTCTTGCTAGTGAGATCCCAGTGGAAAGAACGGGGCCATCAAAGAAGGAGGTACCTTTCTCTGAAGGGAGGAGAGAACTTCCACTTTGACTATGAGCCTGTTGGAATAAGATCGAAGTCGGCGAACCCTAAAGGCTTCCATAGCCTTGGGAACTCATGACTAGAGCCTAGGGAGATTACTGACGCCATAAACAAGAGTGTCAAATTGTTAAATCAACATCAGGAGTCACTGTGTACTTACGTCTCATGTGGGATCTGTCCTTAATGTGTTATCCAATGTGAAATAATGCTATTACTAGTACTGAAACAGTATTTTTACACCTTGTGTTTCTGTGTGGGTGCAAACTGATGAAATCTTTACATAGTATATACTGAATCGATCTTCTGTGTATAAAGATAATTGCAAATGATTAAAAAATCTTGGTGTTAAATTGGAAATTGCATAGATAATTAATCATTTCTTTAAAAAAATCATGTAGGATCTCTGTCCTTAATGTGCTGTACATTGTGAATTAATACTATAACTAGTACTCCAACAGTATTTTCACTTTGTGTCTCTATGTGAGGGCAAACTGTTGTAATCTTTACGTAATATCTACTAAACTGATCTTCTGTGTATAAAGAGAATTGAAAATGAATCTTGATGTGAACAGAAGGGGAGAGGGAGCGGGAAAGGGTAGGGCAGCGGGAGGGAGGGAAGTTATGGGGGGGAGCCATTGTAATCCATAAGCTGTACTTTGGAAATTTATATTCTTTAAATAAAAGCTTTATATATATATATATATATATATATATATATATATATATATAAATAAATAAATGAAATCCTCTGTATAACTCATACACACAAAAATAGATAAAAGTAAAGACACTTCTCTGAAGATGATTTTGGAGGCTCAGAACAACAACTTTCTTGGTTTTTTTTTTTTTACGTTTTTCAACTTAATAGTTTACTTATTTCATGAGATAACATATTTTAAATTTACCTTACAGGAAAAGGCTTAATGCTCTACTAAATAAAGAGTTCAACAAATAAAAAGTAAAAAGACCATAGATCATCAGGAAAATAGCAAAGGCTATAAACAATATCAAATGACAATATGTTTAACCTCATTCAGATCAATTTAATTTTAAAACAGTCATGAAATAATTAAAACTATAGCATGTAATTCTTATTATGTTTCTAACAAAGATTTAAAACAAAATTTGACAAAACACTGCATATGCAGAAAAACTGATACACACGAACATAGTTTTTGTTATTTAGAGGTTTTTTTTTTTTTCAAAGATTTATTTATTTATTTGAAAGGCAGAGTTACAGATAGGGAGAGACAGAGGCAAAGAGATCAAAAAGATCTTTCATCTACTGACTCACTCCCCAAATGCCCACAACAGCCAGGACTGGGCCAGGACTAAAACAGGAACTAAGAGCTTCTTCCAGCTCTCCCAGCTTCTTCCAGCTCTCCAAGGGTGCAAGCACTTGGGCCATCTTCTGCTACTTTTCCAGGTCATTAGCATGGAGCTGGCTCAGAAGTGGAGTTGCCAGGAAATGACCCAGTGCCTATATGGGATGCTGACATTATAGGCATCAGCTCAACTCACTGCACCACAATACCACAACCACTGTTTTTGGAGATTTAAAAACAAATTTAATCCCATATATGAGGAAGAACATGCAATATTTATCTTTTTGTGTAATGTTTATTTCATGCTACGTGAATGCACTCCAGTTCCAATCATTGCCCTGCAAATGATAGAGGTTAATTCTTTTATATAACTAAATAATATTCCATTGTACTTATATGCCACATTTTATTTATGAATTCACCTGATGATGGACACCTTGGTAAACTCCATATTTTGTCTATTGTGAACAGTGCTGCTATAAACATGGTGGCATACAAACTGATGTGTAGCTCAATGGGACAGAATAGAGAGCCCAGAATTAATCCATGTAATACAGCCCATTGATATCTGATAAATGTTCCCAAAACAATCATTCGAGAATGTATAGTCCTTTCATTAAATGGTTGTGGGGGCCGGCACAGTAGGTTAATCCTTGGCCTGCGGAGCCAGCATCCTATATGGGCACCGGTTCTAGTCCCGGCTGCTCCTCTTCCAGTCCAGCTCTCTGCTATGGCACTGGGATGGAGTAGAAGATGGCCCAGGTGCTTGGGCACCTCACCTGCATGTGAGACCAGGAAGAGGCACCTGGCTCTTGGCTTCGGATTGGCACAGTACCAGCTGTTGCAGCCATTTGGGGAGTGAATCAATGGAAAGGAAGACCCTTCTCTCTGTCTCTCTCTCTCTTTCATTGTGACTCTACCTCTCAAATAAATAAATAAAATAATCTTTAAAAAATAAGTGATTCTGGAAAAACTTTATTCATATATTTAGAAGAAATTAGATCTTTATATTCTATCATCGCTTACCTGCCTCTTTTCACAACCCTAATGATGTTCCTAAGAAGCTCTTAGTGTACGTTGACAACCATTGCACGACACTACATTGCTGTATAATTCAGAGTATTTCTAAAGTGTCAACTCTAAACAATGGGCCTATTTCTGTCATACTACATACATTCCCTGAAGTAGCTGGTAGATTTCATATTTCCAAGCTACCATGAGAAATTGTAAGGGATATAAAGACATTGCTGCTGGTTCCTTTTCCCACAAAGTAATACATTAACCAATTCAATAAATTTACTCAACAAATATTTACTTAGTGAGCCTATTATGGTTCAATTGCTCTGCTGTATACCGAAGATACACCAGTGAGCAAAACAGTCAAAATTTTACTCATAAGGCTTATATTCTACATTTTGTTAAAGGCATGAACCCTGGAGTCATAATATCTACATTTTTTAAAGATTTATTTACTTATTTATTTGAAAGAGTTACACAGAGAGAGGAGAGGCAGAGGCAGAGAGAGAGAGAGGTCTTCCATCTTCTGGTTCATTTCACAACTTTACAAATTCACAATTGGCTGCAATGGCCGGAGCTGTGCTGATCCGAAGCCAGGAGCCAGGAGCTTCTTCCTGGTCTCCCACATGGGTGCAGGGGCCCAAGGACTTGGGCCATCTTCTACTGCTTTCCCAGGCCATAGCAGAGAGCTGGATTGGAATTGGAGCAGCCAGGTCTCGAACTGGCACCTATATGGAATTCCGGCACCCCAGGCCAGGTCATTAACCTGCTGCACCACAGTACCAGGCCCCATATTATCGACATTTTAATCTCAACTCCACAACTTGATATTTACAGGACCTTGTTCCAGTTACCTATTATTTTCTCCCCATTCTTCTCATCTGTATAATAAAGACTATTAATAATGCTTACTTCTCACAATAGTTTTGCAGATTAAGAGTTAATATTTGCAAAATGTAGCATATGACAAACAAGATAAATTCAAATAGTGGAAGAACACAGAAAATAAATAAGTAAAGAAGACAACAAACAAATAAGTAAGTAAGATGTTGGAAAATGCTATAGAGAAAAATAATACAAAGAAGCTATAAATGTGCCTGTGATGCTTTGGGAAATTACAAGGAAATTAATGCTACTGTAGCAGAGTCAGAAAGGAGGGGTAGTAATAAGGGTCACTGATATAATTGTATACCTTGTTCAATGTGGATTGTTTCACAACAATGCGTAACTACTGTTTTGGAAAGCAGTGCCCTTCAATAGCAAAGATTAAAAATTGTAGGCTGACAGTATATTGCTAATGCCTATTAAGTATCTACAAATAGAGGTTGCCTTAAGGAGGTAGAAAACAGTGTCCTGCTTTACAAGAATAGAGTGACTTTTTGATGTAGGTAAGGGGAAGAGGTGTCACAGTTACATTTATGTGTCTATAATTTCCCCCTTTCTAATGCAATGGTCTGCTTCAGTGGATACTATGAAACAGAGAATTCTAAACATAATTTGCCCTGTTCCAGTACTCAAAACTGGCAGTGAGGTGCTTTCCTTTCCAAATATATCTGAGCTGAGTTTTAGAGATTGCATCACCAAAAATGGGAAATTGACTTTTAAATTAGCTTCAGGATACTTCATACAAGTATATGTGGCATCATGTATCTTTCCTCTGTGACGGGCCTATTTCATGTGGCGTAATAATCTCTATGTTCATTCAGACTGTTTTAAATGAAAGAATTTCATTCTTTTTAAAGAATAGTATTCCATTATGTATATGTGCAACTCTTTTTTATTCATTCCTTTGTCAATAGACAATTGAATTTTTTTCTGTATGTTTGCTATTGTGAATAGTTTTGTAATGAACACTATATCATTTATTGAGTAAATATTCCCATAACTGGAATTTTTGGATCATATGGTAGTTCCAATTTTAGTTTTCTGAGAAGCCTGCATACTGTTTTCTATAGTGCTTGTAACAGTTTGCATCAATTTGTACTGTGCACTTTAAAATGTGTTAAGCAGATAAATCTCATGTTAAATGTTCTTATTAAAATCAAGTAATAAAAAGATAATTTGAACATTACATGAGTATATACATGTATGAAAGTATCAAGTGGCATTCTGTGTCAGTTAAAATTTTAAAAAAGGAAAACATCATTCTGAGTGAATTAAGCCAGTCCCAGAGGGACAAATATCATATGTTCTCCCTGATCAGTGACAACTAATTGAGCACCAAAGGGGAAACCTGTTGAAGTGAAATGGACACTATGAGAAACAGTAACTTGATCAGCTCTTGTGCTGACTGTTGTTGTACAATGTAATACTTTATCCATTTTAGTTTTTTTTATTCTAGTAATATTGGTTGAACTCTGTAATTAACAAACAATTATTCTTAGGTGTTTAAATTTTAACTGAAAAGTGATCCCTGTGAAATATAAGAGTGGGAATAAGAGAGGGAGGAGATGTACAATTTGGGACATGCTCAATCGGAACTGCTCCAAATGATGGAGTTAGAATTGTGCCAGGGGATTCCAATACAATCCCATCAAGGTGGCATGTACCAAGGCCATCTCACTAGTCCAAGTGATCAATTTCAGTTCACAATTGATCACACTGATAGGTCTGAGAGTCAAAGGGATCACACAAACAAGACTAGTGTCTGCTAATACTAACTGATAGAATCAAAAAGGGAGAGAATGATCCAACATGGGAAGTGAGATACACAGCAGACTCATAGAATGGCAGATGTCCTAAATAGCACTCTGGCCTCAGAATCAGCCCTTAAGGCATTCAGATCTGGCTCAAGAGCCCATGAGAATATTTTAGGCATGGAAAGCCAAGACACTGTGGCAAAAAAAAAGAAGACCTAAATGAAAGATCTCTGCGAGTGAGATCCCAGTGGAACGAATGGGGCCATCAAAGTAGGAGGTACCTTTCTCTGAAGGGAGGAGAGAACCTCCACTTTGACTATGAGCCTGTTGGAATTAAGATTGAAGTCAGCAAACCCTAAAGGCCTCCATAGCCTCAGCAACTCATGACTAGAGCCTAGGGAGATTCCTGACGCCATAAACAAGAGTGTCAAATTGTTAAATCAACTTCAGGAGTCACTGTGTACTTATGCCTCATGTGGGATCTGTCCTTAATGTGTTGTCCAATGTGAAGTAATGCTATAACTAGTACTGAAACAGTATTTTTACACCTTGTGTTTCTGTGTGGGTGCAAACTGATGAAATATTTACTTAGTATATACTGAATCAATCTTCTGTATATAAAGATAATTAAAACTGAAAAAAAAATCTTGGTGTTAAATTGGAAATTGCATAGAAAATTAATCAATTTTTAAAAAAAATATATCATGTATAATCTCTGTCCTTAATGTGCTATACATTGTGAATTAATACTACAACTAGTACTCCAACAGTATTTTTCACTTTGTGTTGCTATGTGAGGGCAAACTGTTGAAATCTTTACTTAATATATACTAAACTGATCTTCTGTATATAAAGAGAATTGAAAATGAAACTTGATGTGAATGCAAGGGGAGAGGGAGTGGGAAAGGGGAGGGTTGCGGGTGGGAGGGAAGTTGGGGGGGGAAGCCATTGTAATCTATAAGCTGTATTTTGGAAATTTATATTCTTTAAATAAAAGCATTATAAAAAATTTTAAAAAAGGAAATTTTTAATGAATATATTTAGTACTTTAGTTGGGGATGATTTTATCATGGGTGTATGCATATTATCCAGTCTCATCAAGAAGTAGACATTAAAAGTATACAATTTTTTCTATATGAACTCTGTAAAACCAAAACACACACGAAAATTTATTTAGAAAGAAATATTGAAATACATAACTAAAATCAGATTTAAATCATGCTATGAATGATACATTAAAGGTTATTTAAAAAGATAACACATTATGTATAAGTGATTATTACTTTTTTTTTTTTTTTTTTTTTACAGACAGAGTGGACAGTGAGAGAGAGAGACAGAGAGAAAGGTCTTCCTTTTGCTGTTAACATGCATTAACCTATGTTTCTTTAAAGTTATTTATTTTTCAATATTGCTTGAATTCCAAATGTTAAAAATGAAGCTCATTGATTTTATGTTGATCTATCAATACAGTTGTAGGTATCATTAACCCTGACTGTACTTTTGAGTCTAATTTTTTTTCAATTTTTATTTAATAAATATAAATTTCCAAAGTACAACTTTTGGATTATAGTGGCTTTCCCCCTGCATAACCTCTTTTCCACTCACAACCATCCCATCTCCCACTCCCTCTCCCATCCCATTCTTCATCAAGATTCATTTTCAATTATCTTTATATACAGAAGATCAACTTAGTATATATTAAGTAAAGATTTCAACAGACTGCACGCACAAAGATACAGAAAGTACAAAGTACTGTTTGAGTAGTAGTTTGACCATTGATTCTCATAGTACAACACATTAAGGACAGAGGTCCTACATGGAGCAGATGCACAGTGACTTTTGCTGTTGATTGGCACTCTTATTTATGACATTAGTAATCACCCCAGGTTCTTGTCAAGAGCTGGCAAGGCTATGTAAGCCTCTTGAGTTCACAAACTCTGACTTTATTTAGACAAGGCCATAGTCAAAGTAGAAGTTCTCTCCTCCCTTCAGAGAATGGTACCTCCTTCTTTGATGGCTCGTTCTTCCTGCTGGGATCTCACTCACAGAGATCTTTCATTTAGGTAATTTTTTTTTTTTGCCACAGTGTCTTGGCTTTCCATGCCTGTGAATGATTCTAATGTTAATAACAATAATTGCATATCCATTCCACAAATATTTGCTAAGCATCTTGTATGAGACAGACACTGTTATAGGTGCTGGAATTGCATTAGTAATCAAAGCAGACAAGAACCACGCCATAATCGAGGGAATCAAGTGTGGAGTACACATTTGAGATAATCTGAAAAAGACATATACATTGCGATGATTTCTATGAATACCTTGCTACAGCAACTAACATTCTTTAAAGTAGTCCACAATTATCAAGAATAAAATGATAAATAATTGGACATTTGAGTGGTGAAATTATAAACTGAAGAGATAAAATGGCAGCATAAGTATCATTAGTACCAAAACTGTTATTGTTTGTTCCAGGTATCAATATGCACATTATTGACTGTCCTTTTGTTGACAGTATCTTGTTAAGCAAAGATCCAAAGGCTCCAGACAATAAAGAACTGCTGGAGCAGTCTCATGGCATCAAGAACACAAGAGGTTCTTACAGAACACCTCTAGGAAGTATGCAAGCATTAGGCATTGTTGTTTAAACCATTGATGAATTCCTACCTGAGGAGTTGAGTACAATGTGTTTTGTTCAACCCTTCTCCCACCTCATTTTGAAAGCTATTTGCTGTAATTCAAAGAACAGGTTCATTTATGTGACACGCTTCAAAATCAGATTTTGACAGAATTATTTGAAGCTCGAGAAGGCTCACAAGCTTTTTTATAAGCTTTTTGAAAGCTCCTTTTGCTAAAACTACCATGCCACAATTTTCCAAGAGAAAGTAGATATAAAACAGAGAACAACTTGATGACAATGACATGAGTCACAAACTTGGCAAAATGTCACACCTAGAAGATAATGTCTTTTTGAAATTATTAAGATAATATTCAGAGCAGCTTTCACAGAGCTTTGCCTTCTAGCTGCTCAGAACCCATCATCCTCATGTTATTTTGCATAATTAGCTCCATGAGTCACCCCAGTCAGTGTGGTCAGTTCAATGCAAAAAAAAAAAACAAATTTTTGAGATCTATTCAAATTCTAGTTGCATTAGCAGGGTGTTTAAAACAGTGAATCTTATTGCTATTTGAAGAAATACCATTCTTTCTGTTACAAAACTGATAGTAAAGTAGATCATATAGATTCAAGCAATAATCTTGGAATATAGTTTTTTCAAGTGTTTTTAGTCTATCATTTACTCTATATTTATAAAACTATATTCCAAGATAAATTTGACATTGCTATAACATCCAAACATGAACTTTTTACTTTTTAGTTCAAATTTCTAGTAATTTGTTCTCAAAATATTTTACAAAATTATAGTCCTATTTCAGAATGGACATTAGAAAAACATCCTTTATTGCTGTCTGCATCAATATTTAAAAATGTACAGAGTTTTTTCCCAAATAAAATATCCATGTTTTTTTAAACACCGAACATTCATGTCTGCCATTGTGACATGCACTGGAGATTTCGAAATGGACTCACAAATAGTTTCCAATAGCAATCTTACAGTTTAATCACACATTCCTGAAATTATGGTCTAATGATCATCAATGTTGTGAGCTTCTCTCTTTACCTTGCTAGAAATGACAAATCTCAAACTCAATGCCAGATCCATTGGCACCTATGTGTTAAAAAGCTTCCCATTGTGATTCATGTGCACATTCAAGTTTGAGAAGTACTGATTGAATGCATCTTGTCAGTGTTAATCAGTGGGTGTCTGAAAATTGGCGATGATTTGCCAACTAATTGGTAAAAATGGAAATTAATGATGAGCATTAAGAAATATTTGTAGTAAGTTGACATTGCTTCAACATATAAATGTGATCAGTGGGCTTAAATTTTGTATATCTTTCCTTTACAAAATCACTCTTCTAGTAATTTGTTTTTATTGTATTTTTGATAAAGTATACTTCGGTGACCAATTGGCTATTGAGAAGAAAGTCCTTCATCATAGTTACGGAAGATCATTTGATCATCAAATGCTCGAGGTAGGCGAAAATCTCAATTGTTCAGAAATAGGCTGCTATTGTGATGAAACTAGTTGCAATTGCTTTTCTGAGCTATTATATGAAATGTTTTACTTGGTGTAAAGGACACAAGGGTTTCCAAAACAATTTATGAAAACTCTTGCTTACATAGTTTGTAAAAGCTCCAAATTAAGATTCAAAATAAGACTTTAATAAGGACTACTATTTTGTGCAATATCTTTTTTATAATTTTTATTGATATGAAGACACAAAATTTTATGTATTTCACAGATACATTCTAAGAAAATAAAGTTCCTTCCCTCCCTCCTCCAACCCCCATTTCTTAGTTCCTTTCTTTTTCTTCCTTTAATTTTTGCAATAACATAATTTCAATTTACTTGATATCACAGGGTTAAGGTACCATTAACAATAATGTTCAACAAGTAAAAAGTAGAATGATCACTGTTCCACAGGAGTATAGACAAGACTTAAGAACAATAATCAAATCATAAGATGTCAGTTTTATTCTTACATTTTTTCTATTCTATATTATCTGCCACATATCAGAGAAAACACATATTTCTCTTTTGATGGATGGCTTACTTTACTAAGCATAATGGTCTCCAGTTTCATCCATTTTTTTGCAAAAGACAAGATTTCAATCTTTTTATTGTTATGCTATATCCCATAATGTGTATTATACATACACCACATTGTCTTTATCCAACTCAGTCATGAGCTGATGGACATCTGGGTTGATTCCACATCTTAGCTATTGTGAAATGAGCTGTGCAAACAATTTTATAACTACAAGATGAAAACAGAAAACTTTTCCTTGAGAGTGGAATGAGTCTAATCACCTACATGCTGTCACTGTAGCTTCCTGCTCTGTGTGCGTGAAGATGAGTTAAGAGAGTTTTCACAGGTAAGAGCTAAAACTTACTAAGACTCACTTCAGTATTAGACTATGTCAGGGAGAGCTCACAGAAAAGGTGAAGTCCAATAAATTATGAAATCAAGTTAGTTTGAATTAACTATGAACAAAACAGAGTCTGTACCAAGTGTACAGTTTCACAGGGGATGTAGGCATTTCAAAATTATTGAAATACAGGACAGTAATTTGGTCTAGTGGTGAGGAACTGCACGGGATGGTAGCATCCCATATCCGAGTGCCTGGGTTTGAGACTCTGCTCCTGTTGAGGGCTCTGGCTTCCTGCTAATGTGCACCGTTAGGAGTCAGCAGGCGACGGCTCCTGTGTTTGGATGCCTGCCTTCATGTGGGCGACACAGATTGAGTTCCTGGTTCCTGGCTTAGGCATGCTCTATCCCCAGCTTTTGCAGGCATTTAGGGTGTGAATCAGCAGATGGGACATCTATGTGTCTTTCAAATAAATGAAATTCAAAGCTTATCTAAATAATAATTTGATAGTATTTAATGACAGAAGCCTATAAATTCATATGAAGCACATAATTGTATAAATAATTCAGATAGAGGTAGTCAAGGAAGGTTTCCTTGAAAAAGTGACATTTGAGCTGCTATCAATAGGATAAATCAATTAGTTGGACGTAGGGGAAGGAAAAACTGTTATGAGAAATTTAAATAGTATTTGTGAATATCCTGGTAGAAGAAGGAATTTACATAGAGAAAGAAACAGAGTGCTTGTAAAGTGGTAAGTAAGAGGGAGTGGCAGGACATGAGAGTGAAAAATTTGACTAAGACCATGCATGTCTTCTAGGGCCAGTGCTGCCTTCCTATATTAACTTTATCAAAGGAGTCACGAGAAGGATTCAAAGGATACGAACAAGATGTTACACCAATTGGAAATCAAGGTTTTTTTTTTTTTCTTTAAGATTTTTAAAAATTTATTTGAAAGAGTTACACAGAGAGAAGAGAGGCAGAGAGGTCTTCCATCCGCTGGATCACTCCCTAATTGGCCTCAATGGCCAGAGCCACACCAATTTGGAGCCAGGAGCTTCTTCTGGGTCTCCCACATGGGTGCAGGGGCCCAAGCATTGGGCCATCTTCTACTGCTTTCCCAGGCCATAGCAGAGAGCTGGGTTGGAAGTGGAGCAGCTGGAACTCATATGGGATGCCATATGGGATGCCAGTGGCATTACAGGTGGTGGCTTTGCCACGGCTTTACTGCGACTACAGGCGGCTGCTTTACCCTCTATGCCACAGCGCTAGCACCGGAAATCAAGTTTTGGATGACAACTCTAAATTCTCTCTCTGCAGAGAATGGACTTAAGGAGTATCCTAAGCAGCTAGAGACAGAATTCAGACGTATTTCAAAAGGAGCAATAATCATTCTGATCAAACCATGGGAAAAGGCTCAAAGTGGATAAAGCTTGGGTTTGTAATGGTTAACAGACATGTATTCTACCTTTTCCCCCCCTTAAAGTCAGTATTTATTAGTTGTCCTTATGAGAAGTTATTTTATTAGCGAATTGTAAGCTTATCTGATTTAATATAGATTTAGATGTAGAATTAATATAGAGATAGATGTGGCAGATGATAATCTAGGTTATTCAGGACAGTAAGAACTCCAGCACAAACTCCTTAAAGCGCATAGATAAGATACATTTTAAAAATCATAAAAGTAATGAAGAGCAGACAAGATAGTAAGAAATTGAAAGGCCAAAGTCTAATTCACAGTGGGAACCCAGAAAAGAACTCAGAGCACTGCAGTTATTTATTTTTTTCCTGAGGGATATTTCACTTCTTGGTGAACTTCGTTTCTAGAAAAGTAAAAGTCCAAGACTCTCCCATATTAAGGAGTCTTGTAAGGGAAACTCAATAAAATCTGGATTAAAAAAAAATCTGTGCCCTGGTGATTAAATTCTTGAGAAATAAACCCATTATTTACTCCCTGGATAGTGAGGTGAGCAAACTGACAGGTGCTGAAGGAGGGTGTGCCTTAAAAGTTGGAGCTATGAGTTGTTACTCCTGTTCATGTAAAGCATAATTTTATGATCACTGAAGTGGGAGAAGCAAAAAAAAAAGACTAAACAAAAACTCCAGCTGTGACTATAGTATAACATGATCTTCAACTGAGTAGCTTTAGGCATATGATAGAGGTAACAATAAATCCTCTTTGGAGGGAAAGCATTGCATCCTAGATGTCAAATACTTTCAAATAATTTTTCAAGAACAACAAATATCACTCATTCTAAACTAGCTTTCATACATGAAAATAAGGCATCATGAGTTAGAAGCAGAAAAAGCAACAGACAACACAAACAGATGAGTAAACTCTTCAAATATTTAAATTACTAGGCACATTACAAAACGAATATGCTAACTCATGTTTAATAAAATCGAGTGTCACGAGAAACAGAATTTAAAAAATATGACCTAGAGATTTGAAAGCAAGCTAAATAGAACCGATAGCAATGAAAATTTGCAGTGCCATTTAAAACAAAAAATCAATGGATTCATTAAAAATATATTACATAGCAATTGACATACTTGGCAAATTTGAAGAAAAGTCACAAGAAATTTTCCAGAATGCAGCCCAAGGAAACAATAAGAAAAATGTGAGTGTAATGCCTGTTAAGAAAAATAGGGAAAAAAGCTTTCTTTCTCTGAATTTAAACAAAACAAAGTCACTTACTTAAGAGTTCTCATACATGCTATTCCCATAGCATGTAATGCTTTCTGCTGAGATTCTTAAATTGGCTGAAATCAAGTACCTTCCCTTTGTTGGGAGCGATGCCTCAATGAAACCCAGGAAAAATTTTAGTTTTAAACCTCACCTCCCTTTTCAGACCTGAGTTTTAAACAAGGAAAGGAAAAGAAATGGACTGTTTTCTGAGGCACAGATATTATTATAGATATGATTTTATGCAACAAGCTCTGCTTACTGTAGGTCTTTCTTGGTTGACAACACCTCAGACTGCATTTCCTGATTGATAACATGTGAGACTGTATAAGGAGTATGAAGAGAGAAAAGAAGCAGAGGAAGTTTTGGGGAGCAACATTAGTGTTCTTTAAAGTCATCAAATTGCCTGTTGATCATTATGATGTGTTCAAATGAAGCTTTTAAGTTGGCTTCTCAAAGGATTTGCATACCACTCTGCAAAGTATTGATAATACTGAGTAGAACCTTTAATTATTTTTCCTATAGTTTTAAAGCATTGTGGATATGGCATTTATTGAAATACACTAGGCAGCTGGAAAAATATTTTAAACTAAATTGATACTAAAATTGACTTGCTTTCAAGTGGATGTCCATTAAAAATACAAAATATTTGGGATAAATGTGAGTGTGAGTGTTACTGAGTAGACAAGTACATTTCCCTTTTTGTCACTGACGCTCAGTGTTCAAGGCAATTGCTTTTTTAACTTCAATTATCTAAAATTTTGTTTGACTATTTGTAAGTTTTAAAAAAGTGTCATCATACTAATTGAAATTATGCTTCAATACTAGGACATATTTAAATTACTGAGTATAGTTTTTTTCTGCTGCTTTATTGGTTTAAAATGTAAGCTTTATGTTTTAAAGTAAAAGTGAAGTTATTTGTGGAGAAACTAAAAAAGTTGCACAACGGACTGAAATAAAACACTTGGGGTAAGTTTAGTGAAGGGATTGGACTCTCCCAAAAGACTTTCACATTTTCCTCCTAATTTCCAGGGTTGAAATGCTCTGTTTTAGTCCCTAAAAATTCTCAGCATACTGTGCCAGATTATAAAATACTTATTTTTACAATGAGATCTATATAGACTTTCTTATAAATTATCATATTGTGCAATCAAAATTAAGAGTTCTTTGAAAACAACACCTAGAGTCTCCGGATAACTTTTAAGACTTCTGCAGTTTTGTGGGTGGTATTTTCATGCAGACAGGTAAGGCTGGGTTTTATATTTTGTCGACGTTGTTGGTCCTACTTTAATGCTCTTTGTATGGCAGCATGTAGGTAGTGTGTTAAGTTCCTCAAGAATCTCTCCTTAAAAACTTTGAAGTTAATACTTTTGTGCAACTGTGTTTTGAATCAAGCCATGACAGTATTAAAAAAATACAGTAAATACAGTACTCCTGGTCATTCTTCTATTGTTTCTACCCCATTTTTTCTGCGACTGCTGTAACGTAAAAGTTTTTGAAATGGAATTGCTTCAAATAAACTGAAGATTTGTTATTAAAAAAAAAACACAATAAACCAAAGCACTGTACTCATATATCTCAGACTTTTTTCCCCTAAGCCTTGAAGAGAATGTGGTTCCACCAATTGTATGCACTCCTGTGAGATTAGGAAAACAGAAAGGAGACAAGAAAGCTTTTCCTATTTTCTTCTGTTGGCAAACAAACCCATGGATGTGCAATCATTGAAAAACAATCAGAGTGACTTGACTCATATTTCCACTGGCTAATCATCAATTTCATGGGTGTCAAGAGGCAAGTGTGGTGGTGGTAGCAGTGGTTGTGGCAACAAGAGTGGCTTTGGGATCCCTGGATCACAGCTGTGATGATATTTTCTTACTCTCAAACAGTATTTGAATACCTGATGTATTTAGATGTAATTCACATGCCAAAAAATTTACACTTTTAAAGTGTACAATTCTGCGGATTTTAGTACATTCTCAAAGTTCTGCTGCCATCATCAGTACTTATCCAAGAATACTTTTATTATTTTAAAAAGAAACCATGTGGGGTGTGTGTGTGTGTGTGTGTGTGTGTGTATGTATGTAGTATCAAAATACTACTTTTATCAAAAGATACTTTTGTTCTG
The DNA here is from genome assembly GCA_949820135.1 of Sylvilagus floridanus. Classification (NCBI taxonomy): domain Eukaryota; kingdom Metazoa; phylum Chordata; class Mammalia; order Lagomorpha; family Leporidae; genus Sylvilagus; species Sylvilagus floridanus. Next base: position 63,244,778 of record OX463223.1, on the reverse strand, counting down.
ATTTCTTCAACTTAGCATAAGGTTTTTAAGATTCATTCATGCTGTATAGTGCACTGATATTTTGTTCCTTTAATTATTGGATAATATTCCATTATATGTATATATTACCTTTTGTTTACTCTTGATCAAGCTATAGAGATGGAGTTCTTTCCAAGTTTGACTATTTGAATGACACTACTGTGAACCTTCATGTGCAAAAGTTTTCTATGTATGTATGTTTTTAGGTATATATTTGGGAGAAGAATCATCACTTACCATATGCTATTTCTATGTTAAAATTTTAAGGAACTGCCACATTACTTTCCAAAGCAGTTATATTTTACATTCCTGGGGTTCCGGTTCTCCACAGCTTCTTCAACATTTGCTGCTGCCTATCTTTTTTTGCTATTAACAATTCTAGCGGCTTTACTATGATTTCTCATTTAAGTTTTGATTTGCATTTCCCTAAGCATTATTATTTTAGCTATTTTAAACCTTTTTGAAATTCCACATGGATTTTAATTTTCCCCATATTTATAAAAAGTGCTATCAGTAAGTTGATAGTGATTGCATTTAATCTGATGTTTGTTTGAGTAGTGTGAACATTTTAAAAGAATGAAGTCTACCAATCCATGAATATGGTATCTTTTTCATTTATTTTGTCTTCTTTATACATATTTTTGTAGTTTTCAATGTATAGATATTTCACCTCTTCAGTTAATCTTATTCCTAGATATTTGATTTTTTATTGTCAATTGATTTAAATTTTTTTTGCATCTATGTTCATCAGAGATTTTGGTCTGTAATTTTCTTTCAATGCAGCATCTTTCTAGGGCTTAGGAATTAAGGTGATGCTGGCTTCATAGAAAGAATTTGGGAGGATTCTCTCTTTTTCGATTGTTCTGAATAGTTTGAGAAGAATTGGAGTTAGTTCTTCTTTAAATGTCTGGTAGAATTCAGCAGTGAATCCATCTGGTCCTGGGCTTTTCTTTGTTGGGAGGGCCTTTATTGCTATTTCAATTTCTTTCTCAGTTATGGGTCTATTTAAGATTTCTATTTCTTCATGGTTCAATTTAGGTAGATTGCATGTGTTCAGGAATCTATCCATTTCTGATAGATATTCAATAATATTCAAAAACATTTTTGACTTCCAATTTTAACTTTATTTCAGAGTAGTTTTGATTTACACAACAAAAATTGTATAGTTCAATGAGTTCCTATATGTCCCACACCCAACTTCTAATATTGTTAACATCTTATATTAGCATAGTATATTCGTCATAATCAATGAACCACACCCAGATTTCCCTATTATTAACATCTCAGAATAGTATATTTGTCATAATTATTGAATCACATCCATCTTCCACTATTTGTTTTTATCAAACTCTCTCCATCCTTTCACCCCTCTAGCCTCTGGTTGTGAACATTTTATGTTCATATTGAAGCTTTGTCCCTTTTTTTTTTTACTCCCACATACGAGAGAGAATATGTGGTATTTGTCTTTCTGTGTCGGTTAATTTCACTTAACATGATGCCCTCTATTTCCAAGTATGTTGCTGCAAATGACAGGATTGCATTTTTTTTGGCAGCATAGTATTCCATTGTATATTTATACCACATAGCACATATTTGTGGATTACTTCGTTATAATTTGCTACACATGAAAAATGTATAAAGATCGAATCAGGGTAGTTTTCATTTCCATCCCCTTAATTTTTTTCAAAATATTTTTGACTAACATGTAATACTTGCTGTTTTGATAACAACTGCCCTGTAGTATGTCCTGAAATCTGGTATTGTGATGCCTCTGGCTTTGTTTTTGTTGTTCAAGACTGCTTTAGCTATTCGAGGTCTCCTGTGTCTCCATATGAATTTCAGCATCATTTTTTCTAGATCTGAGAAGAATGCCTTTGGTATTTTGATTGTTATTGCATTGAATCTGTAAATTGCTTTTGGGAGAATGGACATTTTGATGATATTGATTCTTCCAATCCATGAGCATGGAAGATTTTTCCATTTTTTGGTATCCTCTTCTATTCCTTTCTTTAAGGTTTTGTAATTTTCATCGTAGAGATCTTTAACGTCCTTGGTTAAGTTTATTCCAAGGTATTTGATTATTTTTGTAGCTATTGTGAATGGGGTTGATCTTAGAAGTTCTTCCTCAGCCCTGGCATTGCCTGTGTATACAAAGGCTGTTGATTTTTGTGCATTGATTTTATATCCTGCTACTTTGCCAAACTCTTCTATGAGTTCCAATAGTCTCTTAGTAGAGTTCTTTATAAAGAATAATAAAGAATCATATCATCTGCAAAGAGGGATAATTTGAGTTCTTCCTTCCCAATTTGTATCCCTTTAATTTCTTTTTCTTGCCTAATAGCTCTGGCTAAAAGTTCCAGAACTATATTGAATAGCAGTGGTGAGAGTGGGCATCCCTGTCTGGTACCATATCTCAGTGGGAATGCTTCCAACTTTTCCCTATTCAATAGGATGTTGGCCGTGGGTTTTTCATAAAATGCTTTGAGTGGGAGGGAAATTATTGGGGGGGGGGAGCCATTGTAATCCATAAACTGTACTTTGGAAATTTATATTTACTAAATAAAAAATAAATAAATAAATAAAAGAAAGAAATATGAGTGCTCTCTCTCTGTAACTGCCTTTCAAATAAATAAATAAATAAATATTTTTTTCTTTTAAAAAAATAAATTTAGTTTTTTTAATATTTATTTCTATATTTATCTTTTTTATTTTATTTTTTTTTGACAGACAGAGTGGACAGTGAGAGAGAGATACAGAGAGAAAGGTCTTCCTTTTGCCGTTGGTTCACCCTCCAATGGCCGCCGCGGCCAGCGCGCTGTGACCAGCACACCGCGCTCATCCCATGGCAGGAGCCAGGTGCCAGGTGCTTTTCCTGGTCTCCCATGGGGTGCAGGTCCCAAGCACTTGGGCCATCCTCCACTGCACTTCCGGGCCACAGCAGAGAGCTGGCCTGGAAGAGGGGCAACCGGGACTAGAACTCGGTGTGCCGGCGCCGCAAGGTGGAGGATTAGCCTGTTGAGCCACGGCGCCGACCTATATTTATCTTTTTGGTTCTCTATGTTTCTTTATGGGGATGTAAATTAATAGATATTGTCCTTTATTTTCTCTTAAAATAATTCCCTTTTGTTCTTCTCATAAAGCAGTTCTAACAATAGAGATCCTCTCCATTTTTGTTTGACTGAAGATCCTTTAATTATTCCATCAATTTTAAAAATAAACTATAATTTTTAGTTCATGTTCATGGAAAAATTCCCCCATTTTTAATATATTCCATAGATAACTACATGTATTATAGTTGCTACATCTACATTGACACATCGTTGTACAAAGTTCATAGTTTACATTAATAAAATATACTTACTATTTTTGTACTGTATATTTTATGAGTTTGGAAAAATACATAGTGACATGCATCCACTATGATATTATCATACAGTGTAATTTTATTGCCTTTAAAATCCTCTATACTTGTTGTGTTGTAATGGGCATAACTGCCTTCTGTAGTGCTGGCATCCCATATGGGCACCCGTTTGAGTCCTGGATGCTCCACTTCCAATCCAGCTCCCTGCTACTGCACCTGGGAAAATATCAAAAAGTAGCCCCAATCCTTGGGCCCCTGCAACCCATGTGGGAGACCTGAAAGAAGCTCCTGGCTTCTGGCTTCAAGTTGGCCCAGCTCCAGCCATTGCAGCCATTTGGGGAGTTAACTAGCAGATGGAAGATTCTCTCTCTCTCTCTCTCTCTCTCTCTCTCTCTCTCTCTCCCCCTCCCTCCCTCTCTCTCTCTCTCCCCATCTAACACTGCCTCTCAAATAAATAAGTAAATCTTTAAAATTCCTATATACTTTGCCCATTGTTTCTCTTCATTCCACTCATTGAACTTTTTGCTGTCTCCATAGTTTTACCTTTTTCAGAAAGTCATATTGTTGAAATCATAGGATATGTAGCTCTTAGAGACTCTCCTTTCACTTAGTGTCATGTATTTAAGTTTCTTCAGTGTCTTTTCATGACTCGATACCTCATTTATTTTTATCACTGTATAGTATTCTGTGGTCTTTACTTCTTCAGTTTCTTTTTTAGTGATTTCTTGGCTTTTTTATGTTTTGCAAATTATAAATAGAGCTACTATAGACATCTGTTGTCCTTCAACTTTTTAAAGATTTACTTTATGGGGCTGGAGCTGTGATATGCTGGTGTCTCCTATTGGAGCTAGTTTAATTCCCACCTGCTCCATTTCTGATCCAGCTCCCTGCTAATGCGCTTGGGAAAGCAGCAGAAAATGGCCCAAGTATTTGGGTCTCTGCACACACATGGGAGACCCAGAAGCAGCTCCTAGTGGCTTTGGCCTGGCCCAGCTCTGGCTATTGTGAGTATTTTGGGAATGAACCAGCAGTAGAAAGATCTCTCCTTCTCTCTTCTGCTGATTTCCCAGGCACATTACCTATGAGCTGGAACAGAAACAGAACAACCAGGACTCAAACATGTACTCCAACATGGTGTGCTAGCTTTGCATCCCAGTGCACAACAATGTCAGCTCTAGTATTTTACTACTTCTTTAAATGAATTATAATATTTTGTCCAAACGGGGCTTTTAAATATAGCCCCATTTTAAATACAGCCCAATTATAGTTATAAATTTGAAAATTAAATAACTCTTTCTGAGGCTTTTAGTTTTTTTCTGTTTGTGATAGTTTATTACTTATTTAATGAGTATCTTGACATAATCCTTGCAAGTGTATCCTTTAGTACATTTGTCCACTGACATCTGTGCTTGGTGAGTTAGTAGATAGCAAAATTTTGAACAGCTATTTCCTGAGATACTTTCAAATTGTTCTTCTCCCCACCTTCGAGTATACTGGGACATATCTTCTTTTGTGTGTGTGTGTGTGTGTGTGTGTGTGTTTATATAAAGAGTTCATTTATTTCATATATACAATTTTATACTCATAAGGAAACTGTACCCTCCATCCTCCTTCCTTTCTTCTTTTCTTTTAATTTTTATAATATACTTTTGTTTTACTTTTTAGCCACACACTCATAATATACTTCTCTAGCTTAGACTTCATTTGCTTGTGAAAATCTTCATGCTGTCAGATATGAGAGCACATGGCTGTCTCACATCTTTCCTAGACATGTGGCCAGCTCTATACATGTACCAGGTCCGTCTGAGCACCAAGGGATATCTTAAAGCTTCTCAAAACCATCATAGACATGTATTTACTCTGTTTTTCTTGTAAGTTTTCTCACAAGTCTCTTATTAATAGTAATAGAATCACAACCGCTGGAGATTTTAATTTACATAGTTGCCAGTGAATGCTTTAGAGCAATGTTCTGCGAGAAACTTTAACTTAGATATAATAAAGACAAACTCTGAGAAGGAAATATTTAGCACAATATGCCAAGGTCAAATAGTGAGAAATGTGGCTTTGCGGGAGTTTCAAATGCATCATTTTTCCTCCTGTTTTTCACAACTACCATAGTTGAGAAGCTTTTGAATTTTTAAGTTAGAGTGGAGCTTAGGGAAATACATGCCATTATAACAAATTTAAAAGCCATAAAATCTGCTCTCCTCCATATTTGGGACTTCAGCTTGAATAAAGGCTTCTCAAATAGTTACAATCTTTTTGCTATTTCCAGATTTCCAAATAACTGATTTTGACAATTTTTGGCCACTGTTCTTTTTCCTTTTATAGAAAAAATCATTTTCAGGTTTCTTTACCCTATAATTCAGGAAGTTCTTCTTCCTAGTTCTATTTTTTAAGTCAGTAACTTAGTAGTGGTAGCCAGATATCTGTCTTTTAGGTCGTTAAAATAATTTCTTCACAAATACCTACAACAGCTTGTTTTTAATTGAACTTACTCTTATTGGTATACCTTCCCTAACATATACAAATAAAAATCCCTGCTGATTGTCATCATTTCACCTTGCCTGCTTTTTTTTTCACTTTTATTTAATAAATATAAATTTCCAAAGTACACCTTTTTGACTACAGTGGCTTTTCCCCCCAACTTCCCTACCACCCGAAACCTTCCCATCTCCTGCTACCTCTCTGATTCCATTCACATCAAGATTCATTTTCAATTATCTTTACGTACAGGAGATCGATTTAGTATGTACTAAGTAAAGATTTCAACAGTTCGCACCCACACAGAAAGACAAAGTGTAAAGTACTATTTGAGTACTAGTTAAACAGTCAATTCACAATGTAACACAGTAAGGACAGAGATCCTACATGGGGATTAAGTTCACAGTGACTCCTGTTATTGACTTAACAATTGATACTCTTGTTTATGGCGTCAGTAATCACCCTAGGCTTTTGACATGAGTCGCCAAGACTATGGAAGTCTTTTGAATTCACCAACTCTGATCTTATTTAGACAAGGTCATAGTTAAAGTGGAAGTTCTCTCTGCCCTTCAGAGAAACGTACCTCCTTCTTTGATGACCTGTTCTTTCCACTAGGATCTCACTCACAGAGATCTTTCATTTAGGTCCTCTTTTTTTTTTTTTTGCCAGAGTGTTTTGGCTTTCCATGCCTACAATACTCTCATGGGCTCTTGAGCCAGATCCGAATGCCTTAAGGGCTGATTCTGAGGCCAGAGTGCTGTTTAGGACATCTGCCACTCTGTGAGTCTGCTGTGTATCCCCCCTTCCCATGTTGGATCATTCTCTCCTTTTCAATTCTATCAGTTAGTATTAGCAGGCACTAGTCTTGTTTATGTGATTCCTTTGACTCTTAATCCTATCATTATGATCAATTGTGAACTGAAACTGATCACTTTGACTAGTGAGATGTCATTGGTACATGCCACCTTGATGGGACTGAATTGGAATCCCCTGTCACGTTTCTAACTCTACCATTTGGAGCAAGTCTGATTCAGCATGTCTCAAACTGTACATCTCCTCCCTCTCTCCCTCTCTTATTCCCACTCTTATATTTAACAGGGATCACTTTTCAGTTAAATTTAAACACCTAAGAATAATTGTCTGTAATTACAGAGTTCAACCAATAGTATTAAGTAGAACAAAAAATAATTAAAGGGATAAAGTATTAAATTGTACATCAATAGTGAGGATAAGGACTGATCAAGTCACTGTTTCTCATAATACCCATTTCATTTCAACAGGTTTCCCCTTTGGTGCTCAGTTAGTTGTCACCATCAGGGAGAATATATGATATTGTCCCTTTGGAACTGGCTTATTTCACTCAGCATGATGGTTTCCAGATTCCTCCATTTTGTGGAAAATGACCAGATTTCATTATTTTTTACTGCTTTATAGTATTCTATAGAGTACATGTCCCACAATTTCTTTATCCAGTCTACTGTTGATGGGCATTTAGGTTGATTCCAGGTCTTAGCTATTGTGAAGTGAGCTACAATAAACACTGATGTGCAGACATCTCTTTCATTTGCCAATTTAATTTCCTTTGGGTAAAATCCAAGGAGTAGGATGCCTGGGTTGTATGGTAGGGTTACATTCAGGTTTCTGAGGAATCTCCAAACTAACTTCCATAGTGGCTTTACCAGTTTGCATTCCCACCAATAGTGGGTTAGTGTCCCTTTTTCCCCACATCCTCTCCAGCATCTATTGTTGGTAGATTTCTGAATGTGAGCCATTCTGACCGGGGTGAGGTGAAACCACATTGTGGTTTTGATTTGCATTTCCCTGATTGCTAGTGATCTTGAACATTTTTGCATGTGTCTGTTCGCCCTTTGGATTTCCTCTTTTGAAAAATGTCTATTGAGGTCCTTGGCCCATCTCTTAATTGGGTTGTTTGTTTTGATGTTGTGGAGTTTCTTGATCTCTTTGTAGATTCTGGTTATCAACCCTTTATCTGTTGCATAGTTTGCAAATATTTTTTCCCATTCTCTTCACTTTCCTCTTTTTTTGCAGTACAGAAACTTCTCAATTTGATGCAATCCCAATAGTTAATTTTGGCTTTGACTGCCTGTGCTTCCGGGGTCTTTTCCAAGAAGTCTTTGCCGGTGCCTATATCTTTCAGAGTTTCTCCAATGTTCTCTAATAATTTGATAGTGTTTGTTCATAGGTATAGATCTTTAATCCATGTTGAGTGGATTTTTGTGTAAGGTGAAAGGTAGGGGTCTTGCTTCATACTTCTGCACATGGAAATCCAGTTTTTCTAGCAACATTTATTAAATAGACTGTCCTTGCTCCAGGAATTGGTTTTAGAACGTTGATCAAATATAAGTTGGCTGTAGATGTCTGGATTGATTTCTGGTGTTTCTATTCTGTTCCATTGATCTATCCATCTGTTTCTGTACCAGTACCATGCTGCTTTGCTTACAACTGCCCTGTAGTATGTCCTTAAATGTGGTATGGTGATGCTCCCAGCTTTGTTTTTATTGTACAAGATTGCTTTAGCTATTTGAGGTCTCCTGTGCCTCCTTAAGAATTTCCGCATCATTTTTTCCAGATCTGAGAAGAAAGTCTGGTATTTTGGTATTGCATTGAATATATAAATTGCTTTTGGGAGAATGGACATTTTGATGATATTGATTTTTAATTGAATTTAATCTTATTAGTATACCTTCCCTATTTATACAAATAAAAAGCCCTGCTGATTGTCATTATTTCACTTTGCCTGCTTATAAAATATATTTATTTGTTTGCTTATCATATTCCTCTGTCACTAAACTGAGGATCCCATCTTCTTGTTCACTATCATATCTCCATAATTAGTGCAAGAATTGGCACATTGTAGATGATAGCAGATGCTTTTAGAAGAAATGATTGAGTGAATAAATAAAAAATTACAGAGATAAGGAAAAATGAATGGAAAAGTTTGGATTGACACATATGTTTAACTTTCAAATATTGTTTCCTCTTAGGCTTTTAAGAGTTGAAGTTCTTTGCCTTTCATGACTTAAAATATTATCCAATATTTATTTTTATGTATTTATTCATCTACTTTACAGAGTATAAACACTATTCCAAGAAAAATGTTTAGAATGATTTATTTACTTGAAAGAGTTAGAGAGAGAGAGAGAGAGAGAGAGAGAGAGAGAGAGGAGGGGTGGGAGAGAGATCTTTCATCCACTGCCTCAGTCCCCAGGTGACTGCAACAGCTAAGAGCTTCATCTAAATCTTCTACATGAGTGGCAGGGCCCAAACACCATCTTCTAATGCTTTTCCCAAGCCAGTAGTAGAGAGCTAAACCAGAAGTAGAGCAACCGGGATAGGAACTGGTGCCTATTAGGGATGTTAGTGTCTCACGTGGCAGTTTAACTGTTATGCCACAAAGCTGACCCCTAGAAGAAAAAATTTTGAGAACAAAAACTTTGCACTTAGTTTTCTAAGAGCTGTATCTCTAGTGTCTAAAACAATAACTGTCACATTTTAGGCATGCTAAAATATTTGTTGAATGAATAAAAGTATACTTTATTTCCTTTATTAGTCTCATGATTTGCTTTGTGAAGTCAAAAGTCTTTGTTTTGTTCTTTTTGATTTTTGCCTCTATTAAACATTTTCTAATGCATAAAAGTTAGAAATGGGGGTGGGAATTGTGTCATGGATAATGCTTCTGGTTGCAATGCTAGCATCCCATATGGGTGCCGGTATGTATCTTGGCTGCTCCACTTCTGATCTAGCTCCTTGTTAATGATGTGAGGAGGAAGCTGAAGATGATCCAAGTGTTTGGGTTCCTGCCACCTGTGTGGGAGACCCAAATTAAATTTTCTGGTTCCTGGTTTTAGCCAGTTGTGGCCATCTGTGGAGTGAATCAGCAGACGAAAGATTTTTTCTCTCTCTCTCTCTCTCTCTCTCTCTCTCCCTTTCTCTCTGTAACTCTGACTTCGAAAATAAATAAATCTTTATCCTTGATGTATACTCACTTTGGAATTGCACTGAACCTAGTGTCATGTGCTTTATAGTGAACTGCAGATATGTATATGTGTTTTAAGTGGCAGATAACTGACAATATTAATGGAATACACATCTACAGCATAGTTTATATTCAGTATCATGTTTTACAACATCAGTAAGGGATTTTTTTTTATTATAAGAAGTTAGAGGAAGGGTAAGTAATGACAAAAGAATTTCTTCTAAAACATTGGAAACAGAGAAACTATCAGCCATTATAAGATTATTTCATTACAAAATGTATACTTTCAAGAGCAAGTAGACATTATTGGTTTCTTTTTAAGATGTATTTATTTATTTGAAAGGCAGAGTTACAAGGAGACAGAGACAGAGAGAAATAGAGAGAAAGGTCTTCCACCGCTGGTTCACTCCCCAGTTGTCCGCAACAGCCAGACCTGTGCTGACATGAAGGCAGGAGTCAGGAGATTCTTCTGGGTATCCCATGCTGGTGCAGAGGCCCAAAGACTCGGGCCACTTTCTACTGTTTTCCCAGGCCATGGCAGAGAGCAGGATAGGAAGTGGAGCAGTTAGGACTGTAACTGGCAGACATATGGGATGCCAGCATCTACTATGCCACAGCACCCACCCCAAAATTACTGTTTATATGCTATATGTTACTACAAGTCAACAAAATTGCAGGTTCTAGAGTCAGATATTTTCTTTTTCTAATCTCATTCCTATAACTTACAAATTGATTAATGATAAGCACATTATTGCTTTGAAAATTAGCTGCTCATTTACAAAGTAAGAATAATTAATAATAATAAAAATACTATTTAATGAGTAATTTTGGGAATTATAGAGTCTAATTATAGTAAATCACTCAGTTTATTGTGTGAAGCATAGTGAGGTTATCAATGAATATAAATTAATATTGTTATTGTTGTTATTGGAAGAACATGGAGTTTATACACAGAAGACCTGGGTTTGGCAACCCAACACTATATCTTTCCAGCTCTTAGGAACCAGTCCAAGGAACTTTTTGTTTCTGAGACTTAGTTTCTTATCTGTGGAATATGATTAATGATAATATGTATCTTGTGAATTTGTTTTGATGATTAAATATAAACTACCAAACATAGTGCTAAGCATTTAATAAATTACCATTTAATCTTAATGATATTATTAATGAGGAATTAAGATAGCAAATTATTTCCCAGCTTATAAATAAGATAATTTACTCACTTGGAGAATGGGAGGAATCACATTCTGTAATAAAGAAAATAGTACCTTTTTTTCCTTGAACTCCTGTCAAGAATTAATGAGGTGACATGTCCAAAAATACTTTATAGGCTATACTATAATGTAAATATACAGTATTTTATATTAAATAGAGTTACATCATTGATATATGATGAATTAATATAGTTAATATAAGCTCTGAGTGCTTATAAGTTACTTGATTATCTTTTCAATATAACTTATTTGTAGTTTACCTAATCGGAATACTGCAATTTAAAGTAATGTTGTGGGTTGTCTGCTAAAAGTTAGGCAACTATTTTAAAGAAATTGGGATTAATAAATGTGTTTTTGTAAAGTTAACAATGAGTTCACAAAAAAGATGGGATACATATATTTTAGTGTATTCAGTGGGATTTTAATGTTTCATCATGGAATATTTATTAATACTGTTGTTAAAAATATCAAGTAGAAAGGAAGCAAAAACATAGAATGTATAACCCATGTACTACAGTTTTCCCCAAATTACATTTGTGTGGTATATAAATTCTTATGGCAGGACTATTCTCTAAAACTGTGTAATATCAAGCTTCCTATTACAATGGTGATGACTACAAACCACTTCCTCCACCATGTACAACAGTAGAATTGCACATATGTACTTCTATAACCCATATGAATACCTAGGATTTTATTAATATCGAAAAGATATTTCGGGACTACTCAGGATCCAAAAAACATGTGAGCCAATTCACATAATAAATCTCCTCTTACATACCTACAAAACAGTGAAAGACATCATTTTTCTTTTTGAGTTGTTTTTATATCCTTCAGAAGCTTAGTTAATGGAATTTGAATAAGAGGGAAACACAGGATAAGAAATAGATCTAAATCCCACAGCTTAATAAAAGTGGAGATACTGCAGGTTCAAGGAAGAGTAGGGGAAGATACAGCAGAGAAAACCCTTCCGGAACTGGAGATTCACAGTGGACCTGCGTGGAGAGCGTGGGAGCCCGCAGTTTGGGACACCAGCAGCAGATTCAACACACCAGCGCTGGAACGCGGGGTGAGCAGCACATCAATAGCCCGAATTACCAGCAGGGAAGCGGAAAAGGGAGCCTAGAGTGAACAAGGCTTGAAACCCTGCGGGGAAAAGCTCACCAGGCTAACTAGAAGAGAGAGAGAGAGAGGGAAAAAAAAAAAAAGTGACCCATACGGACACGAGCTTCTCTCTCTCCGCTCACCTCTCAAAGGTGAGCAAGACAAAGATCAGGCGCCATTTTGGACATACGTCATAAGCAGGGCGACCTCGGGTCGGCAGCGGCCCCAAGCCTAGCAGAAAAACCTGACTCTGGGTGGGAGGGGTGAAATAACAGGAGATTAGAACCTAATGAATGTGTGGTGCTAATGAACTGAGACTGTGAAAAAAGAGACGGTGGGGGAGAGCACTCACGGAAATCACGAATTCATGTGAGTACTCTCCAGAGACGCTACAGTTCAGTAGCCTTGGCAGCCCAGTGGGAGACTACAGGAGAATCTCAGCCCACACAAAGGGCCGCAAAGATTCCCTCTCTGGTCCTTGGGAAAGAGCTTCCGATCTCTGGCTCCTGTGGGTATATCATTCGCCTGCTAACCACCCCCAATTCCATTCAGCTGTGTGGAATTACTTCCCTTTTGAACCAAAAAAAAAAAAAAAGTAACAGAGAGAGATTTACCACGCCTAACCTGGGAGTGTCTCCTTTGACACACCCTCAACCCTGAGGAACCAAACAGAGCTCTCAGGCCACACCCATCTCAAGCCTCTAAGGCTCCATCAAAAGCAGACAGTCCACTTAATCTAGAGTCATAGTATAACAAGAAAAAAACACCACAGTGAAGAAACCAATATGCCAAACAACAAACGCAAAAACCGAGGTAATAAGAACAAGGAAGACACTATGGCATCCCCAAATGAAAAAGACACCCCAATTCAAGATTACGAAGATGATGAGATAGAAGAGATGCAAGAAGCAGATCTCAAAAAATTGATAAGAACACTAAGAAGTACTCAAAAACAAATTCTTGAACTACAGAAATCCTTAATGGACAAGGTAGAAAATCTCTCTCGTGAAAATGAAATATTAAGGAGAAATCAAGCTGAAATGAAACAACTAGTAGAACATGAAACTGTGATAGTGATGAGAAATCATAATGAAGTGAAGAATTCAATAGATCAAATGAAAAACACATTAGAGAGCCTTACAAACAGAATGGGTGAGGCAGAAGAGAGAATATCGGACTTAGAAGACAGAGCACAGGAAACTATACAGTCAAACCAAAGACAAGAAGAGGAAATTAGAAATCTAAAAAATATTGTTGGGAATCTACAGGATACTATTAAAAAACCCAACATTCGAGTTCTAGGAGTTCCTGAAGGCATGGAGAGGGAGAAAGGATTAGAAGGCCTTTTTAGGGAGATAACAGCAGAAAATTTCCCAGTTTTGGAGAAGGACAGAGACATCCTAGTACAGGAAGCACATAGAACCCCTAGTAAACATGACCAAAAGAGGTCCTCACCACGACACGTTGTAATTAAACTCACCACAGTGAAACAGAAAGAAAAGATCCTAAAATGCGCAAGAGAGAAACGTCAAATTACACTCAGAGGATCTCCAATTAGACTCACAGCAGACATCTCATCAGAAACCCTACAAGCTAGAAGGGAATGGCGAGCATCCTATTGAATGGGGAAAAGTTGGAAACATTCCCACTGAGATCTGGTATCAGACAGGGATGCCCATTCTCACCATTGTTATTCAATATAGTCCTAGAAGTTTTAACAAGAGCCATTGGACAAAAAAAAGAAATCTAAAGGATAAAAATTGGGAAGGGAGAAGTCAAACCACCCTTCTTTGCAGAGGATATGATCTAAAGAACTCTACTAGGAGACTATTGGAACTCATAAAAGAGTCTGGTAAAGTAACAGGTTATAAAATCAATACACAAAAATCAACAGCCTTTTATACACAGACAATGCCATGGCTGAGAAAGAATTTCTAAGATCAATCCTATTCACAATAGCTACAAAATAATCAAATACCTTGGAATAAACTTAACCAAGGACATTTAAGATCTCTACGATGAAAATTACAAAACATTAAAGGAAGAAATAGAAGATACAAAATAATGGGAAAATCTATCATGTTCCTGGATTGGTAGAATCAATATCATCCAAATGTCCATTCTTCCAAAAGTAATTTACAGATTCAGTGTGATACCAACCAAAATACCAAAGAAATTCTTCTCAGATCTGGAAAAAATGTTGCGGAAATTCATATGGAGGCACAGGAGACCTCAAATAGCTAAAGCAATCTTGTACAACAAAAACAAAGCTGGGAGCATCACAATACCAGATTTCAGGACATACTACAGGGCAGTTGTAAGCAAAGCAGCGTGGTACTGGTACAGAAAAAGATGGATAGACAAATGGAACAGAATAGAAACATCAGAAATCAATGCAAACATTCACAAACAGCTCATATTTGATCAAGGATATAAAACCAATTCTTGGAGCAAGGACAGTCTATTCAATAAATGTTGCTAGAAAAACTGGATTTCCATGTGCAGAAGTATGAAGCAAGACACCTACTTTACAACCTACACAAAAATCCACTCAACATGGATTAAAGATCTAAATCTATGACCTGAAATCATTAAATTATTAGAGAACATCAGGGAAACCCTGCAAGATATAGGCACAGGCAAAGACTTCTTGGAAAAGACTCCAGAGTCACAGGCAGCCAAATCCAAAATTAACTACTGGGATTATATCAAATTGAGAAGTTTCTGTACTGCAAAAGAAATAAGAAAGTGAAGAGGCAACTGACAGAATAGGAGAAATTTTTGCAAACTATGCCACTGATAAAGGATTAATAACTAGAATTTAAAAAGAGATCAAGAAACTCCACATCAACAAAACAAACAACCCACTTAAGAGATGGACCAAGGACCTCAATAGACATTTTTCAAAAGAGGAAATCCAAATGGCCAACAGACACATGAAAAAATGTTCAAGATCACTAGCCATCAGGGAAATGCAAGTCATTCACCTCATCCCAGTTACAGTGGCTTTCATACAGAAGTGAACAACAAATGCTGGCAAGAATGTGGAGAATAAGTTACCTTTATTTGTTGTTGGTGGGAATGCAAATTGGTAAAGCTACTATGGAAGACAGTTTGGAGATACCTCAGAAATCTGAATATAAACCTACCATATGACTCATCCATCCCACTCCTCGGAATTTACCCAAGGGAAATAAAATTATGAGATATGTGCTCTGTGGAATACTACACAGCAGTAAAAAATGAAATCTGATCATTTGCAACAAAATGGAGGAATCTGGAAAACATCATGCTAAATGAAATAAGCCAATCTAAATTGGACAAATATCATATCTTCTCCCTGATCTGTGACAACTTACTGAGCACCTAAAAGGAAAACTGTAGAAGCAAAACTGACACTATGATGAGCAAAGACTTGAACAGCCCTTGTAAAGACTGTCAAGGATCAGCTTATTATTTTATTCTTTTTAGTAGTCTCTTTTTCTACTTAATATCTTTTGTTTAACTCTTTACTTAACACAGAAGTATTCTTAGGTGTTTAAATCCAATTGAAAATTGATCCTAGTAAAAAATAAGAGTGGGAATAAGAGAGGGAAGAGCTGTGCAGTTTGGTGCATGTTCCAAGGACTTACACCTAAGGGTAAAGCTAAAAACTTGCCATGGGACCCCAATCACATTAAGTTTGCAGGTACTAATGTCATTGTACTAAAGTGATCATTTTAAGTGCATTACTGATCATAAAGATAGGAATGTGTCAAAGGGATCATAATAAATAATATTATAGGTAGAAAAAAGAAAAAATATTATAGATAGGAATAAATGTCAAAAGGATCATAATAAATCACACAAATAAGACCATGTCTGCTAATAATAATAAATAGAATTAAAAAGGAGAGAATGATCCAACATGGGAAGCAGGTCACACAGCAGACTCTTAGAATGACAAATGCCGTAAATAGCACTCTGGCCTCAGAATCAGCCCTTAAGGCATTGAGATCTGTCTAAAAAGCCCAAGAGAGCATCTCAGGCATGGAAAGCCAAGACACTGTGGTAAAGCATGGCCTACATGAAACATCCCAGTGGAAAGAAGGGACCATCAAAGGGAGGAGAGAACTTCTACTTTGATTATGGCATTGTGTAAATGATGTTGCAGTGTGTGACCTCAAAAGGCTCCCATAGCCTTGGCAGATCTTGACAAGAGCCTCGAGTGATCACTGATGTTATAATTAAGAGTGTCAATTGTTAAATCAACTACAGGAGTCACTTTGCACTTGCTCCACATGTAAGAGCTCTTTCCTTAATGAGTTGTACTATGAGAATTAATGATAAAACTAGACTTCAAAGAGTACTTTATAGTTTGTGTGTCTGTGTGAGTGCAAGCTGTTGAAATCTTTACTTAGTATAGAGTTGATCTTCTGTATATAAAGATAATTTAAATAAGAATCTTAATGAAGAATGAGAGGAGAGAGGGAGTAGGAGGTGGGATAGGAGTGGGTGGGAGGGCGGGTATGGAGGAAAAACTACTACATTCCAAAAGCTGTGCCTACGAAATTTATATTTATTAAATAAAAGCTTTCAAAAATAAAAAAGTAAAAAGGGAAATAACTTTGAGACAAAAATTACAAAAATTGAGAGCAGTATTTGGGATCTATGGGATACAATCAAATGACCAAATATTGAGACCTAGGATTTCCTGAAGGTTTGGAAAAATGGCTTATAAAACTTATTTGGTGAAATTACAGCAGAAAATTTCCCCAGTTTGGAGAAAGATTTGGACACCAAAATACAGGAAGCACATAGAACCCTAAACAGGCATGACCAGAAAATATCCTCACCAAGATACATTTTAGTCAGACTCTCAAAAGCAAAACATAGAGTATCCTAAAATTTGCAGCAGAAGTGTCAGCTCATCTTTAAAGTAACTCCCATCAGATTGACAACAGATTGCTCAACAGAAACACTACAGGTCAGGAGAGAATGAAAGATAAAAGTGCAAGACCTAAAAGAAAAACCTGCTAACCCAGAATATTTAACCCAGATAAGTTCTGATTCATAAATGAAGGTGAAACACAGACCTTCTATGTCAAGTAAAGATTGAAATAATTTGTCACTAACTGGTTAGCCTTACAAATGATACTTAATGTGTTACACATAGAAATAGAGACAATCAGCTCCATGAAAGAATGTGAAGGCAGAAACTCTCCTAGTAAAAGAAGAAAAAAAGAGTTCGAAAAAAACCAATTGAAATGTTTATGGAAAATGACAACACTAAATCATTACTTCATCTATAATAAATTTGAATGTAAATATACCAAATTCTTCAATTAATTGATAGGTATTGGTGGAATGGATAAACAAGACTCATTTATATGATTTCTACAAGAAACACACTTCACCAATAGTTCTTCCACTTCAAGTGGAAACTATATTCCATGCAAATAGAAATCAAAATGAGAAGTAGTTAAAAAAGATTTAAAGACACAAACTGTTAAAAGAGACAAGATCATCGTGTAATTATTAAAGGATCAATTCAACAAGAAGATATGACTACAGTAAATGTATATGAACCCAAAATTGGGGCACTCAGTTTTATGGATCTATAGGGTGTGAGGAATCCCACAGGAGTCCCAAAAGAGTTACAAAGCACCACTAACCCAAAAATAAAGATAAAAAGCAAAATCAAAGTGTAATTACTTAAGCTAAGGCTGAAAAGCAAAACCAAAATGGAGTTATTTAAGCTAAGGCCACTAAGCACCAGGAACTGCCCAGACCATCTGTCAGAATTGACACAGGTGGTATTGCCTGATAAGGACAGTGGGACATTACATCCATCATAAAAAGCAGCCAATCAGCCAGCTACCACATTACTTCACACACACTATTGTATCACAATTGGCCACACCCAGAAGACCCCTAGCACACCATTGGTCACACCCAAGCACCAACATAAGGTTGGTGACATTCCAAAAGATGAGCCTGTGATTGGTGACACCCTAGAACACACTTACCGCCCACCTACTCCAGAGGGGGCATAAAAAAGCAAGCCTCACCACTGCTCTTCATCCCCTTGGGGACCATGGCTCAGTGCAAGTGAAACTGCCTGAGTCTTCGCTGACAGAAACTCTGCTTGGCACTCTGCTAGAGCCAACCTTGCCTGGACATCCCAGCCGCTGCTGGAGCTGACATCGGAGCTGGACTGGACTTCTCACTGGTAACTTCTCCAACCCTTCACCATTGAGCCTACTGCCCAGAGTGCCAGTCATCCCACTATTACTGTCTGTAAGTGACTGTTCTGAGATCCATCTATCCAAGGGGTCATTTAGGTGTAACTGCTGATTTAAATTGGGTAAAGACAAATGAAATAAATGCATCCAAATGTAAACTTTTATATACTCAGCATGTTATATTCTATAAAAAACTATTTGGGTTAGTTTATAAACTGTCTATGAAAATAGTTTAACATTGCTCAGAGTAACAGGCTGAAATTTGATGTGTTACCTTATTTAAAAATGTTATCTTAATTTGGAAATTTTTAACAGGTTATTTCAAAATGTAAATCAAGGACATTGGCAAATGGAAAACATCACAAGTATACTAATCTATTCCTCTTTGACATAAATTTAGAATCTGATCCTCTGTTAAAGTAATCTATTATGTTTTCCTGATGTCTGGTAAATTCTAATTGTTTAAAAACAGCTGAGATTTATTAAGAGCTATGGGTTATTTAAATATGTGATTATTTTCAAACATTTGAATAATCACTTTGTAACAATGATCAAATTTAGTCTATATTATGTCATGATTTCAACTAGATATTTTGGATTTTGAATCTTCTTGGCATCCTTGACAGGCATTCAAAAAATCAAAGTTCCAAAGAATTTGCACTCTGAAATTTCCAGTAAATTTTGGACTTCAGTTTTTCCAGTTTGGGCCCAACTGGAAAAAATCAAAGGATATATATATATATATATATATCATCTTGTAGAGATACCAACTAATGAGGCTATTTGGACTATATTAGAAGTACTGTCAAGATGTGAAGTGGTGCTAAATTTTAAATTTCTATAATATAAAATGGTATTGATACAAATTTCTGAGAGTTAAAAAATCTAATGATCTTGTGTTACTAGAAATAATGGTTATCTTAATGAAAAAGCCCCAGAGGCCTAAAAGAGTTAAATGCTTTGTAAAATCCTACAGGTGCTCTCAAAAATACTGTGTGAAGTAAGGAAGTGCCTCTTGTTGGTTAATGAGTTTATAATTTTAAATGTGGCAACTTAAAGTCTTTTGTCATCTACAGTTTTATATATCAGATTCGCTGCTCATAAAACTAAAGCATTGTTGGTTCTGTGTTAAGCTGTCCTCATATAGGTTCTGATGGAATTCTTCCAGCCACTTCTATTGTGTTCAGTATTTTGGGATGACTCTGTAAACAGATGAAGCCAATAATATATTAGAGGTATCAAATGAGAGAAAGTATGGTTAACTGAGGTTACCAAGAACAGAAAATAATTCAAATCAATTGGTTATTTACAAAAAGGTGTTAGATTTTTAAAAACGCTATTATTGAACTGCTATATTGTTCTACTATGTTATGTTATATGTGTATACATATTGTATATCTACATGGGAAAATTTATTAAGAATTTTATTTTAATTGGCTTATAGATAAAAGATTGCCCATAAATTTAAACAGCTAAAATTATTCAAAGATACATTTTAATTCATGTGACCTGAATCTCTGTATCAGATGTTTTAAATATGTTGGTAGAAAGAAACTAAAAACACTTTATATCCTTGTGCTTGAATTTGCTGGTTAAACAAGCTACATCATTTTAGATATTTAAGAGATGTTTCCAAATACATGTATTCTTAAAATTTATAGAAGGCATTGGACCTTCTGGTAAACGTTTTCCTAAGTTGTTATCTAATGGTTGAAATAGCTTGCTAAGTTTTCATTTGATATTGCTATTGTCAATAAGCAATCTGGGACTGGCTCCCTCATTTCTCTATTCTAAGCCTGACTTGTTCTTTCATTTCTCTATTCTCTTCAAGGTAGGAAACTAATTCTATTCTGAAGGACTCTCCAAGGTGCACAACTTGATTTTAGATCTTAGAAAAGGGATAGCTAACATTTTCTGTAATAGCATAGCCAAAATGAAAGCTTAAATTATAATTTCCTAGCTAGATTTATTCACCATCAGTAAAGTAAACAATTAACAGGGAAAACCTCCCTTTCAGACCAAAGGGAAAGAAAGTTTTTTTTTTCTTTGACAGACAGATTGGACAGTGAGAGAGAGAGACAGAGAGAAAGAGAAAGGTCTTCCTTTACCGTTAGTTCACCCTTCAATTGCCGCTGCAGCTGGCGCACTGCACTGATCCAAAACCAGGAGCCAGTTCTTCTCCTGATCTCCCATGCAGATGCAGGACCCAAGCACTTGGGACATCCTCCACTACCCTCCCGGTACACAGCAGAGAGCTGGACAGAAAGAGAAGCAACTGGGACAGAATCCGGCGCCCCAACTGGCACTAGAACCCAGTGTGCCGGCACCACAGGTGGAGGATTAGCCTATTGAGCCGCGGCACTGGCTGGGAAAGTTTTAAAGTGGGAACATAGTTTTCCTTATGGGGATGTCTACCTCAGAAAAAACACTCCAGAACATGCCTCTGACTATAGATTTCTAGTTTAGGCCACAAAGATTAGAGATGGGACTTGAGCATGCCCTTGACTTGCATCCTCTGGTCTGCTTTAACAAAAACCAGGAGGAAAAGAAAGATAGGCACCAGAAGCAGTGTAAAGATAGGTGGCAGGCCTATTAAATGTAGCTCTGAACAGTGATCTGCCATCAAGGAGACCCAACAGGCCAGTCCACTGCAATGGCTTTCAATGTGGAAATCCTGGGCTTCAGTAGAAGTCAGCTTGTGAAGAGCCCTGGCAGATCTGCCACGAGTTGGATCACTGGAAATGTAACTGCCCTGGAGTCAAAGCATGCCCAGGCCAGAGCCATAGATCTTGCTGGCTCCAAGCTGAAAAGCACTTCATCAGCCCAGCTTCCAAAGTGATCACCACAGCTGAGGAGGTGACCAAGTAGTCAGTAACATTGCAGGCAGAACTGCAAATTTCCTGTTAAAGTTGCCACCTGCCTTTACTTGGCCAGCTCTCCTCCCATGCCAGCTAGGTAATGGAAGTCAACAAGCTGCCTTCCCCAAGGAGGTTCACACCTGCCTTAGGATGTACCCTATGTGAAGAGATAGGCAGGTCTGGTCCTCATAACTTACAAGGCTTTAAAGCCCACCAGGTTATTATCAAGCCCCTTCTGTCAGGTTCTATTTGCCTCTCAATCAGTAAACTTTGTTGTGGCTTAGATAGCACCTTTCTTAGATTCTTCAATAATGACTCTGCCCTTTGTATCTAGCTCACTTGGGGCCTCATTCCTTTGTAATCATAGCCGCTACTCTAACATCAATGTTTCTACTCACAACTTGGGTACTGGTGGTCCTCTCCCCCACTTAATGTTGTATGATTGTTCTGAATTTCTCTACAGATGAACCCTTCTACTTGCAAAAGCTGAAAGGCTTTTTTCCCGGTCCTGGCTGGGATCAGCTTCAAACCACGTCCATCAAACAGTCTTCACAAGGGTCCAGAGACCCCCCTCTCATTCCCTCTCCTTTGAAATCCTCTCATTACCTGGTTAGTGCCACTCTTAGGATCATTGGTTGCTATTCTCATCCTGACTTGTATACTACAGTGTCTGTTTAAGTGTTTACAGCTGGTGATAATGTTATGAACCAAGGCCTTCAGCAACCAGGTGGTCAACCAAATGCTGCTACTCAGCTCCCCACCCAGGAGATAATGGCCTGAGGCATTGCCCCATTCCAGTGAAGAGTACCTCATCGCCCCATGTCAGCAGGAAGCAGCTCTAAAGAGAGATCATCGTCCCTCTACCCCTCCTGTAATTTTGAGACTAGTGCAATCCCATACAAACCCTGCTTTATAAAAAACAAAATGGGGGAATGTTAGGAAAATGGCAGTTTTATCTATGGCATGATCTACACTCTGATTTACATCCTAGGCCCTAGCCCCCGCCACCATTGCCAAAAACCAGGTGACCACATGGCCCAACCACCAGTGTCAAGCTCCATCCCCATCTTAATGGGATTCTCTGCTCCTGCTTCCCTGCCCACCCTCTGGCAAAGTTTTAAAAAGGACCTGTTCTTGAACACGTGGCTCTCTCTAGCCTCCTCTTTTCTTCTCTCACTCACCTCTCTCCTTACCTCTCTCATCTTTCTCTCTTGCTCTCCTTTTTCCTCTTTGCCCCTTCCCTCTGGTCTGCTGGATTTTCCCCAATAAACCCTTTCCCTTACCAAAAAAAAAAGAGACTTTTGGACTCTGGACTTTGGACTTTGACTTTTGTGACCATGATACAAACTTTGAAAATGCAGCATTCATATTACACTCTTAGCCATGAGTGTTTAGATTGATTATGCCTTTTATGCTTTCTTTATGCTTTATATTTATGACTATTGCTGGATATTTTTAGAGGTTGTCTTACTCCTATATATGTGTTATGACCTGTGGACTAATGATATATTGAGTGGTATTGACCTTTAGATGTGTGCATTGAATATATACTGAGTGGTATTGAACAATAAATTATATTAAAAAAGACTATCATGATTCTGTGTGATTCTTCTCCATGCTCTGAGGTGTCGCATTAGCCTTGTCAATCTGCATGACAAGAGATGCTCATGACGTGGGGAGACATAAGCTCCAAGAGAAAAATAATGAGGAATTTCAACACTGCACTTTCATCAGTGGTCATATCCACCAGACAAATTATCAACAAAGAACAGAGTAATCTACACTATAGACCAGATGGACCTAACTGATATCTATAGACCATTTCATCACAGAGTTGCAGAATACACATTCTTTTCATTGGTGTGTGCGACTTTTTCCAAGTGAGACCATAAAGTAGGCCATAAAACAAGTCTCAATAAATTCAAAGCAGTTTGAAAGCACATTTATGTATCTTTTTTGATCACAGTGGGATGAACCTGGAAATTAACAAACAAAACTCTAGAAAATATATAAACAATACAAACTAAACAACATATTCCTGAAAGAATAGTGGGTCATAGAAAAAATAAAAGGAAAATAAAAAACATCCTCCAGCTAATGAAAATGAAAGCATACCATATCAAATCTTAAAGTATACAACAAAATCTGTATTAAGAGGAACGTTTATGGTAATTAGAGCTTACATTAAGAAATTGGAAAACATCAAATAAGCCTGAGGGACCTAGAAAAAATAAAAACAAAATCCAAACTTAGTTGGAGAAAAATAATAAAAATTAGAGAAGAGATAAACAAAATAGAAAAAACTATACAAAATACCAGTTAAATAAAGAGGTTTTTTTTTTTTTGAAAAAAAGAAACAAGATTGATAAACCATTGGCTCAATTAACCAAAAAGGGGAAAAGATACAAATTAATAAAATCAGAGATGAAAAAGGAGATGCTAGAGCTGATATCACGGAAATACAAAAAGTAATTAAGAATTACTACAAACAACTATATATAAACAAACTGAAAATCTAGAAAAAATGAATAGATTTTTAGACACATATAATTTGCAAATTTTAAAAGATTTATTTGTTTATTTGAAAGGCAATGTTACAGAAAGAGGAAGAGGGAGAGAGAGAGAGAGAGAGAGAGAGAGAGAGAGGTGTTCCATCTTCTGGTTCACTCCCCAAATGGCCGCAACTGCTGGAGCCGATCTGATTCATAGTCTGGAGCCAGGAGTTTCTTCCAAGTGTCCCATATGGGTGCAGGGACCCAAGTTCTTGAACTGTCTTTCACTGCTTTCTCAGGCTTTTAGCAGACATCTGGATAAGGAGTGGAGCAGCTTTGACTCAAACCAATGCCTAATCCAATGAAAATAGGGCACATTTCTTTCTTGCCATCATCCCATAAGAGTCTGGTAACAAGTGGGAAGAAGGCAACATTTTGACACCAGCAGTGGCTTTTGTGAGTTGTGTGACCAGGGGATTTTACTTAGAGGGGAAAAACAGTGTTCCCCACTGACTTTGAACCTGGATAGGAGGAATGATAGAGGACTTGGAACCCACCACTCTCAACATATTTCAGGTTCTGGGGCTCAAAATGCCAAGGAGGAGCACCCACAAACAGTTGGTTCTGGGGAAGTCTCTGCTCTCTCAGGATGAGACAGCCTAGGGAGGCAGAGCAGATCCTCTGCACCCCATGACTATAGGAGCCTTGTGTGCTGAGACTGTGGAAACTCTGTGACTGCACGATAGGATGCAGGGTGTAGCTGGTTCTCTGAAAAATCACTGTGTGCTGTGGCAGAGGCTCTGAGTTCCCTGATTGCCTGGGGTGGGTCATTGCAGGTGGATTCTTGTCACACTGAAGACTGTACAGATCGTTTGGGCAGTTCATGCAACAGCGTGTGTGAATATTGTACTCACTATGGGCTAACCCTTGGCATCAATCACCACGGAAGAGAGGTGAGGATATAATTATGCCAATAGAGGTGATCATACCCTGCCACCTGCTGACAAGAAATCTACCAGGCCCAACTTGAGTGTCACCCTAGATAATTGCCCCACCCTGGAGCACTGAACAGAGATCCTTGGCCACACCAAGCACATGACTCTGGGTATTCACTGAAGGAACGGAGATTCCACTAAATCACAGAAGCAAAATTAGAAGCAAAAAAGCCATCATAGGATAAAGCCAACAAATATTCCCACAGATGCCTAAAACTAAAAGAAGAAATTCAAAAAACAAGAATAAGGAAGACAACATGACTCTCCCAAAGGAACACAGCAAACCCTTAAATATTAGAATGAGAAAATGAAGAGATTGGTGAAATTCCTGAAAAGCAATTCAAAAGATTGATCAAAGGATCTAAAGCAATGAGAAGCAAATTCATAAGTTAAACAAATCCATATATGTGATGGAGTAAAAATTTTCCATGAAATCGAGATTTAGAAGAGAAATCAACTGAAATATTAGAAATCAAGAATTTGATATGTCAAATAAAAATATAGTTGAAAGCCTTAGCTACAGACTTGTTGAGGCAGCAGAAAGAATACCTGAGATAGAAGACAAATTTTTGAAAACATCTCAATCAGATCAAAAAAAGAAGAAATTAGAAAAATATAGAACAATGGTTGAGGTTTATAGGGATTTTATCAAATGACCCAACATATGGGTCTTAGCAGCTCCTGAATGTGTGGAAAGAGAGAATGAAATAGAAGATCTATTCAGTGAAATAATTACAGAAAACTTTCCCAATTTGGAGACTGAAAGGGACGTCCAAGTACACAAGTCAAATAGAACACCTAATAAACATGATTAGAAAATATGTGCACTGTGACACATTGTAGTCAAACTTTTGAAAGTAAAACATACAGAAAATATTCTAAAATGTGCACAAGAGAAATGCCATATTGCTTTCAGACGATTTCCAATTAGATTCACAGCTGACTTCTCATCAGAATCTCTACAGGCTAAGAGAAAATGGAGAGATATAGTCCAAGTCTTAAAAGAAAAAAATTGTCAACCCAGAATACTGTACCCTGCAAAGCTCTTATTTATGAATGAAGGTGAAATAAAGACCTTGCATAACAAACAGAAATTGAAAGAGTTTGTCATGACTCATCCAACCTTATAAAATATGCTTAACTATGGGCTACACACAGAAACACAGAAATATAGCCATCATTATTAAATAATGTGAAGGCAGAAAATCCCCCAGTAAAGGTACAAAAGAAATCAAAAGTAAACAAAAGGAATATTTATGGAAAAATTGCAGGGTCAAGTCACTACTTATCAATAGCCACTTTGAATGTAAATGGCTTCAACTCTTCAATTAAAAGATACAAACTTGCTGAATGGATTAAAAAACAATACCCATCTATTTGCTGCCTATAAGAAACACATCTCACTAACAAAGGTGCACACATACTGAAAGTAAAAGGATGGAAAAAGATATTCCACACTAAGGGAAAACATAAACAAGCAGGTGTAGCCATTATAATTTCAGACAAAATAGTCTTCAGCACAAAAACTGTGAAAAGAGACAAAGAAGGGCATATGTAATGAGTAAGGGATCAATTGTACAGGAATATGTGACTAGAATAAACGTATATGCACCCAATACCAGGGCACCTGGTTATTTAAAGGAAATGTTAATAGATTGATTGGGAGACATAAACTACAACACAATAGTAATGGGAGACTTCAACACCCCAATTTCAACAAAGGACAGATCAACTAGACAGAAAATCAACAAAGAAACAACAGAGCTAATCTACACTATGGACAGAATGGACCTAATTGATATATATAGAACCTTTCATTCCAAGACCGTGTGTTAGGCCATAAAGCAGACTCTGCAAATTAAAAAAAATTAAATCATATCATGCATATTTTGTGACCCAGATTTAGAAATTTGGGAATTAACAACCCAAGATTCTCTAGAAATTGTGCCCACACATAGAGTCTGAACAACATGCTCTTGAATGAACAGTGGATCATAGATGAAATCAAAAGGGAAATCAAAATGTTCTGGAAATAAATGAAGATAACAATACAACATGTCAAAACTTATGGGATATAGCCAAAGCATTGTTAAGAGGGATCTTTATAGCAATTGATGCCTACAACAAGAAACTGGAAAGGCATCAAATAAATAAGCTATCAACACTTTTCAAGGACCTAGAAAAACAACAACAAAACAAACCCAAAGTTAGTATGAATAAAGAAATAATTAAAATTAGAAATTTAAAAAATTGAAATAAAAAGTTACAAAAGATCAGTGAAATGAAGAGGTGATTTCTTGAAAAAAATACAATCAAAATTTATATAACATTGGTCAGTCCAGTTAACCAAAAAACAGAGAGGAGACCCAAATTAATAAAAGCTGAGGTGATAAATAAGATGTAACAATGGACAACACAGAAACAAGAAGAATCATCAGAAATTAATACAAAAAGCTGTGTGCCAACAAATTGGAAAATATAGAAGAAATGGATAGATTCCTAGACATACACAATCTACCAAACTTGAATTATGAAGACATAGAAAACCTAAACAAACCAATAACTGAGATGGCAATTGAATCAGTAATAAAGATTTCCTCCCCAACAAAAAAAATCCCAGGACTTGATGGCTTCACTGCAGAATTTCACCAGACTTTTCAGAAAGAACTAATTCAAATTCTCAAGCTATTCACCTTAAATCCAAAATCAGAAAAATATACAACAAAGAAAGAGAACTACAAACCAATACCCTTAATGAACATAGATGCAAAAATCCCCAACAAAATACTAGCTAATGGAATCTAACAACATATAAGAAGGACCATTCACCTGGACCAAGTAGGTTTTTTCCATGGTATATTGAGATGGTTCAACATATGCAAATCAACAAATGTGATGCATCATATTAACAAATTGAATAAAACCCATATGATTATCTCAATAGTTGCAGAGAAAGCATTTTTGATAAAAAACAAAACCCTTTCATAACAAATGAAACCTTAATTAATTTGTGTATAGAAGGAACAGTCATATTTTTTCATATTCAATGGGGAAATGTTGGAAGCATATCCACTATAATCTGGAACCAAATGAGGATGCCCCCTTTCATCATTATTACTAAATATAGTCTTGGAAGATTTAACCAGGGCCTTAGGCAAGAAAAAATATGGAAATGATAGAAACTGCAAAGTAGGAAGTCAAATTATCCCTGTTTGCAGATGACATTATTCTACATATAAGGGAAGAGAAGGGCTCCATTAAGAGACTATTGAATCTAATAAGACAGTTTAGTACAATTGCAGAACACAAAAGCAACACATAAAAATCAATTGCTTTTGTATACACAGATGATGCCGTAGCTGAGAAAGAACTTGTAAGATTAATCCCACTTAAAATAGCTACAAAAAACATGTAAATACCTTGGAAAAATTTAATCAAGGAGGTGAAATTCTCTACAATGAAAATTATAAAACATTAAAGAAGGAAATAAAAAGACACAAAAAATGGAAAAAAATCCATGATTATAGATTAGAAGAATCAATATAAAAATATCCACACTATTGAAAATAATTTACATATTTAATAGGATCCCAATCAAAATACAAATGACATTTTTCTCAGATCTAGAAAAAAATGATGCTAAAATTCACATAGAAGCACAAGAAACTCCTAATAGTGAAAGGAATCGTAAATAGCAAAAGCAAAGCCAGAGGCATCACAATACGAGATTTCAAGACTTAATACAAGACAATTATAATCTGTGCCTGGTATTTGCACAAAAGTATACATGTAAACCAATGGAACAGAATATAATCTCTAGAAAGCATTCAATACATCTACAACCAACTAATTTTTGACGATGGAACTAAAATAATTCCCTGTAGCAAAGACGGTGTCTTCAACAAATCCTTCTGGGAAAATTGGATCTTTACATTTATAAGTATGAAACAAGAACCCTACCATACACCTTATGCAAAATCACTCAAAATGGATTAAGAATCTCAATACTACTATGTGGTACCATCAATTTTCTAAAGAAAAACATTGGGGAAACTCTGAATGTTATTGGCATAGACAAAGATTTTTTGGAAAAGTTTACAGATGCATAGGCAATCAAAGCAAAATAGACAAATGGAATTACATTAAGTTGAGAAGCTTCTGCACCACGAAAGAAACATTCAGCAAAGTGGAATGATAACTGACAGAATGGAAGAAAATACTTACAAACTATAAAACTGATAAAAGAATAATATCCAGAATCTATAAAGTGTTCAAGAAACTCGACAACAACAAACAATCCACTTAAGAAATGGGCAAAGGACCTTGAGCAGGCACTTTTTAAAAGAGGAAATTCAAATGGCCAACAGACACATGCAACAATGCTCAGGATCACCAGCCATTAGGGAAATGCAAATTAAAACCGCAATGAGGTTTCACCTCACCCCAGTTAGAATGGCTCTCATACAGAAATCAACAAAAAAATAAAAGCTCATGAGGATATGTAACATATAATATTATATAATATTACATATATGTTATATATATATAAGTGTATATATATATATATATATATATATATGTATATACATAAAATCCAGTGTTGGTGAGAATGTAAACTAGGATAGACATTGTGGAAGACAGTATAGAGTTATCTCACCAAACTGAAAATAGATTTATCATATGACCCAGCCATCCCACTCCTCGGAATTTACCCAAGCAAAATGAAATCAGTATATGAAAGAGTGATCTGTACCCCCATGTTTGTTGCGGCTCAATTAATAATAGCTAAGATTTTTAATCATCCCATATGTCTATCAACTGATGACTTGATATATATGTGTGTATACACACACACACACACACACATATATATATATATATATATATATATATATGCTACTCAGCCATAAAATTGAATGAAATCCTGTCTCATGCAATAAAATGGATGCAAATGGAAGCCACTATACTTAGTAAAATAAGGTAGTCCCAAAAATGCAAATGTTGTGTTTTCCCTGATTAGTAGAAACTAATAGAGTTCCAAAAATGTTATGTATTGGAGAGAAATTGACATTTTGAGACTCAATAATTGTTTTATTCATCATTTCTACTGTTGAGGAACAGTTTTTTTCTTATTATTATTTGTCAAATTCTTTACTTAGTGTAGGTTTATCTTATGAGTATAAAATAGACTGAAAGTCAATCATTATAGAAATTAATAGAAAGAATAGGAATGGAAGGAGGAGGAAGGGTGGGAATCAGGGTAAGGTGGGAAGTATCACTATGCTCCTAAATCTATACATATGAGATACATGAAATTTCTTCACCTTCAAAACATTAAAAAATTAAAATGAGAAAGTATATATGGGATGTATTTGAGCTTTATGAGGGGTCTTTAAGCATTCATTGAAATTGCATGTTATGGTACATTTGCACATAGATTTCAAGGTTTTTGCATCATAATGTTGATATTTTAATTTGTTTTTTCCTAATTGTTTTGAAGTATCCTCATGTTTACAGTTTTGGTTACCAGCTTTACCAACTCTCCCTTTTTATGTGTTAAACAGAATTTTGTAATTCCCTCTTCACTATCCATCTGCCTTTTATGATTAACAATATAGAATGAAGATATAAGCAGGTTTTAGAGGAACTTGGAAAACTTTGTGTATGACAGTAGTATTAAAAGGTATTACACCAGAGCTGGCACTGTGGCATAGCAGGTTAAAGCCCCCACCTGCATTGCCGGCATCCCACGTGGGTGCTGGTTCAAGTCCTGGCTGCTCTACTTCCAATCCAGCTCCCTGCAATGGCCTGGGAAAGCAGTAGAAGATGGCCCAACTCCTTGGGCCCCAGCACCCAGGTGGGAGACCCGGAAGAAGCTCCTGATTTTGGATCAGCTCATCTCTGGCTGTTGCAGTCATTTGGGGAGTGAACCAACAGATGGAAGATCTCACTCTTTTTCTCTCTCTCTCTGGTTCTACCTCTTTCTGTAGCTCTTATAAATAAATAAAAAAATTTAAAGAAAAGTATTAAATCTATCTCATGGTGCTTTCAGCATATCTTTGAAAGTTGAAGGTGTTATGAATTGCCATCTTCAATACAGATAGTGTCTAAACTATGATAAGGCATGGTGTAGTCACTATGTTTGTAGAAGGTAGTAGATGCATAGTAATTAAATATTCAAGTACTTTACATTTAGCTCCTAAAAACTATAGTGGGTTCTAGTTTAAGAGAAGTAAGTTGATGCTTGTTGAGCTTAATTTAAACTGCAGGTACTTAGTGAGAGGCAAGATTCATAGTGAAATTAAGGCTGACCCTTTGTAAACTAATCCTATATCTCTTTTATTTTGTTATTCCTATTACTTGAAGTGACTATACTTAACAAGTATAAAATCTTTAAGGTAGTTCTCAGTCTGCAAAAAAATCCCTCAATTTTATCATTTTATTTAAATAACTACACAATAAGAATTAAGTTTAGGAGATACAAGTAGCTCATATAAGTTGCCTTTCACAAATGGTATTGGAAAAGATAAAAAGCAACACCTGAAATATTTTCCTGTTTCTGTGGATTCCAAAAATCTATGTCCTGGAGAAGCTGACTTTTTATTAGGTGGGAATGCTCCTAAAGGTCATATAACAATTCCTGTATACTATTATTTTAGAATTTTTGGAGAAGTTATAAAATTCAAAAATAAATGACTACAGAAAGCATTTGGTCAAACCCTTTCATAGATTTTTCTCCAGATAGCAATACTGAGCTACAGGGAAGAGAAACAATCTAACTAATTATCAACACAAATTAATATAAAACTTAGATGTCTTTGAAAGTTTGATTTCTTGGCTATTGAATATGAATTTTTTTTAATTTTGACCTGGAAGAATCATTTAATAGTGTAGCAAGGCCATTTTCATATTAGTCAGAATGCAATTGCTTACATCAAAACATAGAGAGTAAAACAGTGATTACCAAAGTAGAGGTGGAGTGATTTGAAAAGAAATGGACAGATGTAGGTCAAAGGATACAAAGTAGAAGATACGTAAAATGAACAAATTTACAGATCTAATATACAACATATGATTAAAGTTAATGAAATCACATTTGAGCATTTTGTTAAATATATATATTTTTAGCTGTGCCTGACAAAAAAGTTAACTAGGTGAGATGATGGATGTGTCAATTTGTTGCATCACAGCAATCATTTCACTATATGTATTCCATAATATGTTGAAAACTTCAAATATACACAACAAAGTTTTTTTAAGGGGTGGAGAGTTGGACTAGCAGTTAAGAAGCCGGTAAGGATGCCTGCAACCCACATCAGAGTGCCTGGGTTTAATAGCCAGCTCCAGCTCCTGATTCCAGCTTCCTATTAATGCAGACCCCGGGAGACAGCAGTGATGACACAAGAAACTGGGTTTCACTTCCCATACGGGAGACCTGGATTGAGTCCCTAGCTCAATCTGAGCCATTGTGGGCATTTCACAATAAACCAGCAGATTGGAATCAGCTTTCTCAAATAAATATGTTTTTAAAAATACTAAGAAGCAAGATTGTGGGTGAAGAAAGAGGCCTAGGTTTTGTTTATTCACTTACTGTCTACCTCATTGGTGAGAAAGTTACTCCTACCCTAACATTATGGGTTTAGCTAAACATACAACACGAAATACTAGGCAGATAAGATATACAGTAGTTTACCATTCATATATACTCACAATCCAAGAGGAAGACGTCACATGCCATTTGTTGCTACATGGCAATTGCACTCAGCAACAGAGTGAATAATCAGAGACTATGGGAGCAGGTGTTACAGTATTAAGAGGGTTGATGTGGTACTTGGTCCCCAGGAGAGAATATGATTGATTTGTATTAATGATTCTATGGTCTGCCAGAGAAATAAAGTCTGCTACACAAGAATAAGTATGAACTCTGCCTTCTCTGTAACAGTGAGTGTTATTTGGATAGGGGATTTTTCTGTGAGAATAATGGGAATGGAATCCTGAAACCTCATTTAGGCCATTTGATGCTCTCCCAGTTAATCACACACATCCAGCACACATAATTCTGGGCCTTAACTTTATGTTCTATGTCAATTTGTCACAGATGTCAAGGCACACATAATATTGGGCCTTAATTTTAAGATCTATACCAGTTTTTAAGTATAGAGGCATTTCTAGGGAGAAATATCCAGTGACTATATTTTTGGGATAGACATCTAATAGACATTAAGGAGTTCTATCAGTCATTTAGAATACTAGGAGATACAAGCCTTCATTCCTTTATAAAATTAATTATTAGACAGGCATACATGAATGTATATACTCTTGAGAGTCCTTTAATATCCAATTAAGAAACTACTATGAAAAAATGGAGCAAAAACAAATAATAGCCAAATGGAAGAGATTATTGGAGTGATATGGATACTTGATGCCTTAAAGAGAGCTGAGAAGAAAGAACATTAATAATATTGACTTGGCAGGTGTCACCTTGGTCTCCAAAGGTTAGATCTGCAAAGGTCAGTGATAGTTTCTGACATTGAAGTGAAAAAAGCCAGCTACCTCTGAACTCTCCTCTCCCTCTCAATGGAAACACTTCTGTATCTCCACCTCCCCCCACCCCGCTATGCCTGCCTACAAAAGAAAAAGTCATTCTTGTATTGCCCTGGGACTGAGCAGCAAGTACCATAAACAAAATGTGACCCAGACTCTCAAGCCACCATCACTCTACACTTGCCTATGCTCCAGGCCTTGGATACCAGAGCCACTGCTACTTTGAACTATCTCACAACCTAGATCCAGAGCCATTGTTGCTCCTCTCATGTCCTTAGTCCAGAACATACCACTACGACTGCTCTGTGGTCACCTGTATCTAGGACAATAAAGCCACTACAACTAGAGTAGGAGTGTCCATGCTCTGAATTCAAACTTCTGTACACCTGCACATGCCTATGCAGCATACTCTGGCTCCTTGGTTCCTCTACCAACATTGCAGCAGTGGCACCTGTGTATGGAGCACCAGTATCACTACCTTTATGGAATCTTAAGCTGTGATCACTCCATGCAAGCTTATTCTCCAGATCCTAGCCCCATGACTGTTCCAGGAGCACCTGTACCACAGATACTTGAGCCACTGTTGTAAAAGCCAAAAGTCTTTGCTCAGGTCACTAGAGCAGTGGTAGCTCTGCACACGCACATTTTTGGACACTGACTCTGTAGCTGTTCCATGGGTATCACATATTAGACTCTGCTCACAATGACGTTATACACTCCTAGGTATATCTAGAGTCAAGTGAGGTGCTCACAACAGCCATGTTTGGACCAGGTCAATGCCAGGAGCCAGGAAATCCATCCTGGACTTCAATATGAGCAGCACAGGGCCAAGTAGTTGGGGATCATCTGCTGCCTTCTCAGGTGCATTAACAGGAAGCTGAATCAATAGCGGGGGCTCTAATTAACATTCTGATATAGGATGCTGGCATCACAATGATGGATTGTGTAGATCCTGAGATTATGAAACTTGAGAAACGGAGACTATCCTACCCTCATGGATAAAACGTTAGCCTGCTCAAATCCAAAAGATGTGGAGGAAGAGGAAGGAACAATTTAATGCATGTGAGAGACCTTACCTACTATTGCTGGATTTGAATAGAGAAAAGGGACCCTGAAAGCAAGATAATGGGTAGTTTCCAAAAGATGTAAACAGTCCTCAGCTGACAGCAAAGCAATGAGGAACTCAGTCCTACAATCACAAGGAATTCAATTCTGCCAATAACCTTAATGATCAAGTAAACATAGTATCTCTTACAGTCTCCAGAGGGAATAGAACTATTTTAGGAACTTGATTTTTGCCATTGTGGGACTTTAAGCAAAGAAATCTGTTGAGTCATGATACACTCAGACTTCTATGACCTACAGAACAGTGAGATAATAATCTTGTGCATTTTAAACTAAGCTTTTGATAATTTACATTTTATTGCAGTAGTAGAAAACTAATATACACCAATAGATTGCAACCTCTATGGAGGCAGAGGTTATGTTTGTTCATCACAGTAACACAAGTGTGTAGCTTAGTGCTTAGCAGAAAGCCGTTGCATAGTGAAGATTCGTCAGAGAAAAAAAGAGATAAGTCGTTTTCCTGGGTCATACATGGAAACAGACAGGCATTAGAAGTAGGAAGTAATCGGGAGTCAGGAAAACACCATCAGTCAGGATTGTTATTATTTGCACTCTCGTGCCAAGGTCCAGCTCCTTGGCTGATTTATTTAAAGAAGATGGTATGCATATTGGAAAGACTTCATTTATGATGTTATGATATTTATGGTATTGCTATGATATTAGCAAGCACTTAACTCCGCATCATGAATCCACAGAGGAACTCCAGTGAGTTTAGATGACACAAGCATTTATTTTACCAGTTTCTCAAATTTACTCTCTCTTTACAACACTTCCTTACCTTCATTTATTTTTCTGATGTACATGAGGAAATTTCAGGTACAGATCGAAGCCCTCTAAAAAATGCCTTTAATCATCAGCTTCAATGGCTTTATAGACCATGTAATCATACAAATAAGATCCCAAAGCCTATTCAGCTTACTCAAAAAATGTGCTCTAAATACATTCAATGCTCCTGTATTCAAATAGTTAATTTGCACTATGTTCTGTTCAAGAAAAGGAAAACTGTCACCCTGTCATTTTAGAGTCTGACACTAAGCTTGTCAAAAGAGACAGCTGTTAAACTGAATTACTGTTGACATGCGGAGAAACGGCCCTTGCCAGATGTAAAAGACATCTGCGGCAATGAAGTGGTACGGGGTGGCTTTTCAAATGTGGTCACACTGGTATTTGAATAGCATGTCTATGGCATGAAAACATGGCCTTGACTCAGTCCATTTAAGGCAGCGAACCGAAGCCAATGAGAAGCACAAAGAAATTCCACTCTCTATTGCTATATCCATAACTTATGCCTGGATATGAAAAAAGTACAATAACAAAGCCTTCACACTCTTATCTTGTATCCAGAAGTAGG
This sequence comes from Sylvilagus floridanus, assembly GCA_949820135.1. Taxonomy (NCBI): domain Eukaryota; kingdom Metazoa; phylum Chordata; class Mammalia; order Lagomorpha; family Leporidae; genus Sylvilagus; species Sylvilagus floridanus. Next base: position 63,209,011 of record OX463223.1, on the reverse strand, counting down.
AAGGCTTAAATCACAGCAGGAAATAATTTGAGTTTCCAGGTCCTTGAGTATGTGGATAGGTGAGGTGTAAATTTGTGAAGTAGATTATACAGACAGTGAATGAAAATAAATCTTATAGTAATAAATGATCCTGTGACAATTGTAAAGGGCAGTAAGTTGGTGAAGAAATTTCTGGTTGAGCTATTCTAACAGTGTCCTTCAGAGATTTCAAGTACTGAAGAATTTACAGATAAAACAAATCTGTAATACAAATGAATTGCATTGATAACCGAATGAGAGAGGCAATTCAACAAATATTGACTAACAGCTACTATGCACGTTTTACCCAGGATACATAAAATGTTCAAAATGGAGGCTCTTCTCTCTCAAAGGGCTCACTATTTAATGGTGAGACAGATACAAACATAAAAAAAGGCTGCTCTGAAGTACACCACATTAAGAACTACAACAGAGACACAGAAAATATCTCCATGGTTTTTGAATATGATTCAGATGAAAAGATCAGCAAAGCTACATGAAAGAAGTGACAAATCAGTATAATCTTGAAAGGAAGTACATATTTAATACAATACTATTGAGAAATAAAATTGTAAACAGTTTCAAAGGTTGTCTCACAAATACCTTGGAAGGTAAGACATTTAACTAAACAATATAATCTACACTTTACAATTTATTTTATTTACATTATTTTAATTGGAATAACATATACATTTATGGGGTATGATGTGAACTTTGTATGTGTATACAATGGGAAATGATTAAACCAAGCTAATTAAGGTATTCAGAACCTTATTTGTTCAACATTTTTTATTATAAGATACTTGGAGTTTACTCTCAAAGTCATTTTGAAATATGCAACACATTATTAATAACTAGTCACCCTGCTTATTCTTCCTGTCTAAAATTTTAAACAATAGATTTCATTATTAAATGTTTCTCTTCTTGGCCATCTCCAACAGAACTATAGTCATTCTCAGACTAGACAGCAGAGACACTGAGGTTATTTATGTGTAGATGCCATGTTCAATACAGTAGTGAAATTGTAGTGAACCTGATCATTTTATACCACAATGAGTAAAAGCAGAAACATATTAATTCAATGATGCTACATAGAAATAGACTAAGAAATCATATCAGAAAAAGTAGGGTGATTCTACTACCATATTAGATATTATTTAGCACAATATAATGGGCTAATTGCTTTACATTGTATTTGAGTTAACAGTCAATTCAATGCTATTGGGTGATATTTACTATTACTGTATCTTAGATAAGGGAACTGAAACTCAGAGGGCTGAAATCACTTGCACATACTAAACAGCTAGAAAGTGGTAGACACCTTGGAATGTCTGAATAGAACACCTCTCATCCTCCTCTGTTACTTACAACTGTTTTTTTCATGCTCTGAAAGCTATCCTCAATGAGAAAAAAATGTCAAATCAGGAGAAATATCAGTCCATTTTAAAACTTCCCTTTCTTCCACATCTAGTTCACTAATAATATCTGAGACACCCATAGGTATTCTCAAGTGGACAACAAACTTTTTGGTATTTCATTTGGTTGTGTTCAAATACTTTAATTAAACAAGGTAGACCAACCAGAATAACTCCCACAGAGTTCAGAATCATGTCCACTTCACTGCTAAAGGAATTAAAACCATGAGAAAATTGAAGCTGTCTATAAACTCCAATATTAAATATCTAGTAATCACAATTAAAGGTATCACCAATTTATTGTTCCCCTTATAAATATATTTGTGGTTTGAAAGCACTGGCATAATGAATATTACATAAATCTAATCAGTGACACAAATGTGTTCTAGATTGCAGGGAAAATAAGAAGACATTAAAAATTTGTCATAATAATTTTAGTGTACAATCCAGTGACATTAAGTACATTTCTGATATGGAACCATAGTCACTATATATTTCCAAAATTTCAATCATTCCAAACAGAAACTCTGTACTACTAAGCAAGCACCTTATAGCCTCTATTCTATTTTTCTGTCCCTATGAATTTGTCTATTTTAGGATGCTCATATATGCTTTACCCTGTACACCATTGGTCCATAGCTTCCCTTTCCTACAGGTTTTTTTTTTTTTTTGGTCTAACTTTGATATCAGAATAATACTGACTTCATAGTATGTATTAAGAATTATTCTCCCCTCTTATACTTTCTGAAAAATTTGAGAACAATTGGTGCTGAATATCTTAAAAATATTTGGTAGAATTAATCAATGAGGCCACTTGATTCTGAGTCCTTCTGTAGTGGGAGATTTTTGACTATGGATTTAATCTGCTTCGGCTATTCATAAATACTTTGTTTCTTCTCATGACAGCCAATTGTGTTCGTTTTTGTGCTTTCCAGATGTTTTTCATTTTATCTATATATTCAGTTTAGTGGAATACTGGTTTTCCTAGTATTTTCTTATTGTTTGACAGTTGTCTTCTTTTTATTATTATTTCAGAGGCAGACACTCACACATACAGAGAGAGAGAGAACAAGAGACAGGAAGAGAGAGGATGCTTCCACCCTCCACCAGCTAGTTCATACTAAAATACTCACAACAGCAGAATCAGGAACAAACCAAAACTAGGAGATATGAAATATCCAGGTCAAGTACTCAACTACTTTTTTATAGGTGAATAATTTCTATCATACGTATATGTATATTGTATATTGTGTATTTATTTATTTTCATATTTTACAATCTATATTTTATTTTAATATATAAAGTAATTTTATATTTTTTACCAGATTTTCTTTATGCATTCATCTGGTGGTGGACACCTTCGTTGTTTCCATATTTTGGCTACTATGAACAGTGCTGTTGTAAATATGGTGGAACAGATATTTCTTTGATTTAACCTGTTCATGTCTTTTGGGTATATACCCAGTGGTGGGATTGCTGGTTCATATGGTTAAGTCCATTTCTGGTTTTTAATGAAATATTCATATTGTTTTTAACAGCGGCTGCACTAATGTAAATTCTCACCAACAGTTTTATAAGAGTTACCCCTTCACCACATCCTAGCCAGCATTTGTTACTCTGTCTTTTGGATAATAGTCATTCTTACAGTGTTGAGGTAACATCCCATTGTGGTTTTGATTTGCACTTCCCTGATGGCTAGTGATGTTGAGAATTTTTTCATTTATTTCCTGGTTATTAACATTTCTTTGAAAACATTCTATTGAAACCCTTTGCCCATTTCTTCACTGGATTGTTTTATTTTTTGTTGAGTTTTAGAGTTGCTGATATATTCTGGCTATTAACCCTTCATCAGATAAGTAGCTTGCAATTTTTTTTTTCAATTCTGTCAGCTGTATCTACTTTCTTTTGATTCTTTACTTTGATGCGCAGAAATTTCTGTATCAAATTGTTTTCTAACTTACATTTTCCTTTTTTAGCTTTATAAAGAAAAGATTGATTTAGCTCACCATTTTGGAGATTCAACTCAACTATCAGGCAGCTCCATTGATTTGGCATCTGGTGAGGATGGAAGATGTCGATTTTTAAATACTTGCAAAGAGAAGGTCACATGGTGAGCCATGAAGCAAGCTGAGTGGCGAGTACCAACTCGGAGTTTTACCTCCTTGCTAAAATTGTGTCCTGGAGCACATGCCAGGACATATCGTCAGTTACCTAAGGACTGCTCATCAGGCCCACATCCTCAACACCATATTTGGATTAAGTTTCAACCCTCTTAGTAGCATTAGCTTATAACCTTGGGGTTTCAACAATTGCATGAGTGTGGGGGCCAAACAATATACAAGCTATAGTAAACAGTTAGCAAGCATTGTAATTTTCCTACGAAGAACTTCACATTTTGGCAAAGTAAAATTCATGGTAAGCATTTGGAACTGATTTAAGTTGTTTTGATCTCTGTAAAATGCACATTGGTTTTTATTTTTCAGAAGTTAGTAAATACAGTTTTTCTTATTTGCCACAATCTTAACCACTGGCTGTAAGATAAGTAACCACAACTAAATGATGATTTTTATTCATAAAAACATCACCATGTCCCAAGAGAATGAAATTTGTTTTAGACTTGATGTTTTACTTCTAGTATAAGGTCAATATATGAATGAAAGATTGACATTAAAAAAAGAAAGCTGAAGTTCTAGAGTTTTAGGACTACTGATACAGAAAGAATCTAATTACATAGGAAATTTAGGACCACTCACACTATCATTTTAATTTATGAAAATAAAATTGCAAGGAGTAAGAAATCATCTTGTGTTTTTTCTTTATAAAATTGGGGCAATTTTGTGTGAATTACTGTAGAGTAGAATTACTTCAGACCTGGCAACTGAGTCCTGAATAACTTTCCTTGAACTGAAGCAGCCACATTGCATGGGAATTTCAATTTTCCTTTGTATTTCTGGACCATGTGTGACCATATATTAATCCTTTTTGAATAATGTTTTTAGTTTTAAAATTTAACAATTTTTAACATTTTACCACATCCACATCATATGTAGATTTTATATACATATATATGTATGATTTTTTTCTTGATATTGGGAATAGTAATACCACAAAATGAATGATTCATAACAATGTTCATAAAGTGAGGAAAGAATGGTATATTATCATGTACATAGTATACTTCAGTAAAACAATGTCCATACTGTATACCAAATAATATAACATCCACAAAATTTTATTCTTTATATATATTAACTTGAACAAATAAGAGAAATGGGATATTTCTCTTTCTGGGTCTGGTTTATTTCATTTAACATAATGATTTCCAGTCCCATCCATTTTGTTGCAAAAGTAAGAATTTCATTTTTTTCATGGCTGAGTAATATTTCATCTTGTATATATATATATATATATATATATAATCACATTTTCTTTATCTGATCTTTAGTTGGTGTGCATCTAGGTTAATTCATGTTTTTGCTATGCTGAATTGGGCTGCTATTACATGTAATTGCAAATATCTCTTTCATATGCTGATTTCACTTCCTTTGGATATATTCCCAGAGGTGAGATAGCTGCGTTATATGGTAGATACATTTTTAGTTTTCTGAGCAGTCTTCAAACTGTTCTATATACTAGTTGTACCAATTTGTATTCTCATTGACAGTGCATTAGGTTGCCCTTTTCTCCACCATGTTATCTATTAGGAAATGAGTACAGATTGGCACCTCATCACAAGGGGCATCAAATGTAAGAAAAAGGACACAGAACAGAGAGGAGACAGAATACAAACTCATGGCCAGACCAAATTTATTCAGAGAAAATAAACTCACAGAGGTCGACCAACTGCCATAATGCTCATATCTGGCTAGGCCTTAATGCCCACCTGCTTATTATCAAGCCCTTCCTGTCAGTTTCTCTTTGCCTCTTAATGGGAAAACCCCCTCCTGGTTTGGACAGAACCTTTCTTAGATTCTTTAAGGACTCTGTCTTTTGTTTTGGCCCCTCTGTATTTAATCTACTTGTTAGATTTGTTTGTTCCAGGCAATAAAATTCTAGATGGCCATGCCCATGAAATCCAGAATGGAGATAATTTCTGTGAGTTAATATTGCAGCCCCCTTAAGAAGCCACATACTGGAACCCTGTCTTGACCACGGGTCCCTACCCCTCCCCTGTTCAGCCTGAAGAACTCAGTTTCAGTCCTTGCCTAAACCCCTGACAGCAGCCAGGGTTTCCTTAAGCAGAAGGAGGAAATGAAGGAGCCCAGGATTTGAAGCAGGCCGGACTAACTCCATCCCACGGCTCCTTACCAGTATGTACACACTAAAAAAAAAAAAATAGAGTTTTCTTTCTCTTTGGCAGGACTCTTGCATTCCTATTTTTCCCTTTGTCCAATTTTAGCCATCTTTTCCACCATGGGCAATGTCCCTATTATCTCCTTTTATTCTTTTGTTCTCATAATCATAGCGCTCATATTTCTGCTTTGTATAATTAATGTATTCCAAAGGTTCTTGCAGGAACAAATGATTGCTCTATCCCAAACCATCATGCAGGAGCAACACAAGACTGCTCTTCTTCAGTCAATCCGAATCTGAGTATAGACCCTCGCCCCACATCTATGCCCTGTATCAGCTGGAAGTAGCCAGAAACTGGTGCCCTATCTCCTTATTTTACTCAGAGTCAGGATTGGTGGAACAAGGACAGAAGCCTTAGCCATTTCAGGTTTCTTGTTACCTCCGCATTCTTTCAAAAGGTCAGTTCCCTCTCATACCCTGTGTTGTTCACTACCCTACTCCTTGCATCCTTCCCCAGGTTTGGAAGCCAATGGGCCAACTTGAAGATCTTGTATGGAGAAGCTCATCTCTGTCTGCTGGCCCCCACCCAACACCTAAAATATAAAAAGGCCCAGCCTGTTGGGGTCGAGGCCTCTCCCACGTGTTTGGTCTGTGAGCATGATTGCAGTTGGTCGATATCTGTGGATTTATTTTTTCAGAATAACTCTGGTCTGGCTTTGAGTTCGTATTCTGTCTCTCTCTGTTCTGCACCCTATTTCTTACATTACCAGCATTTGTTACTTTTTAAAATTTTGGATAATAACCATTTTAACTGGAGTGAAGTGATGTCTCATTGTTTTTATTTACATTTTCCTTATGGCCTGTGATCCTGAATATTGTTTTCATGTGTGTGCTAGCCATTTGTGCTTCATGCTTTGAAACATCTTTTGCCCATTTCATAACAGAATCATTTGTTTTGTTGTCATTTATTTTCTTGATCTCCTCATATATTCTGGATGTTAATCCATTGTTGAGTGTTTAACAAGCAAATATTTTCTCCTATTCTCACGGTTATCTCTTTACTCACTAATGGTTTCCTGTGCTGTGCAGGAGCTTTTTAGCTTGATGTAATCCCATTTGTCTATTTTTGCTTTTATTGCCTGTGCTTTTGGGGCCTTTGTCTCCTGTAACTTTTTATGACTTAAAATCTGTTTTGTCTGATAACCATATAGTCATTTCAGATCTTTTTTGGTTACTGTTCTCTTGGATTATCCTTTTACATTGTGTTCCTTTGAACCTAATAGTTTCTTTGTATTTAGTTTCTTGTTGACAACATGCCTTTCATTTGGAGATTTTCATCCATTTACATTCAAATTAGTTAGAAGTATTAATAATTCACTTCTGTCATTTACCCTTTACTTCGTGAATGTCATGTCTTTTGCTCCACAATTCTTCAATTAATAACTTTTAAAAAATTGAGATTTGTGTGTGCATGTAGCCATTCTCTTCTTTCATTTTCTGCATATTTCAGTTATTTCCTGGTGGTTACCCTATTGTTTATTATTACAATCTTTATCCTAACAACTGTTTTTATAACAGTATAATTTCAATAATATTCAGTCCTCTCATCCATTTTCATTCCACCATTTATATTATAATTGTCACACATTACATCTTCATACTTTGTATGTACATTAACATGGACCAATAATTGTTATTTTATGCTGTTGATTTTCATGTCATATAGAAAAAATAGATATTAAAAACCAAAACTATAATACTGGATCTATGTTTATGTATGAAGTTAATTTACTGAAGATTTTTATTTCTTCATGTGGTTTTGACTTAATATGCACTGTTATTTTATTTCAAGCAGAAGCACTGTTTACCATCTCTTATAGGGAAAGTCAGAACACAGCTTCCTCAGATTCTGTTGATAGGGGGATGTTTGAATTTCTCTTTCATATTTGAACGCAATATTTGCCAGAATTCACGGTTGACATTTTTTTTTTCTTTCAGCACTTGAACTATATCATCTCACTGTCTTCTGTTAACAATGAGATTTGAGCTGTTAATCATATCAAGTATCCACGGTAAATCATTAGTCATGACACTCTTATTTCTTTCAGACTTTCTTTTGTCTTGTTTTTTATTTATTTGACTATATGTCATGAAGTGGATGACTTTAAGTTTATTATGCTTAAAGTTTGTTTGATATGTTGGATATGTAAACCTTTTTGAATTTGGGAAGTTATCCAACATAATTTCTTCAAATATTTCTTCTCTTTTCTCTTCTTCTATGACTGCCATAATGCATAAGTTGATTTGACTGATAATTTCCTTTAGTCAATGTTCACTATTCTTCCTTGTTTTTCTTTTCCGCACCTCAGACTTGAATTTTCAATTGATCTTTCTTTATATTTGCTGATTCTTTCTTCTCTTTACTCAAATATGATTCTACATACGTACAGTGAATTTTTCATTTCAGTTGCTGCACTTTTTAGCTCTAGATTATTTACTTAGTTTGATTCTATAATTTTTATTTGTTAATTGATGATAATTTTCAGTCATACACAGTTTTCTTTGTTTTTAGTAACTATTTTCCTTTGTTATTGTTTAGTTCCTTGGACACATTTAAAATGCTTAGTTCAAAGTATTTATCTAATAAATCCAATGTCTGAGCTTCTTCAAGGAGAATTTCTATCAATCATATTTTTCCTTTTATTGAAGTACACTTTCTTATGTATTTGTATCCTTCATGGGATTTTTTTCATTGATACTGAAAATTGAAATATAATGTGTTGACCATGAAGATTTGTTTCTTTCTCTTGCTCTAGTTTTTTGTTTTTTATTTTGGAAGGTTTAACTAGTGTTTATCTCATGTTTTCAGTGAGATTTATTTGAATTGCAAAAGGTTAAAAACAAAACTGAACAAAAATGTCTTATAGCTTTATTGATTGATTCTATGTTGAGACACTCTTAACACTTAGCCAAGCTATTTACAGTTTTTCCTCAACCTTCGCATTCTACTAGAACTGACCTTATACAGTAGGCAATTTTGAAGGATTACAGTCCTCCCAGATCTTTCCTCTGCATGTATTTTTTGCTGGGAATGTGTGTCACACTCTTAATTCTGAAATGTCTACAGATACTCTGTAATGTTGCAACTTCACAAATAAATTTTATGGTTTTTCTTTCAGGCTGTAGGCATTTCATGTCTCAACTGTAATCTTTGGCTCCAGGCAGCTTCAGTTATGTTCCCCATCATCTTACAATGTTTTTTGAGCAATGCCTACACTGTTTATACCTGGAGTGGCTTCCCAGAAAAGCAAAAAACAGAGATAAATCCCACATGTTATTCCTTTAGGTATCCCCAGGTAATTTATCACAGAAAAACAAAATAATTTGTCAGTATGTTCTGTTCTGATCAGAAGCTAAGATTCCACACTGTAGTATGGACTTCCATCACCACAGCTAACACTGAGCCAAGGAGCATGTGAAGCAAGTGGAAATAAAAACACCTTAAAACTTTTATGCCATTTTAAATTTGACCTTTTTGATTCATAATTTTCTGATTGTTATAAATATGACTTCTTTATATATTTTTGACATAGTTAAGCCTGACAGTTTATGGTTTTTCGGTGTTTCTGGGAGGAAAAGGGAGATTGACTATACCAATCATATCATATTTTGATGTGATTCCATTCTGTAGTGATTTTTAACCTATGTTATCTTTTTTTCTCTTTCAAGGATTCTTATGATTATCTGTTATGCACATTTCTGTTGTGTGTTCATACTCAGTTGCAATTATCTGTTAATATTCACAAATTATTAAATTTGTTTTTATGGATAACTGTGGGTTTCTTTGGTTTTGTGTGTATGTGTATGTGTTTGTCTATGTCTATGTTTATGTTCAATATCAGCCTTTCCCTTAACTGGAAGTCTAAGTGTGAGTTCTGTGTGTATTGGTAAGTTGCAAAAGTTTTCGGAATTATTTTAATGTGCACAGGTGTGGTATCTAATGATTGTGGGACTGGATTGTGAGAGTTCCTCAAGTAACAAAAGGAGGGGATCTTTATTCAGTTATTACATTGAGCCCACATTTGTAATCCTAGTTCTGTGCAGATATTTATTTAAATTCTTTAGAAAATAACTAAAGAAGTTATATTGCCTACTCATAAATGCTAAGTTTACCATTACTGTAGGAGGGATGTGTGTGTGTGTGTGTGTGTGTGTGCATATGTATTATAGAGGAATGCTAACTAGAGCTACTTTTATGTTTTCAAAATCTGGTTACTTCTGTGTTCTGTCTTTCCCTAATGATTCTCTGGTAATATTGCTCTGGTAATATTAGATCCGATGGCCACACTTGCACACGTTCTGTTCTCCATAGCCTGTAAATAGGCTCTCATTAACTGATGAGTATGTTTATTCTGCAGTATAGCACTAAGTATTATATGTGTGTGTGTGTCTGTGTGTGTCTGTGTGTATTCTATAGGGATAGAATACAAGTATTATATAGAGATCTGAGGAAGAATGGGTGATGGAAATGTGCTGAGTCCATTGTTATGAAATTAAAATATAATAGAATTTTTGAGTTTTCTGGGGTGACATTTCATTCCCCTCAAACTTGAGTAAATGGAATTTTCAAGCAGTACTTCAGAAAATGGAAGAATGAAAATAAATATTCTGGAAGGAAAATGTCTAGACTCCATTATAAGCTTTTTAGTGAGATATAAGAAATAACCACTGAAGGAAAAAATAAAGGCCTTAAAATGTTAATTACAGAAATACAGAATTTTGTTATTGGCAAGATTTAAAGTAGGAAATGAATAATCTGGAAAAAATATCCATTTAGCAATTTTCCTATTATGTGCCAGATGGAAAATTATTTATTCTTTTATAAAATTTTACTACTGTTTTAAGTTAACATAATTGAGGCCAAGTGTCATTTTCATATATTAAAATCATGCTTCTATATTTTCTTTATAAACTTTTACTGTAAAAGAACTGAAGATCGGCCATCTGTGAGGAGTTAGACAATGAGTTCTTTTGCATGTTTGAAAATTAGCTATCTCTTAGTTGAGGTTTGCCTTGGTGAAATTAACTCTGAATAGATCACAAAGTATTACTCCAAAGGAACAAATGACAGCCTGTACATTTTCTCAACATATATATCAGGTATGAAAATTGTGTTATTTCTCTGGGTTTCAGAAAGTGGAAAAGTCTAGACCTGAAAAAGATTCCTTTTAGGGCTACTTTCTTCGAGTCTGTTTCTGTTCATTCATTGATTCAATTGAGTGCTTATTATGTTCCTGTAATGGTTTGAATGAGATATGGCTCCTGAACTCAGAGAGGCAGTTACGTTCCAAAATCATGATGATACTAACAGGATAGAGGCTTGATTATGGTGTGTAGGAGGTGAGCATAGTGGGTGGTGTTTAGGTCATTGAGGGCATGCCTTGGCAGGTAGTTCTTCTTGGTTATAGAAGTTAGAATTGGGCCCTTTGTTTAACTTTCTGTGCTTAGTGGTTTTTCATGTGATCCTTCCTCCAAAGGTGCTCCCCAATTATCATCTTTTAACCTCATCAGATTGTGCAAACAATGGGGCTCACCCAATCTTAGATTGTGAACACCTGAAACTATGAGCCAAAATAAACATTTTTCATTAAGTGTATGCCACAAGTAGTAAAGTGACATAAAATCTGATTAGTACAATCTCAGACACATGCATGTTTTTGTGAAAATAGTGGTGGAAAAGTAGAGAAGGTTCCCATCATTCAAAGGATTCAGGAGACAATAAAAGCAAATAAATTCATAAAGTCAATGCAATTCTAGAAAAGAACTCTGAACAAAAATAATATCATGTTGAAGTAGAGTATTAGAAGGCAGGCATATTTTTGATAGTATGAACACCGAAGTCATTTTTAAAGATGATATTTAAGTTAAAACCCAAAGGACAAACAGAAAATGGGAGAGTAGAAACATGGACAGGTATTTCTTTAAAAAAAGATTTCTTTGAAATATTTGAAAGAGTTACAGAGAGAGATAGAGACACAGAGAGAGGTCTTCTATCCAATGGTTCACTCCCCAGATGGCCGCAAAGGCAGGAGCCACACCGATCCGAAGCCAGGAACCAGGAGCTTCCTCCAGGTCTCCCACACGGGTGCAGGGGCCCAAGGACTTGGGCCATCTCCTATTGCTTTCCCAGGCCATAGCAGAGAGCTGGATTGGAAGTGGAGAGCTGGGACTCGAACTGGCACCCATATAGGATGCTGGTGCTTCAGGCCAGGGCATTAACCTGCTGTGCCACAGCGCCATCCCCGAAACATGAACATGTATTTCTGAAATAAAAACCAGCATGAGTGAAACCTTTAGGGTAAATACCTATAATATTTACAAATTAATTTCATTCATTGAAGATCTATGTTTACAGAAGCAATATAGCAATGCTATTTAAATGTATGATTTCTGAAAGTCAGTTAATTTTCAAGTTACAAGTTTATTATTTCCCTGAAATTATCACAGCCTAGCCAAGTAAATTTATCTCTGAGCCAAACACATGCTAAACATCTGACAAGTTATAGTCATAATATATTTTATATTACCTTTTAGACTATGAATAACTTGAGTTCAGAAACTGTCTTATCAATTTTGTTTCAAGGTTCTAATCTTTGATATTTAGCTAGCCCACCAAAATCAGCACATCTATTATTGTTCTACATATATTTTACATGTAGTATCATATTTAATTTTACTCTTTTTTTTGGACAGGCAGAGTTAGACAGTGAGAGAGAGACAGAGAGAAAGCTCTTCCTTCCTTTGGTTCACCCCCAAAATGGCCCCTATGGCCAGCGCACTGCACTGATCCAAAGCCAGGAGCCAGGTGCTTCTCCTGGTCTCCCATGGGGTGCAGGGCCCAAGGAGATGGGCCATCCTCCACTGCACTCCCGGGCCACAGCAGAGAGCTGGTCTGAAAGAAGAGCAACCAGGACAGAACCGGCGCCCCAACCGGGACTAGAACCTGGGGTGCCGGCGCCGCAGGCAGAGGGCTAGCCTAGTGAACTGAGGCGCCAGCCTCATATTTAATTTTGACAATGACTTGTGAGGTGGATAGTTTCATATCTCCATTTTATGATGAAATGGAGGAATAGAGATGTTATATAACTGGCCCCTAGGATCACATGGTTAACAGGTGGTAGATACAAGTCTTAAACCCAACAGTCATTCTGTTTCCATAGCTCTATTAACCATTTTGCTATAAATAAAATAATCAGAACTGACTGAGATCCTTTCTTAGCAAATATTTCAAAAGAGAGATAGACAATGGATTCCCTCTAGTTTTCACACACGGGATTATTGTCAAAATGATAGAAGCATGGAGATTTTAAGAAATGCTCTTGTACAAAAGCCAAAGAAAGCAAAAATGGTCCAAAATCACAGTACTCAATGTCAAAATCAGACCTTATTCTATAATGGTATTTTCCTTATTTATAATTTACTCAATGTCTTTTGGGAAGCAGACAACTTCCTCACTTAGTGCATTGAACATTAAATTACAGTATCACTGAATTATTTTTATTATGAATTAACATTTAAAAAATATCAGCAATGAGCTATCCATTATATAGGCAGTGTGAAATGCACACTCACTCTAGCTTCTTGGCAGAAGAAGATCTATGACTTTCATTTAAGAGAAAATCTAGCAAGGAGAAGGAAGTTAAAGAGGGAAAAATATACCAACAAGCAAATGTAAGAAACAAAAAAATAAAATAAAAATATATTTTTCTTTATAAGGCTAAGTCTATGAGAAATAGTTACTAAAATTTGTCTTCAGTGCCCACACTTCATTGTTGAAGATTCTCTTTCCCTCAGTTTTTTTCTTCTTTTCCTACAAATATTTACTGAATAAGGATCTGGCCTGCTGTTTATCGAATACAAGAATCCACACTAATCAAATTCTGGGCTGGGAGAACTGATATTTTAAGACGAAATTCAAAGAAAATCATGTATTATACTTTCAGTCATGAAATCCTGGTCAACAAAAACTTACTTGCATGAATATCATTTTCCTACCCCCTCTTGGAGTGGCCTTCAATGAACTATCATTTAAAATTATGTTTTTGGCCTTTAAGAAAAGTCAATGTAAAAAGCCATTGGAAGAATATATGTTCATTTATTGTCCATCATTTGTTAAAGATATTGTATATTACATCACTCAATTTCTTCTAGAAAAAATCCTCCAATGAATTATTTTGAAATTTACTATATATATACTATATATATCAAATATATAGTATATCAATTCTTTGGCAAAAGCAAACCTGTTTCCTATATATGTGTATGTGTATATATATATATATATATATATATATAGGAGTACATACTTGTTTCCTATATATATATATATATATATATATATATATATACACATAGGAGTACATATCCTATATATATATATATATATATATATGTATGTATATATTTCTTTTTGATCAAAAAATGAGTGAATGAGGCAGAAAAGTGACAAACAGAAAGGAAACTGGTCAGGAAAATAAAATATTAGGGACACAAAGAGAAGGAAATCAGAAGGTATAAATGGTTAGAAAATAGGGTTATGGTGGGAGGTGGCACAAAGTGTTCATCGGTAGCCTTTGTTATAATGGATTGGGAAGTATCTGTATCAGGTCACTCAATGCCAGTTGGCCTTTAGCCTCCCCTCATGATTTCTGAGATCTTCATACAGAGCCTACTTTCATTTCCTTAACTTGGAGAAACTGTCCAGAAATCTAATCAACAGGCTTGCACTCAACCATTAAAATACATGTCATCTAAATTATATCCCTTTGAAGACCAATTCACATGTTTCTTTACTCAGTGAAAAATATCTTCTTGGCAACATATGTTTTATATGTTTAAATTGTTGCTTTGGTTACTTAACCATTAATTATTCTAATGACAAGTGAGAAAATGGGTGGATCTCCACAAAAGATTGATTTCCAAAATCTATAAAATTATCTGCCTATGCATTTGTCTACATGTTTAATTTCAGAACTTGGAGAACTACAACAATCATAAAAATACACAGTATCATTAAATATTTATGTAAAAAGTAATACCTGCCTTATCTTTCTCCATCCCACACTTTCAGCCTTTGGATAATATTTAGTAATAATATTTAGTAAAAAATAATATTTAGTAAATAATAATATTTAGTAAAGCTGTGTAAACAGAATTGCTAAGAATATTCTATATTTTTCAGTGTGTTACATTTTATGATTTCTATTCAAACCTCAGATGATTTTGGAGGATTTATGTAGAAAGAAATGAAATAACATTGCTTTATGTGGGTCTTCCATTCAGGAATGAGTATGCTAATTTTCTACATGGTCTTTCTGAGAACATATCCCATAAAATCTCAGAAATGAAAGGCATCGAGTATAGCAGAATATGTGGGTAAAGTGAGGGATTAAAACAGGAGTGTGTGTTTAAACTCCATAGAAGGAGCAGTTGGAGACCTAAATCCCAACTTCCTGCCTCGTTAGTCAGTCTTTATCCATCACACACTTTTTTTTACAGAGCAGATTTGTTCCTGGTGTAAACTAATTGAAAAATTCTCTAAGGTGTTGGATATGAGGTACAAAGGAAAGGATAGTGGTGATAAAATAAGGGGATTAAATTATAGCCTATGTACTGAATACTGAGACACTAGCTCCTTGACTTATTTATATCCCAGTATTATTAAATCTATTTCAAAATTTCAAAACAATCAAAATAAATGCAAACTTCTCAAGGAAAAAAGCTTTATAGGACAGAAAACAGGAAATAGATAAAAACTTTCACAAGGACATCAGAGATCTCTTAAAGAATACTTAAGTAGGAGATGATAGAATATTGTTTCCAAATTCTGAGCAAAATGATTTTGAACTCATATATCTAAACTTTCCCAAATGATAAAGTGGTGTGACTAACAATTTTCAGATATGTAAAGATATGCATGATTTAAAGATAGAAACATGCCACAGTTTTGTTTTCCAATATATTTATTTATTTGAAAGACAAAGTGACAGGAAAAGGAGGAGGAGAAAGAGGAGGATAGATAATTTCCAGTCCCTGGTTCGCTGCTCAAATGCCTGAAAAAGCTAGGGTTGAACTCCATGAGGTTCTATCACATTGGTGGCAGCGCCCTAAGTACTTGGAACATCATCTTTCCCAGGCACATTAGTAGGAAACCGAATTGGAAGTGAAGTAGCTGGGGCATGAGCACTCTACACAAATCTCCTGTACCTGAAGAGTTCCATAATGCTGGAGGATATAAGACCAATATATAAAAATCCCTTCAAAATGAATCATATCTTTAAAAATATTTCAAGTAAGACTATAAAACACTTATAAGTAAACAGAGGAGAAAATCCTTGTGAGCTTAGGTTAGGCAAAATATTTTTAGCTATGACATCAAAAGTATTATCGTTAACAGAAATGTAAGATAAATTGTACTCCTTGCAAATTAAAGTTTGGTTTTTTCAGTGTAGCTTAAATAATTATTTATTTATTTATTTTTTACAACAATTTTATTTAAAAAATATAAATTTCCAAAATTCAGCTTATATATTATAATGGCTTCCCCCCATGACTTCCCTTCCACCCACAACCCTCCCCTTTCCCACTCCCTCTCCCCTTGTATTCACATCAAGATTCATTTTCAATTCTCTTTGTATACAGAAGATTAGTTTAGCATCTATTAACTAAAGATTTCAACAGTTTGCCCTCACATAGCAACACAAAGTGAAAAATACTGTTGGAGTACTAGTTATAGTATTAATTCACAATGTATAGCACACTAAGGACAGAGATCCTACATGATTTTTTTAATTGATTAATTTTCTATGCAATTTCCAATTTAACACCAAGTTTTTTTCATTTTTAATTATCTTTATATACAGAAGATTGATTCAGTATATACTATGTAAAGATTTCATCAGTTTGCACCCACACAGAAACACAAAGTGTAAAATACTGTTTCAGTACTAGTTATAGCATTACTTCACATTGGATAACACATTAAGGACAGATCCCACATGAGATGTAAGCACACAGTGACTCCTGAAGTTGATTTAACAATTTGACACACTTGTTTATGGCGTCAGGAATCTCCCTAGGCTCTAGTCATGAGTTGCCGAGGCTATGGAAGCCTTTAGGGTTCGCCGACTTCGATCTTATTCCGACAGGGTCATAGTCAAAGTGGAGGTTCTCTCCTCCCTTCAGAGAAAGGTACCTCCTTCTTTGATGGCCCCATTCTTTCCACTGGGATCTCACTCGCAGAGATCTTTCATTTAGGTCTTCTTTTTTTTCCAGAGTGTCTTGGCTTTCCATGCTTAAAATATTCTCATGGGCTCTTGAGCCAGATCTGAATGCCTTAAGGGCTGATTCTGAGGCCAGAGTGCTATTTAGGACATCTGCCATTCTATGAGTCTGCTGTGTATCTCGCTTCCCATGTTGGATCATTCTCTCCCTTTTTGATTCTATCAGTTAGTATTAGCAGACACTAGTCTTGTTTGTGTCATCCCTTTGACTCTTAGACCTATCAGTGTGATCAACTGTGAACTGAAATTGATCACATGGACTAGTGAGATGGCCTTGGTACATGCCACCTTGATGGGATTGTATTGGAATCCCCTGGCACAATTCTAACTCCATCATTTGGGGCACGACTGATTGAGCATGTCCTTAATTGTACATCTCCTCCCTCTCTTATTCCCACTCTTATATTTCATAGGGATCACTTTTCAGTTAAATTTAAACACCTAAGAATAATTGTTTGTTAATTACAGAGTTCAACCAATAGTACCAGAATAAAAAATACTAAAATGGATAAAGTATTACATTGTACAACAACAGTCAGCACAAGAGCTGATCAAGTTACTGTTTCTCATAGTGTCCATTTCACTTCAATAGGTTTCCCCTTTGGTGCTCAATTAGTTGTCACCGATCAGGGAGAACATATGATATTTGTCCCTTTGGGACTGGATTAACTCACTCAGAATGATGTTTTCCAGATTCCTCCATCTTGTTGCAAATGACCGGATTTCATTGTTTTTGACTGCTGTATAGTATTCTATAGAGTACATGTCCCATAATTTCTTTATCCAAATGAATGCTTTGAATTCCTTGTGATCTTTTGCTGTGAGGATCCCTTCATTAACCTTCTTTCATGTTAATGGCCATGTTTCTGTGTCTCTGTGTGTAACACATCTTTAAGCATCTTTTGCAGGGCTGGACGAGTGGCAGCAAATTCTTTGAATTTCTGTTTGCAATGAAAGGTCTTTATTTCACCTTCATTCACAAATGAGAGCTTTGCAGGATATAATATTCTGGGCTGGCAGTTTTTCTCTCTTAGTATCTGGGCTATGTCTCGCCATTCCCTTCTAGCTTGTAGGGTTTCTGATGAGAAGTCTGCTGTGAGTCTAATTGGAGATCCTCTGAGAGTAATCTGACATTTCTCTCTTGTGCATTTTAGGATCTTTTCTTTCTGTTTCACTGTGGTGAGTTTAATTACAATGTGTCGTGACGAGGATCTCTTTTGGTCATATTTCCTAGGGGTTCTGTGAGCTTCCTGTACTAGGATGTCTCTGTCCTTCTCCAAAACTGGGAAATTTTCTGCTAGTGTCTCACTAAAAAGGCATTCTAATCCTTTCTCCCTCTCCATGCCTTCAGGAACTCCTAGAACTCGAATGTTGAGTTTTTTAATGGTATCCTGTAGATTCCCAACAATATTTTTTAGATTTCTAATTTCCTCTTCTTTTCTTTGGTTTGACTGTATAGTTTCCTGTGCTCTGTCTTCTAAGTCCCATATTCTCTCTTCTTCCTCACCCATTCTGTTTGTAAGGCTCTCTAATGTGTTTTTCATTTGATCTATTGAATTCTTCACTTCATTATGATTTCTCGTCACTATCACAGTTTCATGTTCTACTAGTTGTTTCATTTCAGCTTGATTCCTCCTTAATATTTCATTTTCACGAGAGAGATTTTCTACCTTGTCCATTAAGGATTTCTGTAGTTCAAGAATTTGTTTCTGAGTACTTCTTAGTGTTCTTATCAATTTTTTGAGATCTGCTTCTTGCATCTCTTCTATCTCATCATCTTCGTAATCTTGAATTGGGGTGTCTTTTTCATTTGGGGGTGTCATAGTGTCTTCCTTGTTCTTATTACCTCAGTTTTTGCGTTTTGTTGTTTGGCGTATTGGTTTCTTCACTGTGGTGTTTTTTCTTGTTGTACTATGACTCTAGATAAGTGGACTGTCTGCTTTCAATGGAGTCTAAGAGGCTTGAGATGGGTGTGGCCTGATAGCTCTGTTTGGTTCTTCAGGGTTGAGGGTGTGCCAAAGGTGACACTCCCAGGTTAGGTGTGGTAAATCTCTCTGTTTATTTCTTTATTTTTGATTCAAAATGGAAGTAATTCCACACAGCTGAATGGAATTGGGGGTGGTTAGCAGGCAAATGATATACCCACAGGAGCCAGAGATCAGAAACTCTTTCCCAAGGACCACAGAGGGAATCTCTGTGGCCTTCAGTGTGGGTTCAAATTTTTCTTCTGTCTCACCACTGGGCTACCAAGGCTACTGAACTGTAGCGTCTCTGGAGAGTACTCACCTGGTGAATCCCGTGAGTTCTCTCCCCAACAGTCTCTTTTTTCATAGTGTCAGTTCATTAGCACCACACATTCATTAGGTTCTAATCTCCTGTTATTTCACCCCCAGGTCCAGAGTCAGATTTTTCTGCTAGGCTCAGGGCCAGTGCAGACCTGAGGTCGCCCTGCTTATGACGTATGTCCAAAATGGTGCCTGCCCTTTGTCTTGCTCACCTTTGAGAGGTGGGCGGAGAGAGAGAAACTCGTGTCTGTATCGGTCACTTTTTTCTCTCTCTCTCTCTTCTAGTTAGCCTGGTGAACTTTTCCCCACAGGGTTTCAAGCCTTGTTCGCTCTAGTCTCCTCTTTCAGCTTCCCTGCTGGTGTCTCGGGCTATTGAGGTTTGGCTCACCTCGTATTCCAGCGCTAGTGCGTTGAGTCTGCCACTGGTGTCCTGAACTGTGGGCTCCCATGCTCTCCTCGAAGGTCCACTGTGAATCACTAGTTCCGGAAGAGTTTCCTCTGCTGTTTCTTCCCCTACTCTTCCTTGAACCTGCAGTATCTCCACTTTTATTAAACTGTCTCTCCCCAGACTATCAGTGTGCTGCCTTCCTATTCCGCCATCTTGCCCTAATCCCTGAAATAATTATTTATATCCATGCAAATTAAAGTTTTAAGACCTGGAAACGGATGAAGAAAATGGGTGAAAATATTTGAAAATCACATTTTAGACAAAGGATTCATATTTAGAAGGCCAAAAAAGTGTCCCAAAACTCAGCAGTGAGTAAACTAAAATTTATATTAACAATAGGGAAAATAATGAAAAACAGCACTTCAACAACAAAATTTCACACATACACTCACATATATGAGAAATGAAGATAAAGGGGAAGAATGAGTTTTTTGAAGTGACACAACTCTTCCGTATTGTGTGTTGATGGTTACAAAAACTTTTTCTTGTGGTATAACTCATATTGCTGGAAAAAATATGTCAACTCATTATATGTTGATATATGACTAGAAATCAGCACTAGTCATAAAAAAGGGAAAATGGGAAAAACAGAGAGATATCAGAGTTGTAAACAAAATAGAGAGGAGAAGCATGATAAGGAAAGAGATAGAAATAAGAAAAAAGACTTAGTAAAAAAAAAAAAAAGACTTAGAGAATAAACGCGGCAAAATCCATGAAGTCATTGAAAAATGGGGCCCGCAAACCACCTGTCAACAGATTTGCCTTTTTGTTTATTAATTATTTCTGGAAGTTTTTGGAGATTCTTTTGAGCTATGCTCCACAGGTGGATTTTAGCAAGCAGCCATTTGCTATGAACCCAAGGATTTGGAACTGTGTTGCTGAAGGTAGTCTATATAAAATGGTCAGAAGCAGAAAAACTCAGAGGTAGAATAAAAAGCACGTTTTAAGAGTTTGGAGGCCTACTCCCAGACAGCAAGAACTCAGTTGTGTAGTTTAAGACAAGAGTTGGTCAAAATGGAGACAGTCAAGTGAACAGCAACTAGGATGAACTAGAATTGATTGGTGATGAAGTCAAGTCTGTTTCAGAGGAGAAAATTCTCAGACAATGGCTAGAAAGGGAACTGAAATACCTGTGGTTGGCTTATATTGTCACTTAATGCCTAGCAGAAGCAGAAGGATTGGGTCATTCGGGTTGGAAAGTGTTAGACTTATTAGATAATATTTTATTGTAATAGCATAACTTTAATCAAAATGTAACAAGATATAATTGTAGACAGCATGTTAGTTAAGACGCAATTGCAGTCTCTGACCTTTAGCACTGGAGAACAGCTATTGACAGTCTCCCTGGGTTGGATTTTAAAATAGGGTAAAGGCTTATAAATAGAAATTGATCTTAGAAGTCAACATGACTTCTGATTAAAATAAAACTTCATTTCTATCCATATGCAGAAGTAATAAGGATCACTTTTTGAAAATCACATTTTTTGAAATTCTGGAACCTCATGTATTTATTCAAGTTTTTTTCTAATTTTCATGAAAAAATGAGAATGAAGAGTAGATGCTTACCACCTAAAGGTCTATAACAGTGATTGATCTCTTCTGAAAGTCCCAACTCTGACATTTTGGTAAGAGTCTTGTAAAAACTTCAGATTGTTTCATTTAGTGGAGATCTTAAACTATGGGAGAATCAAATATGACTTGAACACTTCCAGCTCTTTGAATAGAAGCAGTTTAATAGATGCAATATAGAATTTCTGCAATGATTTAAGTACTAAGGGGGACAAAAATCATTGGAACACATTGTTTCTTTCTCTTCATGGAGCTACTGAAGTTATTCTCTTTTCATAGGACTTCCTTATCAATACTTCATTCATGGTCATACAGTAAAAATAAAATAAGCATGCTATGAGAGGAAAATCACGGCATTCATTCATTCACTCAGCATAAAAACATTATATGATGTTTAAAACAACGTGCAGAATGGATATAGTCAAAAGGATATTTGTTCCCATCAAAGAAGACTGGAAATTACAAATTTTTCCTGACAGGGGTCGGTGCTGTGGCATAGTGGGTTAAGCCGTGGCCCGCAGCTCCAGCATCCCATATGGGCACCCATTAGAGTCCTGGCTACTCCACTTCCAACCCAGCTCCTTTCTAATGTGCCTGAGAAATCAGTGGAAGATGGCTCAATTCCCTGAACCCCTGCCCTCATGTGCGAGATCCGGAAATAGCTCTTGGCTCCTGGCTTTGGCCTGGCC
Source organism: Sylvilagus floridanus (assembly GCA_949820135.1). Classification (NCBI taxonomy): domain Eukaryota; kingdom Metazoa; phylum Chordata; class Mammalia; order Lagomorpha; family Leporidae; genus Sylvilagus; species Sylvilagus floridanus. The sequence goes on along the minus strand of OX463223.1, from coordinate 63,186,952 downwards.
CAGCCCTGGATGGTGTAGCTATTTGAGGAGTGAACCAGTGGATGGAAGATATCTCTCTCTCTCTCTCTCTCACTCTCACTCTCGCTCTCTGTAACTGTCTTTTAAATAAATAAATAAATAAATGATCTTTAAACATATTTGTTCCTGAGATGTTTTTGCTCAAATAACCTTGGAAATTTTTCTGCAAGTTCCTTCAGATCTTTTGGCACATATTTAATGACATTTCTATGGAATAAATTTACAGAACTGGAATGCGGATATGATTATTGGAAATAGTAAAAAAAAATTTTAAGGAAAGTTTAAAGTTAAATAATGGGAATTAGATGGTGAAGTTACCAGAAAAATGACAACGAACAAATGACTTGAGTTTATAGAGACAACAAAAGGATTCTGGCATTGGTTCTACACTAAATCTACAAGATGCATCATTAAAAAGACGGTGTGTAGCCGGCGCAATGGCTCAATGTGCTAATCCTCTACCTGAGGCGCCAGCACACTGGGTTCTAGTCCCCGCCGGAGTCTGTCCCGGTTGCCCCTCTTCCAGGCCAGCTCTCTGCTTGGCCCGGGAGTGCAGTGGAGGATGGCCCAACTCCTTGGGCCCTGCACCCCATGGGAGACCAGGAGAAGCACCTGGTTCCTGGCTTCGGATCAGCACGGTGAGCTGGCCGCAGCGCACCAGCTGCAGCGGCCATTGGAGGGCGAACCAACGTTAAAGGAAGACCTTTCTCTCTGTCTCTCTCACTGTCCACTCTGCCTGTCAAAAACAAACAAACAAACAAAAAAAGATGGTGTGTAAGCAGCTAGAAAGTGAGGCAGAAATCACTAGAAGGAGCTTAATTTTGCTAACTGATAGTTAATCAGGCTCAACTCAAGCCCCTTTATAATATGGTAGAAGGGGCCTCCACTTGATAGATAATATTTCATTTGGAAATCTGAAGAAAAGAGAAAATATTAGCATTTATTAATTTTCAGGGTGTCTAAGGACGTCGATTATATTTAGCACTGTATTTTTCATATGTTTGAAATATAACAGTTTTTAAAAATAACGAAAGCCCTCAAATTTTGTACTCAGTTAAACTTGAGTTCAACTTGAGGTTTACAAGTAATTTGCATCATTATTTTATTTCTCCTTCAGAGGCAATTATTACCTTGAGGTTTCCGCATAGTCTAAGAATCCATGCTTTTTCAATGTTTTTACATAACATATGTCATATTTCACATGGCTTTTGTGTTTTAAAACTTGTATTGAATGGTGTTATACTGCATGGTGCTCTTTTGGAACTCCTTTTTCTAAATCAGTACTGTTATTGAGATCCATTCATGTTGACACATGTAGTTTTAATGCAATAATTTCCACTGCTCTATCATATTGCTGTTTTTCTATGTATACTCTTAAATGAATTCTCCTCCCCAATTTTAACTCTGGCAAACAGTAAAGTACTGCAGTAAATATCAGTGTATATGTTTTCATTGTACACAGAGGTAAGAGTTGGAATTGGTGAATTGTTAGTTATGAAAATTTAATGATTATTAGATACATTCCAAATTGTTCACCAAACTTATTGACTAATTTTTAATCCTCTCAGTGACATTATTTTTTTTAGTATTTTGTCTGTCCTGTGGCTTCGGAAAAATATCTCCTTGTGAGGCCATCATTGTGGAACAGCAGGTTCAGTTGCCACTTCAGATGCAGGCATTCCGTATTTGAGTGCTGGTTTATATCCTGGCTGCTCTGTTACCAACTCAACTTCCTTGTAAGGTACCTGGGAAAGCACTGGGAAGATGACCCACCCATGTGGGAGACCTGGAAGGAGTTCTGGCTCCTAGATTCAACATAGCCTTAGTTGCTGTGGCCACTTGGAAGTGGACCAGAGGATGGAAAATCTCTCTCTATCTCTCTCTCTCTCTCTCTGCCTGTTAAATAAATACATTTTTTTCCACAATAAAAAGAGAGAAAAATATCTCATTGTTTTTTTAACTTGCTTTTCTTTACATATGATTGGGTATGTAGATGATCTTTATAAATTTATTAGTTTTAATTTTACTTGGAAAACAGTGAGTTACAAGACAGGGAAACGGAGAGGGAGAGGAACAGGAAAAGGGGAAAGAGACGGGGAGGGTAGTCAGAAGAGGAGAGAGAGAGAGAGAGAGAGAGAGAGAGAGAGAGAGAGATTGATTTTCTATTCATTGGTTCACTCTTAAAGTGCCTGAAAGTCAGTGCTGGGCCAGGCTGAAGGCAGGAGCTGGACACTCCATGAATGTCACATGCATGTCAGGAAGCCTGGTACTTGAGCAATAATCTACTATTGCTTCCCAGGGTGATAATGAACAGAAGGTGCAATTGGAATTGATTCTGGGGCTTGAACTCAGGCAATTCAGTATGGAATGAGGACATGGTAAGTAGAGTCTTAGTGGAATGGCTACTCTAAGTTTCCACCTCAAATTCGATCGTTTCTTCCATTTACTGCTAATTCAGATGTTTTATTTGGGAATTGCTCATGACATGCCTATTTTTGTATATTATATTTATCGGTTTATAGGAGTTAAGTTTAATGAACTGGAAGTATTTTATCTTAAACTCTGGTACGCATATTTCCTTTGGTTATGGGATTCGTTTCATATAAATTTGTGTGTAATATAATCAAATTTATAAATATTTTCCTTTATTATTTTTGCTTATTGTGTCTGACTTATGAAACCTCTGTACCTTGATATATGTGTTTTCTACTATTAAAATGTCTATAGTTTTGCATTCTTATTTTAATGTCTTTAATATGGACATTGTGGAACTCATTTTATTGTCTTTCATATGAATGACCAATTGTTCCAAAATTTGATTCTATATAAAATCTTCTCTACCTATGTGTAATGCTACCTCTGTTTGACATCAAATTCACACACACACACACACGGACAATGCGAAAAAGTTCACAGAAAAATGTATGTAGAAAATAACTGTATTTTGGTGCGAAAACATTGAAATCCCTGCATAGTTTTTTTCACAATACACATTTTTCACGAACTTTTAGAAGTCCTCTGCATATAGATATTTCATTGTATTGCATGTAAGTGTCCAAATAAACTTATGGGAGTAAATGCTTGGCACAGTTGATATATCAAGTTGGAATGGCTGGTTTTGAATCCCAGGCTCTATTTCCAAGTCCAGCTTCCCACTATTGCATATCCTGGGAGACAGCAGGTGATAACTGAAGCAGTTAAGTTCCTGCCATCAACACGGAACATTTGGGTGGAGTTTCTGGCTTTGGCCTAGCGAGCCCTGTCTCTTGAAGCTATATGGGGAGTGAACCAGCAGATGAGAGATCTGTGTGTGTGTGTATGTGTGTGTGTGTGTCTCCTTTCTCTGTCACTTACCCTTCAAATAAATAAGTAAATAATTGTTTTAAAAAATTAAATGCTTCCAAAAGCTTTGAAAAATTTATATACAGTTCCTGGTTTTAGAACAGGATGGCATAGACTCACTTTTTACTTGTCTATCCTCTAAATACACCTAAATACTGTGGTAATCATTCAATAAGCAACTCCAAAAGCTGTAGAAAAGAAAACAGGCTGGGTGGAGCCCTCAGAACTTCTGGAATGACTGTGTATCATGTTTTCTGATTTCTCATATAACCCTGGATAGAGGACTAGACAGACCTAAAATGTGCTAAAAGTTACAAAGAAAAAAAATGTAAGAAAAACCTTCTTGCTTAGAGCAAAGGACATTGGAAGGAGAAGTCCAACAAAGACCTACTGGGCTCTGCCAACTCCTGCCCAGTGCAACTAGGGCATTGACAGTTAGCAACAAAGTTTTAAAAACTCAATCGTTGTTCCACAACCTATTTCCAGTTAGGTGATATCATCCACTGAAAGCAGTGGAAGACCGAATCCTAGGGTCTTCATGGACCACAATTCACAATTCGAACCTGAATAGGTGATTTGATTCCCCACAAGCATGATATCAGTATTACCACAGTGAAAATGCTGTTTCACAACTGGGACAATGGTTGGTTTTCTCATTCTCTAGTAAAAACAGCAGCATTAAAAGTCTATGTCTTTCTGCTTTCTATTCAGAGGCACAAAGAAATTCAGGCCCAGTGGTTTAACTTCTGCCACATATATATGGTTACTCTGGTACATCAGGCAACCCAGGAAATCATATTATATTCCCACAGAAAATATGGGCAGGTATTGAATGAGAGTTCCAGTAGTGTGAGAAAAATGAATCAGACAAGAATAACACTACATAGACTCAGAGAATAAATTGTCATTGGAATTAAAATCTATAAAATTTGTCCAGAATCAGTATACTAAATTTAAACTAGGCAAATATCTGCTAAAACAGTAGATTTTATTAAAATCCAGAGTCTCCTAACAAAATATCCAATATGCAATAGAAAAAACTCTTAGACCCATAGCCAGAAAACTACGGTTTGATAGTAGACAATGCAACATAAATATTGAACTATATCAAATAATGAAGAAAGTTCAAGAACTGAAAATACATTGAGAAATAAAATTTGCTGGACCTGCAATATAGTACATTGAACACAACACAGACTAGAAACAGTGAACTAAAAGCAGATTAATGGAATTAACAGATCAATTTAATTAACAGAGAGAAAATAGAGTAAAAGAAAAATGGACTGCTACTTCTTTGATAACAATTAAAGATCTAACATTATCAGAATACCAGGAGAGGTACTGAATAAAAAAGCATCGAACTGAACAAATAATAGAAAAAGTTAGAGGTGGTGCAATATTTTGACAAATAATGTAAGGAAATGAGAGTTAATCTTTATTATATATCTAACAAAACTATCAGTGAAGAATAGAGAAGAAGTAGTTATCATAAAGAGAAAAAAAAGAGAATGTGTTGTTGGCAGAATTGTCCTTAAGCAATTACTGAAGGAAAGTATTCAAACAGAAGGAAAGTAATGGCAAGAGAAAGTTACAAAAATTAACTAGAATCATCTAGGTCCTTTTGGAAGAAAAGGTGAATGAAGATATGGGTAAAAATATTATCATTAAACTCATTCATTTTTAAAATTATAATTTATGATTGAAACAAAAGTTACTTCATGATTTGAAGTGGTGCTCAATGTACAAATTCTTAAGACATTTGTATTTTTAAGTGGGAAAGTAAAGAGCCATGGTAGAAACAAAACTTCTACATTTCAATTGAAGTAGTGAAAGTCCACTCAAAGATATGTAAATATGTAAGAAATTCACAAAGAAATATAAAGCATGCAAATTTGAAAGGAATAAGTTAACTTTTGCCTGTTTATAGATGCCATGATCTCATATACAGAAAAAACTAATGATTGCACAAAAAAACTTGTTAGGATGTATAAACAAATCCAATAGAGTTGAAAGAGATAAGTCAACATACAAAACTATTTGCATTTCTAAATAACATTGTATTACCCAAAAAAGAAATCAAGAAAATAATTCGACTTGAAATAGCATCAAATTAATGAAAAGTCAGGTTTAAGTTTAAATAATAGTGTGACTATTAAAGAAAAAATAAAGTAAGACTCAATTTCATCTATGAGAAACGCACCTCAAACACAATGACATAGTTTGAAAGTAAAAGAATGAAGAGACATCATGCAAATGTTATTTTAAAAGAAGCAAGTATATTAACTTAAACAAAATTACTAGGAACAAAGAAGGACACTGCTTAACCATACTAGCATCACTCCACCAGGAATATATGCTGCGGTCAGCACTGTGGGGTATCAGGTAAAGCTGCCACCTGCAGTGCCAACATCCCACATGGACGCAGGTTCCAGTCCCAGCTGCTCCTCTTCTGATCCATCTCTCTGCTATGGCCTGGGAAAGCAGTAGAAGATGGCCCAAGTCCTTGGGCCCCTGTACCCACGTGGGAGACCAAGAAGAAGCTCTTGGCTCCTGGCTTCTGATGGACCCAGCTCTGACTGTTGCAGTCATTTGGGGAGTGAACCAATGCAACTGCCTCTGCCTCTCTAACTCTGCCTTTCAAATAAATAATTATATCTTTTTAAAAATATGCCAACTTAGAATGTATACGTATTCAACAGCAAAGCTTTAAAATATATGAAGAAAAATCAATAGTGTTAAGTGAGAAATAAATATATAATTACAGTGAGAACCTCAATAACTCATTCTCAGCAATTGTATAAAAGAAAAATTAGCAAGGGTACAGAACCAGAAAATAACAACAATCAATAAACACTAATTGCTATTTATAATACACTAAGCTTTACAAGAGAAAAATGTACCCATAGAACTTTCACCAAAATAGATGATAGTTTTGGTCATATTACAAATATCAACAAATTTACAGTCAAAGACATCATACATAATGAGTCATGTGATCATAAGGGAATCAAACTAATAATCAATAACAAAAACATAATAAAGAAAATCTCCAAACACTAAGAATTAAGTCACACACATGTACATCAAACATGGGTAAAGAAGAATGCTCAAAGAAACTTCAATATTACAGATAACTGAATGATAATAAAAAGAAGTATATAAAAACTGTGAGATGCAGTAAAAGTGTTGTTGAGAATGAAATTTATGGCAAAAGTGCTTATATCAAAAAAGAGTAACAATCTCAAATCAAAAACCTTAGTTCTATTTTTTTTTTCTTCTTCCAGCTTCTAGCATCTGTCCTTGCTGAACCAAGGAATGCATTGGCTCATGACCGTCTTCTATATTCAGTCAGAAATGACATCTCTCTGATCTCTGTTTCTGTGATCATGACTCCTTTCATCATGAATCTCCTGCCTATTTCTTTGACTTATGAAGATCTTTGTGATTATGTCTGACCTGCCCATATAATCCCAAATAATCTCCTCTTAAAACAAATGATTACTGATTATAATTTTGTTTATTTACTGCCCCCCACCTTACTTTATAATACAACATATCCTTTGGTTCTTGGATACAGTGGGAGCGAATGTAGATTTTGAAATGTAGATTATGTAGACTATGAAAAACACTATGGAGGTTCCAAAAAAATTCAAACTAGAATTACCACAAGCCCTAGCAATCCCTCTTCTGGATATATACCCCTGAAAATTCAATACCTCCTCAAAAAGATGCCTGAACTTCCATTTTTCTTGAATCATTATTTGCAATATCCAAGCTATGAAAACAACCTAAGTGACTACCAACAGGTATAAGCATTAAAAATGTAGACTATATTTACAAAGTGGTATACCAGTTAATCTTTAACAAAACAGTAAATTTCATCATTTGCAGCAACATGGATGAACCTGAAGGACATTATATTAAGTGAAATAAACAAGGCTCATAGATACAAAATTATTTGATTCCACTAATAAATGAAATTTTCAAAAGTTGAACTTGCATATGTAAAGAGCAAAATGTTATTTACAGAAGGTTGGGAGGAGAGGTAGAAGGGGAAACCGGAGCTTTGGTTAATGAGTACAAAGTTACAAATAAGGAGGAGAAGCAATTACTGTGTTCTTTTACACAATAAAGTGACAATAGCTAGTATTAATGAATTATATATTCCAAAATAGATAGAAGAGAGGATTTGGGGGAATGGCGCAGTGGCGTAGTGGATAAAGACACTGCCTGCAGTGCCGGCATCCCATATGGGCGCCAGTTTGAGTCCCAGGTGCTCTTCTTCCGATCCAGCTCTCTGCTATAGCCTGGGAGAGTAGTAGAAGATGGTGCAAGTCCTTGGGCCCCTGCACCCATGTGGGAGACCTGGAGAAAGCTCCTGGCTCCTGGCTTCGGATCATCACAGCTCCTGCCTTTGCGGCCATCTGAGGAGAGGACCAGCGGATGGAAGACCTCTCTCTTTCTCTGCCTCTCCTCTCTCTGTGTAACTATGACTTTCAAGTAAATAAATCAAAAATTTTTTTTTTAAAAAAGACTCTAGCTACTGTGGAATAGGAAAGGAGAGCGAGTTCAGAAGCCTTGGCGCTTAAAGCTGAGCAGTGGCCATGAGACCTAGCACCAGATAAATGACAAAGGCTTTTAACTCCAGGCCAGCACTCATAGATAGTCTCTAGATCTTCCCAGTGTTGGGTGCAAATCTATGCTCTGCTAAGAACTCATTTTGGCATATATCATCGTGAGACGTAAGTACACCCTGAAGACTTCATAAGGCCTAAAGACTGTGATACCTAGGTATGAACCAGCATGTCAGGCTGTGGTAGGGGTGGGGTGTCAAAGGGCTGCCTTTGTCATTCTCCTCCGACCTTGGTAACATAGCAAGAAAACACATGATTGTGCCATGGGACTCAGTGATAGGCTGGCAAACTTCAACACTGGCCTGATCTTACTGGTCCCAGTTTCTAGGCAAGCACCTGTGGCAAGAGGAAATAACAATTTTAAATGTGTCTGCACCCGATATCAGAGCACTCAAATGTATAAATCTAATATTAATAGATATGAAAGATGAGATAAACTCCAATACAAAAATGTGAGATGATTTTATAGCAACCCTTTTTCAGAAATGGGCAGACAATCCAAGCAGAAAATCAACAAAGAAAGAGCAGAGTTTAACTGCAACCTTAGGATCAATTGGGTATTCCCTCCAACAGCTGCAGAAAACACATTTTTTCCTCAACTGAATATGGAACCTTTTGCAGGTTAGATCATACAGTAGTCAAAATGTAATTCTTAACTAGTTTTAAAAGTAGAAGTCAGGGCTGAGCACTGTGGTACAGTGAATCAAGTTGCACCTGCAGTGCTGGCATCCCATATTGAGCAGCATTCTGAGTCCCCGGCTGCGCCGCTTCTCATCCAGCTCCCAGGCTCCTTTCTTCAGCCTGGCTTAATCCTGGCTTTTGCAGCCATTTGGGAGGTGAGTCAGCAGATGGAAAATTTTTCTCTTTCTGTCTCTTCCTCTTACTCTTTCAAGTAAGTGAATAAATCTTTAAAAAATAGAAATCATGTAAGGTATCATTTCTGAACACAAAGCAATAAAATTAGAAACCATTAACAATAAAAAAGTTGGTAATTATTTAAATACATGGAAAATAAACTTAACCCTGAACAACCAAAGAATTAAGAAAGACATTATGAAGGAAATCTTAAAATTTATTTAAATGAATGAAATGGAGGCAGAACATTAGGAAAAGCTTATGGGTACATTAAAAACACCACTAAGAAGATTAAACTGAACAAATCCTGCCCGGAAAAAGATCTCAAACAACTTCTTGTTGTATCTTGGGAATTAAAAACATGAGAACAAATTAAATATCAAATTAGTACAAGGAGAGAAATAATGAAACCTAGAACAGAAATAAACAACAAAGATATTTAAAAATTACAAAAAATGAAATAAAGAGCTGACACTTTGAAAAGATCAGCAAAATTGGCAAATCACTAGCTAAAATAAGAAAGAATGATTAGATACATAAAATCAGAGGTGAAAAAGAGACACTATGAATAACAGAAATATGAAAGATTATAAGAGATTAAGATGAACAATTATATGACAACAAATATGATAACCTAGAAAAAAACAGCAACTTCTTTAACATATGCATCTTGCCAAAATTGAACCATGAAGAAATAGAATAAGTAGGGCCAGTGCCATGGCTCACTTAGTTAATCCTCCACCTGTGGCGCCAGCATCCCATATGGGCACCAGGTTCTAGTCCCAGTTGCTCCTCTTCCTGTCTAACTCTCTGCTGTGGCCCAGGAGGGCAGCGGAGGATAGCCCAAGTGCTTGGGCACCTGCACCCATGTAGGAGACCAGGAAAAGCACCTAGTCCTGGCTTCAGATTGGCGCAGCAGCGTGCCAGCCATAGCGGCCATTTGGGGGGTGAACCAATGGAAGGATACCTTTCTCTCTCTCTCACTCATTGTCTAACTCTGCCTGTCTAATAAAAAAATTAAAAAAAAGAAATAGAATAAGTAGACTACTGATAGACAATGGAGTGGGCATTTGATGGCAATTAGGATGCTGATTTGCATGCCCCATCCCATATCTGGGCTCTTGGGTTCAAGTTACAGCTCCACTGCCAATTCCAACTTCCTGCTAATGCTCACCCTGTGAAGCAGCAGCAATGACTCTCATGGTTGGGTACTACCACCCATGTGGGAGACCCAGGTTGAGTTCTTGACTGCTGACTTTGACCTAGTCCAGTCTTAGCTGTTTCAGGCATTTTGGGAGTATATCAGTAGGCAGAAAATCTTTCTCAATCTCTCCCTGTGTGCTTTTAAAATGAATAAAACACATGTAAAAAAAAAAGACTCATGAAGAAATAGAGTAACTAGACAGACAGATAACTAGTAATGAGATTGAATCAGTAATTAAACATCTCCCATCCAGAGAAAGGTGTAGGACCAAATGGCTGCAATCCTGCATTCTGCTAAAATTTTAAACAAGAATGCACACCAATTTTTTAAAATTAATTTTAAAAATAAAAAGGATGGTATTCTTCACAATTAATTTTTTAAAGATTTTATTTATTTATTTGAGAGTTAGAGTTACAGACAGTGAGAGGAAGAGACAGAGAGAAAGGTCTTTCTTCCACTGGTTCACTCCCCAAATGGCTGCAATAGCCGGAGCTGACCCGATCCAAAGCCAGCAGCCTGGAGCTTCTTCCAGGTCTCCCACAAGGGGTGCAGGGGCCCAAGCACTTCCCAGGCCATAGCAGAGAGCTGGATAGGGAGAAGATCACCCATGACAAGAACCGGTGCCCATATGGGTTGCTGGTGCCACAGGTGGAGTATTAACCAACTGTGCCACAGCATTGGACACCCAATTCACTCTATGATAATGACGTGACCTTGGTACCAAAACTAGTCAAAGACAGAAAAAAACAAAAGCTACAGATCAACATTTTAATGAACATAGATGCAAAAATCCTCGACAAAATACTAATAAACATAATCTATCAGCACATTAAAGATTGTTCACCATGATGAACTGGGTTTCATTCCAGGGACTTAAGAATTGTTCAACATGTGCAAATCAATAAGCATAATACACCACAACAACAGAATGAAGACAAAAAAACCACATGATCACCTCAGTAGATACAGAAAGAGCATTTAATAAAACTCAATATGCTATCCTAATGAAAATTCTGCACAGATCAGGTGTGAAAAGGATGATCCAAAATATAATACAGGCCATATATAACAAGTGAACAACTAACATCACAGTGATTGGGGAAAAAGTTGAAGGATTTATATCTAATATCTGGAACAAGAATATGATATCCATTTTCACCACTTTTTATCCAACATAGTACTAGATTTCCTATCCAGAGAAAGATATAGAGATTATCCAAACCTGAAATGAAGAATCCAAACTGTCACTGTCTACAGATGATGCAATCTTATGTATAGAAAACTCTAATGATTTCAACAAAAAGCTTGCAGGATATAATCTGAAAAATCGGTAGCACTGTGATATACCAGTAGCAAATTATCTGTACAAGAAATCAAGTCAGCAATCCCATTATCATTAGTTAAAAAATATAAAGTAGCTAAGAATAAATTTAAGCAAAGAGGTGAAAGACCTCTACAATGCTAATTATAAGTAATTAATAAAAGAAAAGGAGACAAAGGAATAAAAATACATCATGTATCCATGGTTTGGAATAATCAATATCATTAAAATGTTCATATTATCCAAAATGATTTATAGATTCAATGCGATGCCTATTAATATAACAATGATATTGTAAACAAAACTAGAAAAAAATGCTACTAAAATTTGTATGCAAACACAAAAGACCCTGACTAATCCAAGAAATCTTAAGCAAAATGAACAAAGCAATTGTCATTACATCAAGTGACATTAAAATATATTTTGGGGAGTAGGTGTTTTGGTGCAGCAGCCTGGGATGCCCACATCGGATATCACAGTGCCAATTTGAGTCCCAGCTGCTCTGCCTGCAATCCATTTCCCTACTTTTGCATCCTGAGAGGAAGCAGATGATGGCTTCAGTGCTTGTGTTTTGCATGCCCTGTGGGAGACTTGGAGTTCTTTGTCTATGGCGTCAGCCTGGTCCAGTTTTGACTGTTGTAGGCATTTGGAGAGAGAACCAGCAGATCTCTCTCTCTGTCGTTCTCTCACTTGCTCCATATGTGTACGTGTGTGTGTGTGTGTGTGTGTGTGTGTGTGCTTTTCAAGTATATAGAAAAATTAATTGCAAAATAAAATATATTACAAACTACAGTAATTAAAGCAGCATGCTATTGGTAGGAAAACAGATTCATAAACTAACGGCATATAAAAGAGACCATACAAATAAACCTATATATCCACAGCCAACTGATCTTTGTCAAGGGTATAAGAACATGCATTGGAAAAAGAACAGTCTCTTCAATAAATGGTGCTTGTCGTGGGACATTGTATATTTACATGCTGAAGAGTGAAACTGAACTTCTCTCTCCCACCACATACACAAATAAATGCAATGTTGTTTAAAGATTTGAAAGTAAGACCTGAAACTATGAATCTACTAGAAGAAAAGACAGGGTATATGCTTCAGGATGTTGTAACAGACAAGGAATTTTTTGGATCATATCCCCAAAACACAGGAAACTAAAGGAAAAATAGACAAATGAGACTGAATCAAACTAAATATTTTCTGCACAGCAAAGGAAATAATCAAGAGAGTGAAGCGATAACCTGCAGAAAGAATATATTTACTAATTATATATTGACAATGGGTTAATAACCAGAATATAAGGAACTCAAACAACCAATAAAACCAAATAATACAATTTATTTATTTATTTATTTATTTATTTATTTATTTTGACAGATAATATTTTATTTCTATGTATCTTTTTATGTATTTCTTTTTATATTTTTCTTTTTTTAATAACGCTTTTATTTAAAGAATATAAATTTCCAAAATACAGCTTATAGATTACAATGGCTTCCCCCCCATAACTTCCCTCCCACCCGCAACTGTCCCCTTTCCAACTCCTTCTCCCCTTCCGTTCACATCAAGATTCATTTTCAATTCTCTTTATATACAGAAGGTCAGTTTAGTATATATTAAGTAAAGATTTCAACAATTTGCCCTCACATAGCAACACAAAGTGAAAAATACTGTTGGAGTACCAGTTATAGTATTAATTCACAATGTATAGCACGTTAAGGACAGAGATCCTACATGATATATATATTTTGAAATTGATTAATTTTCTATGCAATTTCCAATTTAACACCAAGATTTTTTTAATCATTTGCAATTATCTTTATATACAGAAGATCGAATAATACAATTTAAAAGACAATAGATCTAAATTTACATTTCTCAAAAGAAGACATACAGATGCCAAACTGATACAGGATAAATATATGTTCAACGCCTTACTCATCTAGTAAATGTAGATAAAAAACACAATGGGATATTAGCTCAGTCAGGTAGATTGGTGATGGTCACAGGACCAAAAGTTACAAGTGTTAGGATGCAGCGAAAAGGGGAACCTTGTACAATGGTGATGGAAATATAAATTATTACAGCCATTGTGGAAAGCAGTATAGAAGGTCTTTAGGAACTAGAAGTAGAACTACCATATGATCCAGAGGAAAACCATGAAAAAACCCATATGCTTTCGCAAACTTTTCTGAGTATTCTAAGCTGTACTGCTAAAGAGAAAGGAAAATTCGAAGAGATGGTAAAGGTGGACAAGGCCCAATAAAATAGAAATGAAAATATATCCTTGCTATATAGGAAATAAAAAAAATCAAGTACTTCAGTGTACCCAAGGGGCTTCTAGCTTTTTTCTTGTTTTGCTGTAAGTATTGCATAAAACTCAAAGGTGAATATCCTGGACTACTCATTGGTGCTGGTGCAAATCAGTTGGGAGAAATGCAGAATAATCAGTGCTGCTGATGACAAGCAGCCTTATAAAAAGAAGGCTGCTACGTAGAAGGAAAAGTATAGAAAGAATATAACTAAGTATTGCACTAAAAGAATTCCTGATGAAGCAAAATCAAGTGTTCAAGGCTGAGGAAAAACACAAAAAAGAAAGAGGAGTAAGATGATAAGAAAGATGAAGAGGATTTGTATAAAAAGAAGTTTAAGCTGAAGAGAAAGAAGATTTTGAGTTGGTTCTCATATCTTGTCTTTGAATAATTTAAAGCCCCTGTACACAACTTACTCCTTTTAAATAAACAAACTGAAACCTAGGATTTATAAGATTTGTTTTTAAACTGTACAGTTTTGTGTGTGTGTGTGGTTAATATATTAATAAGTGTTTCTTTTTATGGCCCTGTCCTAACACTATTTTTAATAACAACTAAACTTTCCTGGTACAATATGGGGATATTAAATTAACATATCCATTTAAAAGAGGTGCTTTTTGGTGTACAGGCCAAGTTTGTCATATATGGGAATGGTAGTTTTTTAAATCTCCAGTTGTCTGTGATGTACTTTATATGAAGTGCTTGTTCTATTAACCAAGTATCACCTTGTAATTTAAAAAAGTTGCAGGTATTTTGTTGACAGTCTATGTTTCTAAATAAATGGCTTTTTAAAACTTTTTTAATTTCAAAGGCAGAGTTACAGAGAGGCAGAGGCAAAGAGAGAGAGAGAGAGAGAGAGAGAGAGAGAGAGAGAGAGAGAAGTCTTCCATCCGCTGGTTCACTCCCCAGTTGCCTGCAATGGCTGGAGCTGCATCGATCCGAAGCCAGGAGCCAGGAGCTTCCTCCAGGTCTTTATTAGTATTGTGTTTTCATAGTTCTAAAATTTAACTTCTTTTTTTTTAATTTTTATTTTTATTTTATTTTTGACAGGCAGAGTGGACAGTGAGAGTGAGACAGAGAGAAAGGTCTTCCTTTTTTGCCGTTTGTTCACCCTCCAATGGCCGCCGCGGCCAGCGCGCTGCGGCCAGTGCACCGCGCTCATCCGATGGCAGGAGCCAGGTGCCAGGTGCTTTTCCTGGTGTCCCATGGGGTGCAGGGCCCAAGCTCTTGGGCCATCCTCCACTGCACTCCCTGGCCACAGCAGAGAGCTGGGCTGGAAGAGGGGCAACCGGGACAGAATCCAGCGGCCCAACCGGGACTAGAACCCAGTGTGCTGGCGCCGCAAGGCGGAGGATTAGCCTCTGAGACGCGGCGCTGGCCAAAATTTAACTTCTTTAGAGGAAATTAGTCTTTTTTTTTTTTTTCGCCATTTTGAATTACACACATTATTACAGAGATTATATTTTCTTTTTTTTAAAATGAATCTGTCAGTTTAGTCTTTTTTAAGATTTACTTATTTGTTTGAAAGGCAGGGTTACAGAAAGGCAGAGGCAGAGGCAGAGAGAGAGAGGTCTTCCACCCACTGGCTCACTCCCTAAGTGGCCGCAATGGCCAGAGCTGGGCCTAACCGAAGCCAGTATCCTGGAGCTTCTTCTTGGTCTCCCCCATGGGTGCAGGGGCCCAAGGACTTGGGCCATCTTCAGCTGCTTTCCCAGGCACATTAACAGGGGTTGGATTGGAAGTGGAGATGGCAGGACTTGAATCAGCACTCATATGGGATGCTGGCTTTGCAGGTGGAGGCTTTACCTGCTACACCACAGCGCTGGACCTCAGAGATAATATTTTTATATATTTAGTTGATAAAAACGTGTCTACACAAGCTGCATTATCTTTCTAGGAGTAAAAAAGTTGAAAAGAGAGTTTTTCATAAGTGGAATTCAAAGTATTGATCAGTTATTTCGCGTAGTCCAGTTACATTTGCAAAGTGAAGATTAAATGCAAAGGGTTGAATATTTGTTCCATCCATAATTCATATGTTGAAATTATAACCCTTAATGTGATAGTACTAAGAGGTAGAGGGTTTGGGAAGTGATTAAATCATAAAGAGATAGTCCCTGAAGAATGGAGTAAGTGCCCCTATAAAGAGACCTTAGAGAACTCTTTTACTTCTTCCACCACCTGACAATACAGCAAGACTCTTTCTATAAACCAGAAACTGGACTATCATAAACTTGTCTCAAGTGCGTGAGTGTAAATATAAGACTTCCCTTTCAAACTTTGTTGATTTTAGCTCCAGCAAAAGCTCCATGAGTTAAGACTATCAATGTATTTTTTTCATTTATCTATATACAGGCTGAAGAGAAAACCTGATATTCTTTATTATGTGTACTTTTATTTAATTGAGTCAGCTTTTAAAACTGACGTCACAATAAAATAAAATATGCTTTCTTAAATTGTGATGTAATCCTTTATAAATCAAATAAATATGAGGAAAGAAGCCACTTTTACACTTCTCATTATGAGTGATTCAATTTTTTTGAATGTGAGTTTTCATTAAACATATAAATTCACAAGCAGGCCACACAGCAGACTCATAGAATGACAAATGCTCAAACAGCACTCTGGCCTTAGAATCAGCTCTTCAGGCATTCGGATCTGTCTTAGAAGCCCATGAGAGGATTTCAGGCATGGAAAGCCAAGACACCGTGGCAAAAAATAACCTAAATAAAAGATCCTGTGAGATTCTGGTGGAAAGAAGAGGCCATCAAAGGAGATGCCTTTCTCTAAAGGGAGGATTTGATTATGACCCTGTCTAAATAATGTCTGAGTTTCTGGACTCAAGAGGCTTCCATAGCTTTGGTAGCTCATGACAGGAGCCTCAGGTGATCACTGACTTCATAAATAAGAGTGTCAATTGTTAAATTAACAAAAGGAGTCACTTTGTACTTACTCCCCATGTAGACATCAGTCTTTAATGTGTTGTACTATGAGAATCAACGGTAATACTAGTCTTCAAATAGTAGTTTATACCTTGTGTGTCTGTGTGGGTGCAAACTTAAAATCTCTACTTAGTATGGAGCTGATCTTCTGTATATAAAGATAATTGAAAATGAATCTAAGAATGGGATGGGAGAAGGAGTAGGAGGTGAGATGATTTCGGGTGGGAGGGTGGTTATGGGGGGAAGAACTGCTATAATTCAAAAGTTGTACTTATGAAATATATATTTATTAAATTAAAGCTTTCTATAAATACTGTAAATTAATTCATTAGGATCATATGCTTATATGCTTAGTAGTTCAGTGAAAAAGTGGCAATTTTGTGGCTATTTAGATTACTGTTATGTTAAAATGCCAGTGTTTTGGGGCCAGTGCTGTGCCATACCCAGTAAAGCCACCACCTGCAGTGCCGGCGTCCCATATGGGCACTGGTTTGAGTCACGGCTGCTCCACTTCTGGTCCAGCTCTCTGCTATGGTCTGGGAAAGCAGTGGAAGAGAGCCCCTGCACCTGCGTGGTAAACTCGGAAGAATCTTCAGGCTCCTGGCTTCAGATAGGCCCAGTTCTAGCCATTGTGGCCATATTGGGAGTAAACCAGTGGAAAGAAGACCTCCCCCCCATGCCGGCTCTCTGTAACTCTGTCTTTCAAATAAATAAATAAATCTTTTTTTAAAAATACCAGTGTTTTGAAGTAGCATTCTTACAATTTTATATGCTTTTGTGATGGGGACTTTTTGTATATAACTTTGATATGGATTATTTGTGTTTGCACTGTTTATGTTATTTCAAGAGGAATACTAAATATTTGAGTTCTAGATGATGCTAGTAAATTAATAATTGTAAAGATTTTAAGAGGAGAAAAAAATCCCATTATGTGTATCAAAAAAATGAAAATGTTTAAGAACAACTGTAGCCAAACAAGTTAAATATTTGTACACCAATGAAATAAATTGAAGAAGATGCAAAAAGACAGTCCATATTCATGGACTGGGAGAATTCATATTGTTAAAATACCAACCTACCTGCTAATCTCCTTGTTTTACTCTTTATCTTAATGTTTTGTTGTATGTTTTCTGTGTTCAGCATTTATTATTTATAGGTAGTATTCATTTATCAGTGTCCGTAACCCATTAATATATGATATATATGAGAGTAAAGACTTGGACATTCTGACTAACTACTGTATCTGCCACCTAGCATACTGTTCTACTTGCAGTATATTCTTAAAATTATTTGTCACATGAATGAATGAACGAAACACATTTAACTAGATTTCTTAGATTTTTGGACCAAGAGAGTGAATGCCCTAGAAAAAACTAAATCATGTAAAATAGTTGTCTTCTTTGCAAGTTTTGAGATACCTTGTTCTGTAAAGCTTGGTAAATTCAGTGATTATGAAATTGTGTATATCAGAAGAACCAAGGAAACTACTAGGTAAATATCAGTAGCAAAATCAGTGATTTAATTGGATGTGGGATTTTTAGAATACCTCCTGTGTGAGTCTAAAATTAACCACAAAAATGAAAATGGTGATCCTGACTTTTGCAACAAAATGTATGCAACTGGAGATCATTATGCTTTATGAAATAAACCAGACCAAAAAATACAGTTATCATGTTTTCTCTGATTTGTGGCAGCTAATATATAGAGTTTAAAAAATTTATTGTATATGAGTGAAATTGTCATCTCAGGAATTGAGTATCACTTGTAGCCCTTTCCTATATTCCTGATGAACAGTAGTCTCTCTGCTTTTTACTTGCTGAACTCTTTATTAAGCCTTTGACTACAAATTAATTTTTTAAAAATGTTACTGCAAAAATTAAAAAGGAAAGTAAAGGAGTGCAAAGGAGTGTGGGTGGTATCACTATATTATTAGAATTGTATCTATGAACTACATAAAATCTGTTCTGTTTATATTAATAAAATATAAATTATAAAAATAAGATATTTTAAAATGAACCTAAGTGGGTTAATGTATATAATTGTTGTAAGATAATGTCTCTAAATATCCAAACCTCTAAGTTATATTAGCTAAAATACAGTAGAATAATTTCCATACTCCTGAAAAGAATATTAATTACCCTCCTACCCATTATCTATTTCCTCAATCCATCTCCAATTCTCATTTGAAAATGATCAATGGAAGGCTTACCTATGTCTTATAATATTGTCATTCTCATACAGGATACAAGCAGTATTATAAAGTGTGAAACTGCAATATGTTTTTTTAAAAGGCACATAATGTTACAAAGGTTAAAATGAAGTAACATAAACATACCACACAACTAGGTTAATATAAAGTATTTGAGCTATAATTTTAACTCTGAGCATCATGCCAGCCACAGTTAAAGACACATAAAATTCATAGTCTGAAAGAAGGAAGTACACTAACTCACTGTGAAAGGGAAATTTTCCCTGGAATTACATTTTAAAAGTTAATTATTGTTTAAATCATTATATAAGGTTCATTGTACAGCCTAACAGGCTACGTTTTCAACAGTATATTTTATTTAAAATGTTCATGATTTTGGTAAAATATTATATATTTCCTAGAAAATATTGACAAAGCTTCTTGAGGAAAAGCCTGTCAGGAATCATGTTGATTTTTGAGTTTGATAATTTAATAGTGAAATTTCAATTCCTATGTATGCAATTTCTGCCTTGAGAAATGTGTGCTATATTTATTATGTTGTGATTGACCTATGATTTCTCCATCATTTACATTAATCACCTATGATATTCATAATAACGTCCTTTAAATCATGAGTGCAAAAGTCAGCAGTGAACAGTGAAAGCACACACTGCAGCTTATTTATTTACCCAGTGAAATGTTCCTTGACAAGATGACCTGAGGAGCAAAACATCTCATTTACCATAAAGCTTCGGGATGGGAGTTGAAGTTCGAAGGTGGAAGACAGCTGGCTTCCGTGCTTCTCAGACACATCTTTCTAATCTTACCAAGTGAAGCATTTCAGTCATAGATTTATAAAAAATTGGCCATTTCTAAATGGCAAAAATTGTTGGGGGGTAGAGGTTGCTTTATTTCTGAGTTAATAAGAAACAAAAACAGCCAGCAGCAATATGTACACCTTGAATTCTCCTTGAATAAAAACCCATCAGATTTTGGAAGAGAATGAAAAGGCCACTAAGAAAAGGAGTATTCGATTGCAGTGACAAAAAGTTACAGTATATGTTTAGCTTTAAATGCCAAGACAGATGAGAATATAAAAAAAGTTGGAAGTCAATTCTATAATCAGGAAATGCAGTTGCTGAAAGACCTTATTTGACGGGATTTGAGCTTATATTCTAGACAAGCTAAATAGCCTGCTAGATCTGAGCTTGATGAGCAACTTGAAATGTGCAGTGACAACAGTTCTCACAAAAGGCCAGCAAAATGGATCTTTAGAATAACATGCAACATAAATGTTGTATCCTGACTGTGTCATTGGAAAGAATAACAAAATCACAAAATAAGATACATTTCGTGAACTTTGAGGGAGTCCCTTTGTCCAGTCTTGGAATTTTCAAGACAAAATAATTGCTTGTACGGCACCACTATAGCTTTACAAACTGAATGTTAAATGCAGATATTACTACTATTCTCTGTAGCAATAATTTATTGCTATGGTGATGATATCCAACCTGCCTCAAATGGGTTGGTGTGGAAATAGTAACTTGAACTGATAATAAGACTTTAATCGTGGTGCAGTGGTGAGGGAGTCCACTTTTGTGAAATATTTTGTTGAAGTCATTTTATGCGATTTATTAGAAATACCTGGTAACTTGAGACTCAAAATTGAATTCACTGAAAACAACTGACTAGACATAACTCAATACTGTAAACTCCTATAATTTAAGGTAAATTATGTAGTAAAACTGTGAATGAAACTAAGTTCATCTATAACATTCATCCTCCCTTTATTTCATTGACTTGCTCCCTCCTTGTTCTTGATTAGCAGTTAACAGAGGCTGGCGCTGTGGCTCAATAGGCTAATCCTCCGCCTAGTGGCGCCAGCACACCGGGTTCTAGTCCCGGTTGGGGCGCCGGATTCTGTCCCAGTTGCCCCTCTTCCAGGCCAGCTCTCTGCTATGACCCAGGAGTGCAGTGGAGGGTGGCCCAAGTGCTTGGGCCCTGCACCCCATGGGAGACCAGGAGAAGCACCTGGCTCCTGGCTCCTGCCATCGGATCAGCGTGGTGCGCTGGCTGCAGCACGATGGCCACGGTGGCCATTGGAGGGTGAACCAACGGCAAAGGAAGACCTTTCTCTCTCTCTCTCTCTCTCTCTCTGTCCACTCTGCCTGTAAAAAAAAAAAAAGTTAACAGAGAGGATAGGAGGTATTAAAATTGTCAGCTATGTTTGTTTTATTGTTGAATTGCAAACTATCACAAACTTGAAGCTTAAAACACATCCATTTATTAACAGAGAATCTCATAGGTCAGAAATCCTGCTAGATTCAGTTGGATTTTCTGCTCAAGTTTTTACATGCCTGAAATCAAGATGTTTTTCTAGATTAGATGCCTATCTGGAGGTTCTTGGAAGAATTTGTTTCTAAGCTCATTCTGATTGTTGGTCAAATTTCTTGCTTGGAGTTGTAGGTCTAAGACCCTGCTTCCTAACAGTTATTAGTAAATGCTGCCCCCCCCACCCTTTAAGGGTACTTACATTTTTTCGCACATGACCTACTCTTCCTTCAAAGCCGGAAACAATACATAAGATCCTTCTCCTGCTCCACTCGGACTCACTCATGCTCACCAGCTGAAGAAAATGCTCTGATTTGAACAGGTGCACATACTTAGATTTGGAGAAGAAAGCAGGCTCCCTTTGCCACAGAATATAATAAACCATGAAAGTGATAGCATACCAAACAGTTCCATACACACTAAAAGGTGAAGACTTTAACGAGGACAAGGGAAACACGGATCTATTGTTATGGATGTGCCTATCATATAAGCTAAAATTACTATTCGCAAAGACTTAATACAATTTCCTTTATTTAAATTTGTGTTCTGATATATTTAATGAAAAAGTTGAGGTTTCCAAGGCAAAAAAAGAATGAAGATGAAATGGTAAAATGAGGATGTAAAAGGCTAGTGTTAAGGCACATCAAGTTAAGCTGCAGCTTGTGATGTCAACATCCCAAATCACACTGCTGATTTGAATTCTAGATACCCTGCTTTGATGTGTCTGTGAAGGCAGCAGACAAAAGTTCAAGTACTTGGGTCCCTGCTACCTATGTGGGACACCAAAATGGAGTTTGTAGCTCCTTGCTTCAGTCTTGCCTAGACCAAGCTAATATGGGTATTTGAGGAGCAAACCAGTCAGTGGATGAAGATGTGTGTGTCTACGGGTGTGTGTGTGTCTTTCTTTCCCTCCATCTCCCTAATATTTCTCTATCCCTGTCACTCTACCTTTCAAGTAAAGAAATAAATATTTTTAAAAATGCTCACCTAAGAGTTGGTAATGTGGGTAAGAGAATTTCAACACATGATACTGCAAATTATGCCACATATTAGCTTGCTGAGGAATATGATTATTTTATCTTCCCATACTCAGTAAATTTTAATAAAATCAATGCAACTATATTGTCAAATTATAGTGATATGCAAAATATGTGATGCAAATTAATAGTATTCAACATAAAAATAGTTAAAAGAAGAGTGTCACATCAACTTAAAGAAATGAACTATTGACTTTTTGCAAGAAATTAGCCAATAACTCAAACAGAACCAAAATAGCAAGAAAAACTACAGGCTATATGAAGCACTTTTTACTTAACTAGAATTCTGTAACTTTGGAAAGGCACATTATGTTACAGCACAGCCATGTTATTGTGTTCACTAGTAGTCCTGCCAAGGTTTTGGCGAGGATAATCTAGAAATTTGCTAATCTAAAAGTCTTCCAGAATAAGGCGGAGTGGGTGTTAGAATGTTTCTGAGCTCTTCTCAGATAAAGACGGAATCTGATACCAGTGCGTAAAAGGCGATAAAGCTCAGGAGATGAAAAAAATTATGTCCAAATTTCCAGGTCTAATCTTGTGTCAAAAGTCAGACAATTCATGGCCGGCATGGTGGCATAGGGGGTAAGCCACCACCTGCAGTCCTGGCATCCCATAATGTGCCAGTTCAAGTTCCGGCTGCTCCACTTCCAATCCAGCTGTCTGCTGTGGCCTGGAAAAGCAGTGGAAGATGGCCCAAGTGCTTGGGCCCCTGCACCCATGAAGGAGACCGCAAGGAAACTCCTGGCTCCTGGCTTTGAATCATCCCAGCTCTCACCATTTTGGCCATTTGGGGAATGAACCAGTGGATGGAATATCTCAGTCTCTCTATCCATCTCTCTCTCTCTGTAACTCTGCCTTGCAAATAAATAAATAAATCCTTAAAAAAGTCTAACAATTCTGGGCTGGGCTTGTAAGGTTATAAATTTAGGATACATGAATTAAGGGAAAAAGAAAGGTAATTGTTCCCATTTGTTAACTCACTCTCAAACACCTTCAGCCATCAATCAAGGTGACATAAATATGTGAAAAGTCTGGGCAGCAAAAGTCGAGAACTTATACCACCTACATGCATTAAAGTATTTAAAAATTTATCTGTGGCTAACTATGGCCTTGTGTGTTTGTGACTTTTGAGTACAGACTTTTGCAGCAGTTGAAAAAATAGTTAATTGAGCCTAACTGAGACACTTGAAACTGGGATACAGTCTAATATTACAGTTGAAAGTAAAATATTGGTGTGGTGGTGATGGTGATGATGATAATAATGATGAATGTTGAATTCCTCTGCTGATTCTGCTCTTGGGTGATAAATTTTTAGTCTGAAGGTCTGAGCATGCTAATTTTTATTTATAGTAGATCCTACTTAATCTACAAGTTGTGATTTCTAGAGAGAAAAGTGAAAGGAAGTAATAACATGAGCAAAGCTAGCTCTGCTAGGAAGATGGTGAAACTGTGACTAAGAGAACTTAAATGAGTTGTCCAAGATTAAATCAGTAACAAATGTAAAGCTTGTGAACCCCTTTTTTCTAGCTAAAAGAAAACCTCATTTAGGATGCCAAGGAAATAATTCTTCCCATAATTGTGTGTGGTTTCTTTTTACTATGGAGAATCTCAGTTGGCTTTGTACCCTTTGTACCCTTTGTTCTTATGGTCTTAATTGTCCCTGACTCATCACCTTAAGTATACAGGTATTAACCTCTAAGTATAACAAAGATAAGGAGTCTAGGAAGATCTTTTGGGAAGATTTTGGTGAGAACTTTTGGACACTTCCAGGTACTTTAGTGGTTGAGGATACTGGTTATTTATTATGGACTATTTCACTCTCAAGAACTATTTAGGTATATATGATAAACTTCTATTAAAAACATCTGTGTATAAGACATAAATAAGAGCATAAATGATCACTGTATATGGTTGTTTTGTTTGATTTAAAAATTTAGTGAAATGTCGGTTGTGGGCAAGATGGGGGAGCTTATTTTTATGTAACAATGGTAAGAGTTGGCAAAAGAAATAGACAATTGGATTTAAATCAATGGTATCAAAGAAACTGCATATGAAAAATGATCTGAAATATGAACAAAGGGACAGAGAGTAACAGTGGAAAGGTAACATATGCATAATGCCCTTAAGATGGATGAAGGAAAGAATTACAAAAGAATTTTTTTTATTTGCTTCCTATGCAAGTAGGTATATGATGCTGTTCACTCAGATGATTTGTTGCTAATTTGGCTAGGATGATGGGTAGGATATGATAAGCATTCTTGAAGTGGCAGGCTCTTTTTGTAGGTAAAATATGAAAATTTATAAGATTGATACATCAGGGGTGATTATTTGAATTATGAAATAATTACTTTCTTTGTATGAAGATTCATTGCAAGAGGATTTACATTATGAAATCCCCTAAGTGCATTTACATATCTGCTTAAAGATCTTTAACTACACCAAGCAACTACCATTGAGGGAAGATAAACAGAAAACTAAAGACTTAGGAGGGTCTATATCCACTATGGAGTTTGTAAGAGTTTCTGAAGAGCAGTGGGCATGTCATATATATGCTTCACACATAGTAGGCACTCGATAAATGTTAAATAAATAAGTACAGATATGATTAACAATGGCTACATTTAACAAATACAAGGTAATTCAAAACCTTTGTGGGAAAAGTATACTATGAAAAAACATTACACAGGGATTTCAGATATTTCAGCACCAAAATAAACTTATGTTTAAATTCTGTCTTCCATATAGCATCTTGTATATTTATGATTACTATGTTTTCAGAAAAGCATTTGATTTGTCCTAAAAATACATAAATGTAAAATCCAATTGGTAACATGGTGTGGGAAGTAGAATAATGAGTCCCCAAATATTTTCATGCCCCAGTTCAAAGATCCTTTGAATACATAATGGTTCATAGCATGGGAGAATTAAAATACATATGGAATAAACACTATGAACCATTTTACCTCAAATTGGACAAATGAACCTAAGAATCCTTAAAAGTGAACAGTAAGGTGAATGAATCAGTGTCACAATAATATGATAAGAGAAAAATCTAATTGGTGATTGCTAGCTTTGTAGATATAAGAAGCCACAAGCTGAGAAATGTGAGTAGCCTGTAGAAACTAGAAAAGAGAAAGAAATGGATTTTTCCTTACAGCTTCCAGAAAGAATGAGCCCTGCTGTTACTTTGATAGTATCCCAGGAAACCCATTTTGAGCACCTGACCTCTAGAATTATAAGATAATAAATTAGTGTTGTTCTTAACCACTTAATTTGTGGCAAATTTTTTGCAAGAGCCATAGGAAACTAATACACACAGAAACAGAAAAATCAGTTTCTAAAGACTCATTTTCAGATGTTTCAGGATGTACTTATTACATTTAGTGAAGGATGTCTATACACATTCACCAAGGAATAAAGAACTCAATCATTTTGTTTTTCTGTAAAGTAAAACTAATAGTAGCATCAGTGTTACCACTATAAAATGTATGTTTTGTTGCTGGTACTGAGATACCTCCAATTCTTTCTTTGGCTGGCATAGTCTTCCTGAGGAGCCCCAGAGGGTCATGCATTCATTCATTCAACACTGAATGGCACTGTTCTAAGTGATCAGCATACAGAAATGAACCAGACATGTCTTTGCTTTTGTGGAGCTATGTCCTAGAGGAGAAGAAAATTAATAAACCAAATGATATTTAATAGATGCACTAAATAATATACAGAGAGAAGGCGAAAGAAAGGCAGTGATGGAATGAGAGATGTATTTTTAAAATTAATTGTTAATTTTGAG
The DNA here is from genome assembly GCA_949820135.1 of Sylvilagus floridanus. NCBI lineage: Eukaryota > Metazoa > Chordata > Mammalia > Lagomorpha > Leporidae > Sylvilagus > Sylvilagus floridanus. The sequence continues at coordinate 63,160,974 of OX463223.1, read as the reverse complement.
AGTTAAATAAAAAAGAGATTGATAGAGAAAGAAAAGAAGAGAGAAGAGAAGAGATGGGAGGAGAGGAGAGGAGAGGAGAGGAGAGGAGAGGAGAGGAGAGGAGAGGAGAGGAGAGGAGAAGACAAGGGGAGACATCTCACAACTGCTGCTTCACTCTACAAAGGCTTACACACACCCCAGGTCAGGAGCTCAAGCTTTGAGTCATAAATTCAATCCAGTTCTCCCAGGTGGATGACAGAAACTCAACCACTTGGGCTATTATCCCTGCCTGTCAGGGTCTGAATTGGCAGGAAACTGGAGTGAGAAACAGCTGGGTGTTGAACACAAGCACTAATGTAGGACACAGGTATATTAAGCAAGATCTTCACTTTTAGGTCAAATGCCCTGCCTAGGAGATCTATGTTAGATAAGATAGTAGGGGAAATGCTATTCTGAGATGGTGGCCCAAATAAAATGATATTAATGAAGACACATACTATTACAAATAATCAGATTTTATTATTTTGTAATGAACATTTAATTAATGGGAAAGGAATAAGTATTTACTGAGGAAATTTTTAAAATTGTTTTTGTGTAAGTTAAGATTCTTCATATACTAGCTTATCTTCTAGTCTTTTCCTAGGAAGCCTTCATCCACTGCCATAAAGACCCACTTTTCCATAAAAATCCAGTTCTCCACAATGGAGTTTGCAGAATAAAAACATGAGTGAGCATTAGGATGTCACCTTTGTCCTTTTGAGAAAATGTTTATTGTAAGGTGCCTTATTTGTTGACAAATGCCATACATATTATCAGCCATGTAAAATCTCCCATCTGAATCAACTTCTGAAAAATGGAACTTTGGTGTCATCTAGAATCTCCCACAGTAGGCTTCAGAAAGACTGCATAAATCCTAAATATCCTCTAGAATTATATAATATATTACAATCACAAATTGAACTTAAAAGTACTTGGAAATTAAAGCAAATGAAAGATTCCTGAATGAAATGAACCACAATAAAAGTACACTACACATTTTAAATGAAAAATGAAAAGACTACTATGTGAGGAATGTTTTAAAATTAATTTCACTTTTCATGCTGTAATAGGCACCAGAAGATTCCACACCCAAGATTAAAGTCTAGTCTTAAAAATGACATATTTAGGCTGGCACCCTGGCTAAATAGGCTAATCCTCCACCTGCAACGCCGGCACACCTGGTTCTAGTCCCGGTTGGGGTGCCGGATTCTGTCCCGGTTGCTCCTTTTCCAGGCCGGCTCTCTGCTGTGGCCCGGGAGTGCAGTGGAGGATGGCCCAAGTCCTTGGGCCCTGTACCCACATGGGAGACCAGGAGAAGCACCTGGCTCCTGCCTTCGGATCAGCGTGGTGCGCCGGCCACAGCGTGCCGGCGGCAGCGGCCATTGGAGGGTGAACCAACAGTAAAGGAAGACCTTTCTCTCTGTCTCTCTCTCTCTCTCTCTCTGTCCACTCTGCCTGTCAAAAAAAAATAACATATTTAATCATATCATTTGATTTCCCTGGGCACTTAACCTGAATCTTATTTTCATTTGTACTTTATTTCCTTTTTATTTTTCTTTGCTGCATTTAAAATATTCTGAATATATAGATACACAAATATACTTTCTTTGAGAAAAAATACATATGACATGAAATTCACCTTCTTAACTACTTTGAAGTGTACAATTCTGTGATGTTTAGCTTATTTACAGTGTTGTGAAAACATCACCATCCAATCCCAGAAGACATTCACGATGACAAAAAGAAATCCCATACCCACTAAACAGTCAGTGCTCATTTGCACCTCACAGATTCTGAAAACCAGTAAATGTTTTCTTCTGTAACTATAGTTGTGTTTTATTTGGGACACTTCACACAAATGGAACCATCTAATATGTGAACATTAGTGTCTAATTTGTTTCACTTGCTATGGTGTTTTTAGGTTGAATTCATGTTGCAGCACAAATTAGTACTTCATTTTTTGCATGGATCAATGATATTCTACTGTATGGATATAATATTTATTTATATATTCATCAATTGGTGGATAGACATTTACGTATTAGTTATGATTTAATTTCTGTGAACACAAGTATATGTTGTGAAATGGACATTTTATATTGGATTAGTGGAGGAATTGCTGCTTAATATGAAAATGCTATGGTTTTAAAATTATTTTATTATCTTTTTTTCTCTAAAATGCAATATTTTTACATTTTACAGGACACAGTGCACTACTTAAACACATACACAGATCATAAATCTGAACCAGCAAAACTGGGAAACTAGTCGTCCTTTGTGTTTGGAGCCTGTTGGCTCTTCCCTTCCAGTTCTTTACACAGCATATAATGTATTGCCATGAACTGTAGTCTTCCCACTTGGCTATGGAACATTATAACTTGTTACTTTCATTTGACTGTGTTATGGTACTTGTCTGATCTCATTTTATCCTCACAACTCCTGTCCTTCTCAACCTCTAGTAATCACTATTCTATGTTCAGATTCACTAGGATTGTTTTTTCTTTAACTTCCACATATGAGAGAGAATGTTTAGTACTAATATTTTTGTGTATGGTTTATTTCACTTAAAATAATGACCTCAAATTTAATCTATTTTGCTTCAAATCTCAGACTTTATTTATTCTTGTGGCTAAAAAATATTCCATTTTGTATTATAGCATATTTTTCTTTATCCATTCATCCACAGAATGACGCATAAGTTGAACCCATGCCTTGGCTATTGTGAATACTGCTGTAATGATCATGGGAGGAATGTGTATCTCTTTTGTATTTCCTTCAGACATATATACAGAAGTGAGATAATATGGGCATATGGTAAATCTATTTTTAGTTTTTTGAGGAACTTTCATAGTGTTCTTCATAATGGATGTACTAATTTGAATTCCCATTCCCTTTACTCCACACACTAACCAATATTTGTATGTGTTTGTCTTTTTGTGAGTATTCATTCAGTTTGGTGTAAGTTAATGCCTCATTATGGTTTTGATTTGCATTTCCCTGATGACTGGCAATATTGAGCATTTTTTCATGTATTTGTTGGTCATTTATGTTTCTTCTTCTGAGAAATAGTCAAATCCTTTCTCATTTCTTAACTGGGTTCCTTGTGGGTTTAAAACTTATTTGTCTATTTAGTTATTTTTATTTGAAAGGCATAGAGACAGAGGAGGAGAAAGGAGAGGGTGGGAGAGATGGAGAGATCTCCTATCTGCTGGTTCACTCCCCAAATGGCCACAACAGATGTGGCTGGGTGAGGAAGAAACCAGAAGCCAGGAACTCAACTCAGGTCTTCCAGGTGGCTGGTAGATTGAAAGCTACTTGAGCCATCACTTGATGCCTCCCAGATTGTTGATGTTTTTACTTAGATGATCTTTCCAATGATGAAAGCGGAGTATTGAAGTCCCCCACTATTATTGTATCAGATCTTATTTCTCCTTTTAGGTCAAATGTTTGTTTCATAAAATTGAGTGGATTAGTATTAGGTGCATATACATTTATAATTGTCATATTTTCTTGCTGAATTGAGATTTGAAAATTGTGTGGTAACATTTTGTAATTCATTTTACAGTTTTTGCCTTAAAGACTATTTTGTCTGATGTAACCATGCATTTTTCCTATTTATTTTTTATTTATATTTGTATGGAATATCTTTTCACATTCTTCCAATTAAAGTCTGAGTGTATTCTCTCTGGTGAAGAGAGTATCTTATAGGAAACACATCATTAGGTCTTTTTAATCTATTTCGCCAAGCTATATGTTTTAATTGGCAAATCTAGCCAATTCAAGATCATGATTAGTAAGCAATGACTAAGTCCTACCTTTATATATATTTTTTCAGTTTATTTTGAATATCACTTTTTATGTTTTAGAGAGGTGTTTTTTTTAAAGATTTATTTATTTGAAAATCAGAGTTAAACAAAGAAGAGACAGAGAAAGAGAGAGGTCTTTCATCCACTGGTTCACTCCCCAATTGGCTGCAACAGCTGGAGCTGTGCCAACCTGAAACCAGGAGCCAGGAGCTTCTTCCAGGTCTCCTACGCGGGTACAGGAGCCCAAGACCTTGGACCATCCATTAGAGAGGTTTTATACTTTCACATATTTTCATGATGGCTGTTATTTTTCTTTTTGTGCATGTAAGATACACGTAAGCATCTTTTGTAAGTCTGCTATGGTGGTGATAAATTCGTCAACTTTTGCTTGTCTTGGTAAGTACTTATTAGTCCTTCATTTATGAAAGATAACTTCATTAGGTAAGGTATTCTTGGTCAGAGTTGTTTTCCTTCAGAACTTGGTATGTATCATTCCATTCATCATTCTATTCTCTCTTGACCAATAAGGTGTCTACCAAAAACCTACTGTTAAACTAATTAGAGTATCTTTAAAACTGATCTGGTACTTTTCTCTTACAAATTTTAGGATTCTGTCTTTTTGTTGTATTGTTGAGGATTTTGCTGCAATGTGTTACAGTGATTATCTTTTCTATTTGTGTCTATTTTGAGTCCTATGGACTTCCTGTACTTCTATGTACATATCTTTTTCCAGATTGAGAAAATTTGACTATTATAACACTGAGTAGGTTTTCTAGGCTTGTGTTACTTCTATTCTATTCACTTTCTAGAATCCCTATAAATCAATTACACACTTTTCTATTATCTTGCAAAGGTTTTGGAGGCTGTTTTAATTCTTCTTATTTTTTTGTTTGTCTTGGTGGGATATTTCTAAAGACTTAAATATTCAGGGTCAGTATTTATTTCTTCTGCTCGATCTAGTATGTTCCTAAAGCTTTAAACTGTATTTTTTATTTGATATACTGAGTTTTCATTTCCAAGGTTTCTCTGTGGTTCTTTTTCAAGATCTCTCTTTGCTGAATTTCTCATTCATATCATGCCCTGTGTTCTTCATTTTATTCAAATGCGTGTCTGTGGTCTCTTATATCTCTTTGACCATCCTTACAATCATTCTTTTGAATTCTTTATCAGGCATTTTGTCAGTCTTCTTTTCTTTGGAGCCTGTTACTAAAGCATTTATTGTATTCCCTTGGGGGCATAATAATGCCTTGTTTTTTCATACTTCCTCTCTCCCTTTATTGATATTTGCATATCTGACTGATCAGTTATTTCTGTCTCTTATAGGGAGTGTCTTATGGTAAATGCCTTATTACTGCAGATGTGTCTTCTGGTATCAGTTTGGTAGATTCTTTAGACTTTCTTTTTCTAGTTAGATGTTATAGTACAGTCTCTCTGTATCTTATTTTACAGCAACTGATGGCAGGATCAATATGACAGTAGGGATGGCATGGTCCTCATAACAGTCTATACTGTAGGTTTCAGGGACACTGACAGTCCACTGTGGCTGTGTTTGCAGAACGCTGGCCTGAACATCTACAGGAGTTTCTCTTCTACCTGTTTTGCCAGAAGCACGCTTGTAGTCATGAGAGTGCTTGTCCAAAGTCTAGCAGAGGGGCATGAGTCCCCACAGTGAAAGCCCCAGGTTTCTATGCAAGGCAATGTCACCCACCTACCTTAATCGCCTCTAGCAGACAATTACTCTCTCCTTGTTATGCAGCCTGGAATGGAGTGAAAATTTCTAGGCCACCTATGTCACAATGCTGGATAACACCCAGAGATCATGACCTCCTAGAACCAGTGTGGCGTAGGGTAGGGCCAGGCTCACTTTGCTATAGGCCGCCTGCTGCTGAGGTGGTCTTGCTGCTTGAGGCCATTGCAAGCCACCACAGGAGGACTGGCTGGACTTTATATATTTATATGGGTATGACTTAGTAGTACCTCAGTCTTCTACTTCATACCAGACCAGTTCCAAGGATTCCATACACAGGCACGGAACTAAGATCAGCAAATATTAATATCTGCCCAATAATACTTTTACCAGATCCAAGAAAGAGTCCTCTGTTCACTTTGGTGCCCTACTTTACTCTGCTGTGGCTGCAATCTTGCTCTGCCACCTGATGGAGGTAGAGGGAAGAGTGATGTTGTAAGTCCCTTGGCTGCACTGGCTGACACTAAACTTGATCACACCTGGGTTTAATAGACATTGGGCTGCATGGTCTCAGGGTATGTATATGGCATGTGACCAGACTCGTGGTCCATCCCACCAGGGTGCGTGGTTCCAGCTGATTCTGAGTCAGATCGAGAGACTCTTCCTGTGAGCACTAACCTACAGATAGAGAGGCCTTTAGGCTTCATCTGATGCTGGCTGCCTCTGCAGCAGAGGCCCCACTCTGAGTTTCAAGGCAAATCCCTAAATTCACTTTCCCATTCTACTGCACTTGTAAAGTTGTTGGAGGCTCAGGGAGGATTAGTGAAGGTTGATCCTTGATTAAAGTTTCAATCTGCAAGTTCTGGCAAGCGTGGGGAGGGCATGGGGGCCCTGTGCAACCCCAGGTTACACTGCAGCAAGTCCTTTACTATGTTTCAATTCTAAAGTCTAGCTTTACTCCCTCTTTCTTTCCCAAGCAGTATTTGTTCTGTGCTGTGCTTTGTGGAAATGAGGGAAGAGCGATAAATCTTTCCTTCCTGCCTTCTTTAGTGTATTTTGTGTCATTATGGTACTAAAACTAGGCACTGTGTTCTCTCACCTGTGCCCCTTGGCTCTTGTGATGATGACTTCAGGCATGAATCTAGTAATGCTATTTTTACATTTTTAGAAATTGTGATACTGTTTTCCAAAGTGGCTAAATCATTTTCCACTCTCACCAGTAATATATGAAAACTCTAGTTGCTTCATCCTTACCAACACTTGCTAGTCTCTACTTTTGTCATTACTGGAAAGCATCATAGTGGTATCTCATTGTATGTGTGTGTGTGTGTGTGTGTGAGAGAGAGAGAGAGAGAGCGAGCGAGAGAGAGAGAGAGCGAGAGAGAGCTTCGTATCTTGGCTATTAAGAATAGTGCTGAAATGAATATGAAAGTAAAGATATCTCTCTGACACTCTTATTTAACTCCTACTGGACATACATCCAGATATAAGATTGCTTGAATATAATTCTTTTTTCCTTCAAAGCCTTTTATTTAAGAAATTCGAACTTCCATCATATCACATATACTACTTTAGGAACATGGCATTTCACAATGATGGGAATATTCCATATGTTGATCAAAGTTGTGGTTATACAAATATATATATTTGTCAAAACATAAAATTTTACATTTACAAAGATTATTTTCTTTCTCATAGGCAATTCATATTTTCTTATATACCATGAACTCTCATAGCTATAGTCATTTTTAGAAGTTTTGTCTTTCAACCTTTATACTAGATTTACATATCATAATTAGAATAGTACAGTATTCTGAAATTCAACAATACATTTACCTTTATCAGTGAGTTTTATATGTTCCTATGTTTCCATGGTTTTTGTTTGAGTTTCACATATTTCCTTTAGTATTTTTATTAGTCATGTCTACTGGTTAAGAATTCCTTCAGATTTTGCTTGTAATGAAATATTTTTGTCCTTAATTTCTGAAGAATATATTTCCTAGGTAAATAATTCTTTTTTTGGCAGTTTCTTTTTTTATTTAGACTTTAGATATAGCATCCCACTGTCTCTTGGTTCACAAAGTTTCTGCTAATAAATACACTCATAGCATTACAGAATTCTCCTGTAAGTGAGGGTTTTTCTTTTTTGTTTCTTTTCTCATACTGCTATCAAGATTTTCTGTTTTTTGTTGTTGTTGTTGTTGTTATTTTCAAAATTTATTTGGAAGGGGGGAAGAGAGAGTGATAGAGATTGAGATATTCATGGCTTGTCACCTATGCACATGACAGTGACCCAAGTGCTACAGTCATCAACTCCTGCTTCCAGCTGCTTCAGTGTACAGTATCTGGGAACTGGAATCAGAAATAGAGTTGAGACTGTGTCTCAGGCACTCTAAGACATGGGCATCCCAAGTGGCATCTTAACTGTTACACCAAACACCCACCTATTGTTTTGATTTTTGATAGTTTTATTAAAATATGTCTTTGATTTAAATTTTATTGGAGTACATCATGTTGAGTTAAATAAGACATATACAGAAAGATAAATACTGTGTGTTTTCCTTCATATGTGTGGACTAAAGAAGGAAATTCAATCTGAATGCAGAATTGTGATTATGAGAAATTAGAATAGCTATAGGGAAAAGAGAGAATTTGGAAAAACTAGTGAGTATAGCTTGGTGTAGGTAATTATGACAAATATACTAATATGAGAAATTAATAATATGGGTGGCTAAGGATGGGGCATATGGAAATTCTTTATAATACTTAAAATTTTGTTTTGTAGGGGCCGGTGCTGTAGCACAGTGGGTTAAAGCCCTGGCCTGAAGTGCCAGCATCCCATATGGGTGCCGGTTCTAGTTCTGGCTGCTCCACTTCTGATCCAGCTCTCTGCTATGGCCTGGGAAAGCAGTGGAAGGTGACTCAAGCCCTCAGGCCTCTGCACCCACGTGGAAGACCTGGAAGAAGCTCCTGGCTCCTGGCTTAAGATCGGCGCAGCTCCAGTTGTTGCGGCCAACTGTGAAGTGAACCAGCAGATAGAAGACCTCTCTCTCTGTCTCTACCTCTCTCTGTGTAACTCTGTCTTTCAAATAAATAAAATAAATCTTTAAAAAATTGTTTTGTAAATTTTCAGCTATTCTTAAACAAAAAGTTTATTTCAGCAAAAAGGAATCTAGAAAAGAAGCTCCTTTTTTAATTTTAGGAGAGAAAACAACAGAGTAGAAGGAAGTAATTGAAACATACGAAGAAGTTTGGCCAGATAGGAACATAAAAGGAAATAAGATGACATGGTCACACATAGGAAAGTGACACATTGATCATATTGTAGTAGTCATGGAGAAATGTCAATAGGAAACAATACAGGCATTTTTGAGTAGTAAGGTGTTATATATTTCTATTTTCATACCTTGCCTGTCACATTTAAAATACTGAGTCTTTATTTCTCTGACAATATTATGTGCATTCACTTATACGGAGGTATCAGGCAAAGCCCTACAGAACATGATTTTCTTTTTTTTTTTTTTTAATTTATTTGAGAAGCAGAATTACAGACACAGAGAGTGAGAGATAGAGAAGCACTTGTGCCATCTGCCACTGCTTTCCCAGACCATCAGCAGAGAGCTGGATTGGAAGTGGAGCAGTTGGGACTCAAACCACTGCTTATATGGGATGCTTGTGCCACAGGAGGAGGTCTAACCTACTACACCATAGCGTCAGCCCTAATACAAGATTTTTAAGATCAAGACCTATTGGTCAGTACAGAACACTACAATCTTGGAAATTTTAGCATCATGATTGTGAAGTAATCACTAAGTAGCCAGAGATATGGAGGTGCCCTAAATTCATTTGGAGAGGGAGTTAGCTTATTGGAAAGAGAGCAGAGTGACAAAAGCTGATACTTGAAAATAGATGTTAGAGGTGGCCAGCACCATGGCTCACTTGGTTAATCCTCCGCCTACAGCACCGGCATCCCATATGGGTGCTGGGTTCTAGTTCCGGTTGCTCCTCTTCCAGTCCAGCTCTCTGCTGTGGCCCGGGAGGGCAGTGGAGGATGGCCCAAGTGCTTGGGTCCCTGCACCCACATGGGGGACCAGGAGGAAGCACCTAGCTCCTGGCTTCGGGTCAGCATAGTTCTGGCGGTGACAGCCATTTGGGGGGTGAACCAATGGAAGGAAAACCTTTCTCTCTGTCTCTCTCACTGTCTAACTCTGTCAAATAAATAAATAAGAAAAAATTTTTTATAAAAGGAAATAGATGTTAGAAGAAAGAATTCAATATTAAAGATACAGGGTACCTCAAAAAGTTAATGGAAAATATAATTAGAAGATATGCATACTTTGTTAGAAAATTTTTTTAAATCATGTATTTTTTTAAAATCATATTTCCCTTTCATTTATTTGAAAGTTACACACCCACACACACCCATAGACATGGGGAGAGAAAGAGAGAAAAAGAGAGAGAGAGAAAGAGAGAGGGGGAGAGAATGAGAGAGAGAGAGAGAATCTTACCTTTCATTGGCTAGTTCACTCCCCAAATGCCTGCAACAGTCTACTCTGGGCCAGATGGAAGTCAGGAATCCAGAACACAGTCTGCTTCTCCCATGTGGAATTCAGAGATCCAAGTATTTGAGGTGCACAATTACAGGAAGTTAGATCAGAGACAGAGCCAAGGCTTGAACCCAGGCACTCTGATATGGGATGTAGGCATCCCAAAAAGCATCTTACCCTCTGCATTACATGCTCCCCTTCCATGAACTTTTTGAAGATGTTTGATAAATGTTGAAAAAGACCAACTTTCTGAATTAGCAAAGGGTTTGAATTTACTATTGTTTAATGAAAGAATCCAAATTGTCCTTGAATTGTGTATTATCCAGGTAACTAACATTACCAAATGATTAACGATTCTACTTAGTCTGGTTTGAGTAAGGAGTAGGACTTGTGCTGACACTGTATCCTATCTACCGCCGCCATCCCTTACTTCTTTCCCTTCTACTGTTCTAAGTATCTGCTTCATTCTTAGTCTGTTTATTCTAAAGAAGCTCCAGGTTTACTTCCTAATAGGTTAGTAACTCCAAGTGGAGAGGAAGAATCCAGGAAAAGCCTTGAGAATTGTAAAGACCTGTATTTGGTCATGTGCACAATATCAGCTTTATCACTATTGGCATAGAGATGGAAGTATTGATCAACCAGGCCTGGATCATATGTGAATGTTTAGTTTTATGATGCAATTCATCTCACCAAACCATATGTATTGAGAGTGGAGGGGGAGTGTGATTCCCTAATGAATGCTGGAAAGGCATAGAGAACAGATATTGCAGTATAATCATATTAACTCTGGAAAGCCACAACTTTAAATTCCTTTTTGTACATGTGGGACCATATTCTGAGATAGCTATGTATATTCAAACATAAATTCAAAAATTTTAACGACATTGATCCTGAGAACAGAAAATAGGTGGAGTTCGGTCGGAGAAAGGAGAAAATAATCATAGTAGTGTAACGAATAGATTTCCCTTTCACCAGTTGCACTTCTCTTTACCTGGAGATATTATGGGTTAAACAAATGCTTGCTTTTTGATGAATCAAAGCTGAGTGATAGATGCTAAAATACACTGCTTATATACTGAAGAACTAGGGAAGTATAAAGAAATGATTTGGGAAGAAATAATAGATACTGGAAGTATTGTGAATAAAGAAAGGAAATGGCTTGTGCACAGTAAAGGAAGAACTGGAAATTATGACATTGCCAAGAGAAGCCTTGAGAAGAGTGCTGGAGAAATAAACTTTAAGAAAATGCTGAGCACTGGAAATTAGTAAGATTAGTAACATCTATTTGGGGGGGCTGAGGATTACTGGAGAGAACGAAGTAGAATAAACCAAGGGTAAAAAAGCAAAGCTCTAGACGTGAAGAGTCCCAAGGGTAACATTAATGAATAAAGTAAACTTAGTGGTGTGTTCAGAAATCTGGTAAATAAGAAAGCAGCGCTAGATGATTGTTGTTATGTGAAGACGTGTGCCTGATCTTAGTGTTCATGAAAACCCAACAGTATCTATTTTATGTGAAATCTCCCAATTTTAAATTAAATCAAGTTAAATTAAATTTTGAATTTTTAAAACACTGCTTGGGGAAAAAAATCTCCAAACCCAAATCTTCCAACCTATGATTCTTCTCTTGAACTACTCCATGTCTTATTTTCATATACCTGTAGCTTGGAGAATAAACAAGGGGCATTATAGTCTGTAAATTTGTGAAGATGCATTGTGTAGGGCTTAAGAACTGGGATGGAATTTGTAACTGAGAGTGATTATATTATACCTTGCAGTTAGAAGTCACCATGCTGCAGTCAAGATATTCTGCATCCCACGCAGCTGACAGAGAGACTTTAGACTGCAAGATAAGAAGAGGTAAGAATGATATATTCAAAGCTGTAGCTGAAACGGAAGATCACTCTTTCATTCCTTGACTGGTAGTGGTGGAAATCGCTAGTGTGAGGTTTATTTGAGGTCTTTTATATATTGTGTATATATATATATATATATATATATATATATATATAAAGAAAAAGGCATTTTTTGCCATGAAAATGATAAAGAGCACCACAAAAGGCTAGTCAAAGGCAAATAGTGGAACTTTAAGGTCAGTCAATTTTATTTTCATTTCTGGTTTATCTTTTAATGCCAACTTAAAGTGTAGCTGAAATGAAGAGGGCACATCCCCTCTGGTTTATGAAATACTGAGAAAGGTGCAGAAATCTCATTGGAAAATATGACATTTGTTCAGCTACCACTCTCTCACATTCACCTGCTATCATCTTCTGTATTCTAAGTCTTTTGAAGTTGAATCATATTAAAGGATGTAAATCTCAACAGGAAACAAAAAAGATTGAATAAGTCAACTTTTCCCCTCATCCAGCACTCAGAGGTGTATCCTTCTGACAGAAGTGTAGCAAAAACTTTAGGTTTAAATTTTAATGCATTAATCCTGAATGAACCATAATTTCCCTTACAGGATGTGTGTCTGTGTGTTTTTTTAGAAAACTATTTTATGCTAAGTTAAAGTAGGAATAGAACAGGGAAAAGTGATGCTTGGGGAGACAAAAAGGCTAGTCTTAGCTAGGTGTGCCAGATGAAATGCCAAATACTCAATCAAATTAAAATTTCAGGAAAATAATAATTTTCAATTTAAATATAATACAATTATAGCAAATATTTCATGGGACATACATGTGTAGTTTTCCTCAAATTCAAATTCAACTTGGAATTAATGTTTTTACTATTTAATCTGGCAACCTGATATTCAGTACAGATGCAATGATGACTCTAGAGGTGTGGAAGTTGGAATTGTCATTTTTCTATGCTTTCCATAGAAGGAAATCCGCATAGCACATTTTCATGGATTTCACAATATCTCCGTATACTACACATATATACTTCCCCATACACATTTGAGGAGCAGGTGCTAAATGATTCCAATGTATAATGAGTTAAAACTTTAAGGTGTCATTGAATGAAGAGAATGTATTTTCATTTCAAGATGGCCATATAGAGAAGCCCAAGGTTCATCTACTCCTCTAAGAAAACCCAAGGGACTGGCGCTGTAGCATAGTGGATAAAACCGCTGCCTGCATTGCCGGCATCCCATATGGATGCGGATTCGAGACCCAACTGCTCCACTTCCAATCCAGCTTTCTGCTATGGCCTAGGAAAGCAACGGAAGATGGCGCAAGTCCTTGGGCCCCTGCATCCACATTGGAGACCCTGAAGAAGGTCCTGGCTCCTGGCTTCGGATCAGCCCAGCCCTGGCTGTTGCGACCAATTGGGGAGTGAACCAGCAGATGGAAGACACCTCTCTCTCTCTCTCTCTGCCTCTTCCTCTCTTTCCGTGTAATTCTTTCAAATAAATAAATAGATCTTAAAAAGAAAAAGAAAGAAAACCCAAAACATTTACATCTTGATCTGAGTGCTTGAAGAGACTGAATGCATTAAGAGAACTGTGAGACTCAGTGGGATACAGATTCCAGGCCTAGCAACACGGACAGAGGAACAATGCCAGACTGGTGGAGTCTAAATCTCCAACCCTCTGGCCAGGGAGATTCCCTGTGGCAAAGGAAAGTATGAGCAGAAGAGCCTCAGTGGAGTCCATCTACAGAAATATTTTCTGGGGACCTCCATGGCTAGAGAAAAATACAGTCACCATAGATCAGCAGCTCAATAAGGAGCACTCCCTGGAAAATTTACAGTCCTATTATTTTGGAGAAGCATCTCACAGTTGTCCTCTCTTCAGACCCTCAGAGCACTCCTCACATTGTGCTGGGAAATAAAAGCTCTTGCTTATCTTTTTCCTGGGGGCAGCAAGGACACTCCTGCGTTCTAATGAGGAAACTGAGCCCCACATGTCCTGTTGAGCCTAACAGAGCAAGGGCAATCTGAGCACCCTAGTCCAACACTAGCTTGGAAGACATGCTACAGAGCTGTTATCACCAAAACAGCATGATACTGGAATAAAAGCAAACATGTTGCACAGTAGCAGTAGTATAGAATAGAAGCCCCAGAAATAAACCTACGCATCTACTAAAAACTATTTGATAAATGTGCTAAAATATTCCTTGGAGAATGCAGAGACTCTTAAACAAATTGTACTGGGAAACTTTTATTTGCAAGGCAAAAGTTTGATACAAAATGCCTACATTACCCTCTGTACAAAAATCACCTCAAAATGGATCAAGAATCCAAACTTAAGACTTGAAACTAGAGGAAAACCTAGGGGAAACACTGCCAGACATTGGCCCAGGAAATAAAAGCAAAAAATATAGACAATTGGTTTTATATCAAACTAAGAAGTTCTTCCCAGCAAAGGAAACAATTCAAAAAGTGAAGAAACAATGTACCAAATTGGAGGAAATATTTGCAAACTATGCATATAATAAAAGATTAATACCCAGAATGTATAAGGAACTCAAGAAGCTGTTCAACAACAAAGCAAGCAATGCAGTTGGTAGATGAACAAAAGATAAAAAAAAAAGATATTTGCTCAAAGGAAGAAATAAAATTGGCCTACAGACATATGAGAAAATGTTTAGAATCACTAGCCATCAGGGGATTGAAAGTTATGAACCACAATAAAGTATTATCTCACTCTAGTTAGAATGGCTATTATCCAAAAACCAAAAAATAACAAATACTACATAATTCTACATAAATAATAAATCCTTCCTTCCTCATTCTGTGATCTTTGACATGAATCACATATTATGTGATATAAATATCCTTACTTTTAGAACAAAGCTTGCAGATATATATGCATATATATAACATTATATATATATATATATATATATATATATAAAATATTTAGTAACAGTTGTGGTTGGGTCAGGCAAAAGCCAGGAGCTGAAAACTCCATTCAACTTTCCCATGTGGGTGGCAGGAAGTGATCTTAGCAAAATGTCAAAAATATTAAATGTTTGTGTATGCATATTTGTATTTTTTAAGATTTATTTTGTTTAGTCGAAAGAATTCAAGAGAGAGAGAGAGAGAGAGAAAGAGAGAGAGAGAGAGAAATCTTCCCTCTGCTGGTTCACTTTCCAGATGGCTGAAAAGGCCAGCACTGGGCTAGGCCAAAGCCAGGAGCCTGGAGTTCGCAAGGCCTCCCATTTTGGTGGTAGAGGCACAAGAACTTCGACTGTACTCTGCTGCCTTTCCAAGACCATCAGCAGGGAGCTGGACCGGAAGTGGAACAGCCAGAACCTGAACTGGTGCCCATGTGGGATGCTGGAATCACACAAGGTGGCTTTACCCACTACACCCAATGCCAGACCCAATATCTATATCATCCTGAGAGCCTCACACAAAGTCTGTATTCTTTTTTTAGAAAATACTGATGTACTGGGGCCAGTATTGTGGCCCCAATATTAACTTGACATATTAAGTTGACATTCCTGCCTGGTGTATTAGGATATAAAAAATTGTCGGGGAGCCTTGCACCAGCATTATCTGTATCACCAACAATAATTCTATGATCTCATACTTAGTGTGGAGTAGAAGAAATGGCACAGGAATTAGAGCCTGCAGTTCATAATTAGGTCAGTTAATTGAATTTTAACAAAGGCACCAAGAACACACATTGAATAAAGTATAGTCTTTAAAAAAATAAAAAAAAAGATTTGGGCTGGCTTTGTGGTGTTGCAGTTATGGGGCCATCTGAAATGCCAGAATACCATATGGGCACAGGTTCAGGTCTTGGCTGCTCCACTTCCAATTCAGCTCCTGCTAAGTACCTAGAAAAGCAGTGGAGGGTGGCCCGAATGCTTGAGTCTCTGGACCCCCATGGGAGACTCAAAAAGCTCCTGGCTTTTGGCTTCAGCTTGACCCAATCTTGGCTGTTGCATCCATTTGGGGAGTGAACCAGCAGATGGAAATCCTGTCTTTTTATCTCTCTATCTCTCTCTGTGTTACTCTACCTTTCAAGTGAATAAAATAAATCTTGTTAGAAAGTTAAAATTAAAAAGATTTATTTTACTTATTTGAAATGCAGAGTGACAGAAAGAAAGAGAGAGAGAGAGAGAGAGTGAGAGGTAGAGAAAGAGATCTTGTGTCCATTGGATCTCTCCCCTAATGGCAGCAACAGCTGGGGCTGTGCCAGGCCAAAGCCAGTAGCCAAGAACTCCATCCAGGTTTTCCATATAGGTGCCAGGAAACCAAATACTTGGGCCATCTTCCATTGCTTTCTCAGGAGCATTTAGCAGGGAGCTGGACTGGAAGAGGAGCAGCTGGGAGTCAATCCAGCTCTCCAATATGGGATTATGACATTGCAGGTGATGACTTAACTCACTGTGCTACAATGCTTGCACCAAGGACAGTCTTTCTAATAAGTACTACTGGTAAAATTAGGTATACACATGTAGACTAATGAAACTCCATTCTTACCTCTCACCACACACAAACATAAACTCAAAACATCATCAAAACCTACATATAAGACCTAAATTGTCAAGTCTGAAAATATGAAATTTCTACAAGAACATGTATGGGAATAATTCAAGACAGTTATGCAGGCGATGATTTTTTTATGAAACTGCAAAGTGCAGGCAATAAAAGTAAAAAAAAATAGACAGATGTGATCATATATTAAAACAAGAAAATTCTATGCAGCAAAGGAAACAATAAACAGAATAGAGAAAAAACTGGTACAACAAAAGAAAATATCTACAAACTATTCTCCTGACAAGGGGTTAACATCCAAAATATATCAAGAACTTAAATGACTAAGCAGAAAAAAATAAAAATAATTCAATTTAAATATGGGTAAAAACAACTGAATACGCATTTCTCAAATGAAGACCTACAAATGGCCAGCAAGTGTAAAGAGAAAGTACTTAATACTTCTTTTTAAAACAGATTTGTTTCTTTGAAAAGCAAAATGACAAAGAGATAATGAGGAACTGGGAGAAAGGGATTTTCCCTCTGCTGGTTCAGTCCCCAAATAGCTGCTATAGCCAGGTCTGTGCCAGGACAAACCCAGAAGCCTGGAACACCATCCTGGTATCCCACATGAATGGCAGGAGCCCAAGTGCATGGGCCATCTTTTGCTGACATTCCAGGTACATTAGCAAGAAACTGAATTGGAAGTGGAGTATCCAGGACTCAAATCAGCACTCAGATATGGGAAGCTGGCATCACAAGCAATGACTTAACCTGCTATACCACAATGCCGGCCCAAAATGATTGATATTTCCAATCATTGGAGAAATGCCAATCAAAACCACAATGTATATCACCTCACACATGTTAATTGAAATCTTCCAGATAAATAGACAATAGCAAATGTTAATGAAGAGGCAGACAATGGGGAACACTCATAACACTTTGAGGAGATTATGAAATAGCATAGCTGCTATGGAAAAATATAGATTTTCTTCAAAAAATTAAAAATAGAATTACCATACAAACCAATAATCCCACTACTGTGTATATATCCAAAGGGAATGGAATCATTATGTTAAGGCAATATCTGTGCTCTCACGTTAGTTGTACCACTATTCTCTGCAGCCAAGATGAAGGATCAACCAAAGTGTCCATCAGTGGAACAATGGATAAAGAAAATGTAGCATATACACACAGTGTAGTGATATTCAGCTATGAGAAGAATGCAATCTTGTCATTCACAGAAAAATGAATGGAACAAGAAGCTATCATATTATGTGAAATAAACCAGGCACAGAAAGACAAATACCATTTTTTATCTCTTACACATGGATGCTAAAACGTCAATCTGAACATGAATAGTGATCAATAGAGATTGGGAAGATTAGGAGTGAGAGAGCCTTAAAGGGATGTTAGATAGTGGGTACCAAAACACAGAAGGAATAAATTTAATATTGTATAGAAGACTAGGGTGACAGTAGTTCACACTAATGTATATTTTGTGAAGAACTGGAAGAGAATAATTCAAAGACTTCAAACATAAATGGAAATGTGAATTATCTTGATTTGATCAGAGCATGCATTCAAACATCACACTGTACCCCATAAATATGTTAATTGTTACATTGTAATAAAAAACTTTCAAAGTAAATTTCAAAAAAAAAACTAGATATAGTTTGCAAAAACAGAAGGTTATGTGTCTGGAATCCTATAACATTTGATCTTTGGAGATAGACTTTTTGTACTCAGCATTGTTTCCTGAGATCCACCCAAACTATTGTGTCTCTCAGTGGTGTGCATTCTTTTTTTATTGCAAAGGAATTCCGTGATGTGAATGCACAATTTGCCTATTGAGAGATTCTTTGGTTGTTGCCAGCTTTTGGTTGTTGTTGATAAGGCTTCAATGGGCAGTTGTATAATAAAGAACATGTTTCAGAGTGAGCTTAAACATATGTAAAGAGGGCAGAGTTTAATGGTCAATGTTCTTACCTCAAAAAAGTGATGAGGAAATTTTTTGGAGGTGATGAATATATCCAAATTCATCAAATTGTATATTTTAAATATTGTAAATGTTATAAATCAATTATATACCAGCTGAGTGGTATGTGAGGAATTGAGTTGTGTTTTTTTTTTTTTAAGGGGTGGCGGGGAGTGATATCCAATTGCTGATAATTTCACTGATGTAATCCCTTCCTAGTGTGGAACAATCTGTTTGTTGTTGCAATGATCAAAATGTTTGAAAGAACTTAGAGAAACAATGACTACAAGGAAAATGGTTGCTTATTGCTAGATGGTATTGGCATTCTGAAGAGAAACAGTGAGAATCTGAGGACAGTTAATCAAAAGTTTAAAGATAAGTGTAAAAGTTAGCGATCTTCTTTGATAGCTTGTAAAGAGAAACTTACCTTCTTCAGTGACAGTGCACAAACTTAAGCCGCAGACACTGGAATTAATTGCAAGACTTTCAGAGACATTCAAATTCTCAGCAAAGAATGTGTTATGTTCTCTGTCAGGGGCGGGAAAATCAGGATATTAAAATGTGGGATGGATACACGTGGCTGGATACCCTGGAGGACTGCTGACTCTGCAGAAGTTCTGCACCCTCTGAACATGCTAATGTTACCACCACTTCCTATTTTGAGCCAGCATTTCTCTGGTGTGGGATGAAAAGATCACTGGAAATGAGGAAAACTCAGCGCTGGCGTGGCTCATAAAATCTTGAGAAAAACGGAAAACTTAGATATGTCCAGTCAGAGTTGCTGCGTCCTTTGTTCTCTCTATGCTGCCTTTCAGATTCTCCAGGCTATTTTGTGTTCCTGTCATTTTCTTGGTGTTTTCCAAAGTATTCCTTCTGTCACTCTCCTCAAAGTGAATCTCTTCCTTTGTTGCTCTGGTTTTTCCCTGTGGTATTGGTTCTCTGTGGTGCACACCTCTATTCAGCCTCTTGGGTCTTAGGTAGAAGAATTTTATTTTTCTACAAACAATATTGCTTAGTATTCCATGCTTCTGTAGACTATGGATTGCCAATTAGTGTGTTTTGATTCTTAGCTCTGTCACATTCTCGATGTGTGATTTCCTGCAAATTACTGGGCCTCTCCATGCTTTAGTGTACTAATCTGTAAAACTGAAATAATAGAAACAGTTACTTCATTGTTGATGAGATAATCCAGCAAGCAAAAGCTCTATGAATGACAACTCTATAAGCCATCTTGAGCTGTCATAGCAAAATATTGTAAACTGGGTTGGTTTAAAGGCAAAAATTCATTTTCTTACTGATATGGATCCTGGGAAGTCCAAAAACAATTCGTTTATCTACTAACTTATTTATCTATTTATTTATTCATATTCAGAAAACAAAAGCAGAAAGTGAATCTGCTGATTCACCCCTCAAATGCCCTCAACAGTTAAGGCTGGGCCAGGCTGACGGCAAAACTCAGGCCGGGCCACCCATATGTTTGTCAGCGACCAAAGCACTTGAGCCTTCAGCTGCTGTGAGGGGCAAATTAACTGCTGTACCAGATGTCTACTTCACACTTTCTTCTATGAGGACGCTATCCTGTATGATCAGAACCCCACCATTGTTGTCTCATTATCTTAGTATGTAATATCTCCAAATACAGAACACTGGGTGTTAAGGTTTTAACATTTAAATTTTGAGGGGGAAAATTCAGTCATAGCAGTAACCTAAGTAATTATACACACACACACACACACACACACACACACACACAAAGTGCCAGGATTTGCATATAGTAGGTACATAATAAGCATTTTAAAATTGATCTTTTGGGTGAAATGTAATAGGGATACTAATATTATTCATCTTCATCTTCTTTCTCTCTTAAAATTTCTCTCCACCATGCTCTGTTTCTTTCCATTCTTCGTACTTTAATTTCTTACCAACATGGAAAAAGCTTATAAGGGAGGAAGCCTGGCAGTGCTAAGAGATATGGCCAGGGTTGGGTGAGCAAAATAAGACTTGGGGAAACATTCTGTCATCCCACTCTCAAATATTCCCTGAGTGCCTAAAGTATAACCATTCAATGTTCTTATTTATCTGTTATGTGTATAAATGAGTATACTACTGATAAGGAATGTGTATGTTTTCTCACAGCATATGTCAAATCACTAGAAATTTTCCAGTGAAAACAAACCAACAATTTGAAGAAGATAAACTTTTGCATCTGTATTGTAAAGGTGCTTTATTTCGTGAAGCCACATGCAGATATCCATCTCTGTGTGGTATAGCTCTATTTTACTTTTAATACATATGCTCAGAAAATATATTTTTTAAATTTTTTTCTCCATGCTACATAAAAGCTTTACAAAGCTAGGAAGAGAAAATAATGAAACACACATTGCCTCATTCTAGCCACAAGGAATCCCTGAGCTTTATGGCTACAGTCCAGTGGAAGGTTTTGACAGGGTGGGGAATATGTCCACATGTGGAATTCTTTGACAGACTCTATTGAAATCATCTTAACTACGTAAATATGTTTTATGCAGCATTAGGGCACAGATTAAAATATTTATGACAAGGGTATTCAAATATTTAGTATTAAGTAGCTGCTGATATTTGGGAAAACTTTTGTTTGGTTTTAAAGACATCCAGTACTGTAGATTCATGTCCTCACAATGAAAATCCTTAATTGCACCGATAAGCATGGACCAAATTGAAGAAACTGATCTTTGTAGGAGATATTGCAACCATGATATATTTACTTTTTACTAAACCAGTGAATCTCAAACTTGAGTGTGCATGCAAATCACCTGGAGGGCTTTTATAACATAGATATTGGATCCTAATCAAAGAGTTCTTGGTTCCACTGATCTGGGGCATGGCCTGGTCTTATGAATGTCTAGCAAGTTCCTAGATGATGCTTATATAGCTGTCTCACAAAACATGCTTTCTGTTAACTAACTGAGCTTGTGACTACAACTTAACTCCCTGAGAATCATCTTTCACAAATATTTGCCAAGTTCTGGTGCCAAATCTGTTAGTTGCCAGTTGAGCAAAATATTTGCAGGTTTCTTACATAATATATATATATATATATATATATATATATATATATATATATTATGCACATCTTATTTAGGTGCACATAGAGAACACAGAGACCATGTCTTCATAGCTAAGAAAAATGAAGTCTTAAGACTGTAAGGGATTATCATAAGGATGCAGGGATGGAACCAAGATGCATAAGAAAGTGAATGGTAGACTTAAAATATTTTAATAAGAATCTCTGGAGGTAGAGGCTAGAAACATGCATAGATTGCTATTATTTATCTATTTTATAAAATGAATCTCATATTTCATTCAAACATTTCAATTTATTTTAATTTCCAGTTTTATTAAGATATAATAGGCAAATAAAAGTATATAAATATATCAGATGTATATGTGTATATAAATAAACTATATATATACACTTCTATGAATTTGACTTTTTGAGATTCCACATATAAATGAGATCATGTGGTATTTATCTTCATGCATCTAGGTTATTTGTTTTAGTGTAATGACTTCCAAGTTCATTCATTTTGTCACAGATGGGAGGACTTGCTTCTTTATGGTTTAACACTAATCCATTGTAGACACCACATTTTATTTATTTATTTATTTTATTTAATCAAATTTTCTTTATCAAATTTTCTATCAATGGCCAGTTAGATTTTAAACATGGCAATTGTAAATGATGCTACAAGGAAGAGAGGAGTGCAGTTATCTCCTCAAGTAATTCATTTCCTTTTCTTTGGATATAAAATCAGTAGTGAAACTTATGGATCAAAAACTACATATATTTTAAGTTGTTTTAGGATCTATCACACTGTTTTTATGGAGGCTACACCAGTTTATATTCCCACCAGTTATGTAGAAGTCTTGTCTTTCTAATAATAGCCATCACAACAGGTGATATCTCATTGTGGTTTTAATTTTCATTATGTATACGCATGTGTACACTTTGTCTATTTAAGTCCTTAGTTTATTTTTAAATGGGATTGTTTTGGCTACTGCATTTTAGGAGTTCTTTATATACTTGGGATAACAATACCATATCAAATATGTGGTTTGGAAATACTTGCAACTGTTTCATAGATTACTTTTATACTTTAATTATTTCCTGTGTTGTACAGAATCTTTTTCATTTGATGTTGTTCCATTCATTAACTTTTGTTTTGGTTGCCTTTGCTTTTGGTGTCATATAAAAAAATCATTGCCAAGACAATTGTTAAGGATGTTTACCTGTTTTGCTCTAGGAGTTTTATGGATTTAGGTCTCTTACATTTAGGTACTTCTTAATGTTTAAATTTGATTTTCTAAGTGATATAAGCAAATGATTGAGTTTAATTTTTTTCCAAGTGAATATTCAGTTTCCCCAATACCAACTATTGAACAGATTATTTCTCCGTTTTGTGTTCTTGGTGTCTTATCAATGATTAGTTGATCATATATATGTGAAAATATTTTAAAGTTCTTTACTCTGTTACATTGCTCTATGATTCATTTTTTTTTTACTCCAGTACAATACTGTTTTGATTATTGCATCTTTGTAGTATAGTTTGATATCAGGAAGTTTAATGTCAAATGCTTTGCAGCTTTGTTCTTCTTCCTCGGGATTATTGAACGTTATGGTGTGTGGTGCATTAAACCTGTGATTATAAAGTACATTGAAATTATATTATTGCAAAAATTCAAGAAAAAAAGAAAGGTAGAGAGTCTGATGGAGGCAGAGAGAGACTAGGAGGGAAGTATGGCTCTCTTCTTAAAATTGTGCCTATAAATACATGGAAGCTGTTCTCTTTATAAAAATTTTGAAAAGTTAAAAATTTTGCTTACTCTGGGTATTTTGTGTTAAAATATGAATTTTTGGATTTTTTCCATTTATACGAAAATATTATTGGAATTTTTACAGTGATTGCATTTAATCTGTGAATTGCTGTGGACAGTAGGGACATAATATTAACTATTCTAACCCATAAACATTGAATATCTTCCCAAACGTGTATATATATATATATATATATGTGTGTGTGTGTGTGTATGTGTGTGTACATTCATTCATTATTGTCTTAGAATTATTAATGTAAAGGTAAAGATTTTTCACTCCTTTGATTAAATCCGTTTCTAAGTATTTATGCTTTTTCTGCTTTTTTAAATGGAATTATTTTCTTAATTTCTTCTTCAGATAGTTTATTGTATAAAAATGTAACTGATTTTTGTATGTTGATTTTCAATCTTGAAATTACACTGAGGGAGCTGGCACTGTGGTGTAGCACGTAAAGCTCCCAGCTCAAGTGCCAGGCATCTCATATGAGTGCCTGTTCGAGTCCCAGCTACTCCCTTCTGATCTAGCTCTCTGCTGGAAGGCAGTAGAGGATGGTTCTAGTCCTTGGACTCCTGCCCCAGCATGGGAAACCTGGAAGAAACTCCTGGCTCCTGGCTTCGGATCAGCCCAGCTCCGGCCATTGTGGCCATCTGGGGAATGAACTACCAGATGGAAGAACTCTCTCTCTCTCTTTCTCTCTCTCTTTCTCTCTCTCTCTCTCTCTCTCTCTGTCTCTCTCTGCCTTTCTCTGCCTCTGCCTCTTTGTAACTGCCTTTCCAATAAATGAATGAATCTTTTTTAAAAAGGAAATTTACTTAAATTATTTACTATATCTAAGAGTTTTGAGGGGTAATCTTTACAGTTATTTATAAAATCATATCATCTACAAAGACAATTTAATCTCTAATTTTGATGCTCTTAATTTATCATGCTTGCTTAATTGCTATAGCTAGAACTTTCAGTTCTAAGTTGAATATGGTTGTCTTGTTGCTTATCTTAATGGAAAAGATTTAATTATGTATTTGAAAGAATTATAGAGAGAGACGGAGAGAGAGAGAGAGAGATATCTTCCATCCTCTGGTTCACTTCCCTCAAGTGGTCGCAATGGCCAGGCCTGAGCCAGACCAAAAGCCAGGAGCTTCATCAGGATCTCCCTTGTGGCTGGCAGGGCCTAAGTAATTGGGCCATCTTTCACTGCTCTTCAAAGACAATTAGCAGGGAGCTGGATTGGGTTTGGAACAGCAGGGAAACTGGCACACATTAAATGCCGGTGTTGCAGGTGGCAGCTTTACCAGCGATGCCACAGTGCCAGCCCCAGTGTATAACACTTTCAATGGGTTGTTGAATTAAGTTTGGTAGTCATTTTGCATCAATTATTTTTGCATCGATGTTTATCAGGGATGTTGTTCTGAAAATTTTTATGTGTTCTTGTTTGGTTTGAGAGCACTGCCAGCATGAGCTTCAAAGGGTTTTCTCCCAGGGCTTCATATTTTAAAGGTTTTGAGAAGGATTGTCTCAGTTCATTAAAAGCATGGTAAATTTCGCCATAAAATACCGTGTTTTTCTTTGTTTTGAGATATTTGGCTATTGATTCAATTTCATTACTTTCCATTGTTTTGTTCAGATTTTATATTTCTTCATGATTCAGTGTCCATAGGTTACAAATTTCTAGGAATTTATTCATTTTCTAGACTAGCTAATTTATTGGTTTTATAATTAATTATTCATTGAATTCTCTTGTGTTTTTCTGTGTAAGTATTTCTGTGGTGTCAGTGATAAGGTTTCTTCTTTTGTTTATAATTTTGAGTCCTCTACCCATTTTACCTGGTTAATGTAACTAAACATGTTCAATCATTATCTCTCCAAAGCCAAATATTTATTTTAATTGTTTTAAAATATATTTGTGTTTATTTGAAAGGGAGAGCAAAAAGTGTGTGTGTGTGTTTGTGTGTGTGTGTGTGTGTGTGAGAGAGAGAGAGAGAGAGAGAAACAGAGAGAGAGAAACAGAGAGAGAGAGAGAATGAATTAAAGAACTATCTTCCATCTGCTATTTCACTCTCCAAATGCCTACTACAGCCACAGCTGGATCAGGCTGAAACCAGAAGCTTGAAACTCCATCCAGATACTGCACATGGATGTCAGGGCCATAGGCACTTGAGTTATCATCTTCTGCCTCCCAGGGTACATTAAACAGAAGCTGAATTAGAAGCTGGGTAGCCAGGACTTGAAATGGCACTCCTATATGGGATGTAGGGATTCCAAGTGGTGGTTTAATCCTCTGCATCACAATGCCCACCCTAGAAAACCAAATCTTAGTTCCACTGATCTTTTTTCTTCCTGTTCTAATTTCCACTTAACGTGTTTCTGCCACAACCTCTGTAATTTCATTCCTGTTGTTAGTTTGGAGCTGAATATGTTCTTATTCCTTGAATTGTAAAGTTAGGTAGCCCATTTGAGAACTTTGGTATTTTTTTCTTGATGTAGGTTTTTAATTGATGTAAGCTTTCATTTTAGAACTACTTTTTTTTTTGCATTCTCCAAATTTTATTATGTTACATTTCTATTTTTGTCTTTTTAAGTATAGTTGTTGCTTTCCCTGTTGATTTACTTTTGACTCATTGATTGTTCAGGAGAGTGTGTTATTTAATTTTTGAAATTTTCAATTTTCAGCCTGTTTTGGATTTTTATTTCCATATCATTGCAGTCAGAAAAGATAGCTGATACAATTTAAATCTTCCTCAATTTTTAATATTTGTATCATGGCCCAACATATGATCTAACCTAAAGAATGTTATGTGTGCATTTAAGAAGAATGTGGATTCATTATATTGCTGCTGGCTTTAATGTTCTGTATAGTCTGTTGGGTCCATTTATTATGAAATGTTATTCAAGTCTACTCTTTCATTATTGATTTTCTGTCTGAATAATCTATCCATTGAGTTAATTCAAGGTGAGTGTGCTATTAATGTTCCCTATTATTATTGTATTGCTATTTCTCTCTTAAGTTTTGTTGTTGTTTGCTATATATATATATATTTTTCCAATATTGATTGAATGTATATTTATAATTGCTATGTTCTCTTAATGAGTTGAACCAGTTTTCATTGCATAGATATATTCTTTGTCGCTTGTGAAAGATTTTGACTAAAAATCCTTTCTGTCTAATATATATATATATATATATATATATACTAATATATATATATATATATATATATATATATATATATATATAGAGAGAGAGAGAGAGAGAGAGAGAGAGAGAGAGAGACACTCCTGCTCTCTTTTGGTTGCTACTTGCATGGAGCATCTTTCCTCATTTTCAGCCTACATGTGTCCTGATGGCTAAAGTGAACCACTTCAACATTCTTCCTACATGTGTCCTTAAGGCTAATGTGAATCCATTTTAAGCATAATTTATTGAATCTTATTTGTTTTTCATATGGATACTGATCAAGCTCCCCTGGTGAAATTTAGTCACTGGTTTAAATAAAAAAAAATCCTAAATTACCATAAGTGATTTGAATTCTACATTATTTCTCATATCTCTTTTAGGAGCTCTTGAAGAACATAATATCTGACACTGTGTCCTAGGTGACCTTTGAGAACAGCATGACTGTCAGTAAGAATATTATTATGGCTGCTAATGTTTTCACTGCTTTTCTCCAGAAAGATTCTAAATTTTGCTAAGTATCTATCTGCCTTTTCACCTTCTTAATTGTATGAAAAATACAATTTGGTGAAATTAAGTGTTAAAATTTGGTATCTTGCTACCTAATTGAACAATTTAAAATCCACAAAGATAATGATTGTAAAACATAATACTGGGGCTAGTGCTGTGGCATAGCCAGTAAAGCCGCCACCTGCAGTGCTAGCATCCCATATGGGCGCCAGTTCAGGTCCCAGCTGCTCTACTTCCAATCCAGCTCTCTGCTATAGCCTAGGAAAGCAGTGGAAGATGGCTCAAGTCCTGGAACCCCTGCATGCTCATAGGAGACCCAGAAGAACCTCCTGGCTCCTGGCTTCGGGTAGACCTAGCTCCAGCTGTTGTGGCCATTTAGGGGAGTGAACCAGCAGGTTGAAGACCTCTCTCTCTCTCTCTCTCTCTCTCTCTCTTTCTCTATAACTCTGACTTTCATAAAATAAATAAATCTTTTAAAACATAATACCATGTGTTAATGCATATGAATTTATAAAATAAAATGAATATATGAACAAACAAACTAGAAAAACTGAGCTCAGATGTGCAGTACATCAGTTTTTGGCACTCATTTGGAATCTTGATTGTGTTCTTATGTATACTATTGCATTCTATGACTATCTTTTACAGTATCTCTTTGTGTGTATACTCTGGTTTCTCTTCTGATCATATGAATCTTTCACCTTTTACTGTGTGATGTGGTAAGGTATCATTGAGAAAGTGAGAGATATGAAATAGGTTATATCTGAAACACAAAGGCTACTTTTAAGTTTTGAATATTTTTTGCAGATGAATCTGACACAGAATACAGACTGCTTGAATTTAAAATAAGGGGCCAGCATTGTGGTGTAGCATGTAAAACCACTGCTTAAGATGCCGGCATCCATATGGGTGCCTGTTCATGCTCTAGCTGCTCCACTTTCAATCCAGATCCCTGTTAATGGCCTGGGAAAGGCAATAGAAGGTGGCTTCAATGTTTGTGCCACTGCCACCCACGTGGGAAACCAAGATGAAGCTTCTGGGTCTTGGCTTCGGCATGGCCCAGTGCTGGCTTTTGCAGCCATCTGCATAGTGAACCAGTAGATGGATGATCTCCCTCCCTTCCCTGACTGTCTGTATCTCTGTCTCTTTCTCTGGCTGTAACTCTGACTTTCAAAATAAATAACTATATATTTAAAAAATGTTCAACCATATACTGAGTGGAGAATTTGGGATTAAAGATTTAGTGTACATGTTGATATATTGTTCTAGGTGATACAGTAATGCAAACTTAAATATAGCACTTTTACTGTTCTGTACATATTTTTTGAAAAAGAGATAAACATTGCAAAGAGACTGTCTCTCCAATTGTGAATTAAGATATTGCTGTAGGGGCCCGTGCTGTGGCATAGCGGGTAAAGCTGTCTCCTGCAGTGCCAGCATCCCATATGGGACAGTTTGGGTCCCAGTTGCTCCACTTCCAATCCAGCTCTCTGCTATGGCCTGAGAAAGCAGTAGAAGATGGCCCAAGTCCTTGGGCCCCTGTACCCACGTGGGAGACTCGGAGGAGGCTCCTGGCTCCTGGCTTCGGATCTGCACATCTCTGGCCCTCGTGGCTAATTGGGGAGTGAACCAGCAGTTGGAAGAACACTCCCCCCCCCCTCTCTGTCTCTTTGTACATAGCAGCTTTCCTTCCTTTGTATGGGGAAGTGTCCCACTATGTATACTACATCTAATCTCTATACTACGTTTCATTTATACTGTCAATGGGCATTTGTTTCTAGACTTTTATTATTGAGAATAATGATCCAGTGAAAATGGATAGGAAAATATATTTCCAAGATACTTGCAAGACTGTTAGGTGGATATATATTTACAATCTACATCCCATAGATGAAGTGATTCCTTTGTCATTATTTAATGAGATTTTTGGCACTTTTTATCCTTTTTGATTTAAAGTCTGTTTTAGTTGATGTGAGTATAGCAACTCTGTTTTTTGGTTTCTGTTTTCATGGAATATCTTTTTACATTGCTTCACTTTCAGCCCATGTGTATTCTTAAATCTAATTTGAGTCTCTCATAAACAGCATGTAGTTGGATCTTGTTTTATTAAGTCCATTCAGTCATGACTAGTTTTTGATTGATTAATGTAATTTATTTGTATATTAATATAATTATTCACAATGAAAGACTTACTCTTGTCAATATGCTAATTGTTTTCTTTCTGTGTTGTAGCTCTTAACCATTTTTTACCTCTTTCTGTTTTCTTTAATGTTTCTTTTCTTTTAATATTTTCTTAGTTAAATGCTTTGATCCTTTATACTTTTTTAAGAGAATACATCATGTTGTTATAATTATTTAAGCTGATAACAACTCAACTTGTAATCAAAACCCTACATTTTTCTTCTCTCATCCACATTTTTAAAGGTTTATTTATTTATTAAAAAGGCAGAGTTTCAGAGAGAGAGAAAGAGAGAGACAGAGACAAACAGCGAAAGCTTCCATCCACTCATTCAATCCTCAAACAGCAGCAGCAAAGGTTGGGCCAGGCCAAAGCCAGAATCCAGGAGCTTCAGCATAGTCTCTCACATGGGTGGCAAGGGCCCAAGTATTTGGACCCTCCTCCACTAATTTCCCAGATGCATTAGCAGGGAGCAAGATCAGAAGCAGGGCAGCCAGGATTTGAAAAGTACTCATAGGGGATGCTGGCATCACAGGCGGCAACTTAATTTGCTGTGCCAAAACGCTGGCCCTTCCCATCCAGATTTTATATTATTGATGTCAGAATAACAACTTTTTGTGTATTTATGAGCATATGCGCATATTTCAATATTTATGCTTACTTTTAATACATTAATCTTTTAAATTCTACACTGTAGTTAAGTGTTTTATACACACTCTTACAGTGATATTATTTCTCTATTTCTGTATATATTTATTTTGTAAGCAAGCTTTACAATTGAATACGTTTTGTATCATTATTTAGTATCTCTGCCTCTACTTGAATGGCCCCCTTTGGCATTTTATTTTTGACAGGTCTAGTGGTGATGAAGGGCCTCAGCTTCTGTTTATCTGTGCAATTCGTTATCTATCCTTCATGTTTGAAGAACACCTTTACTGAATATCATAGATCAGGTGGCTGTTTTTCTTTCAGTGGTTTTGATAAATCATCTCACTACCTTCTGACCTTTAAGTTTCTGAGAAACCAACTAATCAGTTGATGAGGTTCCCCTTGTATGTGATTTGTCACTTCATTCTTGTTTGTGACTTTGGAAAATTTGACAATCATGTGTTTGGGTGCATAACTTATTGGATATTCATGTTTAGAAGTTTTTAAAGATTAATTTTTTATTTACTCAAAAAGCAGAGAGAAATAGAAAGAGGGAGTGCCAGAGAAAAAGAGAACTTCCATCCTCTGGTTCACTACCCAAATGCCTGCAATACCTGGGGCTGAGCCAAGACAAAGCCAGGAGTCTAGAGCTGGAACTCCATGTAGCTTTTCCACAAAGGTGGCAGTGTCCCAAGTACTTGAGCTTTCTTCCAGTGCTTTCCCAGTCACATTAGCAAGGAGCTGGATCAGAAGTGCAGCAGTCTGGACTTTGACCAGCACTCAAACATGGATTGCTGGTGTCACAGGCAGAAACTCAACCTGCTGTGCCACGATTCTGGCTCCTTGTTTGATGTTTTTTTAAGCTTAAATCCGTATGTCTACTTCCTTGTCCAGATTTGTAAAGCTTTTGGCCACGATTTCCCTGTAAGGGTGGCTTTTTCTATTGCTATTCTTTCTGAGCCTTACACATGCATGCTGGCTTCATTCAGGAAAATACCTACACCAATCAGCCCAGAGAGAGATACCTGTGGCCTCTGAAATCTCTCTCTCTCTCTCTCTCTCTCTCTCTGTGTGTGTGTGTGTGTGTGTGTGTGTGTGTGTTTCAGCTCTGGACATGTGTGTATAGATTACTTGTTAGAAAGATTTTCTTGTTTTATTTATATAGAAGGTCTTAATCTCTTTCTTTTTCTGATGTCTGTCTGTTTTGATACATGGGCATGCCACTCTGATCATTTGCTCTCAGCGGCCCCCAACTACACTGGAGTATTTTATTCCAGTCAAATCTCCTTGACAGATAAAGTAGAAGTCAGTACTTCAGGAAAGCCTGCCTTCCAAACAAACATCAAAGTGTTGGATGAATAGTTTAGTTATTTCTTTTCCTTCCCAGAAGAATCTTGGATCTAGGAGTTTCCTGCAAATCATGTATCACTGGGACAGGAATAAGGATAATGGCAAATCAGTGTCCTGAATGTTCTTATCAGTTTCCGTGCACATAGTTCCTATTTACCTGAGGTGCAGGAGTTCCTTAACTGTTTTCTGAAATTTTACAAATTTAATTAAGCTATGTATTATTGTTAAGTTGGTGTCTTCATGGGAAGAAGAACCTGGGGCTTCCTATTTTGCTATTTTTCTTATATCACTCAAAAATAATCAACATTTATTGACAAATTGCTACAAAACATGACCCATATTACCATTCTTAAATGTAGTATTACATTAAATACAAGGCTATGATGTAAACATCATTTAGAATTTCTTGTTTAGAGTAATACCTAATAAATATTTTCTTCTGAATAGTATTCCATTGTATGAATACACCAAAATGTGTGTGTATAATCATCGAGGAATGTTTGGTTTATTTCTGTCTTTTGATGATTATGCAGAGAGCTGTTTCAGGAACATCTATTTTTTTATATCTCTGGGGAAATTATGCAGGGGTAAGATTCCTGGGTAATATAATAAGAATGTGCTTAACTTTATAATAAATTGGAGGGGCCAGCTCTGTGGTGTAGTGGGTAAACTGCCACCTGCAGTGTCGGCATCCCATATGGGACAGTTTGAGTCCTGACTGCTCCACTTCAGATCTGGCCCTCTGCTATGGCCTGGGAAAGCAGTAGAAGATGGCCCAAGTCCTTGGGCCCCTGCACCCACATGGGAAACCCAGAAGAGGCTCCTGGCTTCAGATCCGCATAGGTCCAGCCATAACAGCCAACTGGGGAGTGATCCAGCAGATGGAAGATCTCTCCCTCTCTCTCTTTCTCTCTCTCTCTCTCTCAAAAATAAATTGGAGAAAATGCTTCCCATAGTGTCTATATCATTTTAAATTACAAGAAACTATGTATAAGAGTTCTGGGTGGTCTGCATCACTGACAGCACTTGATTTTATGTTCAGTGATGATAAAAGTACATGATTGGAAAGTTCGTCCCAAGGAAATTAAGAAAAGAGGTATATTAATAGACCTCTCTGAATGGGCAAAAACTGTGAAGATATGTGTGTTTCATCAAAGGTGATCTCAGCACAGGAGAATTTTAATAATCAGTGGGAGAAAATGTCCCATTATATGAATTATTTCCACAGATATTCCTGTTATTACTGATTAACAAAATGAACATGGTGGCAAGAAGATAGTTATGAATGGGCTGGGGACATATATTTGCACTCACTGATACTGACCTGACTGCAACAAGAGCTGAATGTCCAATCTGCCAGTTAGTAGCAGCAAACACTGAGTCTCTAACATATTACCATTTGCTAGAGTGATATATTTGTCTGTCTATCTATTATCTATCTATCGTCTATCTATCTATCTATCTACGTACCTATCTATCTATCTAATGCCATCCATCTGGTGATAGGTTGTTTAGATTTGATTACTTCCATTACAGAAGAGGAAGTCATTTATTCCTACTGGAATAGACATTCACTCTTGATATAGATTCAACCTGCCTCAAAGAGATTCTTCTGAAACAACTACTATAATGTAGACTCAAAATGCCTTGTCCACCATTGTGATAGTCCACAAGTCATGGTTTTTGATCAAGAATCTCAATTCATAGATTAAGAAGTACAGATACAGAACCATGCTCATGTATTCACTGATCTTTCCATGTTCTCCACCATTCCAAAGTAGCTGGCTTGATAGAATAGTAGAATGGCATTTTGAAGACTCAGTTCTCATACCAGAGCAATGGAGATAGCTTGCAAGACTAGGGTAAGGTTCCACAGAAGGCTGTACATGTTCCAAATTGGTATCTGATATACAGTGCTGTATTTTTCATACCCATGATTAAGATCTTTAGGAATCCAGGGTGAAAATGGAAGGGGCACCCTTCACCATCATTCCTGGTAACTCACTAGCAAAATTTTTTTGTTTTCTGTTCCTCTGATTTTATGTTCTACTGGCTTAGAGGTCTTGGTTCCAGGAAGTTAAATACCACCCTGAGGGCTGCAAAAGATGAGAAAGTTTTAAAGCATGAGCTGGCAGGAAGTAATTAAAAGCAGGGCATTCCTACTTCTCCTGACTTTTATCTTACGCAGGTCATCAACAGATTACATTTAAGTCACTCACATGAAGATGGCAATCTAATTTAGAGTCCACTAATTCGAACGTAAACCTCATTCAGAAGTATCATCACAGATATACCATAAATGTTCAATCTGGATACTCTGAGTATTTTGGAAATATGCCTGTTGACCAATATTTGATTTGAAAAAATTTTTTCATACTGTTACTTGTATTTCATTCTCTCATTAATCAGTCATAGGAAGCTGTTTTTCATTTTGATGATGATAATTTACCAAGGTTTTATTAAGTGAATTGTACATGTAGCATGTCAAAGAGCTCTTTGTTTATACCCAAACCATGAAAATGTTTCCAATGTTTTTCCAGAAGTTTTATAATTTTAATGTTTACAAATACATTCATAATTCATTTAGAGGTAATTTTTGTGTTTGATGCCAGGTTTAGTCCATCGTTTTTGTTTGTTTTTATAAATGAGTATCTATGTGTTCCAGTACAAGTTATAAGCATACTGAAAAGACTTTCTGTATTTAACTGCAACTTAAAAATCAACATGACACATTTGCATGGCTTTATTTCTCTAGTATATTCTGCTTCATGGATGTACCTCCATCTTTACAAATAATGTACTGTCTTGATTCATCTAGAATTATAGACAGTGAGAGAGAGTCAGAGAGAAAGGTCTTCCTTCCATTGGTTCATTTCCCTAATGGCCACTACGGCCAGCAATGTGCTGATCCGAAGCCAGGAGCCAGGTGATTCCTCCCTGTCTCCCATGCAGGTGCAAGGACCCAAGCACTTGGGCTATCCTCTTCTGCCCTCCCAGGCCACAGCAGAGAGCTGGACTGGAAGAAGAGTAACCGAGACTAGTACCCAGCACCCCAACTGGGTCTAGAACCCGGGGTGCCAGCACCAAAAGCAGAGGATTAGCCAAGTGAGCCACTGCTCCCACCCATCTAGGTTTTTTTTTAGATTTTTATTTTATTTATTTAAAAGACAAAGTTACAGAGAGGTAGAGACAGAGCGAGGTCTTCCATCCAATGGTTCATTCCCCAGATGGCTGCAAAGCCCGGAGGTGCGCCGATCCGAAGCCAGGAGCCAGGAGTTTCTTCAGGGTCTCCCACATGGGTGCAGGGGCCTAAGGACTTGGGCCATCCTCCACTGCTTTCCCAGGCCATACCAGAGAGCTGGATTGGAAGAAGAGCAGCCGGAACTAGAACTGGCGCCCATATGGGATGCCAGCACAGCAGGCCAGGGATTTATGCGGCTGCTCTACAGCACCAGCCCCTTCCTAGTTTTATGTTGTGTTAAAACTGATTAATGTCAGTCCTCCACTTTTTCAAAAATATTTTGGCTACTGCTATAGACTGAAAGTTTAGGTACCTCCAAAAATTCATGTGTTGAAATCATAACCTCGGATGTGATAGTATTAGGATGTGTGACCTGGGAAGGTGATTTGATTATGATCTTCTTGGATTACTTTCTTTGACCACTATTTTTGTTTGTTTTGTGGTGTCTTATTTTGCTTTTTGTTTTTTTTTTAGTTTTCAGTACAACAGTACTTTATGATTTTTTATGTTAAAATGGAGTCTTACAAGCTTGGTAAATTAACTTGGTTTAGGAAGAAATTGAATGGTCCTCTTTTATTTTCTACATAGAAAATCATATCTCTACTTCTTCTTTACAATATGCATGCATCTTATATTTTTGCTTGACCTATTTCACTGTTCAGAATCTCAATTCAGGTTGAATAGCAGTGGTGAAAATGACATCTTAGGGGAAACCTTTCTTAGAGGGAAGAACCATTTTACAGAGAAAACCTTCATTCTTCAGTTATTAAATATGATGTTATCTATAATTATCTTTTGTTGCCTGTATTAGCTTTATATTGTGCATCCTCTGTGTGAGTGGACAAGATCATGTGGTGTGTCCTCTTCAGCCTGTTCATAAGGTCAGATATATTGGTTTTCAAACACTAAGCCTGAATAAACTACTCTTGTTTGTGGTTTATTGTCCCTTTTCATATAAGATTTTATTTGTTAATACTTATTTAATGATTGTACATTTATGTTCATGAGAGATTTCAATTTTCTTGCAATGATTTATTTTTGCTGTAAGAAAAATTGTTGCCTTGTATAATGAATTTTTGAAATATTCCCTCTAGAAACACCATTAATTATTTGACAGTGTTTTATAGATTTCAGTAGTAAAACAATTTTTCCCTAAACAGTTCTTATTCCTAAGTTATTAAAGTATTAATTTCTTACTTTACTATTTAAAAGATGTATCAGGCATTGTGGTGCAACAGGTTGAGCTTTTACTTGCAACAGCTCTATCCCAGATGAGATTGCTCATTCAAGACCCAACGAATCAGCTTTCAATTCTGCTTCCTGGTAACGCATCCTGGGAAGAAGAAGATGATGAATCAGGTGCTTGTACCATGACACCCATGTAGAAGACCCAGATCGAGTTCCAGGCTCCTGGTTGCAGCCTGGGCATGCCCTGGCTGTTGTGGTGGGCATTTGGAGAGTGAACCAGTAATGGAAAATCAAATTGTCTATCTGTCTGCCTCTCACTCTGCATCTCGAGTAGATGAAAATAAGTAAGCATTTGAAAAAGTAACAAAAATATTTACTAGACTGTTCAAGTTGTTTTTGTATGCCTGTGTGTGTTTTGGCAGTTTTTAAACAATACATCTGTCATCTAAGTTTCAGAACCTCTGTATTTTAAGTTATTTGCATTATTCCTTAACTATCATTTTAATATTTCTGTATAAACTGTATATATACTCAATTATTCATTTCTGATAATGACAAATTGTCTTTGATTGTTTTTATCATTAGTCGTCCTATATATCTATCAAATTACTGATATTTTCAAATAGCAAAGTTTGATTTCACTCATTTCCATTTTTGTTTTTTCTATCTTGAAATTCATTGATTTTGCTCTTTCTTCACTATTTTGTTTTGATTTTATTTTGGTCTTTATATCTACTTTTGAGGTGACACTTAAATTTGTGATTTGAGATTTTTTTATTATTTAATATAAATATTAAATGGCTTAAGTTTTCCTTTACCCACTGTGTTTAGAGCATGTAAGAAAATTTTGATATGTTGTATTTCTTTTAGTTTTTAGTATTTTAAAGTCTTCTTTGACACTTTCTCATATTTTTTAGTGTGGTACAATACAGTAAATATAAGTTTATCATTTTAACCATTATTCAGTGCAAAATTCAGTAGCATTAAGTATATTCATAATATTGTGCAAAAAACTTTTGCCTTATGTATTTGTAGGCCACTTGTATTTCTTCTTTTGTAGAAAGTCTGTTTAGGTCCTTTGCATTTCTTACATAGACTGTTTTGTTGTTGAATATACTTATATATTCTGGATATAAAGCCCTTCACCTTGTTATTAGCTTCCTTTGATACACACACACACACACACACACACACACACATATATATATAATATATGTATGATATATATATATATATATATATATCATATATGTATGTATACACACACACACACACACACACAAAGAGAGAGAGCCTGGGAAGTGTGAGGATAGATACGGAGGGGGAGGTTTAATAATGCATATTAAACACAGTTGGATTATGCTGATATGTTCTGGTGTTCCACTGAACATTAGGATAACCATAGGATTCAGTAAAGGATAAGGATAATTGCTTGGAATGAATGGCTTATGTTCTGTGTATCTATTGGAATATTGTACTGTACCCTGTAAAAGTAAGCAGGTATTTCATTTTGTCCCAAATTTGAGAAGTTCATTTGTTAATTAATTCTTAAAAATTGTGTTGCCTCCATTGTTAAATTCATACCCCAGATAGTTTACACTTTTTATACAATTGTAAATGGAATTTATTTTTATTTTTATTTAGTTAACATTTAATATTTATACACATTTATAGGGCATAGAGTAATATTTTAATACATACATACAATGTATAATGATAAAATTAGGATAATTAGCATTTCCATTGCCTTATCATTTATTAAATTTTGGAGGTTTTGAGCTTCTCATTTCTAGTCCTTCTCAGATATATAGAAAGTTATTATAAATTATAATTATCCCTCTGTAATGTGGTACCACTTATATCATCTCCTTTCATCCCTCTTCCTCCCCCATATCTTTATTAGCCTCCAGTATTTTCTATTGTACTCTCTTCTAGGCTTCCATATATGAGAGAAAACATGTGTTATTTGTTTTACCATACTTGGATTATTTCACTTAATATAACATCATCTGGTTCCATCCATTTTTTCACAAATGACAGGATTTATTTTTATGGCAGAATAATATATTTATATATATATATTTCATATTTTCATTTTCACTTCATATGTTAACAGATACCTCAGTTGAGTCCATATCACAGTTTCTGAGAATAGTTCTACAATAGATATGGGAATGCGTATATCTTTGATATGCTGATTTCATTTGCTTTGGATACATACTAGGTCATATGGTAGGACTATTTTTATTTTTGAAAATCCTGCATACTCTTCTCTATAATGGCTGTGCTAATTTACATTCCCACCAACAGTGTATAAAAGTTTCTTTTTTCTCCACATTCTCACGAGCATTTATTATTTCTTGCTTCTTTGATGATGAGTATTCTGACTGGTATGGAAATACAGCTCATTGTGGTTTTGTTTTGCATGTACCTGATCGCTGGTGATACTGAGCATTTTCCCATATAATTTTGGGTGTTTATAGTTTTGAGAAATGTCTTTCAATATTATTTGTCCATTTTAAAATCAGACAGGTTTTATTGTTTATTGATGGTTTATGTGTTCTGCATATCAATTGCTCGTCATATTAATAGTCTGTAAATAATTTATCCTATTCTGTAAGTTGTCTCTTTTTTCCAAATAAACTTTTTTTTAATGAGTACAAATTTCATAAGTACAACTTTAGAAATATAGTGGTTCTTCACTTCAGATCTGCCCTTCCACCCCCACTGACACCCACCTCCTCCTCTCACTTCCATTCCCAGTCCCATTCTCCATTAAGATTCATTTTTAATTAGCTTTATACACAGGCCAGGTTGTCTCTTAATTGTTGAATGTTTCCTTTTATTGACACAAACATCTCAGTTTGATGTAATCACATTTTCCTATTCTTGCTTTTGTTGCATATGGTTTTGAGTGAAATTTAGTTCTTAATTTTTGTGCTGCATGCTATGTATGGCAAATTTTGTTAACCTTGTTCACTGCTTCAACATGTGTGTCTTTAAGATTTTCCACATATAAGACCATGTTTTCTATTAACAGTGGCAATTTTATTTTATTTTTTTCTTTCCACTTTGGATGCTTTGATTGATTTTTCATGTGGAATCACTCTGGCTATACCATCAATAGTATGTTGAATAGAATGGTACAAGTGGTAGTCCCTGTCTTGTTTTTTATTTTATGGGGAAAACTCAATTCGTCTTTACTGATCATGAGGTTAGCTGATGGTTTTTTCACAGATGCTATTTACTATATCGAACATTTTTAGATTATTGGTTGTTTCATCATGATTATGCATTAAATTTTGTCTAATTATTTTCCTACATTATTCAAGATAATTATGTGTATTTTAACCTTCATTCTTCTTTTAAGGTATACTGCATTGATTGATATATCTTTTTTTCAATGTATTTTATTTCATTTCACGTATACAAATTTCATGTATTTCATATACACAGATTTAGGAATGTAGTGGTGCTTCCACCATACCTTCCCTCCTGCCCACACTCCCACACTTCCTCCTCCTTCCTCTCTTATTCACTCTATTAATTATTACAATGATCTACTTTCAGTTTATTTTACACTCATAAAATTAACCCTATGCTAAGTAAAGAGTTAAAAAAAATAGTCAGGAGGAAAAAAAAAAAAACACTATTCCTCAACAGTAAATTCTGGGTATTATTCCTTTATCAATTGTATAGTTTGCAAATATTTTCTCCTATTCTGTCAGTTGCTTCTTCAATTTGTTGAGTGTTTCATTTGCAGTGCAGAAGCTCCTCAATTTATGTAATCCCATTTGTCTACTTTGGCTTTGATTGCTTGTGCTTCTAGGGTCTTTTCTAATAAGTCTTTGCTTATGCCAATGTCTTGCTGTTTCCCCAATGTTTTCCTCTAGTAATTGGATGGTATCAGGTTGTAGACGTAGATCCTTGATCCATTTTGAATCGATTTTTACATAATGTGTAAGGTAGGGGTCTTGTTTCATGCTTTTGCATGCAGAGATCCAATATTCCCAGTACCATTTGTTGAAGACATTATTCTTGTTCCAGAGAATTATTTTAGCTCCTTTGTCAAAGATTAGTTAGTTGCAGATTTGTTTTTGGAGTTTCTATTCTGTTGCATTGGTCTACATGTCTGTTTTGTGCCAGTACAAGGCTCTTTTGACCGTAATTGCCCTGAAATATCTCTTGAAATCAGGTATTGCAATATCCTAGGCTTTGCTTTTGTTACATATGACTGCTTTAGCTATTCAGGATCTCTTGTGTTTCCATACGAATTTTAACAACATTTTCCCCAGATCTGAGAGGAATGTGGTTTGTATTTTGTTTGGAGTTTAATTAAATCTGTAAATTGCTTTGAGTAGTAAGAACATTCTGATGATATTAATTTTTCCAATACATGAACATGGAAGATTCTTCCATGCTATTCTGACTTGTTCTATTTTTTATTTGATGTTTTGTAATTTTATTGTAGAGATCTTCACTACCTTGGTTTCATTTATTCCAAAGTATTTAATTTTTGTAGCTATTCAGAGTGTGACTGATCTTACAAGATCTTTCTCAACCATGCCATTATCTGTGTATACAGAAGCTATTGATTTTTGTGTATTTATTTTGTATCCTGCAAATGTACCAAACTCTCTTATGAGTTCCAATAGTCTCTTAGTGGAGTCTTTGGGGTCCCCTATTTATAGTATAATGTCAACTGCAAATAGGATTTATTTGACTTCCTCCTTCCCAATTTGCATCCCTTTGATTTATTTTTCTTGCCTAATGACTCTAGCTAAATATTCCAGGACCATAATGAATAATAAAGGTGAAAGTGGGCATCCTTGTCTGATTCTGGATCTTAGTGGAATTGCTTCTAACTTTTCTCCATTCAGTAAGATGCTAGCTGTGGGATTGTCATAAATTGCCTCGATTGTGTTAAGGAATGATCATTCTATACTCAGTTTAAGATTTTCACCATGAAATAATGTTGTATTTTATCAAATTCTTTCTCTGAATCTATTGAGATAATCATATGGTTTTTATTCTTCAGTTTGTTAACATGATGAACCATTTTTCTATTCAGTAATATTACATGTATTTTGATGCATAACGTTTAAAACATGCTGTATAATTTTGTTTACAAGTGTTTTGTTGGGATTATTCTTACTAATTAATAAAAGGATAATTCTTGTGCTTTTCTCTGACTTTAGTATAAGAATAATATTGATGTCATTAATTAAGTTGTTAAGTGTTCACTCTTTCTGTTTTCTGGAAGATTTTTTAAAATATGATTATTAATTTTTAATTAAATGCTAGGTAGGATTTATCAGTTGAGTGATTTGCTTGAAGGCTTTTGTTTGTTGAGACATTTTGATTATTGATCTAATATCCTTAATAGTTTTAGATATTCATATTTTTATTAACAATGAATTTATATAGGTTCTATATTTCTATGCATTTTTCCATTAAATCTTTCAATCCAACTTGTTGGCAGGTGATCATTAATATATTGTTGCAATACTTTTTAATTTTTTAAAATTGTTAATTCTCCATATTAATTTCTGATTTTAGCTGTTTTAGTCTCCTCTTTTTTTAGTTAGTCTAGGTAAAGATTTGTCAATTTTGTTGATCATTTGTATTTACATATAGGATCAAGCAATTAGAGGACGTAGAGCAAAAAAATAACAGGGCTTTGTTCCACAGTTTTGGGGTATCAGACACCTGAATAAAAAACAATAATCCAATACTCTCAGCCCTGTTGGTTTCTGTTTGATCCTGTTGCTGCTTTTCTGACTACTAGCATGTTTCTTAAGAGGTAGAACTCAATAAAACTTATAAAAAGAAAAAGTGATCTTTTTACAATTTTACTGAGAATTAGAAGACATTTCCTCTATTAGTTGGGCTAGAATTAAAGTACTACTTTTGGATCTGTCTCTGTTGGGCCAAATATCCAGATTTTAGCTGCTTTGGGCCTTGGCAAAATGTTCGTAAATTTGATCATGCTTCAAATCCTTATATTCTTGGTTGATTCAATTGCTTCTGTATGTCCTGAAATAGGAGTTTCAAATTTGCCTAGTTTTTAACATCTAATTTCCATAGGACAGATAGTAGCATGTATACTTCATGTTACATGTAACAGGTTCCTGTAGTTAGTACTGTAGACCATGTTTTAGAAATGAGAAAACAAAAGCTCATAGAAATAGAAGACATCAAAGATCAAATACAAATAAGAGGCAAAGCCAGAATATACACTTTACTTTGTTTCTCTAAAGTCCTGATATGTAGCCATCAAGACATCCCACATACTACCATTCTGTCCCGGTTGCCCCTCTTCCAGGTCAGCTCTCTGCTGTGGCCAGGGAGTGCAGTGGAGGATGGCCCAAGTGCTAGGGCTCTGCACCTTCATGGGAGACCAGGAGAAGCACCTGGCTCCTGGCTTTGGATCAGCGTGGTGTGCCGGCTGCAGTGCGCCAGCCGCAGTGGCCATTGAGGGGTGAACCAGCGGAAAAAGGAGGACCTTTCTCTGTCTCTCTCTCTCTCTCACTGTCCGCTCTGCCTGACAAAAAAAAAAGATACTTCAAAAAAGTATTATCACTCTTGACAGCCCTACTGACATTCTTTCTTATTTAAGAATTCTTGGTTAAAATATATCTGGAAGCTCAGGCCACTTTCTAGAAAGTAGCGTATGGTGCAGCTGCATCCACAGTTTCTATCATCTTCCTCACAGAGTATTTATAAAGTCTCTGCCTGCATGTGGAGTTTTTTCTCTGCTGCCATTTCTAACTATCCTCTTCTATCCCTGCATAAAAAACAAATCTCTGGCATTTCAGGCATGGAAAGACGAGATTCTGTGACAAAAAAAGAATACCCTACAAGGAGGATCTCTGTGTGACCTCAGAGGAAA
Organism: Sylvilagus floridanus; assembly: GCA_949820135.1. Taxonomy (NCBI): domain Eukaryota; kingdom Metazoa; phylum Chordata; class Mammalia; order Lagomorpha; family Leporidae; genus Sylvilagus; species Sylvilagus floridanus. Next base: position 63,118,531 of record OX463223.1, on the reverse strand, counting down.
GAAATGGTCATCAAAGAAGGAGATACTTTTCTCTGAAGAGAGGAGAGAACATCCATTTTGCTTATGGTTGTGTCCAAATACCGATAGAGTCTATGTTCACAAAAGGTTTCAATAGCCTTGGTAGCCCATGGCAAGGGCCTCAGATGATCACTGAGGTCATAAAAAAAGAGTGCTAATCATTAAAGGAACAACAGTAGTCACTGTGTACTTGCTCCCCATATAGAACCCCTGTCCCTAATGAATTGTAATATGAAAATTGACTGCAAATTCTCTCCTCAAACTGTGTTTTATGTGTTGTGTGTGGTCCTGGGTGAAAATTGTTGAAGTCTATGCTTAGCATGGAGTTGTTCCTCTGCATATAAAGTCATACTAAAAATGAACAAAAATGGGCTGGCTCTATGGCTCAATAGGCTAATCTTCCGCCTTGCGGCGCGGGCACACCAGGTTCTAGTCCCTGTCGGGGCACCAGATTCTGTCCTGGTTGCCCCTCTTCCAGGCCAATTCTCTGCTGTGGCCTGGGAGGGCAGTGGAGGATGGCCCAAGTGCTTGGGTCCTGCACCCGCATGGGAGACCAGGAGAAGCACCTGGCTCCTGGCTTCGGATCAGCGTGGTACACTGGCCGCAGCACACTGGCCGCAGCAGCCATTGGAGGGTGAACCAGCGGAAAAAGAAGACCTTTTTCTCTGTCTCTCTGTCTCACTGTCCACTCTGCCTGTGGGGAAAAAAATTAACTAAAATGAAGAAAGAGATGGGAGAAGGAATGGAAGGTGGGATGGAAGCTGGGAGAGGGGAAAGAATCACTATATTCTTAAAGTTGTATCTATGTAAAATACATTCATTATTTTAAAAAAAAAACAAATCTCTAAAACAGCATAATGACTGAGATTTTCTATAATTCTTGCCATTCACTACATTGGTCTATTTGATATTCATTCCCCATTTCACCTTCCATTATTTCAGATGATTCTGGAGCCTATTTGTATTATTTATATTGTAAAGTTGCATCCTGTGCCATCAGTACCAAGAACTAATTTTAAATAGCAAATTAATTAACTTAATCAGAGAGCAAGCATATTCCACTGTGTACTTATTTGTGAAGAGCTGGGGACTCAGAGATTAAAAAAAAGAAGAAGAAGAAAAACAAAAAACAAAACGAACAAGAAATTACTTCAAAAATACACAACTTCCTTCCTTTTAGAGATTCAAAGTCTTAGTCTCTCTACCTCTCTCTCTCCTTCCCTCCCTCACTCCCTTCCTCCATCTCCCGTATTTCTTTGCCTTATTTTTCATTTTAAAGGGTAAGGAGTCTGTTCTGTAAATAATGACATGCTTAAGGTTATGTGATCATAGATGAGGATTCCAAGGTACACATGTGGTGAAGAGTGGAACAGAAACATTGTATCTAGAAACTTAGTACATACCTAGTCAACCTGCTTAGCACATACTGACATGTACATTTGGTTCTAGTATTTTCTCCTGTATTCAGACATTTCCTAGCTTTTCCACAAGAATTTAGTGGCCAGTGGAAACAGCTGAATTGGTGTCACTGTGTCACTGTGACTGCTCATCATCGGGCCTCTAATTGTAGTTGTTTTCAATTGTTCTCTATTTTAAAGGATAATAATGTCTTTTGACCTCAGTTTCAAACCAGCAATTACTGGCTATGTTGGCAGTAAGTTTTCTTATTTTTCTCTCCAAGTATCTAAAAATAGAAATTCTGGAGAGATCATAAGGTAGTAAATTTAGTCTGTCAGGTTTATGCACAATTTTTGAAAATCAAAGCTCAAGGCCAAGACTGTCATATTTAATTCTTCAGTAAAACCAACGGGTTTTCAGAGGATTGGTGACCACATATTTTCAAATGATTTCCTTGTCTAGGGAAAGTTGACTGTTTCAATCCACCAATAATATCTATGTTATCCTACATAGGTAATTTAAGGTGGCTTGCTTTTGGCTAGACTTTTTGTAGATACATTGCATATGAAATCATGGCTTTATTATTCAAAATTACATGTAAAAATGCCAAGAGTGAGGACATTATCTTCAAATTATATGAAGTATTTTGACCATTGATTGTTTAGAATACGTCCATGTAATTGGAAGAATTCATTCATTTTCTAGGAAATACGAAATTCTATTGATTTTATTTTGCAGCCAAAATTAATCCATTTTTCTACTCTCTTCCTCCACAATATCCTTCTACACAGCCTATCCCTTTAGTCATATATCTGAGCACAAGCATGACCTTTAATGCTTCAGAGCCTTTGTACATCCTATCTGTCTATATTTACTGTTCTACTCAATTTCTCCTTCTTGTAAAGAGATATTCAGCATTTTTATTTTTAATTATAAATTACTTAAGGAATATAAGGATACACATAGAATAATATAATAGACAACTGACTATAAACTATAAATCCAGATGTTGAATCTTAATATTTTGCTACTTTTTTGAAAATTTCTTACTGAGAAATAAAGCATTACTATCTATTTGAACATAATGTGTACCCTTTTATTCATTGTATCTCTTGCCTTCCATTTCCAAAAATAACCACTATCCTCAATTTGGTGATTGTAATCCCCAATTTTGCTTTGACTTTGTATATATTCACAATAATATTCTTTTGTATGGTTTTAAATTTTATATTCATTCCTTCGGAGCTTGAAGGGATGATTAATCTTTAATATATGTATAACATCAAGAATTATCTCATTTTAAAAATTCAACACTAACTTGCTGTGATTTAATAAAGGGGGGCTGTATTATGGCCTTCATTTCTCTCTGCCTTGCATTGTGTTTAGCTGTTTATCAATGTATCACGTAATCGGTTGCTAAGTCCTCAAGGGAAAAACATATGTTTTGATGTTTGTTTTTTTGCTGGCATCCACAACAATGCTTTGCATGAAGTTATTGTTTAGGAAATAGGTACTTAATACATATTCTTAATGTAGTAAGCAAATGTAACTTACTGCATATTAGAACAAAGTATTCTGTTAAAATATTACAGAAAATGAGATAGGAATGGATTTGTTTCTATGAAGCTATGCTTTGCTTTCAAAATCCATACTTCTAAACCAATGAATAAATTTACCCACATAGGCTTGTAAAATTGAAAATATTTTAAATAGTAAACAATTAATTTTAATCTCTTATACAGCAAAGATTTTTAAAGATTTATTTATTTATCTGAGAGGTAGAGTTACAGACAGAGAGAGGGAGAAAGAGAGAAGTCTTCCATCTGCTGGTTCACTCCCTAGATGGCCTCAATGGCCAGAGCTGAAATTTTCTGAAGCCAAGATCCAGGACATTTTTCTGGGTCTCCCACATGGATGCAGAGGCCCAAGGACGTGGATCAATCTTCCACTGCTTTCCCATGTTTCTAATTCTCAGTACCTATATTTGATGTACCTTGCCTTGGAAAAATAAGAGATAAATTAATGGATTAAATTATCCCTCTGGTAAGAATATATTCAGATAATCACAACTTTAAAGATGACTTCGTACAATTTCTTAATTTTAAAGAGGAGGAAAATTTTTTAAAAAATGATAAAGGAAGTGACAAACTTATACACCAGTAACAAACTTACTAAAAGATAAATCAAGATAAAAGTTAAATCAAGAAAGAAATCCAGGGCTGACACCGTGGTTCACTTGGTCAATTCTCCGCCTGCAGCGCCAGCATCTCATATGGGTGTTGGTTCAAGTCCCGGTTGCTCCTCTTCCAGTCCAGCTCTCTGCTGTGGTCCAGGAGGGCAGTGGAGGTCCAAGTGCTTGGGCCCCTGCACCCGCATGGGTGACCAGGAGAAGCACCTGGCTCCTGACTTCAGATCGGCACAATGCCGGCCATTGCTGCCATTTGAGGAGTGAACCAACAGAAGGAAGACTTTTCTCTCTGTCTCTCTCTCACTGTCTATAACTCTACCTGTCAAATAAATAAAATTCTAAAAAAAGAAAGAAATCCCATTCATAATAGCTATTAAAACATCAAATATTTCAAAATAAATTAAACCTAAGAAGTGAAAGAGCTGTACAATGAAAATGGAAATTAAAAAACTTTGATGAATGAAATCACCAATACAAACAAAAACTGGAAAGATATTCCTTGCTCTAAAAATCATTGGAACTAATAAATGAATTTAATAAAAATCACACAATCCAAAATCAACATGCTAAAATTATTTGAATATCTATATATTAACAGCAAAGTATATGTGAAAGAAGTTAGAAAACCATTCCCATTTACAACAATAACAAAAATACTAAAGTATCTAAATATAAACTTAAGGAGATAAAAGACTTATATACCAAAAAAAAAAATTACTGAAGAAATTAAAGAAGAAACAAATACATAGAAAGATGATCCATGTTCACAGGTTGGAAAACATAACCTTATAAAAATTTCACACTTGCCAAAGCAATCTATAGATTTAATGCAGTATCTATCAAAATCCCAATTTTTACTAAATTTAAATAAAAATCTATTCTAAAATTCATATGAAACAATAAAAGGTCATAAATAGCCAAAGCGATCCTTAGAAAGACAATAGGCCTGGAGGACTCACATTTTTATTTCAAAATATTTCATTAAACTAAGTAATATAAACAATATGGTACTGGAATAATGACAGTTGTATATAGGGACTGGCAATGTGGCACAATGAGTTAAGCTGCTGCCAGTGACACTAACATCCTATATCAGAGTGGTGGTTTGAGTCCCCTTTGCTCCATTTCCAATCCAGCTCTCTGCTAATGCAGCTGGGAAAGCAGCAGACAATGGCCCAAATACTTGGACACTTGCCACCCACATAGGAGACGAAGGAGTTTGGCTTTGGCCTGACCAAGCTCTGGCTGCTGCTGCCATCTGGAAAGTGAAACCAGCAGGTTGAAGATCTCTCTCTCTCTCTCTCTGTCTCTCTCTCTCTCTTTCTCTCTCTCTGCTATTCAAATAAATAAACAAATCTTATTTATAAAATAGAGGCATATTTAACAGTGGAACAGAATGGAAGGGCTCAGAAATAAACCCATGCACATATAGTTAATCTTAAATAAAAGTGGTAAAGTTACACAAAGGAGAAAGGACACTATGTTCAAAAGTGATGTTGAAATAATGGCATGTATATGCAAAAATTAAATTTGAACCTTGGTAACACAAACAAAAAACTCAAAATAGACTAAATACTTGAACTTAAAATATGAAACTTTAAAACTATATGGAGCCAGTGTTGTGTAGCAAGTAAAGCCACTGCCTGCGACACCAGCACACCATATGGACGTCGGTTTAATTCCTAACTGCTCCACTTCTGATCCAGCTCTCTGCTATGGCCTGGGAAAGCAGCGGCAGATGGCCCAACTCCTTGGGCCCCTGCACGTGCCTGGGAGACCCAGAATAAGCTCCAGGCTCCTAGCTTCACACTGGCTCAGCCTTGGCAATTGTGGTCAGGCCATCTGGGAAGAGAACCAGCAGATGGGAGAACTTTCTCTCTCTATCTGACTGTAACTTTCAAATAAATAAATAAATAAATCTTAAAAACTTCTTATAGGACAGCATATGGGAAAGACTCATGATGTCAGTCTTGGCAGTGATTTCATGGATATTACACCAAAATCATAAAAATAAAACCCAAGCGTGACAACATCAAACTAAAAGTCTTCTGCACAGTAAAGCAAGCAATCTATAGAGTGAAAAGACAACCCACAAGAAGGGATTAAATGTTTTCCAACCACACATCTGCTAAAAGAATAATATCTAAAATTTACAGCAGTCCTAAAACTGATTTAAAAAAAAAACTAATTTTAAAAACGCTTAAAGACTTGAATAGACATGTTGGCTAAGAATGTACTCAAAGACCCACAGTATAGGATAAAAAATGCTTGCCTTTACCTGGTTTCTCCCTGACCCAACCCACCAGGGCCGCTCCAGCTGCAGGCTGCTCCAGGCTCCTTCTAAGCTAGCACCAATGTTGTCTCCTTCCAGCCATCATCGTGGTTATCTACTGGGACCTCATCAGCCAGAATGAGATGTTCTCAGACTTCACAAATCTGGGATATCACGGGTGGGCTGTGCCTGGAGGTGGAGGGAAGGATGGTCAGTAAGGCAGAGTGTAACTTTGAAGATTCTCTCAGTGGTGGAAAGGCCTCATCTGAAGGACGAGAGGGCAAAGGTACCAAAAGCACAGTAATCGCTGGTGCTGATATTATTATGAACCATCTCCTGCAAGAAACCAGACTCACAAACGAAGCCTGCAAGTTATATCAAAGTTTACAGGAAATCAATCAGAGGCAAACTTGAAGAGCAGAGACCAGAAAGAATAACTCCTTTTATGACAGGGGCTGCAGAAAAAAATCATGCACTACAAGCTCTATATTGCTGACAACATGAGTGCAAATGTCATGGCTGTTTTTTGGAATACCGTAAGGATGGTGTGACCCCATATACGGTTTTCTTTAGGGATAGTTTAGAAATGGAAAAATGTTAATGAAGTTGGCAATTGCTTTGGATCTCACTGCTCATCCTAAACTGGCTGCTGCTTCTCACCACACAACACAGACAAGAAATGGGAATGATTTTCTCTGGAGCTCTTCATTTATTTTGACTGATTTACTTGGAGTGGAGGCAATATTTTAAGGAAGAAACACTGCCATTTAGGCTGTCTAAATACAAAGTGCATTTAAATTCAAAAAAAAAAAAGAAAGAAAGAGCAAATTCTCAATATCGCTATTCATCAAACAAATGCCAATTAATAGCATGAGATACCACCCCACATTTGTCAGAATGACTACTATCAAAAGGAATAGAAATACATGTAGGAAAGGCTGTGGAGGAAAGCAAACTCATATACATTGTTGGTGGGAAAGTATGGGCGTTATGGATAACGATATGGAGTGTCCTTAAAAATTAAATAAAGATCTATTGTATTATCCAGAAACCATGATTCTTGCAACTTATCAAAAAGAACTGTCATCATTACTGAAATTTTATTATTATTCTTATATGCATTATAGCATCATCCAAAGTAGCTATAATTGGAAATAATCTAACTGCTCTTCGACGGAAGAATGGTATATACACATAATAGAATGTTATTCTAATTTAAAAAGCAGGAATTCTGTACCATATGGCAAGATGCATACCTCAGGACATAATGCTAAACAAAATAAGCCATCCACAGAAAAACAAACACTGAATCATTCTACTTCTGTGAGTTACACACACACACACACATATATATATATATATATATATATGCCAAATTCATAACATCAAATAGTAAAATTGTGGTTTCCAGAAGTTGGAGAGAAGGAGAAATAAGGAGTCTCTAATCAATATGCACGAAAGTCAAATAAGCAAGGTAAATAAGTTCTAGACAACTGCTATATACCATTATTCCTGTAGTCAACAATAATGTATACTGCATTATAAACTTGTTAAACGAATAGTTCCCATGTCAAATCTTTTTACAACTTTGAAAATAAAACAAGTTTGAATTCTCCAGTGAGAACACTAGATATTGGGGCCAGTGTTATGGTGTAGCAAGTTAAGCCGCTACTTTGCAGAAAGGAAATCCCACATGGGTGCTGCTTCCTGTCCCACCTGCTCCACTTCTGATCCAGCTCCCTGCTAATATGCCTGGGAAAGCAGCTGAAGATATCTCACATTCTTGGATCCCTGCTACCCACGTGGGAGACCCAGACGATGCTCCTGGCTCTTGGCCATTGTGGCCATCATTATGGCCATTTGTGGAGTGCGCCAATGGATGGAAAATTTCTCTTTCTCTCTTTCTCCCTCTTTTTCTGTAACTCTGCCTTTCAAATAAATAAATCTTTAAAAAAAAGAAAAAGAAAAGGCAAAATGGATGTAAATTTTTAAGTTTATGTACTTTCTACAAGACACATGTTTTATTTATTTATTTATTGAAAGCTTATTTATTTATTTGAACCACAAAGTTAAGCAGAGGGAAAACACACACACACACACACACACACAGAGAGAGAGAGAGAGAGAGAGAGAGAGAAAGATCTTCCATACGCTGGTTCCCTCCCCAAATGTCTGCAATGGTAGGGGCTGGGCCAGGTCAAAGCCAGGAGCCAGAGGTGTCAAACATCTCCCACATGGATGGCAGCTGCCCAAGAACTTGTTACATCTTCTGTTGCTCTACCAGGAGCATTAGCAAGGAACTGGATCAGAAGTGGAACACCCGGGACTTGAAATGTGCTTCTACGGGAATTTGGCAGTACAGGCAGCCACTTAATACTCTGTGTCACAATGCCAACCCCAAAAAACACATTTTAGATTTAAATACACAAAACATTGAAAGTAAACAGATGAAAAAACATTTTCCATTCAAATTGCAATAAAAAAAGAAACCTTTTGAAATAAAAGTGTATCAATTGATGAAGGCATCTGGTACAGTTCTTAAGACAACATTGACTTGAGATGTTCACATTCTACATCAGAGTGACTAATTCTAGTTCCAATTCCTCCCCTTCTAATCAAAGATTTTACTAAAATACACCAGGGAAGGCAGTGGTGATAGTTCAAGTACTTTGTTTCCTGACACTTATATGGGAGACATGGATTGAATTATAGATTCCTGGCTTCAGCCTGGGCTAGCCCAAGCTGTTGCAAGCACTTAGAGAGTGAAACAGTGGATGAAAGTTTGAGTTCTCTATTTCTCTGTTTCTGTCTCTTTCTAGCACTCTGCCTTACAAATAAATAAATCTGAATATATAAATACATATACATCTTTAACGTTAAAATTACATCTACCAAGAAGATATAGCAATTTTAAACATATATACATTAAAGAACAAAACCCCAAAATATATGACACACAAACTGACAAAAAGGAAGGATGGATATAAAATTCAATAATAGTAATAGGAGAATGCGATACTGTAGTTTCCAGAATGGGTAGACCAAGACAAAAATTTACATGGAAATATAAATCTTGAGCCGTATAAATTATCTCAACCAAACTCTAGAGGACTATACTCAATAAAAGAATATACTATTTTCACAAGTGCACCTGGAACATTCTGAAGACAACTATAGCTTTGTGGCATAAAACAAATTCGACTACATTTAAAAGTACTAAATTTATATAATGAATATTTTTGATTTATCATGAACTGAAATAAGAAATCAAGGATTAATATCCAGAATATATAATGGACTCAAATATTTAACAACAAAACAAATGATCCGACTAGGAAATGGGCAAAGGATGTGAATAGAAAACTTTTAAAATAAGAAATACAAATAACCAGAAACACGAAAAATTTATCAGTATCACTAGCCTTCAGGGAAATTTAAATCAAAGCCACAATGATGTATCTTCTCATTCCAGGTGGGAAAACAAATTAATATAGCCACTATGGAAGACAGTATGAAGATTCCTCAAAAAACTAAAAATAAATCTACCACATGTCCCAGCTACCTCACTTGTGGGAACATACTAAAAAAAATGAAGTCAGCATTTGAAAAAAAAATTGTACTTCCATGTCTACTCCGGTATTATTCACAATAGCAAAGATGGAATCAAATTAGATGTCAACCAGTGAATGAATGAATAAAGAAAATGTAGAAAAAAATGGAAAGAAAATGTAGCACATGTACAATGAAATATCACTCAGACATAATAAAGAATAAAATGTGCACATTTTCAATGAAATAGAATTGAAGATCATTATACAAAGTTAAATAAGCCAAGACACAGAAGATAAATACTATGTTTTATTTTACATGTGGAATTTTATAAATATGTAATGCATTATAATTAGAATTATATATTTACATATAATATATATTATATAATATGTAAGTATTATATAATACATAATGTACATAATATATTTTCTTATATTATATACACAAACTACCAAAACAATTTCAAGAAGAAATAGAGGGGTGGGTGTTTGGTGCAGCAGTTAAGTGCCCTGTTGGGACAATAGCATACCATACTGGAGTGCATGGTGAATCCCCCCATCTCTGCTTCCAATCCAGCTTTCTGCTCATGCACACCAAGGAGGCAGCAGATGAACGCTCAAAGTACTTGTGTCACTGTCACCCATGTGAGAAAGAGCTCCACCTTCAGCCTGGCCAAGCCCTGTCATTTGGAGGGTGAGCCAACAAATGGAAGATTTCTCTCTTTCTATTTTTATCTCCCTGTATCTCTCTGCTTTTCAAAAAATGAAAATTAATCAACTTTATAAAAGAAGTAGAAAAGGGATATGCATACATAACAAATACAGTGAATTAGTAATAAAAATTGCTATAAATAAAAACACAGGAACAAATAGTTTCCTGAGTGTATTAGTTTGCTTTTGCCTGTATTAAGTGAAATGCCTGAGCTAAGCTTTTTGAAGAAAAATTTATTTCACCCTACAGTCTGAAGTTACAGGATTAGTCAGGCCTATGGTCCAACATCTGGTAGAGGTTGTTTGACAGGTGGGGTAGCAGTGATTACATTGTAACCCAGGAATTAGAAAGTTGAACTTGTACTCCAAAAACCCAAAACTTGCCCAAAAGCCTCCCACTGAGGACACGTCACCAGTGGCCCAAAGATCTCCCACTGGCCCTACTTCTTAGACACCATCATTAAATCAAGTCTCCACCCTTTGTGGATCAACCATTAACATTAAGATGTTAGAGTTCAAATAGCTTCATGAGTTTTGGGGGGACAAATATTCCACTAATCAATATTTCCAAACATTTAAAGCAGAACTAGCAGCAATTTTCCATAAGCTAAACTGAAAAATAGAAGAGGAATGATTCTCCAACTCATTCTATCAGACTAGCATCTTGATAACAGAATCAAATGAACAAATAAGAAAATAAACACATACCCATATTAATATAAATGTAAAATCATCCATCAAATAAAAGCAATATGTAGCCTGTAATATGAAAAAAACAATCAACTATGATCAAACGGGATTTGAAATTCAAGAGTAGTTTATCATCTTAACATATCAGTATAATATTCCATACCAACCAGATCAAAAAACAAACACCACATGACCATCCCAATAAATGCAGAAAAATAATTTGACATAATTCAACAACCTTGCATAACATAAAACTCTCAGTAAACTAGGAATGGAAAGCAATATCATCCACTTGATAAAGGAATCTCTGAAAAATCCATAACTATAATCTTACTTAGGATGATTGAGTATGATTTAATATGGTAAGAGAATAATTTCTTTCATCTGAAGATCATAAATAAGTCAAAGACTTTTGCTATCTCTACTTCTGTTCATTATTCTACTGGAGATTCTAACAATAACAATCAGATTAGAAAAGAAAGAAATGCTACAAAGATGGAAAATAAAAAAGCAAAACCATTTCTGCAAATGTCTTGATCTTGTATTTAGGAAATACAAAGGTGTAAGAAGAGACCTAACAAACCAAGATACAAAATCAATATACAAACAAAGTGTTTCTAAACATTAGCAATAAACAATCTGAAAATGAAAACAACTCCAGTTATTATAAAAAAATGTAGAATAAAGTACTTAGAATTATATGCAGAGAGTGCAGAGAAGTGCAAGTCTTTACATTTTGAAAGACATTCAAGAAATTCTAATTAAATGGAACAGCACTTAATTTTCTTTCTTTCTTTTTTTTTTTTTTTTGACAGGCAGAGTTAGACAGTGAGAGAGACAGAGAGAAAGGTCTTCCTTTTTTTTCCATTGGTTCACCCCCCCAAATGGCCGCTATGGCTGGCGCCACACCGATCGGAAGCCAGGAGCCAGGTGCTTCCTCCTGGTCTCCCATGCGGGTGCAGGGCCCAAGCACTTGGGCCATTCTCCATTGCACTCCCGGGCCACAGCAGAGAGCTGGACTGGAAGAGGGGCAACCGGGACAGAATCTGGTTCCCCAACCAGGACTAGAACCCGGGGTGCTGGCACCACAGGCGGAGGATTAGCCTAGTGAGATGCGGCACCGGCCATAGCACCTCATTTAAAGGACTGGAGGTCTTGTTTTTCTTATTCAAAAGGGGTAACTCAATTACTTGAGTTTATACCACTACTTCCCAAGGACTCCATTGACAAAAAACTGATATCAGGAGCAAGAGCTGGGAATTGAACCCAGGCACTCTGATGTGGAATGCTGGTGTCTTAATGGTAGTCTAAATGTCTAGAACTGACTTCAGTTTTGAAAAACAGGTCTACTGTGGGTAAAATGTTATCAAATAGTATTGTATACTGCATAAAAATATTTTATGAAAGGAAGAGTCAATCAATTTGGCAATTTCATTGTTGTGTTATTTTCAAAATTGCCACAGGTCACCCCAGTCTTTGGCAGTAACTGCTCTGATTGGTTAGCAACCGTAAACCTCAAGGCAAGACTCAGTAATAGAAAAAATATTATGATTTGCTAAAGGCTCAGATGATCATTCACATTTTAGTAATAAATTATTTTAAAATTAATGTCAGTACATTGTTTTCTTACACATAATGCTATTGCACACTTAATGGATTACAGCACAGTGTAAACACAACTTTAATATGAAGGGAAAAATCAAATAATTCATGGGATTCACTTAACTATGAATTTTCACTTTATTGTAGTGGTCTGAAACCAGACCTGCAATATCTCCAAGGTATGCTTGTATATAAATTTTTTTTTTCAAATTCAACATTAAAAGTACAAGCAACCAATTAAAATATGTACAGAGGATATGAATAGATATTTCTCTAGAGAAGTTATACAAAGTCCAAAAAGCATTTGTAAAGCCATTCAGCATTGTTAGTCTTCAGGAAAATGCAAATCAAATCACATTAATTACACCACTTCATACCCACTACCATGGTTATAAAAATAAAATACAGGAAGAAATAAATGTTGGTTAGAGATATATAGAAACTGTAAAAGGGTGCAGCTACTGTGAAAGTTTTGTTATTCCTGTTTAACATATTAAAATAAAGTTAAAATATTAACTCTGCCTTGAATGATTAACATATTAACATAGAGTTTAACATATTAAGCAATTCCAATCCTGTACTTCTAGTTACATTTCCAAAACAACTGAAAACATATGACCACACAAAATTTGTATGCAATATCCATGGCAGTATTAGTCATGTAGCTAAAAAGTAGAAACAAAGCAAATATCTGTCACATGATGAACAAATGAAATATCAATCCACTCATGTAATATTATTCAGAAATAAAAATGAATGAATGAAGTACAATTAAGTACACAACGAAGGAATTAAGATGCCATTGTTTGATCCCAAGCATGACACAAAAGCCTCACCACAAATTATGTCTTCTATTGACATATTCTGGAGTTCATGAAAAATAATGGAAAAACTATTTAATCTTATCAACCTTTAATTGAGCTCATGCTATGTACTAAGTGGTCTTATAAATTTTTACATACATTAACTATTTTTTAAGGATTTATTTATTTGTTTGAAAGGCAGAGTTACAGAGAGGCAGAGGCAGAGGCAGAGGCAGAGAGAGAGAGAGAGAGAGAGAGAGAGAGAGAGGTCTTCGATCTGCTGGTTCACTTCCCAAATGGCCGGAATGGTCGGAGCTGAGCCAATCCAAAGCCAGGAGCCAGGAGCTTCTTCTAGGCTTCCCACGTGGGTGCAGGGCCCCAGGATTTGGGCCATCTTCTACTGCTTTCCAGGCCATAGCTTAGAGTGGGATCAGAAGTGGAGCAGCTGGGACTCGAACTAGCACTGGGATGCCAGCACTGCAGGCAGCAGTTTTATCCACTATGCCTTAGTACCGGCTCCTATATTAACAATTTTTAATATAAAATTATGATGCAGTAATTTTTATTTCTTTCCATTTTTAAAGATTTATATATTTTGAAAATCAGATTCAGAGAGAGAGAGAGAGAGAGAGAGAGAGAGAGAGAGAGAAATCTTCCATCCACTGCTTCACTCCCCAGATAGCCACAACAGCCAGCATTAGGCCAGGCAGAATCCAGGAGCCAGGATCTTCATCTGCGTCTCCAGCATGGGAGGCAGGTGTCCAAGCACTTGGGCTCTCTTCTGCTGCTTTTCTCAGTCCATTAGCAGAGAGCTGGATAGGAAGTGGAGCAGCCAGGATACAAACCAATACCCATTTGGGATGCTGGTATTGTAGCTTGTGGCTTTACCCATTATGCCACAATGGCAGCCTCATGGCATTCTTATTTTTATTTCTGCACAAGAGGAAACAGGCTCAGGGTATTAGGTTCTCATGTGTCAGTGTCAAAACTTGAGCTTGAACACCTATTGGTTATGATACAACACTCTAAGTTGAGAAATGGAGAAGGAGGTGTCTTAAAGTGCTGCGTTTCATTTTCCTTTTCATGTTTTATGAGCTCTAAGTTATATGTGCTGACTGGAATAAGGGCCATGTTGAGCAGTTAGGAGGTACATAGGTTGTACTGAGCTGAGTGAGAATCACTGGTGATTTTTTTTTTCTGACATATGTGGAATAGTGGTGTTAGATCACCATTGGTCTACCTCCATCAGGATGTGAGAAGACAGGTATTTTTCTAGTACTAAAGATGATTTTAAGAAAAATCTATCATTTGACTGGGGTTGTGGCATAACAGTTTAAGCAGCATCCCATATGGGTCCCAGCTGCTCTACTTTCAATCCAGTTCCCTCCTAATGTGCCTGGTAGAGCATGGAAAGATAGCTCAAGTGCTTGGGCCCCTGCCACATGGGAGACCCATATGAAGCTCCTGGATCCTGGCTTCAGACTGGCCTAGTCCCAGCTGTTGTGGTCATTTAAAGAGTGAACCAGTAGATGGAATCTCTCTCTCTAACTTTGACTTTCAAATAAATATATGATCTTTAATAAGCATAACAAGGATTATAATACATTTTTAACTTTTATTTAATAAATATAAATTTCCAAAGTACAGCTTATGGATTACAATGGCTCCCCCCATAACTTCCCTCCCACCCACAACCCTCCCCTCTCCTGCTCCCTCTCCCATTCTATTCACATCAAGATTCATTTTCAATTTTCTTTATATACAGAAGATCAATTTAGCACATATTAAGTAAAGATTTCAACAGTTTGCACCCACACAGAAACACAAAGTGTAAAGCACTGTTTGAGTACTAGTTATAGCATTAATTCACAATGTACAACACATTAAGGACAGAGATCCTACATAAGGAGTAAGTGCGCAGTGACTCCTGTTGTTGACTTAACAAATTGGCACTCTTGTTTATGGTGCCAGTAATCTCCCTAGGCTCTTGTCATGAGTTGCCAAGGGTATGGAAGCCTTTTGAGTTCGCCAACTTCGATTTTATTTAGAAAATGTCATAGTCAAAGTGGAAGTTCTCTCCTCCCTTCAGAGAGAGGTACCTCCTTCTTTGATGGCCTGTTCTTTCTACTGGGATCTCATTCGCAGAGATTTTTCATTTAAGTTTTTTTTTTTTTTTTTCCCAGAGTGTCTTGGCTTTCCATGCCTAAAATACTCTCATGGGTTCTTGAGCCAGATCCAAATGCCTTAAGGCCTGATTCTGAGGCCAGAGTGCTGTTTAGGACATCTGCCATTCTATGAGTCTGCTCTGTATCCCCACTTCCCATATTGGATTGTCTCTCCCTTTTTTTATTCTATCAGTATTTGCAGACACTAGTCTTGTTTATGTGATTCCTTTGACTCTTAGACCTATCAGTGTGATCAATTGTGAACTGAAATTGATCACTTGGACTAGTGAGATGGCATTGGTAAATGCCACCTTAATGAGATTGCATTGGAATCCCCTGGCATGTTTCTAACTCTACCGTTTGGAGCAAGTCAGTTGAGTATGTGCCAAATTGTACATCTCCTCCCTCTCTTATTCCCACTCTTATATTTAACAGGGATCACTTTTCAGTTAAATTTAAACACCTAAGAATAATTGTGTGTTAATTACAGAGTTCAACCAATAGTATTAAGTAGAACAAACAAAAAAAAATACTAGGAGGGATAAAGTATTAAGTTGTTCATCAGCAGTCAGGACAAGGGATTATAATACATTTTTAAATTTTTTTAAAATCTGTCATCAAGGCCAGTGCTGTGGTGTGGAAGGTAAAGCCTCCACCTGTAGTGCCAGTATCCAATATGGGCGCCGATTCGAGTCCCAGCTGCTCCACTGCTGATAGAGCTCCCTGTTACTGTGCCTGGGAAAGCAGCAGAAGATGGCCCAAGTTTCAGCCCCTGCACCCAAATGCAGAAAGAATCTCCAGGCTCCAGGCTTCGGAGAGGCCCAGCTCTGGCTGTTGCAGTTGTTTGTGGAATGAACCAGCATATGGAATATCTCTCTATGTCTCTGCCTCTGCCTCTCTGTAACTCTGCCTTTCAAATAAATAAGTAAATATTTTTTAAAAGTGTATCATTACAGAAAAACTACATGACAAGAGTGCAAATATTGGGACATTTTATAATAGTCATTTTCTTGAAGCTGTTACCTTGAATAATTATTTTATTTTATTTGTGTTGAAATAGTAATTAAGTAATAGCAAATAAAATTGGAAAGGAAATTATTTTCAAAGATTAAAATAAAACACTACTTGAGAAACAATTAATGAGTCTGTAAATGGAGATCTACCATAAAAAAATTGCAGCTGTATGTCTATGAAAGTTTGAGTGAGAAAGGTCTGATTTGTGTACAAATCAGATAAAAGTCTGATAAGTATATAAAGATGAAGAGATCGATTATACATGCGGTTTCATGCATGGGTCTTATTTCTAGTATTTTTGAGAAAAATCTCAAATCCTTAGAATTTGAATCCAGAATGTGTTACTTAGAAAACTTTTAAGTCATGTGTCTATTAGGAAATCTCTTGCATTATTCTTAGACATCTGAAACTCGTCAAATATTGAATAAATGAATTTAATCTGGGAGTATCTTGGTCCTCAGGTTTGGTTGTAGTTTCGTAAGGTAAGGTAGTAGACATACAGGATTTATCCAAGCCCATAAATATCCATTAAGATATTTGGAGGTGGGCATTGTCACAGCTGTTAGTACTCAACTTAGGATGCTTATTCCCTTATTGGAGTGTTTGGGTTTGAATTCTGGCTCTGTTCCTAATTCCAGCTTTCTGATAATGCACACCTTCATAAGCATCCGGTGATGACTCAAGAACTGGGGTCCTTGTCACACACGTGGGAGACCCAGATTGACTCCTAGGTTCCTAGCTTCAATCTGGCCCAATCCCCACTGTATTGGGCATTTGGTAAGTGAACCAGCAGGTGAAAGAACCCTCTGTGTCTGTCTCATCTCTCTCTACCTTTCAAATAAAATGAAAATAAATAAATACCACATTAAAAAAGAAGGATAACAAAACAGAATAGATAACAAAAAATTTAATCATTACATGCTTTAGTAGGGAACAAATCAATATATTTAAACATTTAGACATAAAAAAGGATAAAATTGGAGTGGTATTTATATAAATAGTACAAATTTTGAGAAATTTTTATTCTTTAAATTGTTTAAGAGTTTAAATTTAAACTCTATTTCTAAAATCAAATGCATTATTTGTGAATAAATCTTTGAAGTTAAATAAATGATTAACTTTCTTACTATGTTCATAAAACCCTACTGGCATATATACTGAAAGTCTTAGTTTTCTAAGAAAAAAGAGTTCTGTGGAAAAGTTCCTGGGCTATAAATGAGGAGTAAACATTTGATTCATTTTCCAAGTAAGGTGTTTAGCTGTGAGTTGACAACTAGCTAGCATAACAGCTTGCAGAAAAGTACCTAGCTAGCCTAAGGGCTACGTGACATGCACCTGAAAGTTCTTAGGCAAACAGGATGCTAGGAGTGGCCAGAAGAGCTGAAGAAAATGCTAGGAAGATTGCAACTCTTTAGTACTCAGCCAGTAAGGAAATGGGGGAAGGACCTGTGTGCTAGGAAGTAAACAGCTTTCTTTAAACCACCCCAGGTGTGCTAGCTCACCAGGCACCCAATCTTGCAAGACTGTTATTAAAGTCTCACTTTTGCTACACTTCCTGAGTCTGAGTCCGTCGTTTATGTGTACATGTGATCTTGTTTCTCACATAAGTAAGAGCTCCAAAAGTGCCTCTTATACTGCGATAAGGTTACTTCTGGGAGCAAACACTAGTAAAACATTCAATGAATGAGATTAGTCATATTCAGAAGTCATTCACTTTAGAGAATAGTATATTAACTGTGGTTATTACCAATAGAATATCTCCTATTATCTAGGTGACTAGCCTGTTCCCTCAGGAATCAAGATGTAACTAAAGGTGTAATTTAATCAGTGTTATTGGACTCTTAAGTAAGAATGTATTATCATAGTTGGGGATGGCTTATCAAAAGTCTACACCAAAGAAGATAAAATGGTCTTGCTTGAACTGGCTTTGTGGCACAGTGTTCTAAGCTGCGACCTGTAATGCTGGCTCGAGTCTCTGCTGCTCTGTTTCAATCCAGTTCCCTGCTAATGGACCTGGGAAGGCAGCAGGAGACAGCTCAAATTCTTGGGTAACTGTCCCCAGTGCAGGACATCAATATTGATCTCCAGGCTCCTGGCTTCAGCCTGGCTCAGCCCTGGACTTTGCGCTTTGCAACTATTCAGCAAGTGAACCAATAGATGGAAAATCTATTTCTGTCTGTCTTTCTGTCTCTCCCCATGTCTCTGTCATTTTGCCATTCAAATGAATAAATAAGTCTTTGGGAAAAAAAAAAAAAAAAGGCTTGCTACCCAGCACAGTACAATGAAGAGAGATACTATATTTGGTAGACATGTCTATTCTGACCAATAGACCTTTCTCCACAGTTATTGGCTAATAATAAGTCATTAGCTTCTTTTTATGATCTAGATTTAATTACTCTCAAGGTTTGCTATATCTGGGTTGATGGTTAACCAATCCCTGAAAACATACTTCAGCTTACCAAGTGCTTGAATACAAGTTGCCTTTTTTTTAATTTTTTTTTTTTTGACAGGCAGAGTGGACAGTGAGAGAGAGAGAGAGAAAGGTCTTCCTTTGCCGTTGGTTCACCCTCCAATGGCCGCCGTGGCCGGCACGCTGCGGCCAGCGCACCGCGCTCGTCCGATGGCAGGAGCCAGGTGCTTCTCCTGGTCTTCCATGGGGTGCAGGGCCCAAGCACTTGGGCCATCCTCCACTGCACTTCCTGGCCACAGCAGAGAGCTGGCCTGGAAGAGGGGCAACCGGGACAAGAATCCAGTGCCCCGACAGGGACTAGAACCCGGTGTGCCGGCGCCGCAAGGCAGAGGATTAGCCTATTGAGCCACAGCGCCGGCCACAAGTTGCCTTTCATTTCATCCACTAGAACAAGATACTCCAAGTGCAAATTTATAAGTAGCACACACACATACATATATAAATGCTATAAACATATATATGCTATATATATTTTACTAACATATACATATTAGTATTTCTTGACAATAGTTAACATGAGCCTATTCATAAGAGATTGTGACCCATGGAAATGAAAACCAAACCTTTCTGGGACTGCATATTTGGTGTGGTAAGCTAAATTACTGCAACAAATTCAATGAGAACTATTTAATAGTGCAAACTTAATAGAGATCTGTGTTTTGGTAACCTGAAAGTTCAAGTTGGGTTTCTTTTGAGAATATTTTCCTTTAGGTGGTGATTCATGACCAGAGTTTTAATCTGTCCTGTGGATATATCACTCATGGGAGCCTTATTTTCATCTGAATTTAGTTGAAGGAAGAAAAATTGTAAGAATGATGCTTTGCCTGAAAATGAGTTTCTGATTTGATTACATCAACTACAATTCAATCATATGACCACACATATTTGCAAATGAGATTGAGGCTTTTTGTCTAAATGTGTACTCCAAAGAAACTTAAGTGATTCTGGTAATCAGCTAGTAGTTTCTGCTACATCTTGTAAAACTGAGGGCCAAAACTTACACTTTCATTACTGCACCAAAGAACTCCAGCTACAATATTAGGTGTTTGTCTTTAATTTCAATTACATTACAAAGAAGGACTTTCACTATTTAGTGGCTGTAAAGAAAGATAAAGTCAAAGCGCTAAAAGTATTTTAATCTGACATTGTGCATTGCTAAAATTTTCACTTCATTAAGTAATTAATGCATCATAACTGAAAAAATAGTTGGAGACAACTGGAGGAGAAATGCCTTTAGTTTCTACTGTTCGGATGAAGTCTGAGTGTAGGCAAATAAAGGAACTTTTGCAAATATTATAAAGTATTAAATCTTTAGGATATTTTGGACCAATTATCCTACATACATTCCTAGCATTACTATGACTAAATGACATTGTCAGTCTTTCCGCTTCTCATCCTCATGGTTTTTCAGTCTAAAGAGAAAAAAAAAAAAAACTGATGAAACATGTCCATACAGCACTGAGTGGAAAGGTGGAAAGTAACTACATGTTAGTTATCGTGAATCCACTTCATTCCTGCTTGCAATACCCTAAGTTTTTACTATTTCTCCAGTAACCCTTACAGTTTTTTATTATTTTCTGATGATTCTGATGAGACATAAAATCTATACTTTTTTTGAAGATTTATTTTTATTTATTTGAAAGACAGAGTTACAGAGAGAGGTAGAAACAGAGAGAGAGGTCTTCTATCTGCAGGTTCACTCCCCAGATAGCACAATTGCCGGAGCTGTGCCAGTCCGAAACCAGAAGCCAGGAGCTTCTTCCGGGTCTCCCACATGTGTGTGGGGGCTCAAGGACTTGGACCATCTGCTATGGCCTGGGAAAGTAAAGGAGGGCCAAAGCCCTTTGGCTCCTGCACCCGCATGGGAGACCCGGAAGAAGCTCCTGGCTTTTGGCTTTGGGTTGGCACAGCTTCGGCTGTTGCGGCCAGTTGAGGAGTTAACCAGCGTATGGAAGACCTCTCTCTGTCTCTACCTCTCTCTGTAACTCTTTCAAGTAATTTTTTAAAAAATCTTAAAAAAAAACACAGGAGAAACTTCTGAAATTAAAGGGAAAATGCGTTAAAGAAACGTGGAATCTTGGCCAGCATTCTGGCATACCAGGATAAGCTGTTGCCTGCAACATCAGCAACCCAAATGGATGCCTGTAAAGTCCCAGCAACTCCCCTTCAAATCCAGCTCCCTGCTAATGGGCCTGGGAAAGCAGCAGAAGATGGCCAAAGGGCCATGGGAGTGGGAGACCCGCAAGAAGCTCTTGGCTCCTAGCTTCAGCCTGGCCTAACCTCAGCCACTGTGGCAATTTGGGGAGTGAGCCAGTGGATGGAAGATCTCTCACTCACTCTCTCTCTCCCTCTCCCTCTCTCTTTCCCTCTTTCTCTGTAACCCTGTCTTTCAAATTAATAAATAAATAAACAAAATATTTTTAAAAAGAAACATGGGATCATGCTCAATTGTATTGTAGTATTGGATTAAGTTTCATATATTGAAGACAAGTTAGAATTAGTTACTTAGAATTCATTGAATCGTTAAAGCAAATGCTTAAGTACAATACTCACTGCCATACACATCCTCTATCTCTAATATTGTCATATATTGAAATGTTAATTGTGTCTTGTGAATTCATTATTATGCATTTTAAAGTCTAAAAGCAACAGATAACTGAAATAATGATCTACTGCAACACATGCTAATTATTTTAATTGATTGATGGTAATTCATGAAAATTGTAATGCATTAACCTGTGTCTGTATGGTGACATCATTGAGTAGTGTGTCTGCCAGATAGAATTATGATACAAGTGTGAAAATTAAATGATTTCATGCTTATGATCTCATTTCACATCTCATACTCCAGATTTTCTTTAACCCATTTCTCAGGTTTATGGAAAATATACATTGGAGAAGCCATTGAGGGGTGAAAACATTTGTATTTATACTAGTATTTGCCAGGAAGAAGATACCCTAAATTGGGGGCTGGGGTGGGGTTCGAAGAATAGAATAAAAGATTAGAATGGAATAATTTGCAATACTCATAATAGCACATATAAATCTATAAGTTAGCACACCTGTGTTTTCACGCATGCAAACTCGCTCATCAAGGAAAGCATTCACAGAGGTATAATACAGCTATCATTGTTCAAGAATGTTTTCCACTGACCTCCTTCTTGAAAAGGACCTTCTTGGAGTAAACCACATTGTTTTCATGATTCTTAGTGATAAGCAATCATAATTTTTGAGGATGGAGTCGATGTTTAATTCAAATATCATCAAAATCTAAAGATACTATAAAGTCCTAAGTAAGTTGGCCAATATAATTTTAGGCTAAACAAATGAAATTTCAAAAATCAGTGATATGACCAGCTTATTTATGTCATTAAATCCAGTTCAACAGATACTTCCTCAGTTTTAGATAGGAATGTAGCAATGTGGGGTGTTTTTTTTTAAAGATTTATTTATTTATTTGAAAGTCAGAGTTACACAGAGAGAGAAAGAGAGGCAGAGAGAGAGAAAGGTCTTTCATCCTCTGGTTCACTCTCCAATTGTCTGCAATGGCCAGAGCTGAGCTGATTTGAAGCCAGGAGCCAGGAGCTTCCTCTGGGTCTCCCACGTGGGTGCAGGGGCCCAAGGACTTGGGCCATCTTCCACTTATGGCTTTCCCAGACCATAGCAGAGAGCTGGATTGGAAGTAGAGCAGCTGGAACTTGGATTAGTACCCATATGGGATGCTGGCACTGAAGGCGGCAGCTTTACCCGCTATGCCACAGCACAAGCCCTAGTAATGTGTTTTAACTGCTGTCAAGAAATATTCTCAACTTTCATAAAGTTACTTGGAAAGCTTATAAATACTGAGTCTTAACTCTCATAAATGGTAATTTATCAATTGATGGAGGGACACAATTATAGATTTAAAAATTTTATAAACCTCTCCTAGTTAATTAGAATATGTAGCCATAGATGTAAATGGCAGAGGTAAAATATTTAAAGATGAGTGAGAGAAAAAGATTGATACAATTGAGAAAAAATGTTCTTCTCACTGCCTATCCTAAGACCTTTCTATGTAAGGTCAGTCTATGGAGTAAAACTAAAGAGTGTAAGATAAACTATCATTATTGAGTTGACTTTGTCTCAAACAGCTTTTTTGCACCTCTATGTGTCATACAGTACTCAATCATCACAACAAGTATGTGAAGCGAGGCCAGCGCTGTGGCATAGCCAGTAAAGTCGCTGCCTGCAGTGCCAGCATCTCATATGGGCGGTGGTTCGTGTCTTGGCTGCTCCACTTCCAATCCAGTTCTCTGCCTAGGACCTGGGAAAGCAGTGAAGAATGGCCCAAGGCCTCAGGCCCCTGCACCCACATGGGAGACCCAGAGAAGCTCGTGGCTCGTGGCTTTGCATTGGAGCAGCTCTGGCTGTTGCAACCAATTGGGGAGTGAATCAACGGATGGAAGACCTCTATCTGCCTCTGCTTCTCCTTCTTTCTCTGTGTAACTATGACTTTCAAATAAATATTTTAATAAAACAAGAATATGAAGCATCTAATCTTCCTTATATTGCATAAATGACAAAAAAGTTCATAGAAGTTATACAACTTGTATATAGTCACACAGATATTAAGTAGTAGAGTGAGGCTTCAAATCCAAGCCCGAGTAGTTCCAAAATTCCTGTTGCTTCCACTCTACAATGTTTCTTCAAATGAGCTATATGAAGCATGATGTATTAATTGCTATAAGACAGATTTTGAAGAAGACTTACTGGAACTTAGAAGAAGCAGAGATAATTTCTGGCTGAGGATAGAAAGAAAAAAATTTTTTTTGACAGGCAGAGTGGACAGTGAGAGAGAGAGACAGAGAGAAAGGTCTTCCTTTTCCGTTGGTTCACCCCACAATGGCCACTGTGGCCGGGCGCGCTGCGGCCAGCGCACCGCGCTGATCCGAAGCCAGGAGCCAGGTGCTTCTCCTCGTCTCCCATGCAGGTGCAGAGCCCAAGCACTTGGGCCATCCTCCACTGCACTCCCGGGCCACAGCAGAGAGCTGGACAGGAAGAGGAGCGACCGGGACAGAATCCGGCACTCCGACCGGGACTAGAACCCGGGGTGCCGGTGCAACAGGCGGAGGATTAGCCTATTCAGCCACGGCGCTGGCCCTAAAGAAATATTTTATAAAAGAGAACATTTAGGATGTAGTATGAAAGACAGGTAACATTTTCATAAGAGGGCATAAAGAGGCTGCGATTTTAAATATGAGCAAATGCATACAAAAAGGATATGTTATAGTATATCTATATACTAAGAGTTGGTTCATATTAATGGTTCTCAACCAAGACTGTACTACTGTGATATTTAGAACTAAGTGAAGATAATTTTGGTTCTATGAAAAATGAGTGCACTCCAAAATGCATACAACAATTTTGCAAAATGAATAATCTCACTGCAAATACCAATAATACCTTCGTTGAAATTTCTGCTTGTTGTATGTAGGAAAGTAGCAGAAGATTAAGCATGATCGACAATTCTTGTGCTTACCCGCATTTTCAACTCTCCTCTACTTCTTGATAGATTGGAAGATTGAATTTCCCTATGTCCTTGAAGTTAGAAAAGCCAGTAAAAGATGAGGTACGTACCATGTGTTATTTGTAGTCTGATGCATTTACATGCAGGTGCACAATTCTATTTCTCTGTTCATCTGCTGAAGTAAGTATGGGGACTTAATATTGAGAAAGTGGTGCCACAAAATCAAAGAATGTTATATTACTGAGCTATCCCATGGAAAACAGCTGTCCTGAAGATTTGACTGGGATTATAACAGACTCTGTAATATATTTTTGATACTTTAAAGCACTGAGATATGGATATGTTTTTATTTCTTGTCATAACTTGGTCTAAAATTTAGATGAGTTAAAAATAACTATCAAAGCTACCTTGATATTAGAGTATGAAGTGTGGACATAGTTCTGAAAGTCATTTACAGGATTCTACCTACATTCAGAGTATTGACAGCCTAATTGGATTCAGTGTGAAATCACTCAATATTTCTTTGAAGTAGGACATTCATTCTGATATATATTTCTAATATGTTTAAAGGTCATTATAATTCCATTTGAGACACAGAACATGAAATGATCAGAACACCTAATAGACACGTCTGATGCAGAGCATCCAAAACAATTGCACAGTTGAAAAAAGAAGAAAACAGCTATTGAAATACAATTGAACCTTACCAGTAAATACAAGTGTCCACTACATGGAGTAGAGAGCTCTTTCATGCATTCTTAGAAGTACTTAGCAATAAGAATCATTCACCACTATTGTCTCCTCTATAAAAAGAAGCAGCTTGATAAGTTTCATTCTTGTCAAATTGCCAACCTTCCAAATATAGAGATGCTAATAATCTGGCATGCTATATAAAAACAGAACACATACTCAAGAAATTTTAGAGTGTTCATCTACTCAGATACGGCTTTCTCTATGTTCTGGATAGTTAAGTGAAAATAAGCTAAAACCACTTTAAGATCATTTGATAATATTTTACAAGGGAATGTATAATGCTTATAGCTTTTACTGGAGTAATTTTACTTTGAGGAGTCTATCCTAAGAAAATAATATGAAATATAAACAAGCTTTAAACACAAATCTATTCAATGCAATGGTATTTACAATGACAAAAATCATAACTAAGTTATTGGCCTGGGAATTCACTGAAGTAAATTATATTAAATCCATACTTTAAAACAATACAAGCTAATTGAAATAATATTAATGGTTTTAACTAATTAACTACATCCATGTTTATTTTTATCAAGTGACAAAAGCAAGATCCAATACAGTACATGCAATATGTATACTACTACATCAAATATAATTATTTGAAACAAGATAAGACCATACAAAAACTGTTAAGGGTCACTTCAAAGTGATAGAATTATGAGTCATATTTCCCATTTTTAGTCCTTTACAAATTTTGTGAAATTTTACATAATAAATATTATTTACTTTAAAATTGGAATGTAAATGAATAGCAGAATGTTCACATTGACAGGAAGAGATAGAGAAAAATGATTTGTATAGTGCATCTTTTCCCATTTTAAAAATATCTCACTCTTCATTCATATTTGAAATAAGATATTACTTCAAAACTAGATCATGTAATTGGATAAATAAATGACTCACTAGAAGGAAGGCTAGAGCAGTTATGTCCTGTATACCAATATTATATGTACTTATATATATTTTATATATACTATACATATGTATTTTGATATTTTGCATATCTCAGGAAATATTTCTCTCAACCTGTATAAAATATATAAACACGTATATCAATATGTTTACATATATACATACATTACATATACACACATACATATATCACATATGGATGGAAGAAAGAGAGAAATGGAAGATCTATTTTTCCATGAAACAGTATTGGTCTATGAACAAGTTTTCAGTAATATTATAAAAAATTGAAAGGTAAATTAGAAAAAAAGATGCATGGGATATGAAGGGGATTTTTCCCTTTTTTAAAAAAATTTATTTATTTATTTGAAAAATCAGAGTTACAGAAAGAGTTGTTCTATCTGCTGGTTCACTCTCCAGATGGCCACAACAACCAGCCAGGGTTGGGCCAGGATCAAGCCAGGAGCCAGGAGCTTCTTCCAGGTCTCCCATGTGGATGGTAGGGACCCAAGCACTTGGGCCATTTTCTGCTGCTTTTCCCAGGCCATTAGAGGAGCAGCCAGGACACAAACCAGCACCAATATAGGATGATGGTGCTGCAGGAGGAGGCTTTATCCATTACACTACAACGCTGACCCCGGGATGTTTTCTTTTTTATGGAGCTATATTTAATTTAGAGATTTATTTAGAATGCTTGCTTCTAATACTTTTTTATGTTAATTCTACTTGCTATAAAAATTGCGGCAGCATGTATTTGTTTGGTGTATTCTTTTTCTTAATGTCCCCATTAATATATAAAAAGTTGAAGCTAGCTAAGGGGTCTATAAAATAATCTCTACTGTGGCCATGCATTTCTGATACACTGTAGGTTTGTGTTTTGAGACAAGAAATCCTTTCTGACTCCTCTGCACTCAGACCTGGCGTGTAGTTGCTTAAATAAGACTAGCCCTGTCTGGAAGCTGTGAAAAGTCAAAAATCATGTTTATAGTGTGTGTATGTACAACATCAAAGCTCAAAAAGGAAGCTGAGTTTGTACATTCTCCTACCCCACTCTCTCAAAAGAAAGAATTTTCTCTTGGATTCGCAAATCTGGGAAAGATGACATCAGAGAATAAAAAAAAGAAGAGAAGCTCAAACACAACCAATAAACTATTAGTGTGACAATATAATGACCAGCAATTTTGCGGGCTCTGAATTAGAGAGGTAAAAACTGATCTATTCATTCTGCATCCCCAATGTACGTAGGAGGAAATAGGAGGAAGCTGCCACCAGACCTGTGGTTTCTGCTGGTGATCTTTGCATATCCTGCCAAAGGTTTCTTTATGTCTTTCATTAGGCCTTTCCTAGTATCTTACTGGATGTATGCCCAGAAGTTGCCTTTCAGATCAGTCTCAGGTGAACCAGCTATTAAGACTAAGTATGAACACATGCTTCTGACTTGGCACCTTAGTTTTCTATTTCTGCTGGCCAGAAAGCCATGGGCAATCATAGGTGGCAACAATAATTGTGATTTCAGAAACAAAATCAAGCAATTTATTTGGCTCCTTCCCTTATGGGATGTAGCCACTGTCTATTTCATTTCTTTATTGTTTGTATTGATCCTTGCAAACTCAACACCATAAAAAGAAAGAAAAAGTGTTTTTGTGTCACCCCATCATGTGATAGGCTGAGAAAACATTATGACTAGTTATTTTGGCAAAAGGCAACTGGCCATGCTCTATTTGAAAGAAATTGACACAAACAAAACACACATAAATGACACAGGCTATATATGGCAATTCCAACACACCCAATTCTCTCTGTGGTTGCTGGTTCCAGTAAGACAAGGCTTAGAAAGCTGCTATTGTGGGTCTGAAATGTGAGAAAGATGGTCCAGGCCACAGCCCTTTAAATACTCCTTTCCTGCAAGTGAAATTGAGGCTTTTCAGGAACAGGGTGCCTGTTTGTCTGATTAATGAAGATTTAATCCCTGCTTCTTTGGCCGTACAAATTCCTTCTATGGTCCCCACCAGCATTTCGGACACTATTTCTAATCTTTGCCTTATTCTGATGAATGAAGTCTTCTATATATTTTTACCACGTCTTAAGCAGGGGATACTCAAAACCTGGCATCACGTACATTCATGAACAGAACACCTGGCTTTGACAATGATTAAGCCCTGTTTCTGGCTCATTGCCACTCAGACAATGAATGTGTGGGTTGGAAGCAGAGAAAAAGACTTCTGTGGCTGAGACCAGACCCTCCAGCAGCTGTGGCTCTCTATTGCCCACATGAGAGGAGCAAGGACATTTCAAATCTGCTATTTCCTTTAAATGTATAAACTCAGTAGAAGGTGAATTCCTGTGGGAGTGTGCCTGGACTTTAAATAGATAATGTCAACATGAAACTCATTTGCTTTTCAAAATGTTGGCGTCTTTTTTTTTAAAGTGATAGCATCCTCATGATTATCATTCAACAGTGGTAAAAGATACTTTTAATCTGGAGTATTTGTAGAAAAATGATTCACCGCTGCCTTGGATGTTCAACAGTTATTTACTGAAAATAATATTTTAAAAACATTTTTTTTGCTCCCATCTGACAGGAAATCTGAAAAGTGTGACCATGTTGGTATTGGTTTCATGAGGTGTGCATAATGTTCCAGTTCATTTTTTGAAAGTATTTGAACCCATCTCTTTATTCCTTAACTGATTTTATAAGGCAAAGTGAATGTGACTGTCATGGCTATTCTTTCTTTTTTCTAAAGATTTATTTATTTATTTATTTATTTGAAAATCAAAGCTACACAGAGAGAGGAGAGGCAGAGAAAGAGAGAGGTCTTCCATCCACTGGTTCACTCCCCAGTTGTCCACAATGGCCGGAACTGTGCTGATCCAAAGCCAGGAGCCAGGAGCTTTTTCTGGGTCTCCCACGCGGGTGCAGGGGCCCAAGGAATTTAGCCATCTTCTACTGCTTTCCCAGGCCATAACAGAGAGCTGGATCAGAAGTGGAGCAGCCGGGATTTGAATTGGTGTCCATATGGGATGCCGGAACTGCAGGTGGCAGCTTTACCAGCTACACCACAGCGCCGGCCCCATGGCTATTCTCTTTCTCACAAAGTTAAGATAAATAATAAATGCGTCTTGAAATGATTAATACTGAGGAAACAAAGAGAGATTCTTAAACATTTTCAAATGGCCTTACTGGTTGACATGTGGTATTTCTGTTTACACTTTAATTCATTATGTCAACTATCTCTAAATTAAAACTACCAGAAGATTAACAGACATTTCTGAATTGATTTCTCCCATAACAGGTGTGAGCTCCTAGAAACCATCCACTGTTTTATGTCAGTAAGTGTGACTGTGTTTATTTTATATAAAAGTTTCAATATTAGACATTGTGGGAATAATTATTGTGAGAGAGTTCTGGCAAGAGCTACCATCAGCAATAAAATTTAAAAGTGATCCTTCAAATTTATAAGCTAAGGAGAAGTGAAGTGTCCTTGGATTGATAGAATTTTTTTAATGATGAAAAGCACCATATTTTTAGAATTACCTAGCTGGACTCAGTTTAGATCATCTTAATTTTGTTGGCAACATCCAAAGCATCATAATCAGGAACCAGCCAAACATAGGCCTTCTTCACACCATCGGTCTGATCAGGGTGTTGACGCTGGCCACATCAATGTCACAGTGTTTCTTCACAGCATGTGTGATGTGGTGCTTGCTGGCCCTGACATCCACAATGAACACCAATGTGCTGTATTCTTCTATATTCTCCATTGCCCGCTCAGTGGTCAGGGGGAACTTGACAATGGCATAGCAGTCAAGCTTGCTTCTCCTGGGGGTGCTCTTCTGAGGATAATTGGGCTGCCATCAGAGATGAAGTGTTTTGGGCCACTGGAATGTGGGTGATATGCAGATTTGTGTGTGTGTGTGTGTGTGTATGTGTGTGTGGCTGTAGATGTCTCTCAGCACTACCTTCTTGGCTGTGAAAGCCTTTGTTTTGGCTTGAGCTTTGGGAGGGGCAGGAGCTTCCTTCTTCGTCTTCAGTGCCATCTTGGTGAAAAAGTGATAGAACTTTTTATACTGGGTATTAAGGAATGAAATCACTCACATATTCTCCCTCACACAACTTTAACAAATCAACTCTCCCATAGTTATACCATCCGAAGTGCCAAGCTTCAAGATATAGCTTTCTCACTTCAGTGGATATAAGGAACAAAACATAAAAACTTCCATAATGGTTTAACCAGTACTAGGTGTTCATCTTGTGAGATCATTAATTAAAACGGTTAATTATCAATTATGATTTATCGAAGCACACAAAAAATGAGGAATTTTTAGACTGGAAGAATATAGATTACCTATTCATAGGAACCAAAGCAAACAATTTGCTTCAATGCTCTATTTTCCTTGATTGAAACAGGACAGACATACTAGTCACTCACTCTTGATTACATAGACAAATTCATGCCATGCCCTTAAACATGCTATGAATCATCTTGTGTTTATTCTCACTATACATCTTCTGAGACAAGAATTTTTATTATTCTCAGCCTTTCCTTATCTATTTATATTTTATAATATTTTTGAATCTTTGACACATAAAAATTGTACATATTAATGGACTGCCATGTGACGTTTTCACACATGTGTATATGGATAATGTCCAATGAGGGTAAACATATCTGTCTCCTCACTTACCATTTATTCATGGTGAAAACATTCAAAAATCCTTCCATTCATCATTTTGTGAATATTGAGACTGTTTCCCTTTATAAACTCTTGTGGGGACTGATTTTGTGGTGTAGCATGTTCAGCAATTGCCTACAATGCCAGCATCCCATATGGGTGCTGGTTCAAGTCCCAGCTGTTCCACATCTAATCCAGCTCCCTGCTAATGCACCTGGAGAAGCAGCAGATGATAGTTCAAGTACTTGCCCCCTTGTCATCCTTATAGGAGATCTAGATGGAGTTCCAAGCTCCTGGCTTCACCCTGACAAAACCCTGGAAGTTATGGGCATTTGGGGATTGAACCACTGGATGGAAGATCAATCTCCCTCACTCTCTGTCTCCACCTCTCCCTCGCTCTCTGTAACTCGGCCTTTCAAATAAATAAATCTAATATAAACTTTTATGAACAATGATGCAATAAATAGGAGAGTACAGATGCCACTTTGATAGACTAATTTCACTTCCCTTGGATATATTTTCCCCATTGGTGAGATTGCTGGATCCGGTAGTTCTACTTTTGGTTTTTTTTAGGAATCCCCATGCTGCCTTCCACAATGTCTGTGATTTCCATTGTCACCAACAGTGTACAGGGGTTTACTTTTCTCCATGTCCTCACCAGCAGTTGTCATATTTTGTCTTTTTGATAAAAGCCAATCTAACTGGAGTAAGGTAGTATCTCATTATGTTTTTTAATTGCTTGTTTTTTTTTTTAATTTGAGAGAGGAAGAGAGGGAAGGAGGGAAGGAGGGAGGGAGGGAAGGAGGGACAGAGGGACAGAGGGACGGAGGGAGGGAGGTAAGGAGGGAGGAAGAGAGAGAGAAAGAGAGAGAGAAAGAGAGAGAGAGAGCTCTCATCTACAATTCATTCTCCGAACACCACAATAGCCAGGATTGGGCCAAATTGAATTTGGGAGCTGGGAATTCAATCTGAATGTCCCATGTAGGTTACGGGAACCCAAGCCTTCCAAGGTGCAAATTAGAAGGAGTGGAGGCACAAGTCAATTCCAGACAGTCTGATATTGGAGTCAGGTATCTCAAACAGTATTTTAACCAATAGATCAAATGTCTGCTCATTCATTGTGGCTTTGATTTGCATTTCCATAATGATGTGAGATATTGAGAATTTACTCATTTACATGTTGACCATTAGTTTATCTTCCTTTAAGAAATGTGTATTTAGTTCTATTGACCACTTTTTGAATGTATTATATTTTGCTGTTGAATTATATATATATATATTATTTTTATTTTTTGACAGGAAGAGTTAGACAGTGAGAGAGACAGAGAGAAAGGTCTTTCTTTTCCATTGGTTCACCCCCCAAATGGCCGCTACGGCCAGTGCGTTGCTGCTGGTGCGCTGCGCCGATCCGAGGCCAGGAGCCAGGTGCTTCCTCCTGGTCTCCCATGCGGGTGCAGGGCCCAAGCATTTGGGCCATCCTCCACTGCCCTCCTGGGCCACAGCAGATAGCTGGACTGCAAGAGGAGCAGCCGGGACAGAATTCGGCTTCCCAACCTTGACTAGAACCCGGTGTGCCGGTGCCGCAGGCAGAGGATTAGCCAAGTGAGCCATGGCACCGGCTGATTTATATTTATATTTAACACAGATTCCTTTAATAAAGTCCTTGTCAGGTACATAACTTGTAAATATTTTCTCCCATTTTTCAGATTATCCATTCACTCTGTTGATCATTTCTTTTCCTGTTCAAGAGCTTTAATTTTGATAATCACATATATCTATAGTTACATTTATTTCTTGTATTTGGGGACATTATAAACAAAAAATACTAGCCCACTCTAATGTCCTGAAGAAATTCTCATATGTTTTCCTCTGGTATTTTCTAAGTTTCATCCTTACATTTAGATGTTTAATCCATTTTGAGTTCAGTTGGTTTTTGTACATGGTAAGAGATAGGTGTATAGTTTCATTCTTCTCCATGTTGATATCTAATTTTTACAGCATCATTTATTGAAAAAACTATCCTTTTTCCAGTGCATACCTTAGCAATGTTGGCAAAGATTAGCTGGCTGAAGATAGATGGATTTATGTCTGTTATTTCTATTCTGTTCCATTGGTCTATGTGTCTCTTTTCATACTGTATTCTTTTATTTGCTGTAGCTTTGTAATACATTTTAAATGCTGTTTAATTTTTGAGAGGCAGAGAGAGAGAAAAAGGGAAGGGAGAGAGAGAGAGAGAGAGAGAGCTTCTCAAAGGCCCACAATGACCAGGACTGAACATGCCAAAACCAGGAACCAGAAACTCATTCCAGATCTCCTACATGGGTGGCAGGAACTCAATCATATGAACCATCAGCATTGTCTCCCAGGCAGGGGCAGAGCTTGATATGTAACTCAGGCACTGATATGTAATGTACAATTGTTAATTGTCATCTTAACCACTAGTCTAAATGCCTCCAACTTTATTATATATTTTAAAGTAAGATAGTGTAATGATTTCTGTTTTGTTCTTTTTACCTCAAGATTATTTGACTATTTTGAGATTTCATACAAATTTTAGTTGTGTTATTTCTTGGATCTTTGAAAAATGTCACCAGCACCGTGGCTCGCTAGGCTAATCCTCCACCTGTGGCGCCAGCATACCGGGTTCTAGTTCCGGTCAGGGCGCTGGATCCTGTCCTGGTTGCCCCTCTTCCAGGCCAGCTCTCTGCTGTGACCCGGGAGTGCAGTGGAGGATGGCCCAAGTGCTTGGGCCCTGCACCCCATGGGAGACCAGGAGAAGCACCTGGCTCCTGGCTTCGGATCAGCACAGAGCGCTGGCCGTAGTGCGCTGGCCATAGAGGCCATTGTGGGGTGAACCAATGGAAGGAAGATCTTTCTGTTTGTCTCCCTGTCTCTCTCACTGTCTAACTCTGGCTCTCAAAAAAAGTCATTTTTATTTTGATAACATTTGCATTGAACCTGTAAATCACTTCCTAAACATGTACTTTCTATTTATAAAGATCCAGCTAAATGCTCACCTTCTCTTCCAACTTTTTTTTATCACTGTAAAACTTCCCTTCCTTACTTCATAATTCTCCCTATATTCTATGACCCTTTATGTCATATGGAAATTTTAATATGCAAATATTTTAACTCTCTGAAGAAATTATAAATTCCTTATTGGTAAGGATCTTTTAAATGTTTTGGTATGCTCCAATGAAATCCATAAATAGAATAGAGAGTCTATTAATAAACCTTTATATAGACAAAAGTTCTTCAAAAAAATCATGGAAAGAATTAACAGTTAAGCTTATCAGACTATATCTGCAAAATTCCTTTTGATATGCATTTTCATGGATTTTCTAGACAATTTGCATGAATTGATTTCAAATTTTTGACACTCAAATAAAATCATCTCTTACATTTTTAATGACCTTTTAAAGTCCCCTTATATTGTAAATTTATTTTCAACAAAGATGCTAAGATGATTTAATAGGAAAAGAATCTTTTCGGCAATTAAGGCTGGGAAAAATGAAGTAAGACCCTTACCTTACACCATATACATAGATTAACTCAGAATGAATCTAAGACATAAACATGAGAGCTAAAACTATAATGTTCTCAGTAGAAAGAACCAGAAAAATTCATGAGTTTTTTTTAACTTTTATTTAATAAATACAAATTTCCAAAATACAGCTTTTGGATTACAGTGGCTTTTCCCCCCATAACCTCCCTCCCACCCGCAACCATCCCATCTCTCGTTCCCTCTCCCATCCCCTTCACATAAAGATTAATTTTCAATTATCTTTATATACAGAAGATCAATTTGGTAATATACTAAGAAAAGATTTCAACAGTTTGCACCCACACAAAAACATAAAGTATAAAGTACTGTTCAAATACCAGTTATACCATTAATTCACATAGTACAACACATTAAGGACAGAGATCCTACATGGGGAGTAAGTGCACAGTGACTCCTGTTGTTGATTTAACAATTGACACTCTTATTTATGATGTCAGTAATCACCCGAGGCTCTTGTCATGAGTTGCCAAGGCTATGGAAGCCTTTTGAGTTCGCCAACTCTGATCTTATTTAGACAAGGCCATAGTCAAAGTGGAAGTTCTCTCCTCCCTTCAGAGAAAGGTACCTCCTTCCTTGATGATCCATTCTTTCTGCTGGGATCTCACGCACAGAGATCTTTCATTTAGGTCATACTTTTTTTTGCCACAGTGACTTGGCTTTCCATGCCTGGAATACTGGAATTTTTTTTTGAATATGAATCTAAAAGTATGGAAAACAAAAGAAAAATAGATATATTACACTTCATCAAAATTAAAATCTTTTGTGCATGAAAGGACACATTCAACAGTGTGGAATGGTAAACTATAGAATGAAGGAAAGGAAAACAT
This sequence comes from Sylvilagus floridanus, assembly GCA_949820135.1. Taxonomy (NCBI): domain Eukaryota; kingdom Metazoa; phylum Chordata; class Mammalia; order Lagomorpha; family Leporidae; genus Sylvilagus; species Sylvilagus floridanus. Next base: position 63,083,415 of record OX463223.1, on the reverse strand, counting down.
TTGCAACTTATTTTTCTGGTAACAAATTAATATTCAGAATATATAACAAACTCTCACAACTGTACAAGAGCAACAATAAAAGCAAAACAATGCAATTAACAAATGGGCAAAGTACTTCAATAGGTGCTTCTCCAAAAAGAACATACAAATAGCTAATAAACATATAACATGCTTAATATAATTAGTCATGAGGGAAATGTAAATCCAAATCACCATGAGGTGCCATTATGCACCACTAGGGATGAATACAAGCAATAAAAATTAAAAACAAGTATTGGTGAGGCTGTGGAGAAATGGAAAAACCAGGAGCTTGCTATTAGGAATAAAATTCCACTATTAGAAACAGAAGGGAAGATGTTATATAATTACACTTACATGTGATACATAGAATACATAAATTAATAGATGCAGAAAGCAAAAAATCATCAGTTTGGAGAAAAGGGAAATGGGGAGGGAGGCACAGATTTTGTGGAGATGATGAAAAAATTTTGAATATATATAGTGGTGACAGTTACATAATTTGTGAGTGTATCAAATGCTATTGAATTATACACTTATGGATGGTGAAAACGTAGAATACTATGCTATGCATATTTTATAACAGTAAGAAAAAAGACATAAATTATCTAGTACAATTTTATGTTAAAAGTAATTGATAAGCCAAATTTGGTGGCCTGGCATACTTTACTATCCCAAATTTGATAAGCTTCTAGTCAATCTGGGTAATGAGATGGATACCCTACAGTAGCTTTGATCCTGTTTTTTCATTTCCCCTCTTGTGTTTTTATCCTGATTACCTGGTGCTTTCACTGGAATTTATCTTCAGTCCATCAGGAAATACTTCAGTTGTAGAATTTCTGATTGAATAAATTCAAATAAATATGTAATTTAATCTCCTTATTTCAAATATTTAAAAACTTAAGAAGACAAAAGACAAAGGGCTTGTCAAGTTTTCCAAACCAACTAAAGTAAGATGGGAAACAAATCAATTGAAATGTATTAAGCATTAAGATTTTCAAGGTTATTAGAAGCACTGAGATGAAGTGGCAAGAAGGTGGTTTAAGTTATATGTTGAGATTTTTGTGTCTGCGCATTTCAGGGACAGTCTGTCCAATGCAAAATAATCATTTCCAGGATCTGAATTTATTCAGAATGGAGAAGTGCAACAAATAAGTATCTGAAAGAGGAATTGGCATGGGTGACTCAGTCTATTCTAAGTCATAACCATTATGGTCGCCCCCTCAGAGAACCCTGCCTTGGCACCCTATTGAATGGTGCTCCATGGCTCTAAATCATATTTTGTTTATTTCCTTCACAGTACATATTGTACCCAGAACATCAATTTACTTAGTTGCTTATCCCCCCTGCTTTGGAAATTATGAGTTTCTTAGTTTGTCTTTTGCATCACTATGTACCTGGTGAATAATAGAGTTTTTGGAACTGAAAACACATTTAATAAACATCTATTGAATGAGTGGGTAAAGCCAAGTGTAGATGGCAAAAATGGGAGGAAAAGATCACAAAATGGCTACAGAAATCTCTGTTGCACTTATATGGGAAAGCGATGCAGGAAAAGAATTGAGAAGACTTCCTGACAATAAATCAAGACCTAATGGGATATGAGCGGTTGAGAAGAGTTTAGGCAACAGGAGGCTCCACTAAGAGAGTTCCACACAGAGTGGAGTAGAGGGCAGTATAGAGCCCCGTGTGGGAGACCAGTGAGCCGACCTCTCCTGGAGTTCGCTAAGTCGAAGCTGCTAATGGAGGACATGGATAGATATATGGCTTGAGCTTAGTTTCTGCTGAAAATCAAAATATTTCTGAAACATCAGAAAGAAAGCCCAATGTATGTATAGGCAGAGAGCCACAATAAAATACTCACTTGGCTGTAAAGTTTAACTGACTTTAGGCCTATGGAGTCTTATAGAGTAATGGCTACCTGAAAATCATTATTTCAGTTTGTGTCACAATTCTCCTAAGGATGAAGTAACAATTTCTTCACACTGGGGGAAAAATGTAAATAGTGATCTGTAAATAAGTGATAGGTGTTAACAAAGCTGCTGTGTTCAAATATCACGTATTTAAGTGCTAGATTAATGGAATTCTGAACAATTTCAATGGAGCATTCTGTGGGCAAACTACCTAATCTGAGAAACTGTAGCGATGTGGCTCTGCTTATCCAAGCACCTCTAAAGTGAATGTGGAAAGTTTATGACATATCAAGGCCTCAAATTTTCTTTACTCATGAAAGCCTGGCATTTGGCATCTACTCTGTGTAGTAGAAAACAGATTCTGTTATTAAGACTTATACAGAATGTGATAGAAATATGTATTTCCTTTGTAGGATCATTAAAGTGTTGCTTGCATTTGCAGTCACAACTGTGTTACACTTTGTACTATGCTCATTTCTCTGGTTGGCACAATATTCTCCAAAAGCAAGATCATGGGTTTTCCTTTCCCCCTTGTTCTCTTTCTACATTTCTTCTCCTTCTCTTAATGCTGTGAAATAAATCAGCTCCATTTTTCCCTAGTCCTATATTCTCTGACACTAAAAGGCAACTGTGAATAGTGCTTTTCCTGTGCTACTTGATATGGATGTTCATGTTCAGGCCCTGAAAATTTTCTACTATTTAATCTCAGCCTCTTGTGAAATTTCTTTTCATTGCTTGCCTTTGTGTCTTTTAAAAATCACTCTTCATGCTCCCTTAAACTTCATTAAGTTATCATTGCAGTTGGTCCCTCGATTTGATATATTATAACCTGTGTATGCTCTTTCTGCATGCTTGATTACTTTCTGCACTTCTGCTTTCCTCTATACTGGCCTTTAAAACCCACCACTCCCCACCCTCTCAACTGTAATTATTTCTGGATGGCATGCATAACCCGTGGGCATATATTCATTTAACTTTGAGCACTTTCTATTTCCCCTCTGTCCTTTACTTCCATTGCACTAACCCACTCAAATTTATCATGCATTTCCTGCAGATATCTGTGACTGGCTTTGCTGAATATCACACAGCTCAGTTTTCTATTCCTTAATTAAAAGTCGGGCAAGAGGAATGAGTGTTTAACTGTTCCAAATCTCCAACATAGCTAGTCTAGTAAGTGTGATTTGATTTAAACCAAATCAAGAATTAATCTTAATTTTTTTTAGTTATCATGTGAGGAATTTCAAAGTCTAAAATAATTTTCATTTTGGAGAGTTTCTGTTATTTTTATATTCTTAATTTTTCTTTTTAAATAACACATAACAATTATACACAAATATGGAGTAGAATGTGATATTCAATACATGTATGCAATATATAAAGATCAAGTCATGGTAATTAGCATTTTCATCTATTTATAAATTTAGCATTTTTTGTTTAGAAATTTTAAACTCCTTTTCACTAGTTCTTTATATAAAATATGTAACAGATTTTTGAAAAGTACTCTCATATTGTAGAACACTAGAACTTATTCCAATTATATTTTAGCACCAGTTATTCAAACTCCCTTTGTCTTCCTCCTACCCTACTCTTCCCAACCTCAAGTAGTTCTTATTCTACTCTCTTCTTCTTTGAGATGAACTATATTAGGTTCTATGTTAGTGAGAACATATGGTTTCATATGTTGTTTTTCTGTGCCTGGCTTAGTTCATTTAACATAATGTCCTCCAGCTCTATCCATTTTGCTAAAATTACAAGATTTCATTATTATTTTTGATAAAACATTTTCCTTGTATATAATATACCGCTTTTTTAATCCATTCATCTGCAAGTGGTCACCCTGGTTGATTGCATGACTTGGATATAATGAATAGTACTGTAATATAAATGGGACTGCAGGTATCTTTTTCATATGCTGATTTAATTTCCCTTGGATATATATTCCCAGAACTTGGATTGATGAATCAAATGGAAGCTCTATTTTTAGTTTTTAAAGAACCTACTTTCTGTATAGGCAATATTTTTTTTTATAAAACCCCCAAAGTACAGGTAACACAAGCAAAATATAGACAAATGGGAAGCTTCTGCACATCAAAAGAAACTATCAATATAGTGAACACACAACCTACAGAATGGGAGAGAAAATATTTGAGAACTATTTATCTATAATAGTTGTTGGACAGAATATCTTTGTCTTCTTACTTTATAGGTTATGCTCACAGTTATTACCTAAACTCTTAGATTTTGCCCTATTTGTGGCAAATCTATGAACCCATTGTAACTATTGGCCTCCTGTGCTTATATAACTTCACAAACATCATACATATATGATGCTTCTTCAACTTCATTATGTCTGCTAATAGAAATTACAGTCTTCTGATCTTTTTACTTTTGACCTTCTTTTTTAAAAAATGACAATTTTTATTTGAAAGTCAGAGTTACAGAGAGGAAAACATACACACACAGTCACACACACACACACAGAGAAAGAGAGAGAGAGAGAGAGAGAGAGAGAGAGAGAGAGAGAGAGAATCTTCCATCTGAATGTGAATACTTCATTTCAGCCACATCAGTATTTTTTAGTTACTTAAATCAGCTCAGAAACAAAATACTTACTCTACGAGTTTGCTCATGCTACCCCTCAGATCTCATATGCTCCCTGTTCTCTTTCTATATAAATTCTATGTAGATCATGTTCCATATCCTCCAAGAAGTACATCTTCACTTATTTCATCTACCTTGCTCAATCTTTTGAATGAGTAATTATTCCTTACCAAATAATCCAAATAATTCTGTATTTGGTTGCATGTTTATTGGCATTGTGATTTAATTTGTCCACAGTGTAAAGTCTTTTCTTTTGTATAATACCCTTCCAATGAGGGGACCGTGGGGGTGTGTTTTTGGAGCAATGGTTAAGATGGCACTTGGAACATCCACATTCCATATTAGAGTATCTGCGTCCAAGTCACCGTTTTGTTCCCAATCTCAGCTTCCTGTTAATACACAACCTGGGAATCAGTAAGCGAAGGCTCAAACAGCTGGGATACTGCCACCCACATGGTGGACATGGATTGAATCCCTGATTCCAGCTTTGGACAGGCACAGCTCAAGCTGTTGCAGTCCAGTGGGAGGGAGTTTCTCTCCTTTCTCTCTCTCTCTCTCTTCCACCCTCCCCCCCTTCCTCCTGCACTGAAATTAACTAATTAATTAATTTTAATTTTTAAAAAAGAGCTACTATGTGTTCCTTTGTCGTGTTAATGTGTATAGCAGGAAGTAAATGGTTTTATGGTCAGATCAATATTCTCATTCTGGCCTCTCCACAAATTTGCTGAATGAGCTTGGATGAGTTAATTTTTTAAACCTCATTTCCTCTGAAATTAAATGAGAATAATCATAGTGCCTTGTTAAGAGTATCATTATTATGATTCAAATAAATAATGCATACAGACTAGTTTATCAAAAAATTGACCAATACAAAATTATTGATAAAGAACATGTAGTTATAAGGTTATAGTTATAGTTCCTAAAATATGCATTACCCAATTTGGTAGCTACTAACTACTTGAAACTGTTTAAATTTAAGTAAATATTAAATACAATTTAATTCTCCATGTTCTCTAGCCAGATTTAAAGTGTTTAATAGTTACATGTGACTAGTGACTACTGTGTTAGACAATATAAATAGACAAAATTTCCCATCATCACTGATAATTTTAGTAGACAATATTATTTTTAGAGTCTAGCAATCCTCGATTTTATATGTGACTTCATTTTCTAGTTTTATAATTATATGTAAATAAATATATAAATTCTATAATACATTATTTCCTCACCTGAAAAATGGGAATGATGATACTGTGAATCTGAAAATATTATTGTGAGGATATTTAATGTGATACGTGGTGTATAATGCATTATCAAGAATGTTTATCTTCCTCAACAACAACATCAATAGCATCTTTCTTCATTAATAAATACATACCACAGTGATAAACATATAATAGGAATCATACAAATATATTTTAATTGAAATATTATTAAATATGTATAGTACTTCTGATGAGAATTATGACCAAGAAAGACACAACTATTGCTCCTCTGTGACTAAGGAGATAAGTGGATTCACAGAAGCATTGATTTAGGCAGTTTTCACTAACCCCAATCTAGTGGAATAATTCAAATATGTAGAATATTTTGTATTTGACAGAAAAAACACATTACCCCTGGGTTATGTTTATGCTAAAAAGTTCAGCATAAATGGAACTTATCCGGTGATTTCAGTCCATCTATCCAACTATTCAGTCCAAGTGGATACACTCAAGCCTGTGTTTTTATGGGTGTGTGTGTGTGTTGTGAAAGTTACTAAATTAGAAAATTGACTACCTCAGCATTTCTTTAGTTTCATGGATAGGTATCAGTTTATGTGTTTAAAATGCCTTATTATGTTACATTATCAGAAACTGTATTTTTCTGTCAACTAAAGAGTTTGATGTTGGTAGAACCCAAAGGCTGAAATGGTATTTGGCTAATATGTACATATATGCATGGTATCCTGTATTGTAGAGCTGGGAGTTTATTAATCTCACCTTGGACATGATTTCCTTCCTCACTTTGGAAATTTCTAATGACTTGCCCTCCTTTATTCCTGTGGATGAGCTATGCTTACTTCATATTATAAAATTTCCATCTACTTTTTGACTTTACAGAATTCTTGTTTAATTTTCTCATCAGTGATATAGACATTCCTGACATAAGTTTTTCCTAAGAAATGCTGTAGTAAATGTAAATGAAAGACCCAAAAGGTCAATCTTTTCCAATATTTTAGCAAATTACTTGACTATATTGTCTGCTTCATTGCTTTCCATGCCATTGAATTTTGACCTGTTCTGTTTGTTTTAAATAATACTGATGGTTTTGAATGAAATTTCAATTGTAAATGGTACAGCACAATAGATTCAAAACTCTATGGTCTTGATTTGTTGTATGTGAGTCTAATTTTTGCAATTTACTTTCTTTTTAGTAATATAAAAAATCCAATAACTTGTACCAAAGCCTGCCATTTATAATCTTACATTCTGAAAGTTGATCTAGTTTGATTATAATTCATTAGACACTATCTATAGCATTTTGTGTTGTTTTAATTTAGTATTAATCAGGAGACACTTCCATTAGTCATTATTAATTAGAGTTTAAAAATGCAAAGCATGGTGAAGAGAAATATGAGGGGAAAATCAATGCAGTCACAAACGTAATTAAGACAATGTGAACTGACAGATATCACACTCCTAATCTGAGAAATCCTTTGTACATTTAAAAGTTTTTGAGCTTCAAAGATGGTTAGATTATGTACTGATGATTACTATGTAGAAATTAGATATAAACATTTTAAAACACATTATTTACTAATTCATTTTAAAATCATAACAACATTAAACTCAGTATTTGTTAATGTACTTAGTATATTTTATTAAAATAATTATTTTTTAAAAGTAGTATGCTACTTTCATAGAAAACACCTGAATTTTATTTTTACATTTAATATTTTGGAATATTTGCATTCACTGAAATATATAAAGACAATCTAGCCTTATGTAGTTTGGTAGTTGGAAAATTGAGGGATATTTTAAAATGTTTTTTTTAGATAATTTCATATACTCTTCTTTGATACTAAATGGAAACTGGACATGTTCTATTTTCTTTGAATATTGGCTTTAAGAGTTTGTTTAGACTATCAGATAACATGCCCACATTCCATGTTGTGCCTGGGTTTCATTCCTGCCTCCAGCTCCTGTCTCCAGCTTCCTGCCAATGCAGACCTTGGGAGGCAGTGGTGATGGCTCATGTAATTTGTTTTCTTCTCTCTCTCTCACTCTCTCTCACTCTCTCTGTCAATCTGCTTCTCAAATAAATAAAATGTCAAAAATGTTAGTTGCAAGCTGGAATTTGAAATGTTCAATGTACTTTTTGTAATATATTAATATCAATTAGTCCATCTTGCACTTAGAATTGATTTTTTGTACATGTATGATTTTGTAAATCATGCACTGTCATTTGAAAAATACTTGTTCACAGAATTTGAAGACCACCAAATGTTGATACACTTCACTTTGTAATATCAAGCAGTGCCTTTTTAAATATTACATAAGAGTTCATCAAGTAAAATCCTTATGAATGGGAAATATATTAGTCAGTTTTGCTTTGCTAAAATTAAATACCTAAGAACAGTTACTTATAAAGTAATGTTTATTTAGCTCAACATTTTGGAGACTGAAAGCATTATATTTCCTTGGGCTCAGTTCTGATGATGGCCACATGACAACTGATAGATAGCAATGTGGCTGGAATCACTTGTCAGAAGCAGGGATCATATCTAAATCAAGGGGGAGTGAGAGAATCGGAGTTTCACAATACCCTTCAAGAACATAACCTCAATAATTTAAGGACCTCAAACCAGGCCTCACACTTTAAAGTCCAACAAATTCACACAGCATAATTGGAAGACTACAGTTCACAAAGCCTAGTATATAGTGTATATAGTGTATGAACAACTAGAAGAAAGAAGTTTGAAGTCTCTAATAGAAGAGTAATATTGATAAGCCTGTTTAGATAAGTAAACATTTTATATATGTGTGGAAATATTACACTGCAATCTATAAATGTATACAATTATTGCTAACAGAATTTCTTAAAAATAAATAAAAATAAAATACGTAAGCCAAGCTCATGATTCTATACAGTTAATAATTATGCTGTTTCATCAACTGTAATATTAAGGGATGATTTTTTTTTACTTTTACAAAGTTAATAACCATGAAGATTGTAATAAGTGTGAACACAGAATATTTTATTGATATGAATTTTTTTTGACAGGCAGAGTAGTCAGTGAGAGAGAGACAGAGAGAAAGGTCTTTGTTTTTTCCGTTGGTTCACCCTCCAATGGCCGCTGCGGCTGGCATACCACGCTGATCCAAAGCCAGGAGCCAGGTGCTTCTCCTGGTCTCCCATGCGGGTGCAGGGCCCAAGCACTTGGGCCATCCTCCACTGCCCTCCTGGGCCACAGCAGAGAGCTAGAATGGAAGAGGAGCAAACGGGACAGAATCCGGTGCCCCGACCAGGACTAGAACCCGGTGTGCTGGCGCCACAGGTGGAGGATTAGCCTATTGAGCCGTAGTGCCGGCGACATGAAATTTTAATAAAATGGAACATATCCCAGAAAAATACATTTATTTTCTTTAGAAATCTTTTATTTAATAAATATAAATTTCATAGGTACAGCTTTAGGAATATAGTGGTTCTCCCCCCTATACAAAACCTCCCACCCCACCCCTGTCCCACTTCCTACTCCCTCTCCCATCCCATCCTTCATTAAGATTCATTTTTAATTATCTTTTTATACAGAAGACCAACTCTATACTAAGTAAAGATTTCAAGAGTTTGCACCCACACAGACCCACAAAGTATAAAGTACTGTTTGAAGACTAGTTTTTACCATTAATTCTCATAGTCGAACTCATTAAGGGCAGAGATCTTACATAGGGAGCAAGTGTACAGTGACTCCTGTTGCTAATTTAACAATTAGCACTCTTATTTATGATGTCAGTGATCACCTGTGACAAGAGCCTGATGAACTGCCAAGGCTATGGAAGCCTTTTGAGTCCATAAACTCTGTCAGTATTTAGACAGGGCCATTATCAAAGTGAAAGTTCTCTACTGCCTCCAGAGGTGGCCCCTTCTTTCCACTGGGATCTCACTCACAGAGATCTTTCATTTAGGTCATTTTTTTGCCAGAGTGTCTTGGTTTTCCATGCCTGAAATACTCTCATGGGTATTTTAGCCAGATATGAATGCCTTAAGGACTGATTCTGGGCCAGAGTCTTGTTTAGGGCATTTGTCATTCTGTGAGTCTGCTGTGTGGCCTGCTTCCCATGTTGGATCATTCTCTTCTTTTTAATTCTAGCTATTGTTATTAAAAGACAGTTGGTCTTATTTATATGATCCCTTTGACACTTATTCCTATCTTTATCACAGTTACACACTTTAAATGATCAGTTTGACTAGTAAGATGGCATCCGTACCATCCAGCTTGATGGGATTTGGAGTCCTATGGCAAGTTTTTAGCTTTACCCTTAGGGGTAAGTCTGGAGAACGTGTGCCAAACTGTACATCTCCTCCCTCTCTTATTCCCTCTCTTATTTTTTACTGAGATCAATTTTCTATTGGATTTAAGCATCTATGAATATTCTGCGTTAAGAGTTCAGCCAATGCTATTAAGTAGAAAGAGAAAATAGTGAAAAAACAAACATCATATGTTCTACCTGATATGTGAGAACTGAGCACCTAAAAAGAAACCTGTAGCAATGAAATTGACACTATGAGAAGCAATGACTTGATCAGAAAATCATTTTTCTACAACACTTTGTTTTTCAGTTGCAAGTTTCATAACACCAAAAATAAATATGCTCAAGACTCTGGAAAAAATGTTTTTTTTCTGTATCTCTCCTTTTGCATTATAGAAACATACACATAAAATTTACCATTTCAACCATTTTGAAGCGCACAATTCTGTGTCACTAAGAATATTAACCTTGGGGCCAGCACTGTGGCATAGTAGGCTAAGCCTCCTCCTGTGGCACAGGCATCCCACATGGATGCTGGTTCAAGCCCTTACTGCTCCACTTCCAATCAAGCTGTCTTCTATGGTCTGAGAAAGCCAAGTGCTTAGGGCCCTGCACCCACATGGGAGACCCAGAAGAAGCTCCTGGCTCCTGGCTTCAGATTTGCCCAATTCAGACTGTTCTGGCCCTTTGGAGAGTGATCCAGCCAGCTGATGGAAGTCTTCTCTTTCTCTCTCTCTCTCTCTCTCTCTCTCTCTCTCTCTCTCTCTGTCTCTGCCTCTCTGTAACTCTGCCTTTCAAATAAGTAAGTAAATTAATTAATAAATAAATCTTTAAAAAGAGTATTAATCTTTTTAAAAATATTTATTTATTTGAAAGTCAGATTTACACAGAGAGAGAAGGAGGGAAAGAGAGAGAGAGAGGTCTTCCATCTGCTGGATCACTCCCCAGATGGCTGCAATGGCTGGAGATGAGCCAATCTGGAGCCAGGAGCCAGGAGCTTCTTACGGGTCTCCCACACAGGTGTAGGAGCCCAAGGACTTGGGCCATCTTCCACTGCTTTCTCAAGCCATAGCAGAGAGCTGGATCTGAAGTGGAGCAGCTGATTGGAAATGAAGCAGCCAGGACTCAACCCAGGGCTCGTATGGGATGCTAGTGCCACATGGGGGTGGTTTTACCCACTATGCAACCACACTTGCCCAAGAATATTAACCTTGATGTGCAATTGTTGCCATTATACATCTCCAGAGACCTTAAACTCTCCAGATAAAAATGCTGTACTTATTAAATAATTACTCCCTAGCCCCTCTCCCCTTAGCCCCTGAAGCCCAATAGTCTACTTTTTTGACTCTAAATCTACCTATTTTTGGTACATCTTACAAGTAGAATCATACAATACTTGTCACTTTTTGTGTATTCTCTTTCACTAAACACAATTTCAGTGCTCATCCATGATGTAATGTGTATCAGAATTTCACCTCTTTTAAAGATTAAATAACATCCATTTTATGTATGTAACACATTGTGTTTACCCATTTGTCCATTGAAAGAAAATTAAATTTTTTTATCTTTTGTCTATTATGAATAATACTGTTGTGAATATTGATGTATAATTATGCTTTGGTGTCGCCACAATTATTTTTATACATATACCTGGAAGTCAAATTTCTGAATCACATGGTAATTTAATATTTATTTTTTGAGAAATCATCATATTTTCTGTCTAATTAATTTGGATAAACTTTTCAATATTATGTGGAACAAATATGGTGAAAATGGACATCTTCTCTTGTCTCTGATAGGCAAAGTCAACACATTTTCATCACTGAGGGTAATAATGATGATTATGAATTTTTATATGTAGGTTTTAACATACTGAGGAACTTTACTTCCATTCTCAGTTCATTTGGGTGGGTTTTTATTTTTCATGAAAAATATAGTTTTTTCAAGTGCTCTTTCTTGAAAGGTACTTGAAAATTTTACCTAATTCACATAATAAAAATTCCCTTTCGTTTTGTTTATATGGTGTCTTACCTTGATTTAATTTTTGTATGTTAAATCAATCTTGTATGTTAAGAATGGTTATTACTGGGATATGATGCATAATCTTTTTAATATTCTGCTGAATTCAGGTTACTAATGTTTATTTGGGATGTTTACACAAATATTTGTTAGTTTTTCTTTTTGTATCGTGTCTTTGCCTTGCCTGGGAACCAGGATACTCCTGGCTTATGTGATGGATCCACAAGTCTTCTTTTCCCATAAATTTGTTGTGATAATCTAAACAGAATTGATGTTTAATCCTCCAGATATTGGAGAGAACATTGCAGTGAACACATCTTGTCCAAGAATTTTCTTTGTGGAGAGGTATTTTCTGCACTGATTCAATCCCCTTACTAGTTATAGATCTACCCAGATTTTCTGTGTTCATGATTCAGGCTGCATGGGTTGTTTCTAAAAATTTTCCCATTTTACATATTTTATCAAATTTGATATAAAATTTTTATTATTCTTAAAATATTTCTATTTCTGTAGGTTTGTAATTATGTCAACTTATTTTTCTGATTTTAGTCTTGTTTTTCTCTTAGTCAATCTAGAGAAATTTGATAATTTTATGTATCTTTATAAAAACTAGCATTTTTTCTATTATTTTTCTGTATTCAGTTTTGTCTTTACTTGAATATTCATTGTTTCCTTTTCCAGCTTTAGATTTAATTAGGTTTTCATCTTATTTTTTGAAAATATTTAATCTATTTTGTTTATTTGAAAGGTAGAGTGACAGAGAGAAAGAGGGAGAAATAGAAAGAGATCGTCCATCCACTGAAACCATGCAGATGGCCACAATAGCCCACACTGGGCCAGGCTGAAGGGAGGATTGAGGAGCTTCATCTGCATCTCCCGCATGGGTGCAGGGGTCCAAATACATGGGCTGTCCTCCACTGCTACTCCTGACCATTAGCAGTGACCTCAACCTGAAGTGGAGCAGCTGGGACACAAATAGGCACTCATGAAATGATGGCATTGCAGGCTGCAGCTTTACCCACCACACTTCAGTACAGACCCCATTACACATGGTTTTGATATTTTAAACTTTTTTATAATTGTAGCCTAATGTGATCCATATTCCATGTGTATTTGAGAAAAATATTCATTCAGCTGTGAGAGGGTAGAGTGTTCCACAAATGTCAGTGTAGTCCAGTTGGAGTATAGAATTCTTCAAGTCCTTTATTTATTTATTGACACGCTATCTACATACTACCTTAATTTGTGAAAAGTACTAAAATTTCTATGTTGATTTTGAAGCTGTCTGTTCCAATATGTAGATATATCACATGTCCTTTATACATTCATCACCGATGGACACTTTGTTTCTTTTTCTTTGTTACTTTATATATTTTTAAAGATTTATTTATTTATTTGAAAGAGTTACACAGAGAGAAGGAGAGGCAGAGAGAGAGAGAGGAGAGAGAGAGAAAGAGAGAGGTCTTCCATCCACTGGTTCACTCCCCAATTGGCCATGATAACTGGAGCTGTGCTGATCTGAAGCCAGAAGCCAGGAGCTTCTTCCGGGTCTCCAATGCAGGTGCAGCGGCCCAAGGACTTAGGCCATCTTCTACTGCTTTCCCAGGCCATAGCAGAGAACTGGATCCGAAGTGGAGCAGCCACTTGATGGGATTACATCAAGCTGAGAACTTTCTGCACTGCAAAAAAAAAAAAAAAAAAAAAAACACTAAGCAACGTGAGGAGGCAACTGATAGGTTAGGAAAAAATATTTCAAATTACACAGCTGGTAAAGGCTTAACATCAAGGAACTACAAAGAACTCAAGTAATTAAAAAACAAAAAAATATTACACAACCCAGTGAAGAATTGGGCAGGGGCCAGCGCTGTGGAGCAGCATGTTAAAGCCCCAGCCTGCAGTGCCGGCATCCCCTATGGGCGCCAGTTCAAGTTCCAGCTGTTCCACTTCCAGTCAGCCTCCTGCTAATGTGCCTGGGAAAGTGGCAGAGATGGCCCAAGTCCTTGGGCCCCTGCACCTGCGTGGGAGACCTGAAATTAGCCCCTGATTCCTGGCTTTGGACTGGCACAGCTCCGGCCATTGTGTTCAACTGGGGAGTGAACCAGCGGATGGAAGACCTCTCTCTCTCTCTCTCTCAGCTCCCACATATGAGAAAGAACATGTGGTCTTTGTCTTTCTGTCTCACTTATTTCACTTAAAATGGTGTCCTCCAGTTCCATCCATTTTGGTTAAACCGACAGGATTTTATTCTTTTTAAACATGTTATGTATATTCTGAATTCTAATTTATTATTACATATTTGACTTGAACATACTCTTCCACAGGGCCAGTGTTGTGGTTAAGCCCCTCTCTGTGAAGTTGACATTGGTTCATCTTCTGGCTACTCCACTTCCAATACCTCTCCTTGCTAATGCACCTGGGAAAGCAGCAGAAGATGGTACAAGTGTTTGGGCCCCTGCCACACATATAGGAGAATGGATGAAGCTTGTCGATACTGGGTTGGCCTAAGCTAGCCCTGGATGTTGTGGCCATTTGGTGAATAAACCAGGGGATATTTCTCTCTCTCTCTCTCTCTCTCTCCTCCTCCTCCTCCTCCTCCTCTCTCTCTCTCTCTTCCCCTTTCTCTGGAACTCTGCTTTTCAAATAAATAAATATTTAAACAAAAAAGAAAAAATACTCTTCCACATTACAGATTTTTTTCATTCTTTTCACGGGGTCTTTCATGAATCAGGTTTATAATTTTAATGAAATTAAAGTTATACATGTTTTCCTTTTGTCAACTGCCTTTTTGATGTAAACATTAATAATTCCATGCATATTCCTAAATTCACAAGTTTCCTCTTGCTTTTTTCTAATAGTTTAATTTTTATATTGAGTCTATGACACATTTTGAATTAATTTCCACATAAGACTTTAGATTCACTTTGTATTTAAATTTCTTTTTGGTTTATGTAAAGTTGCTATAGCACCATTTGTTGAAAAAGTTGTATTTTTTCAGTTGAATTGGTTTAAAGTCTTAGTCAAAAATTTAGCTTCCATATTTTTATTTTACTATTTTTGTAATTTACTGTGTTCCATTGGACTGGGCCCATCACTCCATTAATATTACATTATCTTCATTGTTGCTGTTGTTTTTCTATAATTAATCTAGGTATTATATGGTCTGTGCCTCTTAATATAAATTTTATAAGAAGTTTGCCTGTGTCTATGGAAATGTTTGCTGGTATTATGCTAAGAAATTCATTAAAACTCTAGATTGATTTGGGGAGAGTTGACAATTATATTTTGTGAGTTTTCCAATTCATGAACAAAATATATCTTGCCATTTACTTGGATCTGTTATTTCTTTCTACAATGTGTATAATTTTCAATATACAAATTTTGCAAAAGATTTATAAAATTTTTATTGAAGTTATTTTGTAGGGATTATAAATGATACTCTTGTTAATTTCAGGATTCACTTGCTTATAATTAGTATACAAAAATACAGCTGATCTAGTTGTTGTTGTTTTATTTTAAATAAATGATAGATGTGTCATGCTCATGAGGATAACTTTTGCTTAGTAATGTTAGTTAAGAGGATTTTTTTTAAATTTCATTAATAGTTTATTGAAACACACATGCACACACACACAATATTGTAAACACTCACACACACACACCAAAATGACCAGGGATCAGATACCAAGAGGACACTCATCTCATGGAATATGTGGTGTTACAATTGAGAAGTAACCAGAATGTATACAATAGTTAGTATCAACGGGTGGTAGGATATAATTTTTTTAATGTCGAATTTGCCAAAGGCTCTTTCAACCTATCAATGACATCATGCTCTGTGAAAATGACTTAAGGCATATGAATACATTTTGTAATTATAAAATGCATGCTTATTTAAAGCATTAGTATTATCCCTAAGTGTAAAAAAAATTGCAATTTATGTGTATCTACATAGTGATAGATACTATGCTAACTGTTCTAAATAGGTACTAAATTATAACTATACATAATGTAGAGGACCCATTTGAATTGTTCATTATTATAGACACAGAAGTTTGCACATATGTCTGTTACAAAGTGAATGTGAACAAGTATTTGTGGGGCTCACACTATGGCATAGCAAGTTAAGCCACATGGGTGCTGGTTTGAGTCCTACCTGCTCTACTTTCAATCTAGCTCCCTGCTAATGTGCCTGAGAAAACAGGTGAAGATGGCCCAAGTTCTTGGGCCCCTGCACCAATGTGGGAGACCCAGAAGAAGCTCCTGCCTCCTGGCTTTGATTTAGCCCAACCTTGGCTGTTGCATCCATTTGGGAAATGAACCAGCAGATGGAAAGCTTCTCTCTCTGACTCTGCTTCTCTCTCTCTGTAAATCCACCTTCCAAATAAATTAATATTTTTAAAACAGTGTTTGTATTATGAAAAGAATTAATAAAATCTCAACATTCAAAAGTTGAATATACAATCAAGAGACTAACTACAAGTTGCCAAAATACTTGATTTGTTATACAAAGTGTTCAAATAGCTTAATTAGCATTATCTTCTAAGGAGTAAGGAGAAATACACACAGCTGGAACCAGAAAATCCCAACAGAGACATGGGTGATACAAAAATAACTAAACGGAAAATTTGGAGCCAAAAATATAAAAACCAAAACAAAAACTGTTTAGTGTTCTAAATTGAGCAAAAATGAAAATAATACATTAACATTTGTGGAATCCACCTAAAAAGTGGCTCTAAGGAAATATCCACTAATAAAAGCATATATTA
The DNA here is from genome assembly GCA_949820135.1 of Sylvilagus floridanus. Classification (NCBI taxonomy): domain Eukaryota; kingdom Metazoa; phylum Chordata; class Mammalia; order Lagomorpha; family Leporidae; genus Sylvilagus; species Sylvilagus floridanus. The sequence continues at coordinate 63,066,585 of OX463223.1, read as the reverse complement.
GAAAAAAGGACAGTCTCAAATCAATTTATGTTTCCTCCATATAAACTTGAAAAATAAGAACAAATAAACCCAAATCAAGCAATGATATAAAATATAGTGACATAAGAAGAGAAATCAATTAGAATAAAACAGAAAAAAATCAGGAAATCAATGAAATCAGATTACTGGTTTTATAGAAAAGATTAATAAAATGGATAGGCCTTTAAAACTACGGAGTAAGGAAAAAGCCAATGATACAGTCTCAATATTAGAAATGCAAGAATAACTGTCACACAACATTACATAGACATTATGAAAATAATAGTAGTAAAATATAGTGACTAACAACGGCTATTTAAACTCTACAGCTTAGGTGGAATAGACCAATTCCTTGAAATCTATAACTTATCAAAATGATAGATAATAGTTTTCTATCAAAGAAGCTGCATCAATAGTTAAAAACTTCAGAGAAATGAAATCTACAGGCCTGTATACTTTCACTGACACTTTCTAATATTCGCTGAATAAAGAAGTAACACTAGTTCAAGGAAGAAGAGAAACCTTACACATCTTATGTATGTTGTAAATATTACCTTGAAAAAACTTATCAACAGGTTAAAAATAGGAGGAAGCCCCAGTCCAATAGTTCCCATGAATATAAGTTCAAAAATTCTCAATGAAAATATGATAAAACTAAATTAAACAATCATATTGGTTTTATTCCAGAAATATAAATCTGTTTCAATATTTGCAAAAGTAATCACTGGACTTTTGTTTTCTGGTCCTAGAGGCAAACAGCTTAAAAATCATCACTTCCCCCCATATTAGCCATTGTAATCCATAAGTCATACCTTGGAAATTTATATTTTAAATAAAAGTTAAAAAAAAAAAGGGGGGGGGCAATAAAAGCTAACTTACTTTCAGAAAAAAAAAATCGTCACTTCATCTTAACAGCAAGGTAAAAGGCAAGCAAAATTAGACATCATCAACTCTTCTTTGATTTGTCAGAAAGAAAAGTCACAGTGCAAATTACCACATCCAAAATTAGAGACACAGGCAGATAGATCTAGAGAATCACACCTTACAAAGTGAGACCCATGTGAAGAAACTTCTGTGAGAACTAGTACAGAGATAAAAAAAACCTGAAGTGTAATTTACTAACTGTTGGAAGTTCACTGTGGACAGGACAGAAGTTTAAAGCTCCAAGTGGACCAAATCATGGAAGGGTCCTTACACTTCTATGAGCGTTACCTACAGGTATTTTACCTGGCACTCACTGTGGAAATTGGAGAAACATCTCCTTATGCTTCTGGCAGGGAGAAGAGAAAGGTAATCATTTTGGAATATGCTAGAACATTTTTCCTTCTGAATAAGGCTTGCACTCAATAGAACCTACTTTACCTGAACTGAAATAGCTAAGCAATAGTGAAGACTCAAGTACTTGGGTCCCTGACACTCATGTGTGAGACCTGGATGGAGTTCAAGACTCTTGGTTTCACCATGTCCCAGCCTAGGCTATTGTGGCCATTTGGGGAGTGAACAAGCAAATGTAAGATATTTCTCTGTCTCTCACACTCTCTGTTTTTCTCACAGCCTCTGTGTCTTTCAAGTATAATGAAAATAAATAAATAAAGTTTTTAAAAATCTCTGAACTTAAGGCTATGGGCAAAGAAAATCTTCCAAAAGCAAAGAGAAAATACTAAAGAAATGGAATATACATAAAATGTGGGATTACCACAAAAGGCACAAGATAGGATTAATAGTAATGTCAGAGGGGGAAGGTAGATAAAGGAATGGAAGGTATATTTTAAACAAAAATGATTGAGAATTTCCCCAAATTAATGTCAGAATTCAGATCACAGATTCAGAAAGCTAAGTGAACATCAAACAGGATAAATTAGAGACAGCAATCAAATAATCCACTACACCATATTAAAACTTCAGGAAACTAAAGATAGAGAGAAGTTTTGAATTAAGTTGGGAATAAAAAGGAAAATATTACCAATAAAACAACAATGACAAGTATTATAGCTTAACTTCTCAGAAGCGCACAAGCAAGAAGAAAGCAAAGTGTAATATGTAAAGTTTGGAAAGAATAAAATACTATACCTAGAATCTCCTATCCTATGATAACCATCAAAAGTAAAGAAGAAAACAAGATTTTCAAGATGGCTGAATACATGAGCCCAATTTTCACTTCATTTCCTACAGAGAAGAACCAAAACAACAAATAAACAGATGCAATTTGAGGTAAATGTCTTCATGGAGAACAATGGACTTCATCCAGGGTGTCACAGGAACCCAGCAGGATACAGAGGTCTGGAATAGCAACATAGATAAGAGCAAAGCCAATCGGCAACTGTGAGCCAGGAACCACAGCTGGAGGCAATCATCATTGCAGGGGAAATGATATACAGGAGAGCCTCAGTACAGCCCATCTCTATGTACAGCTTACATTAGCAATACTAGTTACAAGAGGAACCTGCAGTTGTCACAGACTTGGATGCTAATAAAGGACGCTACCTGGAGTATGAAAGGCAGCTTTCCTTTGGAAAAGGAACTTACATTGTCTGGATTATAGGCTATAGCAGTGTTCCACCACATTGAGAAAGGAGGTCTATGGCCATACGCCCCTGAACATGCCTGATCTCTTCTGATTTCAAAAGCTAAGCAGGGCCAAGCCTGGTTAGTTCTTGGATGGGAGAAAGGAGTTACTATTGTACTCTATACTGCCCTAGAGAACATCCTCCCATCCCAAGGAAGCAGCAGAAATTCCATCACTAGCAATAAAGACTAAAGCCTTTAGAATCTAACTAGACCCAACAGAGCAACTGTGAATCTATAACACTCACCCATGCAGTTTTGTGTACTACAAAGGACAGGAGATTCAGCAGTGGATGAATATCCTTCCCCCAGAACTCTAGAAGGACGAGCACTTGCCCTTTCAGACTTAAGGTGTGTTCTCCTCACTCCATCCCCTCTTCCTGCCACCCAGAATAGCACTCACTAATACTGAGTCACATGCACAGTGTCCATGACCCCATACCTGATGGCTATCACTAGAATTATACACCTTGCCCTGACTTCATGCCAGCAGAGGACCACAGTCATGGCCCCACCACATAAAGCCACTTCTGGGACCTAGTGCCCCACCAACATTGTGAGCAAGTGTTCCTGTGACTCTGCCCACAACACCATGGACAACTACCATGACTGTGTGCTCCACCAGGACTTCGGGCTATTGGTCCCATGACCCTGAGATTGGGCCACCACGGGCCTGTGTTTGGGCTGACACAAAACCATTAGGACTGTGGTCTGGTTCTCCCACAACTGTAGCTTTGTGATCTGCCACTGTATCTTTATGTCTCACTTCAATGGATTCACATCCATGGACCATCACAGGGACAATGAACCCATTACTGCTGCCTCAAGCTTTGTTTAGGTATGAAATGTACCAAAACTGTTCATGGGTGTGCAAATGACCATCCCCTCCCACCACCATCACCGTTCAGGTTGCTGCCAAGACTCTAGACTCCGTAGTTCTTGGCTCATCTCCAACTACTGCAGTCCATTTCAGAATTCACATGACTCCACCAGGATTTTGAGCCTCTGCTTATGCATTGTTGCCCCTGCCACCTTAACTGTGTCCTGTGTCAAGACCCATGCAGCCCTGCCGCGACTGAGGAGTACTCACCCCCATTGCTCTCACTTACTGTTGTAAAAGGTACAGGGAAAGTACATTCAAACTTCAAACCTGAACTACAGCAAGAGTAGTCTATCAAAACCAATACCCAAAGACACATATAAAAGGAAAAAAGCCTTTTTATTATGAAAGCCACTTAGTAGAAATGCTAGAGACAAATGACACAGAAAATGTGCAAGTATCAATATGGGAATAAAAGATATATAAAAAATGAAGCAATAAAGAGCTTCTAAAGGAAAACAATAATACTTTAGTATCAGACTTCAAAGAAAAGTAGATTCATGGAATGCTTACCATATAAAGAAATCAAAAGAAATGAAAAGATGCTCATAGAGATATAACAGAATACAGATATATAGTTTAATAAAATTAGAAAATTATTAATAAGAAATTAATGAAATTGGAAAAATGAAATATTTTAATGAAGAACTCAGTAAGTCAAATAGAAAATACAGGTGAAAATTTTGACAACAAGGAAGAATAAGCAGAGCAAAAATATATAAACTTGAAGATAGATCATATGAAATATCTCAGTCACACAAAAAGTAAATAAGAATGAAGACAACCTCTGAGACATTTGAAACATCATTAAATAAACAAATGTTTTAACTCCCTCTGAAAAAGAAGGAAGAAAAGACATAAAAAAGCTATTCCATGGAACAATAGCTGAGGAGATCCTCAATCTGGATGAAAATATGGATATTTAAGTACAAGAGGCCCATGGGATCCCAAATAGAGCTGACCAGAAAATATACTCACTGTGTCACATTATAATTAAAGTCTCAAAGTACAATAAAAACTATTTAAATTCACAGGAGAAAAGCACCAAGTCACATTTAAGGAAACTTTCATTAAACTAATAGCAGATTTTTCAGCAGAAACCTTAAAGACCAGGAGAAAACAGAATTATAGATTCCAAGTTATGAAAAGAAACCTGCTTTAAACAATAATAGCATACCCAGGAAAGCTATTGTTTTTAAATGAAGGTGACATGAAAATCTTCCTAGACAAGCAAAATCCACTTATGATTCTGCTAGTGCATCTGTGAAGCAGAAAAAGATGGCTCCAGTGCTTAGGCCCCTGCCACCACTGTGGCAGACCTGGACACAGTTATGGGTTCTTGGCTTCAGCCTAGCCCAGCCTTAACTGTTGCAGACATATTTGGAGCTGACCCAGAAGATGGAATATTCTCTCTCTCTCTCTCTCTCTCTCTCTCTCTCTCTGTCTCTCTCTCTCTCTCTCTCTGCCTTTAAAGTAGATCATTTAAACAAAAAAAGGAATTCACCATAAACAGACAAACATTGTGGAAGATGCTTAAGGGTGCCTACATACATACAGAAGCAAAAGAAAGATAACTACTGTTATGAGAACATGTGAAAGTATAAAACCCACTACAAGAACATCAATGACCTTTGACAGCTACCAAAAGCTAGCATAATGTGAAGAAATGAATTCTTCACTATAGTCTTAGGATAAGTGTTATAGAATCACATAATAGAGATTCACCATTCATTAAAGATGTGGAAAACATTTTAAAATATTACCTAGATTTCCATATGCGTAGAAACAGCAAATGCACTTATTAGATTACATGGGAAATCTAGAGGCAGAATAGCTCCAAGGTTGGTTAATTTGATACTCAGTAAGGTCATCAAGGACTCAGCATCATTTTAGTTTTACACGCAGTCATGGATACTGTTAGATTACCTCACTTCCTAACCACAAGATGGTAGTCACAATTCCTGTCTTCAAATGCAAATTGGAAAATATCCAGTAACAGGCTATTCACTCTGTCTTCTGTATTTTTAAAGAGAAGTGAAACCCTTTTCAGAATTCCTACAACTTATTTCCCTCGGATTCTATTTTTTTTTTAAGATTCATTAATCTATTTGAAAGGCAGAGAAGGAGAGAGAGGAGAGAGAGAGAGATCTTTTCCATTTTGCTGGCTCTTTCCCCAAATAGTCACAATGGCCACAGCTGGGGCAGACAGGAAGCCCAGCGCCACGAGCCTCCTCTAGGTCTCCCACATGGGGGCCCAAGGACATGGAACATCTTCCGCTGCTTTCCCAGGTGCATCAGCAGGGAGCTGGATCAGAAGTGGAGCAGCTAGGACTTGACTGGTACCCATATGTGATGCTGGCACTGTAGGCAGCAGCTTATCCCGCTACACCACAGCACGGGCCCCTTAAATTTTGTTTTTTGTTAGTCACCAACTAATTTGTGGCAAGGGATATAATATGATTCACAGTAAATTTTTTTAAAGATTCTATTTATTTATTTGAGAGAGAGTTACAGACAGAGAGAGGGAGGGAGGGAGGGAGGGAGGGAGGGAGAGAGAGGTGTCTTCCATCTGCTGGTTCACTCCCCAAATATCTGCAACAGCCAGAGCTGGGCCAATCTGAAGCCAGGAGCAAGGAGCTTCTTCTGGGTCTCCCACACAGGTGCAGGGGCAGGAGCTGAAGCACTTGGGCCATCTTCTACTGATTTCCCATGCCATAGCAGAGAGACGGATCACCAGAGGAGCAGCTAAGACATGAACCGGCGCCCATACGGGATGCCAGTGCTGCAGACAGAGGCTTAGCCTACTATGCCACAATGCTGGACCCAATTCATGATCATTTTCAAGGATTGATTTATTTATTTAGAAAGACTGACAGAGAGAGAGAGAGAGACAAAGACCTTCATCTGCTGGTTTACTCCCCAGATAGCCATAAAAGCCAGTCTCCAGAAGTGGTCCAAGGTATCTGCATTTTTCCATCTGGAAAGTTTAGGAATACTGGCATATTATATTCTTTTTCTCTTTTCCTGGAGAAAATGACTAAGAGGGTTAGTGGGCTTTGTTTCCTTGGCAAAGTGAAACAAATTGTTTAAGGGAATATTAATATGAGGAAATATTTTATGATGTAATTCTTGTTTTAGAATTTAAAAGTAAGTATTTGCATGGACTTGCTTTTTATGTGGATTTTTAGCCTTTATTACTTTAATGTCTTAGTTCTAGGAAGTAGGTTATTTTATTATTCAGGTAAAGTACCTAACATGTGAGATTTATCAATTGGTATGCATTCTTGCTATGTTTCGATGCTACACCTGGACACAAGAAAAGGTTAATTTGCCACAAAAGGTCAAGCTGCTCCATCATCAGGTACAACAATCTGAAGCTGACATAACCCCAAATGCCTAAGCTTAATGACAAAATCAATATACAATGCTTGAATTTGTAACTGTGGAATTCCTGCAAAGGTTTTTATGATTTAAGCCTTAAAAGAAGGTGCATCCTATTTGTTTCCCAAGTGAAGCTCATAAGGTCATGGACATCATTATTAATACCACTGTTTTCAAGCTTCATAGATTGAAAAGGACCTGATTATTCCTATTGATTGCATTTTTACGAACTTCTAAACTCTCTTGAAAGTATTATGCTCTAGAAAATGGACAGTTTCAGTTGAGGCAGGATAGAAGTGAAGCCTTCTTACAGTTTGCTAATCTTCCTGCAGTTTATTAATTTACATTTTATCAGACTATATTTCACGATGCTGCATTAAAATATTCTCCTTCTAAAAAAACTTTAGTTATATTTATCAAGTTATATTCCAACTTTCATAAATGAAAGTATTTTATTTGTTTAAATACTTTGGATATGGAAGTTCTTGGCTAGAGAAATTGCTTATAAAAGTGATTAAGGGCTGGCATTGTGACACAGCATTAAGACACTACCTGTAATGCCAGCAGCCCTTGATAAGCAAAAGTTCAAGTTCTGGGTGCTCCACTTTGGATCTAGCTCCCTGCTAAAGCACCTGGGAAGTCAGAAGGAGATGACCTAAGGGTTTAGGCCCCTGCCACACATGTGGCAGACCTAGATGGAGTCCCAAGCACCTGCCTGCATCCTTATCCAGCCGTGGATGCTATATGCATTTGAGGAGTGAACCAGTGGATAGAAGATTGATCTCTCTCTCTAATTCTGCATTTCAAATAAATCTTTAAAAAATTTAGAAAGAATATTAGAAGAATCATGATTGTTGAACCATTTATAAATCACATTATTTTAATTAGCCTATCTAGCCTAAAGCTGAAACTAGAACACTATATTAACCATTTTGACCAAACGTTCAAATAAAATAGTATGTACAAACCGTATTCCAGTAGAAGCCAGCTACTACAATATGAAGAAAATTATATGTTGTGGTTTCCAAATGCATTTATACACAGTAACATTTCAATATATACCACAAGGATAATTCCTTGATTGAACAGTGTATTAAACAACATATTCTTGTATTGGCAGGAACCAACGTTTCAAATAACAGAAAACCAGCATAAATTTTGAAAATTTCTAGGGAACCAATCTGGTTGGCATTGCTCACTCACTTGAGCCATAAATTAGAAAACAACAAATGGAGTTGTTGTGTCTATTAGGAGTGATAGATTGTAGGCAGATTAACAAATGTCTGCTGCCCTGCACTTTTCTTACTGAACAGTTTTTGGAAAAAATTTTGTGACACTCATTTCTTAGGTGATTATAATATGAGGCCAAAAAAGGATGTCTTGTACCTTGCCTCCAGGAGATAATTAGTAATGAAAAATATATTTATCCTGATTGGATAGTATACAATGTATATGTGTAACAAAACATCACATGATATTACATGAATATGTATAGTTCTTGTATGTCTGCTAAGTTTTTAAATCAAAAAACAATTTGAAATTTTACTGACATCCATATAGTTCATGTATTCTTATGTTATTTAACACCAAATCTCTAAAACCACTTTTCTATAAAATCAAAATATGCCTCTTTTCCAGTTATTTATGTTGTTATAGAAAATGGCTCATGGCTACTATCAGATGTGGGGGCAGAAGTGACATAGTCACAGAAGAGATAGAAGCATTGATCACTACAAAATCTTTCATTTTTTTATTCTTTAACTATGAAAGATGAGAATAAAGATAATAGCAAAGACTAATTTGATACTATAAAATGTTATTGAGTATTTTATTAATAATTTGTTAGTTCATTTATAATAAAATGATAGCTTACATTTGTCAAGCATTTACTATCTACCAAATGCTGTGGAAAAGATTTTTTGCATATTATTCTATTTCATTCTCTTTGTTCCATACTGCCATATTGGGAAAATAGTTCTTTTCATCTTCATATATTAAAACTGAGATTTGTGAAATTTAAGTAACTTGTTCAAGGAAATAACAGTTACTACATGTGGGAGCCAGGATTTGAATTTAGTGCAAACTGCAAAACTTCTTCTCCTATATAGTAAGAGATAATGGCACTGACTTCATAATAGCAATGGCATTAGCACCATTATTCCATAATTTCTGATATAGTTAGGCAGAGGAAACATGTTCACACATTACTATCATATAAGGGAAGTATGATAACTTTTAAGATATAAGAGTAAACCATTTCAAATCATTGCTAAAAATCTCAGAATGTGTTTATCTATCATGTCCCATCATCCTGTAAAAACTTAAATTGAGCAATAAATGTATTTCATAGTGATGTATGGTATGCTGCATTCTGCTGGACAAACTCTAACATATTGATACTTGTGGTTGCTTGTTGTCAAGTTGAGACCTGTGTACTTGGGAGTAAGATAGTTCTACAAATGCTCAAAGTGGTAGAGAATCCATAATCACACTCTGCAATTTTTTGTTGTTTTATTTTGTTTGCAATTTATGTAATGTTCATGACTTGTTGGCATACTTTTAAAATACTGAATTTCAAGCTACAAACATCATGAGTGAATACATACTAAACAGGTGTTCTCTGAAATCAACAACATAGATAAAAAAAAAACAAGAAAGAGGGTCATATAATTAAAGATTTGATTTAGATAATGAGATTCTCATTGTAAAATTGTTACATAATAAATGTATCAGGTTGGAACAGACTATCAGTGGAACTACTTGACCAAGTTCAATGATGGAAAAAAGAAATAAAGAGTAGAGTCAATATGCCTCAACCAAAGGTACAGGATATCTATAACAATTTTAATGATGGGATGGATATGCACAATTATATCCAAGTTCCCAATATTCTACTTCTATTAGGGGTAAAAATGGCATTGACCTTTTTTCATTTTACTAGTTGAAATTTATATCACAAATGCATGAATTAATCACAAATTTATAGCAAAGATAGAAAATATCTCTTAAATATGTTGGATTTCAGATGAGACATCTGTTTAGTATACGTAAAACAGTACAATGAGAAACCATAAGAAGGGAGAAAGGTAATACTCCCAGACCTACTATTATCCAAGATGACATCAAATTTCAAAGGAGAAACCATACTGTTCTCAGATGGCAAAAACAACGAGGTCAAAACAAGCCATGTTGTGTGAAACCAGCAGCATATTGTCAAAAATGCAACATAATCCTTTGTTTGAAGTGTTTTGTTACTTTCCACCAAAAATAATTGTTGATCAGGTCATGAAAGTCACTTTTTTGTATATTATGTAATGTTTTAAAAGGTTTCATATTTGTGCAATGGTGTATTTTTAGAATGACTTATATCTATGTAAAACATACAACATTGTCCCAGTGTCCTATTTATAGGACTATCTGTATTTTCTTTCTTAATGATGATAAAGGATATATAAGCTCTAGATTATGATTTTCAACCTATTTTAATGAATCTGTTCAATTTTGTTAAAATATTCTTAAAATTGAAAACTTAATGGCTTAAGGTTCCTTAATGAAAAATATGAAAATTATTTGACATAAACTTATTTGAAATTATAAGTGCAATTTCATCTGTTTTTCTTTAGTTTTTTTTTGTTGTTGGGTAAAATAAGGGTAACTTGAAACAAATGAGTATAGCAAAAACATTTAGTTTTTCTTTACTTCTGCTGAAATTTCATTCTGTATTAATGAAATGTGTTAATGACCTGTCACCTACTGGTTAATGTAGTGTAATGCACTATCAAATAAAAGACAAATTCAGACATGCACAAGGAGTGAAATTATTCAAAATGGTTATTATAATGAGTGGGTGGCTATTGAAATAGAGTGATAGGGGATTATTAAAATAGAGTGAATGATCTGATCTTGAGATCTGCTAGCATCTCAAAGTTAGGTAGAAAGAGGATTATTTTTCCTTTCTTTAATATTTTTTATTTATTTAAAAGGCAGAATGACACAGAGAAAAGGAGACAGATAGAAAGATAGCCTCCATCCTCTGGTTCTCTCCCTAAATGGCCACAATGGTTGAGTCTGGACTAGGCCAAAGCTAGGAACCAGGAACTCAATCTGGGTCTCCCATGTATGTGGCAAGGACCCAAGCACTAGAACATCTTTTGCTGTCTTTATAGGCACATTAGCATGGAGCTGGATCAGAACCTGAGCAGCCAGTACTCAAACCAGTGCTCCAATTTGGGATACCAGCATCGCAAGTGGTGGCTTAACTCACCACACTATGGTCTGGTCCCAGGACTTTCTTATCTTTTGCTTTTTCTTTTTTAATAGGAAGGATGTATATTTCCACCAAAACAATTTACAGAAGCAAAAAGATGAAGTGGATATGTCAAATTGTAAAGTGTCCTTGGGGCCAGCACTGTGGTGTAGGAGGTAAAGCCATCACCTGCAGTGCCGGCATCTCATATGGAGCTTGGTTTGAGTCCCAGCTGCTCCTCTTCCAGTCCAGCTCTCTGCTATGGCCTGTAAAAGCAGTAGAAGATGGCCCAAAGTCCTTGGGCCCCTGAACCCATGTGGGAGACCCAGAAGAAGCCCCTGGTTACTGGCTTCAGATTGCCACAGCTCCAGTCCTTATGGCCATTTGGTGAGTATGAGTAAACCAGTGGATGGAAAATCTCTCTCTCTTTCTCTCTCTCTGCCTCTGCTTCTCTGTAACTTTGCCTTTCAAATAAATAAATAAATCTTTTGAAAAAAGTAAAGTGTTCTTTAGGAGCACAGGTCACAGGTAAAGTTTAACCTTATCAATATGGAAGAATAAGACATATTCACTGCATGTTATTTACAATTCATTTAATTCACACAATATCACCTAATTTCTCTGGGCCTCATTTCCCTCTTTTGTAAAATTAAGGATATACAATAATTATATCACAGGGTTTTGTGATGATTAGATGAGTTAATACATGCAAAATGCTTAGGATGGTTTCTAGCACATAGTAAGAGTAGAGGGTTATTTTTCATTACTTTTATTTTTGTCATTGCCATCAGCAGCATCCTTTTAAAAGGCTCACAATATATGAGAGAATGAGTGTAATAGAAAAAGTTTAGTTATAAAAGCAATCAGAGCTCTCTACAGCTTTGACTTTAGCAAAGTACTATATTATGTATTAAATGGGTTATTTAGTAGAAGACGCATAAGTAGAAATATATTGAGAAGGCTTCATATCTTTCTGAAGTTTTAAAATACAAGGCCCAAGTGATTTTTTAATTATAACCTACTTCATTAATGCAGTCATTACCTACTGAGAATCTATTCTGTCCAGGTACATGGTAGGTTCAGAGTGATTTTCAAGAAGTCTCTCTACTTCCATAGAGTTCACTATTTGTAGGAAGTCTCTAAGTTAGAAAATGATAGATGGAGCAATTTATTGACAGCTAGACAGATAAACATGTAATAATATATCAACAGTCCAGAGGACACAACCTCTGTCTTGTGAAAATATCTCAGGATACATTAGTCCCTTTCTGACACATAAGAGTATTCTTCCAGATTCTGCTTCTCTTCTCAAAACTACAAGTCTTTAATCCATCATCATTTACATTTTATATATATAAGGTGAATGAATTTCAGGGATTGTATATATCCTCTGCTCCTCTGATGATTCACCTTGCTTTCTGTCATTTTCTTGTATGTTTGTACCACATTATCAACCCCTTTGTTCACCTCACTATAATGAGCCCCACTTTCCTCATGAACATTTGTGTTTACTTTCTTTGAACGAGGATTTGGCCGATTATACTTGAAACCACCATACTGGATAGACTTAAAGTTATATGCTCAAAGATGCTTCCCTCCATTTACTTTTACCTGTAATCAAAACAGATTCATCACCAAATATAGCCATGTTAATATTAAAATATGAGCAAATAATTCTATTTCAAATGGAAAAATAATTTTTCTTTACTTTGAAGTTCTTAAGATATGTTAGCAAAAAATTGTTATGTGCCCAGTTAAAAAATAAAATTTGAAATTTTCATACAGCTTATTTCCATGAGTAGATATTATTGTTTTGTTTAAGTAACTAGCCAAATAGTTCCAATGTAGGAACAGAGAATATTCTCCTATGCATTGTATATAGAATTATATTTTATCCACTATATACATCAGTTAATAAACCCTAGCAACTGGGTCAGTGCTGTGGCATAGTAGGCTAAGCCTCCACCTACAGTGCCAGCATTCCATATGAGCACCGGTTTGAGTTACAGCTGCTTCTCTTCCAATCCAGCTCTCTGCTAATGGCCTGGGAAAGCAGCAGAAAATGGGCCAAATTGTGGGGCCCCTGTACCCATGAGGGATACCTGGAAGAATCTCCTGACTTCTGGCTTTGAATGGACCCAACTCCTGCTGTTGCAGCCATTTGGGGAGTAAACCAGCAGATGGAAGACCTCTCTCTCTCTCTCTTTCTGTAAATCTCTCAAATAAATAAATAAAAATCTTTTAAAAATTCCTAGCAATTATCATAATCACCTGTCCTGTGGTTTGAATTAGGAATATTATTCAAAAATACGAGCTCAAAGACTGAAATTAGTTCACTCTCAAAGGTAGCTTGGATTCTTCAACATTATTTAAAAATTATTATGGTGAGGAAATTAGTATAACAGTATTTTTCATTAATGGTGGTCAACAATATGGATAATCATAATTTAATCAAAAATGCTGCCTAGAGATGCATTATTCAGGAAACTTAGCTTCTCTGTGAAAAATATTATGCTAATTGTATTTAAAAGATTCAACTTTATCATTACCAATCAAATATAAGTAATTCACTCCTTGAAAAAGTATATGTCTTTTTCATATATGTTTCCTTTAACCAAAGGGGATGATTAATATCAATACTTTTGATGCAAAGTAATTTTACACCATGACATATTTTTTTCAAACTGGAGATAATAATGCTGATCCTGAATCCCAGACTTGTTGTGGCAGATAAGAAATGAAGATAACTGGCAGCAATTCTGCAAATTTAAAGGTATTAATGCAAATTGATAATATTGATTTATCATTTCTTCCTTGATTTTAGTTTTCCATCCAAGTAATAAAGAATGCATCCTTAGACTGACAACTTGTTTAAGGTAAAAAAAAAATTAAGAGTAGGAGTCAGGAAGTCTAGATCTGTTGTCAACCCTGTCATGTTCTAGCCTTGAATATTTGGCTTTCATCTCCTTTACTTAGGCATCAGTCTTCTATTTGTTACAAAGCATATTATAGTTGTGTATTGAGGGCATAGGAGTCTGAGATGGATAAAATAATTTGAAATTTCTTCCTGCAGTTATTCTATTGTTAGTGTGCCTATATGGCAACCATTTTCAGGTATAAGCAATGGTATTTATTTACCAACAACTCTAGTAAATCCACACAAACCAAAAGATATAAATTAATATTAAATAAGAAAAGTGGAAAATAAAATTTGCTATTACTGTTGTAATGTAATGGTAGGAAAATTGGATGGGAACAATAAATCTTATGATAAATAAGAAATTTCACTAAGGTGCCAGTGTTGTGGTGGAGTGGGCTACGCCTCCACCTCTGGCACCAGCATCCCACGTGGGGACCAGTTCTAGTCCCGGCTGCTTCTCTTTCAATCCAGCTCTCAGCTTATGGCCTGGGAAAGCAATAGAAGATGGTCCAAGTGCTTGGGCCCCTGCACCCGTTTGGGAGACCTGGAAAAAGCTCCCGGCTCCTGGCTTCGGATCGGCCCAACTCTGGCCATTGCGGTCATTTGGGGAGTGAACCAGCAAATGGAAGACCTTTCTTTCTGTCTATCCCTCTCTCTGTAAGTAACTCTACCTCTCAAATAAATAAATAAAATCTTTAACAAAAAAAGAAGACATTTCACCCAAGTTTTGATGAACAAATATCTTAAAGGAGCTGTGAAATGCACCCCAAGGACTAAAAGAAAGCTGAAAAGCAGTGTTCCTAATTCACTTTGTCTTATCCTTTACAGTTGCAGTGAGGTGAGCTCCCTTGGACTCCCAGGTCTTCAGTAAAGCACTTTAAATTATTTCTAATACTTTGCTTTAAGATTTAAGATGCTTTAAGATTGTTTCTTCTAATTTTCATTCCTAATTTTTCTCTTTTCTGCTTTTTTGGGAATATTTTGGTTTTGCTTGAAATTAATTTTATTTAATCTATTGAATGATCTGTATATATTTGCATGATTAATTAAGAGCTAGCCTGTGGTTTAAAATATATATCCTTTTTCAGAGCTGACTTATAATGTATATTTTATCAAGTGCATCTTAACATCAAATATTTCCATTTACAATTCCCCCTTTTCTTGTTTTTGTTGCATGTATGGTTTCCAATAAGTTAATAGAAAATGGATATCATGAAAAATTATGCATGGATTTCAATATTTTTACTTCAAAATAAACTTATCTTTAAATTCTATTTTGCATGAATTTTAAAGTACCTTCATTTTATTTCTACATACACTGAAAACACCACCCAGCAATATTATATGTTGTTTTAACCTGTGAGACATATTTCTTAGAACTTAATAGCAGAATAGCCTAACACACATTTGTTGCTATGCCTTGTATTTTTAATGGTATTGAAAGTATACAAGTTTCCTGTATTTCATATATACAGATTTAGAAACAGTGACACTTCCTGACCTACACTCCCTCCTGCCCACCCACCAACACTTCTACTTCTTTCCTCACCTATTCCCACTCTTAATTTTTACAAAGATCTATTTTCAACTTAATTTATACTCATAAGATTAACCCTACACTAAGGAAAGTGTTCACTGTTGGATGTGGTTTTTCTGACAGAGTTCCATGTGCTGGAAACTTGGTCCCCAGTGCGGCTATATTGAGATGTTGTGGAACCTTTAAACCCTGTAACCTAGTGGAAGGTAATTAGATCATTGAAGATGCTACCCTCAAGGTATAAACATAGCTCTCACAGGACCTTAGTTCTTGCAAGAGCAAGTGTTACCAATGCCAGCTCACTCTAAATGCTTGCCCTTTCCTCTTGGGACCATTTCCCTTAACAGGCTGTAGGACAAAATGGTAGAGAGGTCTTCCATCTGCTAGTTCACTCCCCAAATGGCCAAGCTGGGCTAATGTGAAGCCAGGAGCCAGGAGCTTTTTCTAGTTCTGAAAAAATAAAGATGCCCAATGTTGGCAATTCAGAGTCCCAGACTGTGAAGTAAATAAATTTCTTAATTCTAAGTACCCAGCTTTAGGTATTATTTATAGCAACATCAGTCTACATTTACATTTCCTTTTACTCTTTTTTTATTTTCCAAATATTCCTTTCATATCATCGTTATCTTTTTAAAGATTTATTTATTTATTTGAAAGGCAGAGTTACAGAGAGGTAGAGGCAGAGAGAGAAAGAGAGAGAGGTCTTTCATCTGCTGGTCCTCTATCCAGATGGCCGCAATGGCCAGAACTGTGCTAATCCAAAGCCAGGATTCAGGAGCTTCTTCTAGGTATCCCACATGCATGCAAGGGCCCAAGGACCTGGGCCATCCTCTACTGCTTGCCCAGGTCATAGCAGAGAGCTGGATCAGAAGTGGAACAGCCGGGACTTGAACCGGCGCCCATATAGGATGTTGGCACTGCAGGTGGCTGCTTTACCTGCTTTGCCACAGTGCTGACCCCTCATTGTTTTTTAAATTGAAGAATGCTCTTCAGAATTTTTGTAGAGCAGACCACTAATATTGAATTATTTTAGATTTCCTTCATCTGGGAGTATCTTCATTTCACCTTTTTTCTTAGATTATTTTCACTAAATGTAGAACTATTTGTTGACAGTATGGAACTTAAAAATATGGTCCCAATGATATAAAAATATGGAATAAGAAGTCTTAGCCCTCATCCTCAACTGACACATCAATTTTGGAAACTATGAAAATATTTTTGGGAGAGCTCCAGGATCCAGATAATAGATTCTAGCACCTCATTTCAAAAAATAGTGATCACACTGAAGATGATAAGAAGAGCAGATTCACTTTACCCAGAACATCCTTCCTTGTGGAATGACATATTGAGCCCAAGAAAGTCCCTTCCACATAGAAGTGGATAAAATTACATCTTTACTTTATCCATGCCATCCCTCAATGAGCCACAGCTCTGGAGCACAACCTCCTGGTCCACGATTTCTTCCATAAGGGAACATATGTGAAAAGTGCCTCTCCAGTATTACAAGATGCATTCCAGAAGGTCTACTTCTGTTTCATCAGACCTTAAACACTGAGAAGATAAACACATATGAATTGTTTAGAAGCAACCAAGAGCATGGAGAAAGAGCGGGTGATCACAGAATTTCAGGCATAAGTCACAATAACCAGTTGACAACCATGTTAACTGATGTGCAAAGTCCACCAAGAGCTCCTTTCGTGATCCTCACTGGGAGTCTGAAGACCCTCATCTGATACGTGCCCCTGATTCTCTATATACCTTTGTGGCTAGAGCAGCACATGTCCTTGTGCACAATGCCTCATAGAGAAGGAAGATACAAGCCCCACAAACAATAGCAAAAGCAGTTCTTTTTAAAAATGACTTTAGAGGAGGGAGGGAAGGAGGGGGAGAGAGAGAGGGAGAGAAAATCTTCTATTTGCTGGTTCACTTCCTGAATGGATGCACTTGATAGAGCTGAGCGAATCCAAAGCCAGGAACCAGGAGTTTCTCTGAATCTTGCTCATGGATGCAGGAGCCCAAGTACTTGGGCTATTCTCTGCAGCTTTCCCAGGGACATTAGCAGGCAGCTTGATCAGAATTGGAGCTGCCAGGACTCGAATTGGTGCCCATATGGGATGCCATTGCTGCTGCAGGCTGTGGCTTTAACTGCTGTGTCACAGGAAAAACAGTTCTAAAGAAAATGTGTAGTGATTCATGTCTACATGAATTGAGGTATCTCAAGTAAACAGAAAAGATAAAACTAAGATCAGAGCTGAGCTAACAGAGCTGATCTAACAGACTAAACAAAAACTATAATACAAGTAAGTGAAATAGAGACAAAAAGAAAAAACTGCAGAATAGATGAATTACACCAAGAATTGTTTAAAAATAGTAGAAATGGACAAACTTTAGCTGGCATAGCTAGTAAACAGGAAAATTCTTAAATAAATTATAGGTTTAAAGGAGACATAATAATTTATATCGCAGATATACAAAGGATCAGAAGAGATTGCAATTAACAAATATGGCCCCTAAATTGCCTAATCTAGGACAGGAGGAATTCATATATATATAAAACCATAGAGAAAAATGGTAATTTTCAGGTGAGAAATGGATAAGTGATGTTTGAAAGACACATAGTTTAGTTATACAAGACAAAATTTCTTCAAATTTATTATATAGCCCAGTCCCTATGAGTAACATTGTAATCTTAAAATTTGCCAAGATGGCTGATCTGATGTTACATATGATATCATATATATATATATGTATATATATGCATATATATATCAGTATATATATATATATATATATATATATGTGTGTGTGTGTGTGTGCGTGTCTGTGTGTATGAAATGTGTGGGTGAAAATTTTGGAAGTAACGGGCCTGTTTAAGTCTTGATGATGGTGATGATTTCATGGGTGTATGCTTACTGTCCAAATCATTGTTGGATGTGCATTAAAAATAATTGAGGGATAGAGAGAAAGAAGACAAATAGAAAAAGAGAGAGTGAGAGCATTGCCATCCACAGGTTCACTCTCCAAATGTTTGCCAAGGATATGGCTGGGGCTGGACGGGGTCAAAAGCCAGGAGCAAGGAATACAGCTCTGGTCTCCACATAGGTGGCAAGAGTACAGCCAGTTTAGCTTTTACTGCTTCTTCAAATGGGTGTGTATTCATGCAAAGTAGCAGTCAGGCGTTCCAGCTAGGAATCAAACCAGGTACTCCAATGTGAAATGTGGCCATCTTAACCACTACATTAAATGCCCACTCTTCTCTTGGTTTTAAAAATTAAACACATACAGTGAAGGAAAAAAAGACAATCTGAAAGGGTGTAAGATTCTATGTATATGAGATTCTCAATAAGGGGGAAACAATAAAGATGTTGTTTGTAATTGATTTGGGAAGGAGGGTTAAATAGGTCAAATACCATGACATTTTTAAACAGGGTAGTGAACTCATTGCTATGAAACTGTAAGCTAAATTCTAAATTAGCATGCATAAGCCTCTACATTATTAATCTTTACTTTACAGATAAGTCCAAAATTTATTTAAAACTACATTTTAAATTTAATATTACCAAACATCACAATGGAGAAAAAACAATCAAGATCAAAAAAGAAAAAAAAAAACCCACAGTGTGTCAAGGTTTCAATCTGTCCAGAATTCAGTTTCTGATGTTTTAAAACTGCTATTGGCAGAAATTAGCCACTACGTTATTACCTAGTACTTCTTTACATCTAGAGAGCAATCAGAATTAATGCTTATATCAATGATATTTCAAGAGTCTGAAGTGTCTTCTGTATCTCTAAATTATGATTACATATGATAAATATATATTGTCAAAAATGTATAAATATCTCAGTTTTGGTCAGTGCTGTGGCATAGCAGGTAAAGCTATCACCTCCAGTGCTGGCGTCCCATATGGGCACTGCTTCAAGTCCTGGCTGCTCCTCTTCCATTCCAGCTCCTTGTTAATGTCCTGGGAAAGCAGTAGAAGGTCCAAGTGCTTGTGCCCCTGTACCCGTGTGGGAGACCCAGAAGAAGCTCCTGGGTCCTGGCTTCAGATCGGCCCAGCTCTGGCCATTGCGGTCATCTGGGGAGTGAACCAGCAGAATGGAAGACCTCTCTCTCTTTCTCTCTCTCTCTCTCTCTCTCTCTCTCTCTGCCTCTGCCTCTGCCTCTCTGTAAATCTGCCTTTCAAACAAACAAATAAATCTTTAAAAAACATTTTTTAAAAAAGTATATTTGGCTAAAAAAAACCTTGTAATTCTCAGATCATGTCAGATTACAGAGGATTGCATGTGTATCAGTAAATAAATATTGAGTGCTCCCAAATGTGTTAGTTTCCACTGAAATTATAATACTACAATTAGTATAAAAATAACTTTATATTGGAGAAGAGGTTAGACTTGTTTTATAACCTGCTGAAATTATATGATGATTTGAATAAGTTTATTGCAAATAATGTTACCAAAAGATTTTGTAAAGTAAAAAATGAGAATAAAATATTAGTGTTGAAAATTTTAAATTGGTTATGGAGCCCTGAAATGACATTCTTCAAAAAATAAAAAAGAAAGATTCTTTGTTGATGTAAATGAATGAGTGATTCTCTTAAGAGATATTCTTTTATCAAGAGAACCATTTAAGAATTCACCAAAGGAGACAGAACTAAGTGCAGTGCTGTCTGTAGAGATCTTGTAGAGGGGGAAACATGACCAGAGGGCGACATGCTCTGTTGCTTTGGCAACCATCTATGCCTTGGAAAGTCTCTTTTCCCTGAGCAATAGAATTCCCAGCCAACTATTAAAAACAATTGGGTTGCTGGCAACCTGGCAATAGCATTTGGTGGTAGAGACTGCTGAGCAGAAAAGCAGCAATTGGTTTAGGAATCAACCCACTAAATTAAAGAGAACAATTGAACATGCTAATTCTAAAATATTTGGAAGCTTTTATTTAATCAGAAACATAATTTTATTTGTTCAGTGACTGAAAATTTCCCCCTAACATTTTTGTTTTCTCGCTCATCGAGCTAGCACTTATTAATTACCTACTGTATGAACAGCTGCATCCTGAGCCAGATAAGACATGTCAAAACACAGGTAGTAAAGGAGCCGAGAAATCTTGCGAAGAGAAGGTTTGCAAAGAATATTAAGAAAATGAATGAATGGATGCTTAGTAAAAGGGTGAGGAGTTTAGAAATACATTCTAGTTCTAATAAGGATAATCTTAAACTCAATCATATTTACTAGCTGAGACATCACTTCAATAGGACATTTAGTAAATTGTATATATACTATTTTTAGGAATTACATGTACTACAGTAAGAACAAACTTATGGGAGAATAGGGTTTGCTCTAAGAATAGTGGTTATGATCTCACAAACACTTAAAAAGTCTCTATGGAAAACAATATCAGCATTAAGAATGACTTCCTTTCAACTCTCTTAATATATAGATGCAATAGACAGGTATAACATATTATACTTTAAATAATTTAAATATAGGCATGGACAAGACTGTGTTCTAAAAAACTAAATTGTAAAAGGTTTTTTTCTAGACAGGGGATAGTAAAAGTTGAGTTCAAATAATTAGAATGAAGGTTCTAAAACAAAATCAAATCCCTGTTTTGTTTAGGATCAGAGTTGTTAGGGGCAACACGATTTGATTGTTTTTCTTCAAGCAAGTTTTAGTGATGAAATAAATTGCAATCAGTATATCTTAATTATTACAAAATAAGGATTAAAAATGATATGGTGAAATGTGACTTGCAATGTTCAAAACATTCTCTGAACAGCTCAACACTCATATTGTGAAAAATGTCTTGCATATGCCTTAAAATATTTCCCATATTCTTTTTTTTTTTTTTTTGGACAGGCAGAGCTAGACAGTGAGAGAGAGAGACAGAGAGAAAGGTCTTCCTTCCATTGGTTCATCCCCAAAATGGCCACCTCGGCTGGTGTGCTGCTCAATCCAAAGCCGGGAGCCAGGTGCTTCCTCCTGGTCTCCCATGCGGGTGCAGGGCCCAAGAACTTGGGCCATCCTCCACTGTCACAGAGAGCTGGACTGAAGAGGTGCAACCGGGACAGAATCCAGCACCCAACCTGGACTAGAACCCAGTGTGCCGATGCCACAGGCAGAGGATTAGCCTAGTGAGCCGCGGCACCGGCCCATATTCTGAAATTAATAGTTTTGACCCAATATAAACTTGTTTTAAATTGGTTAGTTTGGAAAAGTTACATGTTGCTTTTGTTTCAAAAATGACTAGAAAAGAGAGAATGAATTGCCTATGTAATTACCAAATATTATATTTTAATTTCTTCAGTCTGAATGTGAGACATGTGGAATAAATATTCCTTAAAATATGCTACATGTTGACTTGCAAAAGAAGTGCAAAATCATTCTTCTGTGAAAATATGTTTTGGTTTTTCCAAAACCCAAAAATTCTAAAATGATTTGGTGAATGGCACACACCATAAACATAACAATTTCAGATTACTAAAATATTTACTGATGGTATAATATGGACTTATTCTCTGAAATAGAAAGCTGGGATTATAAAAATGTTCTAGGGTCAGATTTCTATTTTGTGAGGTGATATGTAACTTGGGGCAGATTTAGGGATCTGGAATCAAAAGTTCAGTTTCAGACTGAGAAATTTAGTAAGAGATATGTAGAGAGACATTTACATATATAAATTTATTTTCAGGAATCTTCACTGAATATAAAATTTTTAATTTATTAATATATGGATAGTGTTCAAAATCATGAAAATGAATAAGATCACCCATGAACAAATTGTAGAAAGCAAAAAGAGATGGTAATGTTGATTCCCAAGAAATAGCAACATTTAGAAGTTTGGTAGAAAGAAGGAGAGTCAAAGAAAAGAAAAACTAGAACGGGTTATCATAGAAACAAAGGGCAAACTGTCTTAAAATAGGAAGTGTGGTAAATGCTTTGAGGTTTAATAGTGACCTGTCTAATAGACAAGGAACGGGGTCTTCTCTCACAGCGACCTCTACCATGGATTGTGGTTCTGCTCTGCTTTGTCTCGAAGTCCTGGTACCAGGCACCATAACCTCCTATAGAGTTTGTGACTTCTGTGGGCCTTCTGCCTTTCCTCGCGCTCTATGCCTTACCACAGGCTCTATGCCTTCCATTGGCTCTACACCTTCTATTGGCTCTAGGCCTCAGGCTCCAGTGGGTGCGAGGGTGGTGACCCCCACTCTCTGTTCCCATACCCTCCCCGTTAGATGGTCGTGATATTGGGGACGCCTGATATCCACCAGTCCAACTCCATGGGTCACCATGGGAACTTCCCTGCTGATGTTTCCTCCAACCCTCCTCTAGGTTGCCTCCTACCCTGACAACTAGCCCCCTTTTTTTTTTATTTTTGACAGGCAGAGTGGACAGTGAGAGAGAGAGATAGAGAGAAAGGTCTTCCTTTTTGCCGTTGGTTCACCCTCCCCAATGGCCGCCGTGGCCGGCACGCTGCGACCAGTGCACTGCGCTGATCCGAAGCCAGGAGCCAGGTGCTTCTCCTGGTCTCCCATGGGTTGCAGGGCCCAAGGACTTGGGCCATCCTCCTCTGCACTCCCTGGCCACAGCAGAGAGCTGGCCTGGAAGAGGGGCAACCGGGACAGAATCCAGCGCCCTGACCAGGGCTAGAACCCGATGTGCCGGCGCCGCAAGGCAGAGGATTAGCCTGTTGAGCCAAGGTGCCGGCCAACCAGTCCATTTTTGACCCTGACGCTATTCAAAATCTTTATCACTTCTCTGAGTGTTCAGGAAAGTGGAAGAAAATCTCCTCTGCCTAAGCTTTCTCCTACCTCAGCTCTAAACCTTCTCCAGCTCAAGTTCTCTTAACTTCCGAAGCTCTGGTTAAAAAGCCAAAAAGGTATGTGGCTACAGATTTTTGAAGGGTTATTTCACAATGTAAATCTAGGAAATCAGCATATGGAAAGCAAAAGCTATTAGTCTATTGGACATAGACCTAGAATCTGACCCTCTGTTAAAGCGATGAGGTTTTTGCAATGCATATATGTTAGTCAATATTTTAAATCATCTTAAAAATCTGCTTAAAGCCTGCAGCATCTCCTTTTGATAGTTTTGTCTAGTTGGTGGCTCTCTGTCAGTTTTCTAGCCAGCTCCAGTAAGCTATTTTCTCTTCACTAGTTCTGACTCTGATAAAACTGTTCCAAGTGATGGGATATGATACCATGCACTAGCTCTTAAATTTCAGTTTTTATTTCCAATTTTTGGAATGACAAATGAGACTACTGTTAAAGTAATCTATTGTGTTCTCTACCATCCCATTAAGCTCTCTTTAGGAACAACTGAGTTTTAAGTGTTATGGTTTGTTTGAATATACACTCATTCTAAAGCATTTGAGTAATCATTTTGTAACAATGACCAAATCTGGTCTATATTATGTTATGATGTTAAGGGATCTTGTTTCTATCAGATATTTTAAGCCTTCTTGTCATCTTTGACAGATATTCAAAAAACCAAAGTCCCAAAGAATTTGAACTTTGATATTTCCAGTTGGGCCCCTGGAAATGTCAAAGGATGTTTCTCGTCTTGTAGAGACACCAAACTAGTCAGGCTATTTAGATTATATTAGAGTTACTGTCAACATGTGAACTGGTGTTAAATTTTAAATTGTGATAATGCAAAAACTGGGCCGGCGCCATGGCTCACTAGGCTAATTCTCTGCCTGTGGCACTGGCACTCCGGGTTCTAGTCCCAGTTGGGGCGCCGATTCTGTCCCGGTTGCTCCTCTTCAGTCCAGCTCTCTGCTGTGGCCTGGGAGGAGGGCAGTGGAGTATGACCCAGGTCCTTGGGCCCTGCACCCGCATGGGACACCAGGATGCAGCACCTGGCTCCTGGCTTTGGATTGGTGCAGTGCACTGGTCATAGTGGCCATTTTGGGGGTGAACCAATGGAAGGAAGACCTTTCTCTCTGTCTCTCTCTCACTGTCTAACTCTGCCTGTCAAAAAAAAATGCTACTGATACAAATGTCCAAAAGTTTAAAAAAATCTAATGATCTTGTGTTGTTATCAGACATGATGGTTATTGCAATGAGAAAAATACAGAGGCCTAAAAGGGTTAAATGTTTTTTAAAAAATCCTACAGGTGTTTCAAAATACTGTGTGAAATAAGCAAGTGCCTCTTCTAGTTGGTTAATAAGTTGATAATTTTAAATATGGCTATTTAAAGTCTTTTGTCATTCATAGTTTGTGTTCTCCTCCAAACACTAAAAATCAGATTGACTGCTCATAAAACTAAAACATTGTTTGTTCTGTGTTTAACTGTGCAGTCTGCACACTTCCTGCACACGTACTCTCTCTCCTGATCTCTCTCTCTCTCTCTCTTACTCTCTCGCCCTTTCCCCCTGCTTCCCCCACCCGACAATAAACCTTTCCTCTAACTCTGGCATTTGGTGTATTTTGTGACCACCTTACACAGACAGCAAGTTTCTATCCGTGGGATCACTCCTCAGATTCCTACGACAGTTGGATTGTTGGAGGGGGACAAGGCTGGGATCCAGGAATCCAATAAAGGTCTCCCATGAGAGTGGAGGAACGCACTCACCTGAGTTGTTGCCATTGCTTCCTAGGGTCTACATTAGCAAGGAGCTGGAAGTAGACTCCAGCGCTGGAAACCAAGCCCAGACCCTTTGTTGTGGGATATGGGTGTCTCACCCAGTGTCCTCATGGCCAGGCCAAATATCTGCCCCCAATAGTTTTATTTTTCAAATATTTATTTGGAAAGAGAAGAGAGAGAAAAGGAGAAAGAGAGAGAGAGAAGAGAAAGAGAGAGAAAGAGAGGGAGGGAGAGAGAGAGAGAGAGAGAGAGAGAGAGAGAGAGAGAGAGAAGCTCTGCTATCTACTGGTTCCCTTCCCAGAAACCTATAACAGCCAGGTCTGAGCCAGGCTCAACCTCAGAACAAGGATCTCCATCTTGGTCTCCCACACTGGTTGCAGGGTCCAAAGTACTTGAGCCATCTTACCCTGCCTCTCCAGGCGCATTAGCAGGAGGCTGGATTGGAAGCACATCTGCCAAGACTTAAGCTGGCACTGTGATATGAGACATAGGCATCACAGTTGGTGGCTCAACAGAATGCACCACAAGATCAACTGCACCTTGAATAATTTTAATTCAGGTGCTTCCGTGGTTAGATTTGTATTTGTAAAGAGATTATCCTGCTGGCAATGTGGGAAGATTGGGAGAAGTCAAGGGAGAAATTTGGAGAAAGAAGAATGATTTAAAAGGGCTTGAAATAGGTCAGTCACTTTACAGACAGATTCAAAATATTTTAGGGATGTAAAAGTAGCAGGACACAGTGATTAGTGACATAGGGAAGGTGAGAAAGAGGAAAAATCATGGATAGTGTCTCAGTTCCCTTAGGTTATAGAATAAAAGTGGAATGATAACTCTAGAGGGAGGTGTAGGGAAAATAACATTCAGTTTTTGACAAATGAATTTGCAATTGCCTGGAGAAATTAATAATTTACATTGTCTTATAAATGTTTAAGATGGAGAAGAATAACATTCATCTGATTAATATTTCCATTTCACCTAAGTGAAACTGAGGCTCAGAAAAGAAAATTTATACAGCCGACTAATGACAAAGCAATGACTAAAACCTGAAGTTATTGATCCACAAAGAGCACACTGCCAGCAACTTTTCCTTTAGAGATATGAATGGTATTTCAAAACCAGTAAAGAAAACAGACAACTTAAGACTCACTTTTTGCATACTTTGTACACCACAACCATTCAAATAATGTATTATAAATATTCAGTTCATGAAAATACGACTTGTAGTGCTAGAGAATAATATTTCCTCTTTTTATATATACATTTATAAATTCATTATGTAAATTATATTTATGATTTTTAATTTCCACTTTGTTTTCTCTTTTGGGCCATTATTTGCTCAGGAATATGCTTCACTACCACATATTTGTGCATTTTCCATTATTCCTCTTGCTTTTGATTTCTAGGTTCACAACATTGTGCTCAGGAAAGATATTGATATGATTTCAATTCTTTTAAATTTGTTTGTATATTTTGGTGCTCCAGTGTGGGATGTGAATATATCTATTGTTATGTCTTGCAGAATCGACCCTTTCATTATTATATAATGAATGCCATTCTTTTTCTCTTGTGACAGTTTTTCAACTTCTTTATTAAGTTTTTTTTTTATTTAATTGAAAGGCAAAGTTCAGACAGAGGGAGACAGAGTGAGAAATCTTTCATCTGCTGGTCCACTCCCCAAATGGCCACAAGGGATGGGACTGGGCCATGCTGTACCCAGGAGCTAGGAACCAGGAACTCCATCCTGGTCCCACATGTGGGTACAGGGCCCAAAGTACTTGGGCCATCTTCCACTCTTTCCCAAGCACATCAGCCAGGAGATAAATCAGAAGTGGAGCAGCTGAGACTCATACAAGCACCCATGTGGGATGTTAGCATTGCTGGTGGTGGTTTAATCCACTGCCCCACAACACCAGCCCCTCTTGTGACAATTTTTTGACTTAAAGCCTAGTACATGCTATTCCTGCACACTTTTGATTTCTCTTTTCATGGAAAATGTTTTCCATCCTTTTGCTTTCAGTCTATGTGCTTCCTTCCTGGGAAAGTTAGGTTGTTAAACACAGCATATATTTGTGTCTTTTATATCCATCCAATCACTCTAAATCTTTTAATTAGAAAATTTAATACATTTCCCAACCTGTTATTTATAGGTAAGGAATTAGTCCTGACATTTTATTAATTGTTTTCTGGTTGTTTTATAGATCCTTTTTTCCTTTCTTCTTTTCCTGTTTACCTTCTTTTGTGGTTTGGCAGTTTTCTGTACTGGTAAGCTTGTGAGAACAATCTAGTCATGATAAACTCCCTCCACTTTTGCTGTGAAAGATTTTTTCCCTCTATTTCTGAAGAACAGCATGATCAGGCACATATAATATTGCTGATTAGCACGTTTTTTAATTATCTTCCATGCTTTGAATACCTCAACCCACTCCCTCTTGATCTGTAAGGTTTCTGCTGAGATGTGTGTTGATAGCCTTGTGCGAGATCACTTGTAAGCAGTAACTCACTTTTCCTTTGAATATTTCATGATTAACTCTTTGTATTTGACTTTTGTTAATTTTATTATGACACTTGTTGGGGTAATCTTCTTCAGACTTTTTTTAAAATTTGGGATTCATTGAACTTCATGTCTATGGATGCCCATCTCTCTCTCAAAATTTTGACATTTTTAAATATTACTTTTTAAAATAAGTTTTCTGGCTCCTTCTCTTCTCTTTTTTCCTGGGACTATCATAATTTATTTATTCGTTTTCTTGATGATGTCATATGACTCCATACTCCTTACTTCACACTTTTTCTTCCTTACTGCTTTTTATTCTTTTCAGTTGCTAATTTCAAATGAACTATCTTCTAGTTCAGCGATTAGCGATTTCTTTCTTTTTTTTTTTTTTTTTTATGATTGGGTCTGTTGTTGAAGTTCTCCCTTTAGTGGCAATTAGTGCTCATGGATGCCTGGCATATATTTGTTTAATTTAAGTAAATGTAATATATTAAAAATTTAAAGGAGGTGCAAGCAAGTCTTATGTTTTCCATCGCTTGCGTTCTGTGATAGCATTTATAAAAACTGAAAAGCTCTTAATTAAAGACATTATGTTCAAAACAATTTCCCATTTCAGCATGACTCAACAACTATTGATGGAAAAATGTGAGGGAAAATTGCAAATTTCAAAGCTGACTGTGACATTGTAACACAAAAGTTCTGTGGGTTATTAAAACATTTCAGCAATATTATAGTAATAAATTTTTATTTTAAGTTGTTTCCATCATTAATTGAAGTGCTAATTTTCCTTGGGAAAATATTGCTTAATTCCTCTGGCAAAATGTTATAAGTTCAAGGGAAGGCTCAGAAAATCATACTTCAGTAATTGCATTCCTCCTGGAAGTGAGGGCAAATATGTATTTGAGCATCAAACATTAGCCAACCATGTATATGTGGATAGCTCAAATACAAATTTTAAAAGCACAGCTAATTCTCATTAAATTGGTAAATACAGAAAAGTTTGATATCCTCACATAGCCTTGCCAGCTTAGTGATGATAACTATAGAAGAGGCTGTACTATGTTCAGGGTAATACCTTGTAGTCCAGGGGCTGGCGCTGTGATGCAGCAGGTTAAAGCCCTGGCCTAAAGCACTGGCATCCCATATGGGCACTGGTTCTAGTCCCAGGTGCTCCTCTTCTGATCCAGCTTTCTGCTATGGCCTGGGAAAGCAGTAGAAGATGGCCCAAGTGCTTGGGCCCCTGCACCCACGTGGGAGACCAGGGGGAAGCACCTGGCTCCTTGCTTCCATTTGGGGAGTGAACCAACTGAAGGAAGACCTTTCTCTCTGTCTTTCTCTCCCTCATTGTCTGTAGCTCTACCTGTCGTATGAATAAATAAAGACATCTTTAAAAACAGAAATTTTTGGAATGTAAATTATTTTTGGATTTTAAAAATGTGTGAAAACTATTTTTTAGCAATTAGTTAATTTCCTCAGTGGGATCTGGGTCAGAATCTCATAAACAAAACACAATAATATTTTAGCCAAATATATCAATATTCACAATAAAAATAATCTCAACTTATATCAGATTTTGTTGACTAATTTGTCTTTGATCCTCATGTATTAAAAACAAACAAAACCAGAGGCCAGTGTTTTGGCATATCAGGAAATGTCACCACCTGTGATGTCCGCATCCCATAAGGGTGCCAGTTCGTGTCCCGGCTGCTCCATTTCCAATTCAGCACCCTGGTAATGACCTGGGAAAAGCAGCAGAAGATGGCCCAAGAACCTGGTCCCCCTGTTGCCCATGGGAGACCCCGATGAAACTCTTGGATCCTGGCTCTTTTCTCTGGCTTGGCCCATCTCTGGCAGTTGTGGACATCTCTGGAGTGAACGAATGGGGAGATTCTCTCTCTCTCTGTAACTCTGACTTTCAATTAATAAATAAATGTTTAAAAATAAATAAATTTGTTTTGTTCTTGAGCTTTTTTGATTTTAAAATTGAGAATTAAAAGTTCAGAATCTGTATTATATTTTAATAATCAAAATATCCTTACCTCCTTCATCAACTTCAAATAGAATCCATGTGTGTTGCAGGGAAGAAAAGCAGTGAAGGAGAAAGGGTGAGTTAAATCAGAAATTCACATACTATAGCACAATTCTGTGTCTTGAAATCCTGTATGACAATGGAGTCTACTTTTTATGAATATGGCTACTATTATTGTTTTGCAGATTTTTTATTCCACACATTTTCTCTTCTAAATCGTTTTTCTGGGGCTGGCGCTGTGGCGCAGTGGGTTAAAGCCCTGGCCTGAAGCACCGGTATCCCATATGGGCGCCGGTTCATGTCCCGGCTGCTCCTCTTCCTATCCAGCTCTCTGCTATGGCCTTGCAAAGCAGTGGAGGATGGCCTAAGTCCCTGGGCCCTGCCCTCCTTGGTCAGAGACCAGGAGGAGGCTCCTGGCTCCTGGCTTCGGATCGGCTCAGCTCCAGCTGTTGCAGCCATCTGGAGAGTGAACCAGCAGATAGAAGATCTCTCTCTCTCTCTCTCTCTCTCTCTCTCTCTCTCTGCCTCGCTCTGTAACCCTGTCTTTCAAGTAAATAAAATAAATCTTTAAAAAATAGTTTTTTGTATAGTTATTAATATGAAGTCATTTTATAATGCAAATGACAATACATAGGAATCCTGAACACTATTCAAATTTGTAGTAAGATGCATTCTCAACCATATGGGTCAGCGCAAAAATGCATGCCCTCTGTGTCCACATGATTTACGATATATAAAAGTAAAAAAATTCATTAGCAGCTTTCTTTAGACACATTCGGGAGGAGGTGTTGACTGACACATACCACATATTAAGGCGTAAGGTTGAATCAGCACCAAGTGTACCAGGGCCTTATGATAGGCCAATGAATAAAAAGACTAAGAAGTAATAGTACTGCTTTTAACCTGACTACAAACAGCAAGAGTTGAAAGTAAATTCAAATTTTTAAAAAAATTAATTGATTTTTTTGTATGTATTTGAAAAATAAGAGAGAGAGAGAGAAAGAGAGAGAGTTAGGGAGGGAAAAAATCTTACATCTACTGGTTTATTCCATAAATTCCCACAAGAACCAGCGATAGGCCAAAGCAAAGATAAGAGCCTGGAACTCTGTCTGTGTCTCCTCTGTGTCTGGCAGGGACCCAAGTACTTTGTACCTTAATTTGCTCCCTCCCAGGGTGCACACTAACAGCAAACTGGTTTAGAAGCACAGGCAGGCTCTAACCTAGGTAGTTCAGTACAGGATGTGGTGTCTCAAGTGACAGCTTAACTGCTACACTTTGTCAGCCCCTAAACTTAAAATTTCTGTAGGCTTATTTTCTAATTCGAAAGGAAACATGAATGTTACAGCTGTTACACTCCTATTTACTGAAAGTTCTTTCATGAACAATAGAATTAAATCATTAATAGTGAACCTGACACCATTTGAATACATGAAGGAGGATCTCAGTTTTTCAAAATGCTTCTTCCAGTTTCAAGTCTGACACATAAAGGATTTGGAAATTGTCATTCCTGTTCTTACAACAACAACAACAAAGAACTGGACAAACGGAAAAGCACAAGCATTCTTTGACCCATCAGAAAACTGAACTCATAAGGAAAACCATTACATGAGACTCGGAGAAAGATGTGCAACCAGAGATATAAAGAAATCAAAATTGGCTTATCCTAAGCAGGCTTCACTGTAGCTACAAACTAATAAGAATACTTAAATGGTAATCTTGGTAAATTACTTGGAGGTGAATTTGCACTAAATTGAAAGTGAAAAATACAGCTGATGACAGCTGTAACGGAGTGTACTTATCTTAGTTCTTTTTGCTTTATTACAACAGAGCATCAGATAATGAGTAATCTGTAATGAACAGAAATTTATTGGCTTTCAATTAGGAAGGCTGAGAAGACAGTGAAGGCCTTCCCAGTATGTCATAACAAGGCAGAAGACATCATCTTTTTTCTATGCCACAATATGGAAGAAGGTTATAGGAAGTTGAGATGGAGAAAATAAGAGAGGGTGAAACCAGCATTAACACATTCATGAGGATGGAGTCATTATGACCTGAACACCTCTTGAAAGTCTCAACTCTTAGTACATTTACAATGACAATTAAATTTTAGCAGGTATTTTTTAGTTTTTTTTTTAATTTACTTTTTAAGGAATACAAATTTCATAAGTACAACTTTAGAAACATAGTTATTCTACCCACCATGCCCTCCCTCCCACCCACACTCCCATCCCTCCTCCTCCTCCCTCTCCCTTTCCCAGTCCCATTCTCTTTTAATATTTATTTTCAATTAACTTTGTACACAAAATACCAACTCTATACTAAGTGAAGATTTCAACAATTTGCACACACACACACTCAGACACACAAAACTGTTTGAGAACATGTTTTACAGTTAACTCTCAATACAACTATGTGAGGACAGAGGTACTTCATGAGGAGTTAGTGCACAGTGACTCCTATTTAACAATTGACACTCTTATGTATGACATCAGTGATCATCCGAGGCTCTTGACATGAGCTTCCAAGGCTATGGAAGACGTTTGAGTCTACAAACTCTGTCAGTATTTAGATAAGGCCATAAGCAAAGTGGAAGTTCTCTCCTCCCTTTAGATAAAAGTACATCCTTCTTTGATGGCCACTTCTTTCCACTGGAGTCTTACTCACAGAGATCCTTCATGTAGAATATTTTTTGTCACAGTGACTTGACTTTCCATGAGCAGGCATTTTGGAGAGGACAATGTTCAAACAGAAGTACCACAGGTGATTCTCATGATGAAAAAGCAAGAAATACAATTTAAGACTCCTGGCAATGGGGGTCAGCTTCGTGGTGTAGCAGGTAAAGCTACTGCCTGCAGTGCTGGCATCCCATGTGGGCACCAGTTCTAGTCCTGTCTGCTCCACTTCCAATCAAGCTCCCTGTTGATGCACTTGGAAAATCAGCAGAGGACAGCCCAAGTGTCTGGGTTCCTGCACCCACAAAGGAGACTTGGAGGAAGCTCCTGGCTCCTAGGTTCAGATTGACCCAGCTTTGGCCATTGTGGCCATTTGGGGAGTGAACCAGCAGATGGAAAATTCTCTCTCTCTCTCTCTCTCTCTCTCCCTTCAATTAAATAAATAAATCTTTAAAAATATCTTGACAATGGGGAGAGAGAGAGGATTATAGCCATTATAAAAAGCTTCCAGATATTTATTTGCAACAGAGATCTACTCTAAAGAAAAAAAAAAAGACTGCTAGAACACAATTCCGAAAGCTTATCTATATGAGAAATGGAAATTTCCTGGTTCATATAAATAAGTAGAAAACAAGTGCAGAGGGTCAGCACTTCAAAGAAACACATTGGAAATGCAGCAGCCAGGGGATGGAAGAGGGTTAGGTAAAAGAAGGAGAAATATTTTGAAGGCTGAAACCTCAAGGCACAGATTACTAGATTACTGGGACATAATATGAAGACTGTAGAATACCTTCCCTACACCACAATGTTCCCACCAAGGAGCTCCAGCTAAAAAAGTGGAAAGAAATAGACTCACTCAACAGAATCAGTATGCAGTATGAAAGAAGACCCCAAAAGCAACAAAGGAGACAAAAACAAAGATACTAAAGTAATTGAAGGCCTATGGGATTGATATCTAAGACAATTACTAAACACAGCCTAAACTCTAAAATGATTATTATAAATCTTCAAAATAAGGCCGATTGACCACAGTTTCTATTATTAGATACAACAGCATAACTAATTTTTGCCAAGAAATTGCAGGAAATATACAATACAAGGAAATAACAAGATTTGAAGAAACAAATCCAAGATATGACAAAGATGTTGAACTTACCATATAGCATAAAATGCATTCTGTGTTTCAAATGTGTCCCCCAAAGTTCATGCAGTAGAAACCTAGTCCCCAAAGCAACAGTGTGGTGAGGTGAGACCTTTAAAAAGTGATTATTAGGGTTCTGCCCTGATGAGTGGATTAATGTCTTTAATATAGAAGTGGGTTACTTACTGAGGGAATGGTTTCTTGATACAAGGATGCTCCTCTACCTCTTTCACATGTTCCCTTTCCTTGTGATGCCTTCCACCATGTTATAGCTCTTCAAGAACGTACTCATCAGAAAGAAACCCTCAATCATGGACATTCCAACCTCCACAGACATGAACCAAATAAACTTCCATTATTCATAAAACACCTGGTTTGCATCATTGCATTATAGGATCAGAAAATGGATTAAGACACTGATTAATGTTATGCGTTATAGTGGAAAAAGTGCTCAACATGAGAAAATAGATGTATAATATATGCAGACAGATATAAACTCTAAAAAGATTCAAAGTGTTAAGCTACAAATAAAAACCATAGTAACAATACAAAAGGACTTCAACAGGCTCTTCACTATATGACATGGCAAATTAATGAATCAGTGAACTTGTGGGTAGGCCAATACAAACATCATGAGTGAAAAACAAAGACAATAAATGAAGTCTTAAAAATCAGAACAGAAATATCCCAAATTGAAAATAAATAATACACGTAGAGCTGGAATGTCAGAAGAAGTGTGAATAGAGCAGGTAAAAAATAGGAGTAATCATGGCTGAATTTATCCAAAATGATGGACACGAAAGCACAGATATAGGAAAGTTAGAGCCCATCAATAAAAAAATAAGCCAATAGAATTATTTTCAAATGAACAACAAATAGAAAACTTTGGAGAAACCTGGAGTGAAAATAAAGCATCTTATCTATAGAGAAACAAGGACAGAAAGTTAAAGCAAATGACTCATCAGAAAACAGCCAAGCATGAATAACATGGCATAAAATCTTTAAAGTATTGAAAAGTGACACACCAGGCTAGAATTTTACCTAGAAAAATGAACTTTCAAAAGCAAATAAAAAGGCCGGTGCCGTGGCTCAACAGGCTAATCCTCCGCCTTGTGGCACTGGCACACCGGGTTCTAGTCCCGGTCGGGGTGCCGGATTCTGTCCCGGTTGCCCCTCTTCCAGGCCAGCCCTCTGCTGTGGCCCGGGAGTGCAGTGGAGGATGGCCCAAGTGCTTGGGCCCTGCACCCCATGGGAGACCAGGTAAAAGCACCTAGCACCTGGCTCCTGCCATCGGATGAGCGCGGTGCGCCAGCCGCAGCGTGCTGGCCGCGGCGGCCATTGGAGGGTGAACCAACGGCTAAGGAAGACCTTTCTCTCTGTCTCTCTCTCTCACTGTCCACTCTGCCTGTCAAAAAAAAAAAAAAAACAGCAAATAAAAAACACGTCCTCACAGAAACAAAAACTGAGGTATCTCATTACTAGAAGAGCTGCCCTGCAGGAAATGTAAATAACATGTTCTTCAGGCCAAAAGAAAAGAACAACAATGCAAGTTATACACTTAGATCTACATAAACAAAGGGAGTATTTCAGAGTTCGAAAATATAAAATAATGTAAAATATGTAAATATTTATTGATCTATGTTATCTAGTTGCATAAAATAATGACATAAACAATGTACTAATAACTAGCATACGAAAGAGTAAAACAAAAGGTGGAAAGTTAGCAAAGGTAAGAGGAAGGATTTGGAAATAGCCTGTTATAAGGTATACACACTACATATGAAGTGATGAAGTTTTATTTGACAGTGTACATAGATTATTCAAAATATGTACACAATTCACAAAGGAATCATTCATTTAAAAATAAAAAAGATACAACTGACAGAATAGGAAAGGAGATAAATAGAATTCTGTGAAAAGTTCAATGAAAGCCAGAGAAAGTGGAGTATATGAGATATAAAAAGCAATGTAAACATATGCACATACATGAGTATAAGATAGCTACAAATATGCTAGCTATTAATCTAATTATATAAATAATTATTTTAAATATGAACATAAACACAATTAGTAGCTGGAGATTGCTATATAGAAATATAAGATTATATCATCCATGAGAAACACATGTTAAATACAAAGACTCAGGCTCTAAAAGTAAAAGTATGGGGGAAATACACAATGCAAGCAACAATCACCAGGGGGTTGGAGTACACACATTAATTTCAAACAAAATAAAACTTCAGAGAAAAGAAATTTTTCAAAAATACAGGCATAACACTTATAAAGAGGTTAACTCTTCCAGAAAATTTAGCAATTCTAAATATGTGTGCACCTAAGAAAATCATGTCAAAATACATCAGGCAAAAACTCATAGAGCTGCAAGGAGAACTAGACAAATCTGCTGTTAGAGCTAAAGGCTTCAACACATTTATATCAATCATTAATAAACCAAATAGGCAGGAAATCTGTAAGAACATAGTTGACATGAATAACAGTGTAAATAGCCTCAATATAATGGATATTTATAATACATTCCATTTAACAGAATAGAATACACACTCTTCTTAAGTTCACACAGAATATTCATTGAAATAGAGCACATCACAAATTTCAAAAAAATATAAATCATACAAAATCTGCTCTCAGAGCACAATGTAATTCAATCAGAAAAAGAAAGCTGTGCATGAAATCTCTAAGTAGTTAGAAGTTAACCAACACAGTTTTAAAGAAGCCATGGGTGAAATAAGAAGCCTCAAGATAAATTTTTAAAATGTTTGAACAAATTGAAAATAAAAACACAACATACCAAAATGTGGGAGTTACAACAAAATCAGTGCTTAGAGGCAAATTTATGACATTAAAACAACATGTTAGAGATTTTTGACTTGGAAGAAACTTGGAAGTCATCAGATCTTCCCGTTTTGAAAACAAGAAATAAAAACTCAATGAAATCAAAACAGGAATCTTCCTAGACCATCAGATAATTGATTTTTTTATATGCAAAGGGGAGAGAAAATGCAAAACATATTTGATTTGTTAAAGAGTAGGCAGAAAATGAGTAGAAGTCAAAAAGAAGCAGAAATTAAAGACTGCTATATATAACAAAAACATGATAAGTATTAATACAATGATATGTTAGATATTAATAGCCACTTTAAATGTCAATGGTCTCAATACAAGAAAAACAACAATGTCAGAGTAGATTAAAAAAATAAGGCACAACTAAATGTTCTCTACACAAACATCACTTTAAAGGTACAAATAAAATAAAAGTTTAAATATAGAGAAATATAAATATATACCATGCTAACTCTAGTTAAAAGAAAATGAGAATGGCTCTGCTGATCTAAAGTATGGCAGAAGGGCCAGCGCTATGATGTAGCAGGTAAATCCGCTGCCTGCAGTCCCGGCATCTCATATGGGCGCCGGTTTGAGACTTGACTGCAACACTTCTGATCCAGTTCTCTGCTATGGGCTGGGAAAGCAGAAGATGGCCCACCTCTTTGGGCCCCTGCACCCTTGTGGGAGACTGGGAAGAAGCTCCTGGCTCCTGGCTTTGGATTGGCACAGCTCTGGCCATTGAGGCTATCTGGGGAGTGAAGCAGCAGATGGAAGACCTCTCTCGCTCTCTCTCACTCTCTCTCTCTGCCTCTGCCTCTCTGCAACTCTGACTTTCAAATAAACAAATCTTAAAAAAATGTATGGCAGAATTCAGAGCAGAAAAAGTTATCAGGGATAAAGAGAGATCTATAACAATAATTGAAACATCATTTCTCTAAGTCACACTTATAAATATGGATGCAATTAACAAATAAGTATCAAAATACATACGACAAAATCTGATAGAACTCAAAGAAGAAATAGACATGCCTACTTTTGTAATTAAAGTTCTAACTATCCATCTTTCAGTAATTAACATATGAAGAAAATCTGTAAGCAGCATTTGAACTGAAAGACAACATCAATATAATTGTATAGCATTTGTAGAATATTTTAGCCAATAAAAGTAGGTTGTCTATTTTTGGCTCATATAGAATATTTATCAACACATATCATATTTTGGGAAACAACAAATATAACAAAAAGAAACAATACTTAATAAGCTTTCACACTTTAAAATAATCTCATTATACACTAATAACAGAGAAATAGCAGGAAAATTACAAAGTAGTTGAAGCATAAGCAACACACTTCTAAATAATATATTATTTAAAGATGGAGTCTCAAAATATGTTGGAAAATATTTAGAATACATGGTAAAAAATATAATATAAAAGTTTGTAGGATGAGTGAAAGAAATACTTAGAACAAGATTTACAAAATTAAATGCATACATTAGAAAATAATAAAGATCCCAACAGACACATGAAAAAATGTTCAAGATCCCTAGCAATCTGTCCTTAGTGTGTTATCCAATGTGAAATAATGCTATTACTAGTACTGAAACAGTATTTTTACACTTTGTGTTTCTGAGTGGGTGCAAACTGATGAAATCTTTACATAGTATATATTGAATCGATCTTCTTTATATAAAGATAATTGCAAATGATTAAAAAATCTTGGTGTTAAACTGGAAATTGCATAGACAATTAATCAATTTTTAAAAAAAAAAAATCATGTAGGATCTCTGTCCTTAATGTGCTGTACATTGTGAATTAATACTATAACTAGTACTCCAACAGTATTATCATTTTGTGTCTCTATGCGAGGGCAAACCATTGAAATCTTTACGTAATATGTACTAAATTGATCTTCTGTGTATAAAGAGAATTGAAAATGAATCTTGATGTGAACAGAAGGGGAGAGGGAGCGGGAAAGGGGAGGGTGGTGTGAGGGAGAGAAGTTGTGGGGGGGGCATTGTAATCCATAAGCTGTTCTTTGGAAATTTATATTCTTTAAATAAAAGCTTTATATATATATATAAAAAGAAAATAATAAAGATCTAAAATTGATATTCTAAGCTTCCACCTGAGAAAACTAGAAAAAGTAAGCACATCCAATATGCTAGAAATTATAGCAGGATAACTGAAACTGTAAAGAGAAAATCAATACAGAATATCAATGGAAGAAAAAGCTGGTTCTTTGAAATGACCTATAAAATTGATAAACTGTAGGTTAGGGCAAGATGGCAGAATAGGAAGCGAGCACACCAATAGTCCGGGGAGAGACAGTTTAGTAAAAGTTGAGATACTGCAGGTTCAAGGAAGAGTAGGGGAAGAAACAGCAGAGGAAACTCTTCCAGAACTAGTGATTCACAGTGGACCTGCGTGGAGGGTGTGGGAGCCCACAGTTCCGGACACCAGCAGCAGAATCAACACACCAGCGCTGGAATGTGAGGTGAGCTGAACCTCAATAGCAGAAAGAGGAGACTAGAGTGAACAAGGCTTGAAACCCTGTGGGGAAAATTTCACCAGGCTAACTAGAAGAGAGAGAGAGAGAGAGAAAAAAGTGACCCATACTGACACGAGTTTCTCTCTCTCTGCCCACCTCGCAAAGGTGAGCAAGACAAAGAGCAGGTGCCATTTTGGACATAGGTCATAAGCAGGGCGACCTCAGGTCTGCACCGGCCCTGAGCCCAGGAGAAAAACCTGACTCTGGGCGGGGGGGATGAAATAACAGGAGATTAGAAACTAATGAATGTGTGGTGCTAATGAACTGAGACTGTGAAAAAAGAGACGGTGGGGGAGAGAACTCATGGAAATCACGAATTCATGTGAGTACTCTCCAGAGACGCTACAGTTCGCTACAGTGCAGTAGCCTTGGCAGCCCAGTGGGAGACTGCAGGAGAATTTGAGCCCACACTGAGGGCCACAGAGATTCCCTCTGTGGTCCTTGGGAAAGAGCTTCCGATCTCTGGCTCCTGTGGGTATATCATTCACCTGCTAACCACCCCCAATTCCATTCAGCTGTGTGGAATTACTTCCTTTTAGAAGCAAAAAAAAAAAAAAAAAAAAAAAAAACCAGAGAGATATTTTCCACGCCTAACCTGGGAGTGTCACCTTTGGCACACCCTCAACCCTGAGGAACCAAACAGAGCTCTCAGGCCACACCCATCTCAAGCCTCTAAGGCTCCATCGAAAGCAGACAGTCTACTTAATCTAGAGTCATAGTATAACAAGAAAAACACCACAGTGAAGAAACCAATATGCCAAACAACAAACGCAAAATCCGAGGTAACAAGAACAAGGAAGACACTATGACGCCCCCAAATGAAAAAGACACCCCAATTCAGGATTACAAAGATGATGAGATAGAAGAAATGCAAGAAACGGATCTCAAAAAATTGATAAGAACACTAAGAAGTATTCAAAAACAAATTCTTGAACTACAGAAATCCTTAATGGACAAGATAGAAAATCTCTCTCGTAAAAATGAAATATTAAGGAGGAATCAAAATGAAATGAAACAACTAGTAGAACATGAAACTGTGATAGTGACGAGAAATCATAATGAAGTGAAGAATTCAATAGATCAAATGAAAAACACATTAGAGAGCCTTACAAACAGAATGATTAAGCAGAAGAGAGAATATTGGTCTTAGAAGACAGAGCACAGGAAAATATACAGACAAATCAAAGAAAGGAAGAGGCAATTAAAAATCTAAAAAATATTGTTGGGAATCTACAGGA